>CM040753.1:7224883-7824883 GCA_022829145.1 Albula goreensis | reverse complement strand
CAGGCACACACGTGGATATAATGCATGGGATTCCAAGACACTTCAGCATTTGTTGGTTCAATAAACATTTCTTGACTCCAGGGAGCTGCAGTCCAGAATGGTTATCTTTGCAAATATATTTGCTTATTCCTTGAACCCAGCCCCTCCATCCCCCTACCCCCCCCATGCCACCCTGAAATTGGATTCTTCACTGTTGAGGCATCAGCCCTATTTTTCTGAATATATATAAATGAGAGAGTCTCTTCAATTGTAACATGAAATAAATATGCATTTATCAGAAAATTTCAGCCAGTATTTGGGAAAATAACCACAGACAAAAGTGCCTGACTGGCTGCCTCTTACAGGATTGAAATTCTTTATGCCACCAACTGACTACTTCACCAGGTGTTGGCTCACACTTCACGAACACATTCTGATTTTTTAAAATTTTGATTTAAAAGAAACTTGCAGACCATTGAAGAACTAACTTATACATGTTCACAGTTGCTAGGTCATCACCAGAGGGTTAAGTATTATAGAGAAATACCCCCACCATCAGCACAGATTCTTGTGAAGGGTTTTTCCTTTAGTTTACCTCCCATTCCAACTCCAGATGACCCACCCCAGACAACAAGGCTCTTTTGTCTTCACCACGGTGGGGTGACTTTTATTGTCTGTGCGACAGATGGCCGGGGAGCGTGCCCTCTCGCTCAGGCTGGCACCCCGCCTGACACTGCTCCGATCGCCACGGTACCCCGCTTTGAGGAGCCCGCGTCTTTAACAGCTCGGGTTCCGATGGGCTCGCTCCCGGGAAGGGGGGGAAGGGACCCGGCCGCTCTGGTGCGCCGCCGTTCCAGGATCGATAGGGCCAGTTGGAGGTGATCCCCACAGATGGTGAATTTATGAGGGCTGGGGAGGGAAAGTGGGGTGACGCGCCTCGTCTCTCTGCCTGAGCTGAGGGAAAAGTGCAAGGAGGAAGGGCGGGTGACAGGGCAGAGCCGGGAAACCACGTGGCTGTTTGGTTGAAACAGAGACTCATGGTTCCAGACTAACACTGATACATTGTCTGTGATAGGTTAGTCATTGCCTCCATTCTCCTTCACCTGAATGCACAGACAGGCCGCAGCTGAGTGACTGAGTTATGGTCTTGGATGTATGACCTGCCTGGACTGAATCCTGCAAAGAGGAGAACCAACAACAATTCTAGTGTCTATACATGTACTGTCTGGACAATAAATACATTAATGTCTTTATGCTAAAGCTGGCTGAGTGGAGTAATACTCAGATTAATTATTCATCCTTTTAGTCATCCACTCACCCATTCATTCATCCAGCTATTCATTCATTCATCAATTCCATTTGATTAATAGCCTTACGCAGAGTAACCTAAAAGGCTATTATGGAGTGATACATCATACATATCAGGGGAAAAAAAGAAAACGGGAGCAGACAGCAAGTGCAGTAAATAGACCTCCAGATGAAAAATAAGAGCGTGAAAGTAAAATATAACCAATCAATCAATCAATCATTATTTTTATTCCTGGCATAGCGGTTGCATCCCATGGATAGCATAGCTTGAGGAAAAACAAGCTGAAGCACAACATTTTGCTACAGTCCTCATTATTATATAACATCTTGTGATTCAGATCATCAGACTAGGAGTTCAGTTAATTAGAACTCATCAGCAATCAAGGCAGTGTTTGTTATTTTGTTTATAAATTCAGATAAAACAAACAAACAAAATCATTTTTGTTATCATTGTTAAATGGCGCTAATCACTGCGCAGCGATTCGGTGATTATTTATCTCCAGATTTGAGTTCTGTGTGTCCTATGTGCCGCGTTCTTGCTCGGGACTCGATTAAAACCCCATTGCGGAAATACACTCCTAATCAGATCTTCCTCTTCTCTGTGAAATCCTTCAAGTTTATGACCGAGGACAGTGCGGGGCTAAGCTTCATTACTCTGGTTGTCATATTAACATGCGGGGCTGTTTCTTTCAGCGCTGACACAGGCATTAAAGGATCTCAATAATCCATACAAGGATGTTCATAAAAATGAGATTACAGGGGCAGTGCTCTGACGGTGACAGTTATTGCAAATAAAGCATTGTGGGTACCGGGATGTGTTATTGCCTGGCTGTCATACGTTGGGCGGGGGTGCGGGGGTGTGGGGATCTCATCATTAGAGCAACATCAGGCCCCACCCACAAACGGTAGTTTTAAATCAAAATGGAGACCGGTGCCATAGGTTACCGAAGATGCATCGCTGTCAGAGACCTGAGGCATCACATTTATTTTGAGGGCCTCCCGCTGGAGATAAATTTCCCAGTGAAAAGTGAAAAAAAATTCGCACTTTTGAGGTTTTCTCGATGTTGTGTAAAATCAGCATGGAGATTGCCATCATGTCAGCTTGATGAGAGAGACGGTGCTGGCCTGCGTTAACATCGCTATTGTGGACCAGTAAACATATTGTTGTGCGATCAAAAGAAAAGGTTCACAGCTGCAGTTCATCCTTGAGTAATTATTTTTTCGCATTTGATTACCTGAGAGGCTTACATCCTCTGCGATGGCTGGGGAATTGCAGACATTTCCACAGAGCGATCAGGCAGAGGCAGGCGGACAGATGAAGTAGACTTATTGACAGGGGCGTCAGAAGTAACCTTTACTCAGCTCTGTCAAATCCAGAGGGGACCCAAGAAAAATTAGCTTAGAAGCCCAACCCCAGCCCTCACTCTTAGAGGAAAAAAAAAAAAAAAAGATTGGTCTCAGGTTTCGCAAAGGGCCCTTAAGACATTGAAGAATTTCAATCAATGAGGCTGTGTCCTTTTGTGGATCTATACATGAGCGGACGAGGAGGCGGGGATGGGGGGGGTGGGCTGCGCTGAACCAGGTGAGGGATGCGATGAGTAGAGTTTAAGCCCTTCAGGGGCGGAGCGCACGCCCTTACCCTTCATAGATAATCTGCGTCAATCCCCCGCAGAATGGCCACCAGAGTGGGCCGAACCTCCGACAGCCTGAGGGCCCAATCAGAAACGAGGGAGACGGAGCCAGAGTCTGTGTGTGTGTGTGTGTGTGTGTGTGTGTGTGTGTGTGTGTGTGTGTGTGTGTGTGTGTGTGTGTGTGTGTGTGTGTGTGTGTGTGTGTGTTAGCATAGGTGGCTTAAAACGCCCTCGCGCTCAAAACATGTTATGAGTTTCAGTGCCTTGCTGTTTATATTCCCAGTGTGCCTGTTTGTACATGACTGCAAGGTCTTTTTTTAATACAATGTTTCCTTTTCTCATATGTGGCCTTGAGATGGAAATTGCTCTTTACATTGGAATTAATGCTCTACAGTATGAACCATGGATATTGTACATTGATGTTCATGCTTTTATTCTTGGGATGGCAGTACGTTTATCCATGTTGTGAAAAGACTGCCAACGTGCATGTTTATCACCACGGATGTCTTGTTTGTTGTGCGTAACATTTTCACCGTTTGAAAGCGTTTATAAACCTTTCTCTTCCCATTCTCATTTTCACTTTCCATCTGTCATCATGGAGAGGGAGAGGGAGGAGGCTGTGAGCAAACGAGACGGAGAGAGCGAGAGAGCAGGGAAAAAGGCAGAGAAGAATATGCAGAGAGAAAGGGAGGTGAGGAGTGTGGGAGATGGAGAGAGGAAGAGTGAGATAAGGAAGAGTGCGAGATGGAGAAATAGCAAGATAGAGACAGCGAAGAAGATGGAGAGAGAAAGGGAGATAAGGGAGAAAAGCAGCCGAGGGAGGGAGGGAGAGGGAGAGAGGAAGGGAAGGCGGGAGGTGATAGGAATCTAAGGCAGCCATAGAACAGTGATAAATAAAAATAGGGAATCCGGGGAGATGCACGGCCTGCAGTAGATGGAACTCTACCTCTCCTCGCCGGCACATGCAAACAGGGCACGGCCAGGGCTGCTGAATAATGCATGGCCTCAGATGCAATTACTGTAATGCTAACAACAGGTGCTGCCGGGAGCGCCTGCCTGAGCATGGGAAGAGACGAGCACAAACACACACATTCATAAATACACACAAACACATGCATACACAAATATACACAAATGCACACACACATGCACACACACACACACACACACTCCATGATCCCTACATGTGCAGCCATATTGTACCCCCCTCACCCCTCCACCTGTCCTTCAGTGTGCTGCTGTATTGACTAACCCACCCCTCCCCATCCATGCCAAGAGCTCACCGTCGTGCATCCCAGCTACCCCGCCCCCTCGAACAAAGATCGCATTCTTACCTCCCTTCCTCCAACAAATAACTCCACGTCACGGTTCACCGTCCGCGCGAGGCCCAGAGGAATGGGGCAACCTCTGTGCTTGCCTTTAAAAGATGCTCCCGTGATGGTGCATAAAGAGAGATGCCAATTTTAACGCAGCGCACCGCTAAAGCTAAAGATAGCTGGTGGAGTTCCGGTTCGGGAAAGAGAGCTCATCTCCCCGCCCGCTGACTCAGTTCAGATAGCTCTGGATGATGGGTCTCCTGTATGCTGTACATCCATTTTTAATGCCGTGGGTGCATCTTGTGTGCAGGTGCATGGGAGCTGGTGGCAAATATGTGTGCTGGATTTTCCACTCTCTTGCCTTTTATTGTGTCATTTGCTTTATTTCCACTTTTCTCTAGAGTGCAGAGCCACTACAGATGCAGTCCCATCGAGATTTGGTAAGAGCCTTTTACCCTCACACCCTACTGTTAGAGACAGCACGTGGAACCCAGTGTGTTTGAGTGCTCAGAAACTACACCCCATTAGAAATAACACTATGTGCTACAGCTTCCTGTCAGGGATGGCACTTACAGCTGTGTCTTCCTATTAGAAACTGCAGTGAAACCTGCAGCCTTGTGTTAGAGGCAGTGCCTTGAACTTTAACCTCCTTTTGGCACCTAGAAGTATGTGTATACCCCTGTTAGAGGCTGAAAGAACGATTCAGAACTCTTTCCCTGTGCTGGAGGGATAGCTCCTTTTACAGACAGCTTTCAAAACTACCCCCCCCATGACAGCCAAATTGCCATTTAATACCATACTCATCAGTTACTTTGGACATTACATACCACTTCACCTCTCTGTGAGATAAAGCAAACTTCTCTTTACTCAGCTAGCCTGTTAGAGGCCATGCTTAGTTGTGGCTATCATAAATGCACTCAGTTTAATTGCTGCAGGTCAAATCTGGATGGGCTCAGCCAACTTTCCTCTGTCTCTGCTGCAGTGCATGATGGTCTAGAATTGCCCCATGAGTCTTAGAGTCTTGTTCCTCATCCTGTGTTGTAGAGATTGAGTAAACAGGAAATTGGAGCCCAACACAACCGCCTCTCCTCCTATTCATGCATTCACACCATCTGTCTGAATGAGGTGGCCTTCAGCCTTTTCCACAAGGAGTTAAATGACAGTGCTGTGTTTGGCTGTATTTTGCTTCTCAGTACCCTGGGAGGGGTTTGGCATCAGCCGTACGTGCTCAAAAACCCATCTTCTCTAATTGACCATTTAAATCAGGACTGTCCAAACTGGGTCCCAGGGATCTACTGTGTTTGCTGGTTTTTGCTCCAACTGAAAATGCAATTCCCTGAGTGTAAGTAGCTCTTAATTGACCGCAAGTATAAATCAGCCATTTAAAATAAACTGCCCAAACGCCAATTTACAATTTATACTCATGACAAAAATAAGGAGTCTTGGGTACCAACTCTTTTTGTGAACCAGAATAAGAGGAAAACTGAAAATGCAAATGCAAAATGCAAGAGATAATGTTCCAAACATGCATTTGTTCAAAGCTAGCCAAAAGAAAAAGTCATGGAGAAGACATTCACATTTATGTTGATTGTAAACTAGGAAACTATTTTCTGTTTTGAATCAGTAGATTTATCAGTGCCTCAAAACTAACAGGCACCAAACTGAATTGTGTCAAGTAGGTTAACAGTGAAAAAATTCACCAAAACAAACAAAGACAGCCCTTACAACAATATTTAGCAAACTAAAACAAATAATTATCTCGATTGATTGAGAAGAGGGAAGGAGATCTAGCACACACAGTGGAACCCCTTTGACCGAATCTGGCAGTCATGATAAAAAAAAATATTTTTGATTTTATACATGGATGGGATAATTGTGTTTACCAGTACAATTCATGAAGGTATACATATATGAATATGTATAAATACAAAAACAAATATATTTGGCAATATAAACATACATGGTTAAAAATTGTGTGTAGTGAAAAATAAATCCAATTTCAGATCTCAGCATGAAGAAAAGAAAAGCATAATTCAGGCCCAGTATCTGTATATGTCATATGTGGGGCCATGTGTTCTGTTGAGCACAGATGTGAGACTGTTTTTATTGTGAACAGGCAGTTCATTGTTCTCTGAAACATGCGTGTTTTTTTTTTTCCATTTGGACTTCTGAACATTGGTGCCGAATGGGCCAGTCTTATAGATATCGTAATTCCTATAGCTCACAGAGGTATAATTAAACAGTACATTAAATTCCCTTTTATGATTATATCTGGGTTGTCACAGATCCATTAGGAACGATATCTGCCAAGCATTGAACATCTTAATTGTGCAATTAATTTGTGCTTCAGTATGGTCTGACAGCTGGATCTATGGTCTCTATCAAGAGGAGCGGGAGACAAATGCAAAGCAGTATCTGTTATAATTACGACTGGGCTCCGGCTCCGGCTCCGGCTCTGACCATTTCGCCAGGGATTGAAGTGTTTCATCACAACGTTTCCCAATAACACACTTAGACACAATTGCGTAATTAGCGCAATCAGAAGTGCCTCGTTGAAAGTACATGTAAGACTTATATTTTGATAAGTGCTCTTTTTTTACCCACTGTTTTTCAAAAACAAGCCAAGATCTTAAACTAAAATTTGATTCCAGTAAAACCTAATCTCACTCTAAACAGTCATACTGTTTTGTTCTGTAAGCCTTGCGATGAACCTTTTCTGCACATTTTTTTAATACCATAATGGGGACAATTATTCAAAGCAGATGTTATCTCTGCTTTCTAAATGGCTGCAGTGGAAGGCTGTTTCTCTTGTTTGTGTTGCCAGCAAAACAATATAAGCTCAACTTATCGACTTTCTTGGATGTGGACCTTTCAGTGCATTAGCAATTCTCCTCCAGAAGGGAATTCTAACAGATGGGCGGAGTCAGGGGTAGAATAAAGCCAAGGAGAGAGACCATGTCCCAGTATGGAGTGCTAACTCACCAGGTGTTTCTCCTGTGAGAGAGGCAAAGGCAATGTCGGCTGAAGTGTGTGGTTCTTCCGAGGTTTCCAGTACACAGAGATAATTGAGAACTTTACTATGATGTCATTCAAACTTAACTTGCATGCTTGCAGCTGATTTACTGAATTGGGGGTTGGGGGGCAGTTGGCAACCTTAGTATGTGGTGTAGCAGCTGGGTTGGAGTGTTGTTGTGCTGTGCACTCCATGTTTTTATGGATTCAGCTATAGTCACATGACCTCAACATTTGACAATGGGGTCTAGAACCAAATGATGGTAGAGTAAAGTTCCCTGAACCCCGAAGTGGGTGGATCTATAATCCACTCTGTAATGCAGTGTCTCTGAACCAATCCCCGCATTTTGCTGTGTAGATCAAAATGTTTTTTGATTGGTTCATATGGGTCTGTACTTCAGCACAGTGGGCCTTATGATGTCTCATAACTGCCTGTCACGTTACAGTGGGTGATTAGTATTATAGTGAAAGCACATGGACAGCAGAAAGTGCATATCAGACAGTGGCATCAGCAGTCTAAAGACGTGCCTTCACTACTCTTAGAGTGGAACGCATGACTTTGAAAGCTGAGAGATGAGGTAATATGTTGCAATTTTCTGTAACAAGAGCCAGAACCTAGAACCTTTCTTTTTTTTCATCCTTTTCTTCAGAACTTTTCGGTTCTGGAATTGCTTAGTGAGAGAATGTAACCTGCAGGTGCAAGGCAGCCATTTCTGTGAACACACGCGAGGGGTGATTATCTTGCCTCTTTGCGCCCAAAGGGAGGTTAATGAAACTGTTCTTTGTCTTTCTGTGCACCTTTCCTTCCTCAGCAGCATGCGGCAGCGGATAAAAGAGCACGCCAGCTCAAATCTGTTTCATTTCACCTCTGCCTAAAGATAGTCCCTCTTCTTTTATCCATGCTGTTTTTCTTAATTATCTGTTAATTAATTTGCGTAATTTGTTAAGTTTACTCTTCGAGTCGGGGAAGAAAGAAAAGGGAACGCATGCCCTCACAATCACATAGAAAGGGGGAACGACGAGACAAACTGCTCAACTGAATCATGTAATTGAGTCTATTATTCATTCTGTGCTGCGTTAAAGAATGTCACCCCTGGCAGGCAGGTGGTCGGAGGGTGATTATGATCAAGCTGTACAGGAGGCACAGAGGGCTGCTCGTTTGCTTGTTTTTATATTGTTGAGGAACAGCCTGTGGCAGCATTCCTGTGTTAGCTTAAGGTTGTCTTCTCCCCGCAACAAACCATGTTAAACCTACATCTCTGGTCCTTGGCATGGCTTGCAGAGTGGAAGCACATGGTCTTCATGCAGTCATGAGTCCTGCCATTGTTTGAGTCACTGCCTTTGGTCAGTGGTTTGCAGTGGCAAGGCAACTAAAGGCTCAGCCTCACTGGGGAACTGTACAGCTTAAACCAGTGAAATTCATCAGTCTCGTTACTCTCTAGCCCACACTGTTGGTTGGCTGGGTAACTGCAAGTATGCAAAGTACATGTTGATTTTGTGTTCTTCCAATGGCATGATGGCTGCTGACATCTCTGCAATTTGAAATACGGTGAGCTTGGATGATGTGTAAATCTGATCTGATTGGTGAGATGAGCCTGATAAGTTTGGTTTGGGGGTGCAAGAAAAAAAAAAGAAATCTGACCTTAAACCCCCCATTGACTGGGATTGGTTGAACCACACTGGTCTAATGTTTAGGACCAAACCTCACAGCACCACCACAAGTAAGGAGAAATGTGGAAACGTTGCTGCCTGCTTTCTGTGTTCAGGTTTCTATTTAAAATGGCAACACAAAATGTGTTTTCCCCCTCTCTCTTTTTTTTATTCACTTTGCCTTGTTTATGTGTGCAGACGAGTGCCATCATCATCATCGTTGCCGTGGCATCGCGCGGGCTTCGAGATGCGTGAAGCAATCAGGGAGCCAATTTTAGTTCAGAGCCATGCACTCGCATAATTAAACTACCGCTTCAGATCGAGGCAACGCCGGAAGACAATGGCATTCCGCTAACAACTTTCAAACGGTCTCAAGCCGCCGCCCGCTTTTCCCCCGTGCCTTTTCTGAGCGTGTGTCGAACAGAATGATCTTCTGTTCGATGCTTTCTGTGCGCTGCACTGAGTAGCTCAGGCCACTCTTGACATGCACGTGGGACTTAAAGTTAGGCAGCTCAAAGGCTGCTCTGTCTCAGCTTACATTTTAAGCCATTTCTGCATCTCTCAGATCATGTACATAGAAATCTCAATATATAAATTACTTAGCCGTTTCCATTTACCTAAGGACCATAGTTAATAGGTTAATCATGTAAATTGTAATGCTACTAATATCTTACCTGATGTGAATACCAATGAGGTTTTACACGTCATGGTTAGTATGTTAGTGTTCATTTAGCTAATATTGCTTCATATTTATTAGTTTTATAAGTTGTGTATACACTGTTTCAAGCTGGTCGAGATTTTATCTCTGTGCAGTTTTTTTTTTTCCCTTGCTAAATACTACTGCACCAATGACAAGCAATGTATGTATAAAAAAAAAACTCTGGAGAAACACATCAAATGAATAAATAAGCAATAATAAATGGGAAAAATGCAAATAGAATGGATTTCATTCACATCTACCACTAATAGCTACATAAAGCCTTGAGGAAAACTGTCGAGTCTGACTGTCATGGCCTTGCTTGTTTGTTTGTTTGTTTGTTTTTTTTTTTTTTTATATGAAGCATTCCATTGAAGCTGGGACCAGGGATGACCCTGGCCTCTGCGGTGTGGAACATGTCCCGTAGGTGACCGTTTGCTTGCAGTGCTCAGGTTTAATTACACCTGAAAGCTGGAATCTGCATCGGCCAGAAGTGTTTAACATTCAGGGTTTATCGGCCTTCACTGGAAAGAAACAGAGTGAAGAAATTCTCCTACAGTACTTATCATGCATGGGCCCTTTTCGCAATTACATCCTTGAGTGATTTCTTTTAGGCTTTTAAATTCATTTCAAATGACCTTTATGTCACTAAATTCGGGCGAGTGAGGGAAAGTTGAAAATGGTGCTAATTGTTTCAAGCGCAGATGTGCGGAAAAGTCTTTGGGGGGGGGGGGGTTGTGGGATGGGATGTTTTTTTGTCTTCTTTTCCAATTTTTCCCCCCCTCCATTTGCAAGAGATGAGCATCGAGGCAGGAATGCCAAGTACGCTTTCATGCTCCATCTTGAATTATTCCCGGCTTTTACTACTGTATCCCACCTGGATTCAGTACCCTTTTGTCTTCTTCAGACAATCTAATTCACCCTTACCCTAAGAACAATTGCAGTGAATGAATGTGTGCCATAGAGCTTGAAGATTAATTAATTAATTACCCAGTCCGCTTAATGGCCTGTCACTGCACTGAACCTTTTACAAAAGCAGGCAGCTTGTCTTTGGCACGTTGCTGGTATTATAGGACCCAGGGACCACATCCTGCAGAGGAGCAGTGGTTAGTAATGTATTTTAAGATACCATTATTAACATGTTTTTTAAATTATAATTCATAATCTATATATCTCTTATTTTTTATGTGTTCAATTTATGTTCCCCACCATGGGTGCTGTTTAAATTAAAGTTAACGTGTACGATTGTCTAAGCAGTGCATTAGCTTTAAGTACCCTCCCTGCCTCATTGACCATAGGAATCCCAGTTGACCTCCAGCGTTTGTGGTGGAGCAGCTCTGTCCGAATAGAGCTTCCTTTCTTGAGGAGATAGTCGTGTGTCAGGTGGGAACGAGCTAGCAGGGCTTGAGCATGTCTCGTCTACTGAAAACATTTGCATGAGCTCTCATTTGCAAATGGTTTATGGCACAAGCCTAGCAGAAAACAGTCATTTTGGATTATATTGCATGTGTGTTTTTTTTCTTTTAGACAAAGACACAATGTTAGAGCCCAATGCCAGTTAAATTAACTTCTGTCATACATGCATTATAGCAGCATCTGTATATAAAGGCTACCAGGTGACTTTTTTTTTTCCACGAAAGTGTATATTAATTAGAAAGCACACATCACGCAATGACCCATCTTGCGCCATTCTCAAGAGTTTGTGATAAATTGGAGGGAGCACGTTTCTCCATCGTTAATAATGTTATTATTATTATTAATAAAACAGCAACATCAACAGGCCGATCAAGACATATTGCACTTTTGCAGGATTATTTTAGGCCATTCATTTTTGTAATGTATTGCAGACAGTCAGATAAACCCACCTCTCGTTGTTCAGTGTGGGATGAATAGACAGAATACCCATAGGGTCTCACGCTCCCATAGACTTGTTGTTTGTAACGCATTGTTGTTTCCTACCTAAGTTTTGTGGTGAGGTGTTTCTCTGTGTGGTTCGTCTGTACAGTACACACATGAAAGTGAAAGCCTCATGAGATGAGCTTTTTCTGGAGGACTGTATTTACAGAAAGCTTGATGATGTGTTAAATGTACTGGGATTTGATGGAGCGTTGAGGGGTGTGGGGCATAAGGGCACAGTCTGATGAAATAGTTTTTACCTTAATGGGCCAGCGCACCCAAAGAACTCGTCCATTTCTGACATTTCATCTTTTCATTCAGTGGCTGGTAAAGCTAAGAACCTTCCATTGTATTTTTGTGTCTGTGTGCGTATATGTGCTTTTCTCAGAGGACGTTTGAATTTAAATGTGTAAATGTTGAGGTCTCCATGACAATTTCCCAAAAACGCTATGCCTGTAGGTTCATGATTGTAAACCTGTTGTAAGAGCAGATGTGAGTATTTAGCAGTGCATAAATGTGCAGATCCATCTCCTTGACATATGCTATTTAATATGGTCGCATCGATTTTCCTTATTTGCGTATAATTAAAATCTACAGTAACAGCTGGGCATTCAGCACATGGTTAGAAGCAGGTGGAAAATATCTTTCACTGTGAGGGAGGTGCAATTTCCTGGCACTAACTAAGTAAATACAATGTAGTGGGTAGCACTACCATTGCGACAGAGAACCAGTGAGTTTCAAAGGAGTTTGACTGACCTTTAAATACAGTACATATGTAAGAGCAGCCGTTGTTATATAACGGTTACCTCGGAAAGTGTTGTGTAATTCGTTGTATAACATGTCATGTACATCCTCATTTTTTGTTTCATCCATTAGCAAACTCAGTATTATCCGTATACGTGTCAGTCGTCCTACTGTCATATTTTAATGAAATGCTTGAGAATGAGGTAATGGAAAGTACACTTCCATGAAAAAATAAAGAAACCTTTGTATGCATGCCTTGTTTTATACACATATACTATTGTAATTGTGGCTGTGTTTGTACATTTATGTCCTATGTTGTGCTCTCTATCACCCTATTCCATGTCTAGTCTCACACAGTGGGGTCTCATTACCACATTTGCAATTTCACTTATGTGTTGCTTACGTACTGGAATATTTTGTTGCTTCTGAAAATGAGAAAGTATGCTTTTTTAATAACAAGAGGTTAGCCAAGAATAATGTTTAATGTCTACCCTTTTGAAATTTTGTTAACATAAACATTGTAAGCAGAGAATAAATGGGGAGTTTGACATGCGTTTCATGGAGAGTGTTTGAGATTCAGTAGTTTAATCAGGTCTCACGTTGAACTTGTGCACAGCGCCTGAAACAAAAGCTCATTTTAACCTTTTGTCTCCGTACAAACGATCTCGCACAAAAAGACTCTCAAAACAAATCACTGAGACGCCTGTATTCGAACGCCTATCGTGAGCCATCTCTCAAACAGGCACTGTTGAGACATCAAAAGGCATCAGCGCCGTTTGAAAATAAAATTGCCACCAGGTCTTATCAAAAGTTTTATTCCCACTCTTTTTTTTTTCTTTTTAAAAGTGCATGACTGTGGAAAACAAGCCAACTGCCATGTAGTGACATGAGTTTTTCTCACTTCCTCCTCTCTCTTTCTCTCTCCTTCCCCCTCTCTCTCTGTAGAAAGCGGAGGAGGACAATCTGGTCCTGACACCAGATGGAACCCGTGAGTTCATAACGCTGGAGATCCCCCTGAACGACTCGGGCTCGGCTGGCCTGGGGGTCAGCGTCAAGGGCAACAGGTCAAAGGACAGCCACGCTGACCTAGGCATCTTCGTGAAGTCCATAATCAACGGAGGAGCGGCATGCAAGGTTAGGCCCGTCCCATCGGGCACGGCCACCCATCTCCTCCTGATTCACTCCCCTTAGGCTGCCAATCCTTACTCCAGTTCAACAGATATAAACTTTTCACCTTTGAGTTTTCTTCTTTGCCCCTGGGCATAACCATCTCACAGATCCCACAAAAATAATGTGTTTGTGTCATCCTGTGCAATTCCTCTTGGAATCTATTTTCTTTCAGTAATGAGGGTGATGTTTTTTCTCCTTTTTCGTGTATCTCATGTTCTTGACTATTTGTCTCGCTTTGTGCCTGGCCGATGTTGGAATCTGCAGTATTTAATTCATTGAGATGTGTTTTCACACTGTCTTCAGCTTTTTGCAGTACCCATTGTGTGAGCTATGCCCGATCTTTTATGTTATTTAATCTTATATATATAATTGTACACCCAGTTTACTGAAGAGGGGAGATTTTTGGAGCCTTTGTCTCTGTAAAATTTACCTGTAACACGCCAGAAAGCCTCCTTTGAATGCCAGATTGAAGCTTGTCGGCCGCTTGTATCTGTGCCTCGACAGGACGGCAGGCTGAGAGTCAACGACCAGCTGATAGCGGTGAACGAGGAGTCGTTGTTGGAGAAGACGAACCAGGATGCCATGGAAACGCTGCGCAAATCCATGTCTACCGAGGGCAACAAGCGAGGAATGATCCAGCTGATTGTTGCCAGGAGAGTCCCGAAACGAAATGAGGTAATGGGAAATTATTGGATATGGTATTGTCTAATTAGACACGTAATCATGCGAAGGGACCCATTGCTTGGCTTGACTTTGGAAACGCAAAGTAATTATTTTGTTTGCGGGTAGGAGTATGTGGGTGAGGGGGCTGTAGCTACAGTATGCGTGTATGTCGCTGGTTTATACGAGTTCCTCATTCACCAAGTGGTCTTATGGGAAGAGAAAACTGATCAGCCATAGCCCCCAGCCACTCTGAACATTGAATTGAGCCTTATTGCCTTTGATTGCTGTTGGCATAACTACTTATTCAGCTTTTAACAGCAGAGATCATCAGAACTGGACCTGCTACAGCGCTAGCTGCCATGCTAATCATCACCCGTCGCGCATCTGAAAGATTACGCATGATTTTTTTAGCAGCTGGCCACGTCGTGGCAAGCGGCGGAAATGGCGAGGTCGATGCAAAACGATTGGCAGATGGTGACGGCGACACTAAGCGTGTGGAGAAGTTTGGCGTTAAAAGTGAATTAAAGTGAGTAGTTGTTATCTGGCGGCAGCAGAGGTGAGAGGATCGAAAGTAATTCTGCTGCCGAGATTCTCCCTTAGATGAATACTGATAAGAGCTTTCTGTATGAAATATCAACTCTCGCTTTTTTCCCCTTATATCTTTCCACGCTCAAGATTTTGCCCTTTTATTATTTTTATTAGTGCTCTTCTCATATGCATAACATAAAAAAATAAAACATCTAACACTTCTCTTCAGAAAATATAAATGCCACTGTCTTTGAAGTGCTGGGAAGCAACTGATTTCCCAAAGAAAATAAAAAGACTTCTGGCTGCTTATGTAAATGCTCTTGTTTTTCGTTGGCCATGAAATGTTCCCTTTTGAAGTGGAAACGGGGGTGCTTTGCAAATGTTTTTTTTTTTATTGGGGGGTTGGGGGCGGTGAGGACCTCTCGTAAGGGCCCCTTGGTCTGTCAAATTGAGGCCCTGAAGTCGCGCTGATTCGAGATCAGGTTTGATTAACACTGCTGTGGTGCTGATTGGTACCCCATACTGGGCCTGCTCCCTGATTCGCCCCCCCTGTTTCCATGGGCAAGGTCACTGGCTGCCCCCAGTGCTGCCGGACCCAAGGTCATCCTGGTCTCTGTCCCTCATGGGAGGGGGTGAGCGGTGATGGAGAGAGCTCTTCACAGTGAGGGGTGTAGCCCAGAGACATGGGCGCTGAGCAGGAAGGCCCCCTGCTGGTTTCCCCCATTCCCCAGCATCCGAAAGCCCCCAACCCCCCCAACCCCTCCACTTCAGCTCACATCTCCAGCAAACCGAATATTGCAAGAAGTGTTTTTCTCTTATGCTTTTTCTTTTACTCCCCCCCCCGCCCTTTTCCCTTTTCTTCCTCACGGCGACAACAACTGTGTGCTTGTGAGTCACCACACACATGTCACAAGCTGGGGTTTTTCATGGTGTCGTGAAAAAAAAGGGAACGTAGAACGGTGGAGGGCAACGTTGAAATGAATAAAATCCATCAATGTCTGGAGATGGGAAATGGATCCGCATGCAATACAAACCCCTGTGCTGGAATTTTTGTGAATACTGAGCCCTCCTGGTTCAAGCCATCCTGTCCTCTCACACCCTTATGTATTCTGTGAGGCTGTACGTAAGTAGCCTCTTCTGACTGACCTTCAGGGGACCAGTGGTTAGATGTTGAGTTTCGGCTGATCCAATCAGAAGGACAGCTGGTGCATGGAGCTCATGTCATATCAAGGCCAAATTGTCAAGAATAGACCTTCGGTTTATGCTCCAAGGTCTGAGGATCCCCCTCCTCGCACCCCTTGTTGCAATTTGCACAAAGAAAACCAACTCATCCAGGAACCCGTGTGTGACAGAGGCTTCCATTGTGAAGGACGACTCCCCAGCCAGTCTGACAGTTAAGTTATTTGCGGCCCCTTCTAATTCCACCTCCCTCAAACACGGGCTGTTTCTGAGGGGGTTAACCGGCCGGCGTCGTGCGGCCTCTGGTCGGGATATTTCCATAACAAGGGAGTAGCTGGCTTGGCATTAACAGATCTGAGAGACGAGGCTGTCTGTCACCGGGCAGAAAGGGGGAAAGTGAACTTCATTTCTATTCCAGCTGTACCCACAGAAAAACGCCACAGAAACCTGGGAGTGAACCTCTCTTGCTGACAGAAGGCAGTACCTGTGTCCCCACAACCTGCTTTCTGGCATTTTCCATGGAAACCAGAAGAGTCTAGACTAAAGAATCTTCTAAAGAGTCTATTTACTAAAGAATAAACGTTGAGCTGTTGTATAGTGTTTACACACACGTACACGTGCGCAGACAGACACACACACACAGTGGAGTGACCACGCCCCACTGGAATTGAATTCCTAATCTGCATACACTCACATATACATTCGTTTTTAAATTTTGAAATATTGATTGTTGCACAATGTTGTAATTGTTTGGAAATGGATATTCAGTGTTATACATTTTCATATTTTTTCTTATGAATGAAGAGATATATTCCGGTTATGAATAGTTTCTCCAAGCATAATTTAAAATGGGATGGATCCTGATAAAATGAGAGTGAAACAAGATTGGTCTGGCAATAGACCTCTGGCCAAAGAATTTCAATAAATATGGAGGGACTTTGGTATTTCCTCATGCTGCCCTTATTCTATATATATATTTCTGTATATGTCTAAGCAATTAAATAGCTCCGGAGTAATTTCAATTCAATTAAATTTAGAGATTATGGCTCACAGCGCTTTCTTTATGATGTTAATTTCAAATGCATTATTCTCTAAGCACTTTCAGATCGGCTCGCCCTCCTCATATGTCACAGATGTTCAGTTTAACCCCTTTTTTACCTTTAAAATGCATGATCCAGATATATCAACAGCATATAAACGTCAGTAAATAATCACAATGACAAACCTGTTGTGTGGGCAGCCGTTAGCGTAGGTTTTCCTGTCGATTTGATTGAAATTCATGGCGTTTAGCCCTAAGTCCTTTGCTCTTTTTGTCATCCTACTTTTTTAAATTTATCATCAGAACAGTGTTTTTTTTAACATTGGTTAATGAGAATTACAAAATGAAGTTGTTCCCATCATAAAGTCTGTCTGTAATGAAAAGCGAGTGCTGGCCGTATAGGCTTTTGGCAGTAGGTATCTGAAATTAAAGCAGCTTCTTGTTAAGCATGACCAATTATGCCCATTTCTCACAAACATTACTAAGCTGATTAATGCCTCTCTGCGGGAAATAATACATATTGTCCTTAACCTCGAGTTAGAATTTGTGTAGGAATATTTATTACATGTGACGGAAAAGCTTGTGAAAGTAATTTTCCACCGCTTGTGGCGTAATTTAGTGGGAAATCGCGCAACAGAGCAGTTCTCTGGCTTCTCACTGAACTCATTGATTGGCACAAACATGACAAACACTTGTGTAGGGCCTCTAAATTGAAGTGGAAAACATCAAATGGCAGTTTTAAGAGGAGTTAATAGGAAAGAAACAGCATGTCATTACTGCTGTTCTCACACCTATGGGTCTTGTCTTGAGCACAGAAGGCTGAGGTAGAAATGTACATGCACACTCAGACACACACACACACACACACACACATACAAATCATACACACACATACACACACACACCATCACACATCAGAGATTCATCAAGGCTAAATATAACACTTGTGTGAAGGTCCCTTCCCTCCCCCCCCCTTCACCCTGAACTTGCCCCTAAATCAAAAACTCTCCTGTCAGTTTTAAGAGAATTCAGGGAGTAGTATTTTTTCCCTGGAATCATAGACAGATATACTCTATTTTAGGACTGCTTAAAAGCTGCTGGTTGTGCCAAAGTTTTGCTGCTATGATGTAAAATTCAGCTCTGTGTGTGTGTGTGTGTGTGTGTGTGTGTGTGTGTGTGTGTGTGTGTGTGTGTGTGTGTGTGTGTGTGTGTGTGTGTGTGTGTGTGTGTGTTTGGTGTTTGTGTGTGGCTCCGAGAGGGAGCGAGAGAAAGGGAAAGAAAGAGACTGTCAATCCCGCGAATAGCGCAGCTTTCTCTGGGGAGCGCCGCACTCAGAAAGGCTCGATGTGGAGCTTGTATCTCCCCACACTGAAACAGCAGCCTTTGTTTTTGTTGTCTTCAGCAGCAGCCATGAACTTAAGCGGTGCAGTGATCCGAACCACAAACCTGAGATGCTTTTCAAGCAAAAGTTTCCCAGGTTTTGCCGGAAACAATCGACTCTGCCTTCTGGATCGATCCCGTTTTGCTTTATTTATTTGTCCCTATGTTTTTTCCCCCAGTTTAACTTCTGAAGCATTTTGTGCTTTGCAGTGCTCAGTTCAGCTCTAAATGTGGAAACTGGGTCTGTGCCTTTTTTGTATCTGCAGTTGTTTTACATATTTTCAATGTAAATTCATAAGGCGAAACTTAATACCCAAAGAGGACGCTGTCTTTGCAGTCCCATTGACCACATTTTTTCTTGTTATGTTTCATTTAATGCATTTAAATCAAGATATTTAAAACTTTTATGCAGCACTCAGCCGATTGTTAAGCATCCCTGCGGGTATGAACGGAAAAATTTCATGCGAAACATTTTCTCTCTGTTGACAACATGAAAGCAGTTCCAAGTGTTGGATGTATGGAAGCATCAGTAGGGAATAGACACTCTCCCTGATTTGCTATCCTGGAGGGCGGCCCATAAAACCGCCAGCTCACTGGTGTTCCCTGTACTGAATGGTGGCACATAAACGTGTAAGTGAAACCACGCGAAAAGAAACGCAGCACCTGTGCGTCTCCAGCTGCTTGCTGATGCGTTAGGGACCTGGTGTTTGTCAGGTGAGCGGAGCTTGTTGTTGCCGTGGTGATGAGCGTCTCTTATTCTGCCATTCCGCTGTGCAGCAGAGAAGAGAATCCTGAAGATAATCTGTGTAAAGAAAGTTAAAATGAGTGAAGATTCACATCCTTGTACAGAATAATAGTAAAATAAAAAAAATACTGAGTCATCTCAACAAAGACCTATGAGTCATAAGGGGTTACAATATGTGGAGGAAAATGTGAATGTAACATAGCAAGAATTTTTAACCACAGTGCAAAGACGTGCCTGCCATGTAAATAAAACACAGTTACATGATATTACAGAAGTTGTACAAATCCGTTCCTCATGTTTAGTTTGTCAGAGAGAACAGTGTGTGCGTGCAGAGCAGGGAGTAGCACATAGTGAGATATAACGTGAGCTGAAAAACGCACTTGCTTGCAGATCAGTGCGCTTCTCTTTGCCTTTGAAGGCGGGGAATTGCAGCACTTACTGCTTAAGAGCAGCAAAGTCCAGAGGGCTGTGATCTCATAATGATGGAATTAAAATATCAGTCCATTATTGATGGCGTAAAGTGTAGTGTGATGGGACAACAGGGATCAAAAGCTGAGGTGAAGACTTTTGTACTCTTCTCCAGGACACCAGACACACACACACACACACACACACAGACACATACACTGTGCCAAAATGGCTGCATGCATGCCATTTTAACATCAACAAAAACAATGTATAACATTTATATCGTGCTTTTATATCATGCTGCATTTTGATACCCACAGTGCTCGATAGTGCAGGTGGGGAAACTCACCTCAAATTCCACCGATAAGTAGCACCTGTTTTGAACACCTGTGAATGGATGGCAGCCATTTTGTACTAGAGTGCTTACCACACATCATGCAGGCTCAGCTTCTGTGAAGAGATATTGGAGTGTGCCCTCGAGACATGTTGAGCATACACCTCTCAAGCAGATGTTGGACAGTCAACATTATGAATGCATTTGTGTGCCTTTAGAATGGCGAAGATGTGGTCATTGGTGCTGATTTATTTGGAAAGCATTTGTGTTGGATCATACGAGAAAGCCTAATGATGGCCGAGCTGCTCAGAATGTACCCTGTAAAACAGAGAGAGCAGATTGATTAGACCTTGAGAGAGTTATCAATCACCATGCTTTTATTAGTTATGCTCGTATTAGTATCGAGCTGGCAGAGCCCAGAAGAGACACAGGCCTGTCCTCACTGGCTGCGTTTAGCCTCACTCGCAGAAAATGGGAATTTGAAGTGACCTTTTCCCTCAGTGCCTCAACAACGGGTGATTGTGATCTCAATTAGATCATCAGATTGCAGGATGGCGCCATTTGTTGATGTCGAATATGGTGACAAGTTACTTCAGTCGCATACGTGAGATGACTGGAGAGCGGCGTATGATTACGGCCTGTTTTGTGCATGGGCATCTTCTGAGCAGTGTTCTGCAGTACTCCTTGTACCAAATCCCCTCCACATATTGTAGACCAGGTACCATGACATGGAGGGATTTTTTTTTTATTTTTGCAGTCCCAAGTAAAGTGATTGTCCTGACTGATTGTGATGACCTTGATTTTCCTGAGTTATGATGAACACAACAAATATATTTAATTCCTTTAATTTATGCATGCTTAATTTATCACACATTTCACTACATTTTTTAAAAGAAAAAAAAAACCCTCACTACAGGCTGCTTTGCTTGTCAGATCCTGTCATTAACAACCTGACTTGCATACTGCAGCGCAGTCATGAAGCCCGACCTGCAGCTGCAACTGCAGCAATTACCGCGCGCGCGTCTGGTTGATGCGCCGGGCCCGGCGACAAGAGGACTTACTTGCTATTCTTTCCAAAGCCCTTTGTTTTTGTGGGGGAGGCAGAAAGAGGGGTTGTGGGGGGCTGGTGTTGAGCCCGGCTCATGCTGAAGGGGTGCATTTCACAGATGGACCAGGCCTGAGAGAGGGGCACCCAGGCATTCCAGCTCAGGGAATGTAATTACAGAATTACGGTGGAGTTTGGCGGATTACGGAATCCAGGATGAGGTTAGGGCCGAAGTGTGACTTAGAGAGCGGCTGAGGGTCCAGCAAATGGAAATGTGCTACCTTCTCATCAGAGCTGGACTCTTTTCCCCTCTCTTTCCCTGGGCTGGAGCAGGACTGATAGACAGGTTAATGCCCTCTCTGGAGAAGTGCAAACCCTCAGACGAGGCCCCTGGTGCACAGCGAGAAGCCCGGAGTCGGAAGACATCTCAGTCTGGGAAATGACTAGATTAGGAGTGATTATGACCAGGATGAAAAGAGCGCTCGCTCTGTCTTTCTCTCCCTCTCTCCCGTCTCTGTCTTCCTGACCAGAGCGCCCATAAATTACGGTGCTGTTAAGATCCGTGTCTCCCACCGCACGGCCATGCTTCAGCTCTTTTATCACTCCGGCCGCACGCTTTTCATCCGCCTTTCTCCTTCGTGAAATACGTCCCCCGCGCTTCCCTTTTCCACGCGAGAGTCACCCCCTCTCTCTGATCTGACACCCCCACCCACCCAAACTCCTGCAAGATTAGAACGAGGGGGGGAAAAAAAAGGTAATAAAACAAATCCTCATTTTACAATTTAAACCTTATTGAGCCCAATTCATTGTGGGTGCAGCTCTATTATGAGGTGCTGAGCGCGGGCCGCGTCTGTGATTGTAATTGCGTTGACCCTTCCGTGCGCCAGCCCTCCTCCGCTCTTATCGAGCCCGGCTTAGATAAGTCCTCCGCTCCCGACTTCATTAAACATCTCATTTATATTAAACAGACAATAAGTTCCATCTGACTCTGGGGGCCCAGACATGTGACCCACCACCCCCCACCCCCAGACGTCAGTCCCATCGCTCCTCGCGGTTCTCAAGAGGCCACCCGTTTCTCAGCTCAGGGGGGGTTTTTTATATTGTTTTCAGGGTTTTTTTTTTAGGTTGTTATTTCTGTCATAAGCTGTAGGCTGGAGGCTGGGAGGGGCTGGGTTGTGAGAGAGATCAGCATCGACTTCAAAGCTGGTGTGGGGAAGACTTCAGCAGTGAGGCATCTTTCAGCCGGGGCCCAGTGGAGGATAACTTCATTAAAGTTCTCTGGGTTTCCTGGAGAAGTGAGGAGTCTGTGTGGGAAACACTCTCAGAGTAATCCGGCGGGTTGGGCCCTGCTGTCCAATCACACATGCCACTGGGATTGGATGGCGAGGTTTTCTCGAGCCTGAAAACCAAGACATTTTCTCCAGTCCATGAGAAAATTGTTGTGATATTGGAAATGCACAAGCAACACAGACCTGCCCTGGGTAATAGATGGATAAATAAATAGTATTGATAAATAGACAGATATACAGCCAAAAAGATACATATGCACAATCACACGTATATCTATCTGTCTCTATTCATATGCCTGTCTACTTATGTATCAGTCTAACTAGTGACCTGTGTTGCTCGTGACAACAGTGGTTTCCTCACGGGCTGGAAAAATGTCTAGATGGACAGGCAGACTGACAGACAGACATATAGATGGACAGCCGGTGAGCTACATGGAGGTGTATATACACTTAGATGCTTGCATAAATCCCCAAGGGGTAAATTGATTTGTCAAAAACAGAACAATAGTGATAAACACAAGACAAAGACAATCAAGCCTTCTGTGTAATTTTTTCTCTGGTTGGAGGCGCCAAATATAGTTTGGCAAATGTTAAAGGCAGAGCTAATGGCATTTGTGCACCGCTAATCAGCAGTGTTTGTGTAAAAGTATCAGGACCAGCAAGTGGTCTGTTTGTCAGATAATCGGGAATACAATAAATTGACCCGGAGCAAATGTCTGTGTCCCATTTACAGAGACAGTCTGTGGGAGCCAGCCATCGTCACTGCCATCGGTAATCCATGCCCCTTATCTAGCACCAAGCGCAGTCGGGTTAGCGCCGCTGCTTACCCTTGTTGTTTCCATTGAGAACAGATAAAGGATTATCCCCCCCCTCCCAGTTCTGATGCTGTTCACAGGTAATTACCGACATCCCATCATTCCCAACTCCGCACGACCTCCTTCATGTAAGCCAGTGGAGTGGCACAAATTCGGCAAATGGAAGCGGAAGTTTGAGGGGGTTCCGCTGCCCTTTGTCAAGCCCCCCCACCCCTCCCCCATTCCCCAACCCCACTCCAGCTTCATTGTGCAGAATTGTGATCGTCCTCCATTTGGAACGCCGGCAGGGATGATGGCCCTGCATTGAGCAAACAAATCAGTCCTGCCACAGGGTGAGCTGGAACACAGCTCCGCCACAATTACACAGAGGGCCGCTTCTGTTCGAGACCCCGAAGGTGTCAATCTCCAAGTGAAATCGAGCATCCTGGGCCGTGTGTAATTGTTGTTCCCGCTGCTCCTGGTTTTGTGTGGCATAGTGTTTAGCTAATGGTTTGATTGCATGTCATGTGGAAACAAGAGAATGGTGAAGGACAGTGAAACTGGCCATTGCTGTTTCTTGAGGTTGGGGGTTGAAAATGGGTTGGGTTGGACAAGGGGGAGCTGAATAGTCTCCACCTCTGCCATGCTGTCAGGAAGAATTATGTCCATGTCAGGCTTGTTTGCTGTTCAGTGCCATTAAGTCCAGTGCTGTCCAGTGCTCTGTCTCTGATTGGCAGGATCTATGAAGGGGAGGAGAAAAAGGGTGTTTGTGGGAGTGGATACGATGACCTCGTAACAGTGGGAGCACATGCACAGAGTGATATATTTACTTTGCTCAGCAGGAACAGGTGTGATGGTGCTGGTTGTAGTAAGTCAGCCCCCTCCCCACCCCCAACAGTCTTTCACCTGTCATTAGGACAGGTGTATGGCAAAAAAAAATCCCAAATTTTCATTCATACAACCCTGGTTTTCACTGGTCACCATTTTGTTAAAAGTAAATGCATGTGACCGCCTATAATGTCAGGCTTTTTTGGGTAGGCACTGCAATGTAAACTTTATCATTTCAGCTTGCGGGAACATTGAACGTTTTTTGCTCTCCTCTCCTCGCAGCTGGATACCCCTGTCAGCTCCCCAGGACCGGAGGTCTCCTTCAACTCCTCGTTAGACGACCACGAGCGCAGGATCTCCCAGTCTCTGTACGGCACCGTGGAGGGGCTGGATGACCACCTGATGCCACACGGAACCCTGATGGGCAGAATGATGGGTACGACGCGGCGGGGTTGTTATCTCTTTCCATTAGGTTCCATCTGCACCTGTGTATTTATATCTTAATTCAAACTGCGAAACATGGCTAGCCCTGTTTCATGTTAGTCATCATTAACTTGACGAGCCTTTCCTTTCAACACAGCTTTCCTTTCACGCATATAATTAATAACACCACCGACTTCTGTTCCACTTTACCTAAATTTCCCTGACTCCGTAACAGTCGGTGTAAATGCACAAGTGCAGGCAGAACGCGAAATGTTCCCACCGACTTCAACTGGAATCAACAGTCGAACCCCAGGTTCCCGTTCCATCACCCCATCATTGACCCCCCCCCCTCCATGGCAGTCACCGCCAGCAGGCCCAAGCCAGAGAATCCAAGTGGCATGGTTTCGTGAGCACCAGCCAGACTATCTGCTCTCGCACACTCCTCCCTCTCACACGCCCCCCCCCCCCATCCTTTAGCCCCCACCATCCCCCCTCTCCATCAGCACTCGTTCTCTCCCAGCTCGAGATCACAGAGGGTGTCAGAGGCATCTGATGGGTAATTAAGGCTGCAGATCAATGATCTCTGCTCTTTTTTTTTTTCCTCTTCCCTCTTTTTTTTCGCCCCAGTCATTTGCCACAATCTGCTTCTCCTTGACAGACACCGACAGTCTTTCAGAAACTACCGCTGTGATCATAAACAGCTAGTGGAAGATCGTAATGGAATTCTGAAACTTGAAAACACACAGGCCCTTCAGGAGAAGTGTTTTCCCCCATTAGAATTCAGCTGAAGAGTAAGAAATAAGAGACTGGAAAAGTTTTTAAAAATCTAATATTTTTTATTATTTTAAAAGTTGAATCTTTTTGAAATGATTGGACGTTAACGCGGGGGGAAGGCGAGGGCTGTTGTTTTTGCAGTCGGCCTTGAGAATTGCCTTAGATCTTTCTCCTCTGCAAAGAGCCTTGCTGAGTTAATCTGCAGACAGCTCTGCTCTTTGCCTATTTAGCTAGCGTGTCCATATGCTAATAAGCTGAAAGATTGTTTTTGAAGAAAAACCGAAACTCTTTTTGACATAGATGATTGTGAACTGGCTATCACTGGTGCTGCTGCCATGAAAATGTTGGGTAGTTAGTCTCTCCCCTGGATTAACTAAGGCTTTTCAGATCAAACTTAAAGAAAAAAATATCTCTGTGTGTATAAATAGCCAGCCAGTCATTTCAATAGCAAGGTCATTTTCAAAACGGACAGTCGAGAAAACATCTTCGACTGTAGGCTGTATTTAAATCTGCTTTGCATTGAAAACTGTCATCTTCGGTGACAGGCCCTTTTAGTGACGCTTACAAATGTTTCTTCGCCTGTCTGCCGTAACTGTAATCAAAGGAGACAGATGCTGAAACCTGCGCCAAGAGGTCCAGGTTCACTTTTAAGTGCGCTAATCCCACGGTATACTAAGGCCAGCCATGGATGGGTGTCGCATCAGGGAAACGAGAGTGACAGCGGGGCCGAGGAGGAGGGCTTCCGCTTAGTATTGTGACACTAAATTGCATGCGGTGACATCCTGCCTGCCTCTCGTGTTTACAGTCAGGCCTCCTGCAGGTGCGTGTCATTAGAGCAGATGTCCGATACCGTTCTGGTGTTTTGTTTTCTCACTGGAGAAGTAAGCGCTGGAGATGAACAAAGGCTCTTCGTTAGGGCGTGTCTGGAGTAGTCAAGTGATGTCCCATAGGCACTTACAGAGCCATCTAATGGATCCAAGCAGATTTTGGTACTGAAACAGAAGCATAGGCCTGATTCATTCAAATATGCTCAGTCTCTTTAAGGAACTATGCTGTTCAATCACAATTTAATCCAGTCGCTTGATGGACTCGTGCTGTTCTATGTTAGAATGAACAGTCCACATTGCAGATCACAGGCTTGTTTGTCAGAAATAACCTCTAAGGGACTTTATCACAAAAAAACTAAATTTATGTTCCCTTTAATAATTTACAGGACAGTCATCCATCACCTCTCAACCTCAGTCTGTTCCATCTCTTTAAAAGGTTGCAGAAGTGCGAGGTAAACTTTTGAACTACCTGAGTAATTATGCCTTATGTGTATACTCCGTTACTGGGCATGAGCTGCTAAGAGCAGCACTGGAGAGGCCAGTGCATGCAATCAAAGTGTCAGCTCATCTTAAATTAATTAAATGTATTCATTTAATTTTCTGTGGTTGCCTTTAGGAAGAATCTGATAGCGGAAATTGCCTGCGCTTGTTAAGTTTTTGGTGGTTGAGTCCTGATGGCTGAACGTCATACCAGAATTTTGAAGCCACAGTTATGTATGTATTTGTTTGTTTTATTTATATGGTGCAGTAGGTGTCAAGAGCATTCACTTTAGCCTTTTTCATCAACTTCCTTGTTCACAACTACGTGCAGACTTCCTTTAAACTGCTTAAATCAAATGAGTGGAAATCAATCACCTATGCTGGTGCGGGCAGATGCACAAAGAGCCTTGATGGAAGAAGCCATTAACGTGGTTGGATGGTGCGATCACACTGATCGACTGGCATGCCGCTCTACCTTATTGATCATGGAGAGGGCTGGAAGGCTGTCGTTTGGAACCAGCAGTCATCAGCAGGGGGCGGGGGTGGGGCCGAATGGCAGGCAGCAGCGATTCCAAGCCTGTCTCCTTCCGTAAATAATTTCAGCCTTCGATGTCATCAGCAACCCCCGCACACATGCCCCAGTCATGGTATAGCACGATAGCCAGTGGGGTAAATTGCGGGTGATGGAGCCTACTCGTTCTGAACTGAAAGTATGTTTTGCCCTTGAACGTTAGAGCATGAACTTTTGAAAAGGTGTAGGAGGCATGGGGGTATGGAGTGGGAGGAAATAAAAAAAAGAAAAAAAGCTAAAAGAAGAAAACAGAAAGCCTCTCCGTTTCCTCCTGTTCTGTAATCTTGGCGCACCTGGTTATTCCGGTGCAGAGGTCGTTAGTAGCTTTTGCAACCGTGCATTCAGCTCCCCTTAATTGAAAAGCCGAGCCGCAAGCCGGAGGTCACACTGTGTCCCAAATTGAAGCCCTGCGGGCTGGCTTCTTCCATGTCGTTTCCCCCCCATCACCCCAACCCCTCACCCAAGTTCTGATGTGGAGTGGCACGGAATACACAGAGGATGAAAATGGGGCGAGGGGCACTCAGCTTTGCTCTGTCCTTTTTAGAGCGCTTTAATAAAAGAGGAGGAGTAGAAGGAGGAGGAGATGTTCCATTGCGGTGGTGACATGAGTCACCGCGCTGTGCAAGGCCCGCGGCTCCGAGCCCGTCGGCGTAATTCATTCTGACGCATGCCGGCTTCTCGCCGTTTGACCAAGTCTTTTTACCCGCCGAGCTGAGCCGCGCTGAGCTCTTTTTATAGTCTGCCGTGTCATGCTTTTATTTAACCACATCCATAAACGCCAGAAACCTCTGAGACCTTGAAGTCCTGGCGTATTTGGAAGGAGTTTTCTATCCCCTGCTTCTCATGGAAATGCAAAGGAAGCTTCTTACTCAGGGGGAAAAAGAAGATTCTCACGCTTATGAGCGAAGAATCTTCCGTACTGTGGTGTTCCACCAGGTGGCCGTTCCATGTAGGTGGGCTTCTGTGGGTGTCTCTAGCAGAAGGTGGAACTTTGATGGGCGCTAATAGATTCAGTCAACTGACTCCTACTGAACCAATGATCTGAGTCAGTCTCTCGGTAGAAACGTCAGTGAACTGCCTCAACAGATGTTTCAGCATATGACAGTTGATCTTATTGATCCACATGGACTGAACTGTCATCCTCTCCCACCCTTCAAGATGCTGCTCTCTCAAACTGCCTTCATTAAAGATGTCTTTCATAATTAATAAGAATGTTACATTTTGCCAGATGCTGCTTTATCGGCTGATTATTATATGACGATGGCTGAAGTTGTCTGAGAAAACTTTTTTTTTTTTTTCATGGAACATAATTTTTGCTTTTATCATATGTATTAGGGTTTGTAGATCAGAAATATTCATTGCAACATAAACGTTTTATGATTTCCAGGTCTGCAAGGGTCAAATGCATAAAAATATAAATATATTAAAAGATCTAATAATTGATATTGTAAGTAATTTAAGAAAGGTTCACTTGCTGTTCACATAAAATGTACTTACCTCTGATACACCTGCTGCAGGGTGCAGGCCTTATATATTGAATGTATTGAACACCTAGGCCTCCACATTTTAAAATTTAGTCTCCCGCCCCTTACCTGCTGTTTCCTGTGGGACCTGGATGCTGAGGTGAGCTCGGCGTATCTGGCCGTACCTGTGAGGCTTTGGCGGAAGGCGAAGAGAACATATGTCAGTGAGGCCGCTGAGACCTCCTCATTTCCTCGTTTGGCTCTCCGTAATGTTCCTCGCCGGTGCCGTAACCTGGAACTTAGCACGTTTTTCCTCTTGATCCTGTGTGAAAAGGTCACAGTGAATTTAAATGACATGCTGACCATATGACATTTAAAGGCTAAATACTGCAGACACAGATATCACCTAGACAATTCGGCCGTGATTTAAATTGGCTAACCCCTCCGATGGGCAACCTTTAGGTTGGGTATATAATGTCAGGGGGAATGCTGAATTGCCCTGGTGTTTTCTGTGCAGACCTTTATAAAGCTGCTCCAACACCCACCTGAAACCTTTTAACAAACGAGCCAAGTGCCCGACACAGTGTTCCTGAATGGATTAGCATGCTAGCGCTTCACTTCTGTTCTCTGACTGCAGACCAGCACCCCTCTCACCAAGGTCTCTTATCCTTTGTGTAAAAGTTTAAGATTATAAAAAAAACCAAAGATAGTAACAGAAAGCATTGCTTTCATTATGTTGCAGTGAATTAATGAACAGTGCTTTTGTGGTCTTTGGAACAGAAGTCTCTAGTCAACTGTAGTCACCCTTGCTCCATCATGTGGGTGCTTGTCACCGAGCCGTCCGCTGCTGGGTGTGCTACCCTATGGCCATGGCTTGCAGCTGTGGATATGGCATCTGTGACCACTCCCAGCCTTGGGAAACAGACCCCTTTGGTAAAAGCAAAGAAAAAAAAAAACCCATTGCATCATATGCACTGTTTCTTTGTTTCCAACCGAACACATAATTTGTATGACATATTGGACTAATTTTGCCCCCCTGCCTGGTTCCCCGCCTTTGTGTACTGCAGAACACATATTCCGGGATTGAAAACAGACACTTTTAAAAATGGTCCAATCAACCAAAAAGATGGGATTGATTGGGGAGGTGTGGTTGTAATGGCAGCGGCCATCAAAAAGAGGCTTTCCACTCTGGGTAATGTCAGCCATCTATAGTATGTGCTCTCTGTGACCGCCCGCTGTGAAGCAGTCTCTGTGCGAAAGTGACATTCTCCATTCCCTCAGAGCCCTGTGTCTTGATCAATAATGCTGGAAGATGGTGAGTTTTTATCCTGGCATAGGTTTTCTTTAGAAGAAGGAAACAACATGGGGGGAAAAAAAGGAGCGACCTTTTACCCGCAGTCTCAGAAAATGGGGCTGGAAGAGAGGCTGGCAGGGTGAAAGGGTGTGCTTTTAGCCTCAGAGAGACGGAGCCGTGTGGCTTGCCTGCCCCTGTGATCCTGTCTCTCACAGTTCACAAAAGATTAGTCCACGCTGAGCATGGCTCAATCTGTTTTTTTTTTTTTTTTTTTCCTCAAGCGCAGCGAAGTGTCTCTCGAAGGCGCGGGCTGCAGGGTACCAGAAGGCGAGGTGAGCTGATGTGTGCACCTGTGAACTCTCGTCCTGCAGGGCCCCCAACGTGCCCCCACCATGCTCCTCAAAACCAAGGCCTTTCCGACAACCGCTCCCCCTCACACCGCCTGGTTTCCCTCATTCCCCCGCCTCGCATCCTCCAGCCTCTTTCAGAAGGCATTAGAATGCCCTGTGGTTTTGCTGATTATGTGAGAGGATTAAATCAAGGACTGTAAAATAGTCATTGGGGGAGAAATCCAAGTACGAAATATATTTTCAAGTTCCTGTGCTGTTAAGCAAACGAAAATAAAAAAAAAAATGACAGATCATCTCAGGGCTGGCTTCTTCACTAAGTATTTTTATTGGAGGAGGAGATAAAGAGTTCTTGGAGAGGATAAAGAACATGTTGGAAAGCCTGGTATTTATTCAGGGGCCTGCTTGATAGCGCCACTAATTAACGCATGTCACAATTCCCGTAAGTGCTGGGGGTAGATAGGACGTGCGTGTCACACTGGAAATTAGGCAACAGGACAGGCAGTGAACACAAAAGGGAGCTCTTTTAAAAGATCCATGTCTGGGAAGCATTAAGGATTTTAGAGAAATAAAATCTGAGACCTTATCCCGAGCTGACCCAAGCATCATTCCCTGAGGATGAGAGCGTGACTTACTCTTTTTTTTTTTCGGTCGAAGATATTGCACCACTTTTCGCATGCTCCCCAAAACAAAAGCATGCTGTGTTTAGTTTAGTCGGTTTTCTCTGTTGCATGGCTGTCCGGCCAGTACATGATTTTCGGCAGTGTTTGCATTTGAAATCATGCTTTTCTCTCAGTGTCAGCTGACTCGCAGAGGGCAAGGTTTTTTTCTCTTAAATGGCTGAATGGTGTCTGAATGGTGAATTTCAAACTAAGCCTGATATTATTTCCTATCATGAACTCCTATCAATATGTCAGTGGCAGTCATTTTAGAGGCAGCTGAAAGCAGAGTAGAACACTGCACTGGAGCCCTGACAGCATAGCATATCAGATCATTTTTCCCCCCTGCAGGTATCTGCGCTCTGTATATATTAACCATGATGCTGCTGCCAATAAGAATGATAAATGTTGAAGATAAACAATTATGTCCTTTTTTTTTTTCCACGTAACTTGTTTCCTCATCGGCCTCTAATCTCAGGCCAGTGACTGACTGTGTAATGGATACGGACAAGTGGCGCGGAAGGTGTCAAAAGGATTTGTCAGGCGCGAGACTTTAAGGGCCCTCCTATAGCGTGCGGGGCCTGCGCTGGAGCAGAGGGTCTGCTTCCTGTTGTATCAATCAGTGCTGCCCTGCAGGTGCGGAGCAGTGCAGCGCTAGTGCGTGTGACCTCAGAGCCATCGCAGTCCAGCCGCATTCCGGTAACACTCCTCCACTGCAACTGCACACGCTCTGGTTTAACCTCTCATTCCTTCTCTTACTCTTTCTCGCCCACACTCGCTAAATCTAAAAAAATTCATATTGCTGATCGTTTCCTTATTTTTTTTTCCCGAATCATATTATTCCTGTTTCTTCTTCCTCTACTTGTTGTTCTTTTTTCCTCCTCTTCCTACTCATATTCTCCCTGTCTCAGTTCAGCTGTTCGCTTGCTCTGCGGCGCGTCGGGTGAATGTGGTTTCCCCTTCATGCTAATTTTATATGTCCAGCATCTGAGATGCAGAATGCTAGCACTGCATTTTGCCCCTAATTATCCTCACCTTTAAAAAGCTCTGAATCGCCGATGTTACCTGTCTGCTCGCCATTTAGCTCAACAGACAACGAATGCTATTAAAACGTTCTTCATCTTCAGTAGTCAGCAGTTGTGTCAACGAGGTCTTGAAAGGGTTGTTGTTTTTTAAACAAGAGGAAGAGGGAAAACATTCATCTGTTTCAGGAAAAAAATAAGTCTGATTTTCCTATATATCTTGTGCTGTGACTCCTTACAATTTTGGACCATTTTAATGGTCATCACATGACTAATGAATGTAATGGGGGGAAAAAAACTAGCTTATAATCAAAAAAAAAAACCAATGTAGCATTCATTTTTATTTGCATTCACATGCATTCATCTGTGAATCCTTCTGTCATTTACACTGAGACAATGAAGCCCATAGACAAGAAAAACACATTCATAAAAGCTATTTATACTCCACACTTAAAACAAATGGATCAGTTTATGCTCACCTCTTTATACCTATTAAAGTTAATAAATACTAAAGGCATAGTAATGCGTAAGAGACATATTTGAGTTTAGCATTTGAAATAGGGCATATTTTATCAACTGTAAAGACCACAAGGTCTTCGTGATCTTAATGTAACATTTATACAGCTATGGGCCACATCTTTGATCTGGTGATGATGCAATATTATCGCAATGCGTTCATTAAAACCCAACAAGTCAGGGGTATGTGTTAAGCGGTGTTCATTGTCAGAGAATAAACCAGGACATCAAAGAGCCCATTTCAGATTTTTCATCGAGCATGCTTGCGTTATTTTGTCGGATGGATTCCGACAAAAAAGTTGGAATGCCAGGAGAAAAGGCCAATGGACGTGTTTCACATGAAACAGGAACACCGATGCTTTGATTGCGTGTTGTGGTCGGAGTCTCGCGTTTTAGCGAAATTATTGAATTGTGGAATCACATAAAAAGCAATACTGCAGTCAGAGATTAGATAGGCACATGATTAAAATTCTGTCTTCATTGCTGTGGGGAAGTAAAATCTTCTCCTTTCCGGAGTAAAAGTAATCACAGTTCAAAGACTTTCAGGCCATTGGAATTTATTTGGAAAGATTGCTCTGATATGTTTTTTATTCCACTGACATTAGATACAGCATTCGTTTCTTTGTGAACATGTAACGAAGGCAGGTGGTTATCTCAGACATGATAAGCTGCTTGTTCCTTGCTTAAGGCACCCTGTTGTAATGCATTTTAAGAGGCAAAGAGATATCAGAAATTGTTTTAGGAGTTTTAGCATATTTATTTACTGTTTAATTCACCTTGGTTGTATGTTCCGAATCAGTGGGTTTAGAAACTCAGTCTGCTCACTCTGAAAATTGATTATGCTGTTTGTTGTAGGTGTAAAATTATTGGTGTTTAACTTTGATTTTACCCCAGAGCTTCTCAGGCTGTTGACTGAATGATTGAGATTAGTTTTATCAGTCAGTATTGATGAAATCTCAAGTGACAATAATCTTCTGGTGCATTTTGAAGAAGGAAGAAAAATAGGGTAAATTGGAAGAGTAGGAGGTGCAAGAGGATTCTACTTACCAGTGAAAGGAGCCATAGGCTCTTGAGCTCAATGTGCAGTGGTTGCTAAGGGCTACAGAAGACCTTAATGAGCACAAATAATATTTTCTGTTATATTTTTCAATACTAAACACAGTGATACACATCACATAATCATAAACAGTGCATGGTCATTTGGTTCTCATTGTTGTGAGGATGTAATCAAATTTCATGAAGTAAGGTAGGCATCGGCTCATAAATATGTTTTTCCTCTGCCCCGAAGCGTTGTTCTTCCCCTGCTACATTAATGAACATAAAGCATCTGTTATGTTTTTTAATTCTGTTTCTTTCTGTAAAGTGCAAATGCAAAATGTTAAAAAATGGCCGACCGGCACCGTAAAGTGTTAATCACAGTGGCGTTAATTTCATGGTGAATTCAATTAGTCCGTGTTAAGTCTAACTAACTTCCCATCTCTGTGAACACAGTCCTAACTCCTTGGCATAAATTGCGGGCGTGATTTAATTACATGGGCTGCTCTGCGTCTACAGGGTGAGGATTGGTACTCATTTTTATGACTGCGTGCCTTACCCACCCTGCTGGGGGCATGTGTGCCAGCGTGTGGACAAAGGCGCTTCAGAGGGCACAAATGCACTCACGCCCAAACCCGCTACTTCAAAACATATCCCCTCAACCACCCAATTGCTCTTTTTTATGTTGCTGATATCATATCGAGGATCCATTTAACACGTTCTGTACCACATTAGACCTGTTATTTCAGTGTAATATTTGAGGTAAACCCACATTCCCTGCAGCCTGGACATTCTAAATGCTAGACAATTTTCCCATTTTATAGAGTCCTTGTCTGTGGTGACTAATGTAAATACACAAAGAGTTTAAGTGCTCTGGACGATGTGAGAATCAGGCCGCTCTGCTGGCACAGGGCTTCTCATCTGTTTGAGTATCTCTTTCTCTGCTGTGCTGTACAAACAGATTGATAACAGAAATGGCTGTAATCTCTCATTATGCAAGGCCATTAGAAGGTTTCATAAATAGATTGCTATAGACAATATCTTATTCACAGACATGCTCAGCATGGAGTATATTATGATGGCAGGAGTTTATATTCTTGACTGTTCTGTACATTTTTTTCATTGGCTGAGGCAAAAGGAAATGGCGCCCTGTGTAGATTTGTGCTGGGATCTGGCCAGGGCAAAGAGCTGTTCATCTGGTACCAGTTACAAACGCTAACTATTAAGCAGCTAGAAATACAAAATTACACTTCAGTAATCGCAACAAATTTACATTTAGCAGCATGCACAGGAAGTCAAGTAATTTATTTTAGTGTAGCGAGACCTTCTGTGTCCTAATGTTTAGCATATGTTCTGTTTTATTTACTTTTTTTATTTCTATTTGTGTGTGCATGTGAGGAAGTGTGCATGTACGTGTTCGTGCATGTGTGTGGGTGTGATTGTGAGTTTATGTGTACGTGGGTTAAGAGTATCATGACGTGATTTTTTTTTTTTTTTTTATGTGGTATTGTCAGTTCTGAATTCCTAGATTTTTTTTAACAGGCAGTTGAGTTGATGAGGCAGAAGGTATCAAGTTGACTCTAAAAATGAACGGACAAGTGGATACTTCAGCTAGCCTGTTCAGATGATGGAAACAGAGATCAGGCTAGCCTCGTATTCCGTTACAGTCTTTTCCCACTTGCACGGCTCAGCGGGTGACAGTAAAAATGTGCACAACACTCTGCTTTCAAATTGTATGCACATGGGGTCACACTTTATATGCATAAATTTCCCCTGAACTTTTTCTAACACAGCGATGGCACATTGAAGGTGTTTTAGGAATGGCGTTTTTATGAAATTCATGTTAGGTGTTGATCTGTTACTTATTCTTTTGCTTAGGAACTATGAAAAATGTTGCCTGGTCCCATACAGACAATACTCACTTCTGTCTGATTCATTTGTGCCCTTTCCCACACACACTTGTGTATATGAATAAATAAATATGATATGATCGTAGTATCATCCCTTCAGTCATAACTTAATCAGAAATATATGTGTGCACATTGTGTGTCTGTGTGTGTGTGTGTGTGTGTGTGTGTGTTCATGTGCATTGTTGTGTATGCTGTCATGAATGTTTTCTGTGTTCCTGTCTTTGCATGCAGTATGCACCAATACACCAGAGTCCCTGATCTCAATGTTTCTGTCTGTCTGTCTCCACACAGGTAACTATCAGCTGTCCCCAACTGTGAACATGCCCCAGGATGACACTGTCATCATTGAAGATGATAGGCCACCTGTACTCCCTGCACTTCTGTCTGACCAATCATCTTCCAGCTCCCATGATGACATGGGCTTCACAACAGAGGCTCCTCCCTCCTGGGCCAGAGACATACCAGCACAGAATGAGTGGTGAGCAAGGCTTCCTTTTATAATCTCAGAATAGTCTTTTTTTTTCATTCTGTTGCATTTTACAAGGCCTCAGGACGTTTGGAACTTCATACTAAATGTGGCATTAAAAGTATGACAGTTGAGGACTGTTTTCATTTCGGGCAATGTAGACTCGCTTTCTCTCACTCTCTCTGTCTTTCTCACTCTTTCTTTCTTTCTCTCACTGTCTTTCTCACTCCCCCCCCCTCCCATCTCTCTCTCTCTCTCTTTCTCTTTCCCTCTGCGCTCTGCAGAAACATATTTAAACTTAAATTGAACTATCATTTGATGGAATACCATCAGACTCCCCCACTCCTCCTAACCCCCAAGCATGGCCCCTCAGTTACCTGTGGAATCTGAGCAGTGGGGAAGGGGTGCAGATTTAAGGAGGTTGGAAGGGGCGCAAGGTACGGCTCGGATCCCACCTGTGCCTGGATACCTCTGATATTGCTTGTTGAGAAACATGCTGACAGTTTTGGGAGGTCAGAACCTCTGCAAGAAGAATTTTGGGAAGGGAGTAAACCACCCTCAGCTAGAGGGAAAAAAATGACACCCAGCTGCATGGTTTTGGAAGTGAGCTCACGTAACCGAGATCTGTGCGGGGAAGGTAGAGCAGTCAGGTCAGATACCAATGATATATCTACAGACGGATGGGACAGGAAGGTTGTGTTGCAAGCTGTGAATCTGTTGATATATCCAGCCTCCGCTGCAACTCTGGTCATACTATATCAAAGCTTCATTCTTTATTTTTATTTCCAAATCGATACATTTTTCCTTGATTGGCAGAATTTGTTGTAAGCACTCATCCTCGTGCAGGTCACAGAGATGCCTTCCATTGCAGATTATGCGATCATCCTGAGACATTGTGGTTCACAGTTTCGAATTATTAATGATGTGCTGCTTACTTTAACAATGTCATGTGTGTGTGATAGCTGACATTAGTGTCACACAAAATTCGCTACATTCACTAAAATAAATAAATAAATAAATAAACTGAAAAACCTAATGACTTAATGATACATATGTTGCTGTTTTCCTTGCTGTTCCGGTCTGTGTTAAATGATGTGTGCTCCTCCTAAAAGCAAAAGGATGAGGCAGAAGACCACAATCCCCAGAATGCCTATTGGTGAGGACTTCCTCTTGGGGGGGCTTCTATAGTCTAAAGTGATCTCATGGCCCGTAGGAGTGAGAGAGACAGGTAGATGTTTCATGCAGAGAGCGGGTCAGGTTGAACTATAGTCAGCCCCACCTCCTGCCTTAGTAAATAAGCCTGGTTTGGGTCATTGCTCCTCTGGGTGCAAACTGTCCCTTGCACTGACCTCCAAATGCACGGCTCAGTATTTCTAGAATAAAAACACTAGACACTGCCTAAAAGGATCCCTGCATAGAGCAGTGCGGCCCCACCCCCTCAGTGTCTTCATTGATGGAAGGACTGTGGCACACTCCAGTCCTTGATGAGAGTGGTTTTGCTTGTGGAGTGGCAAGAGCTGAAGGGTTCCAGAATCTTCCCCGCGTTCTATTTTTAGCCCCAGAGACAGTGCTGAGATTCTGTTTTCCTTTTCCTGGATTGGTCAGGCAAGGTCATATCAAAACATGACATGAGGTGCTATTGAACCAGGCTGCTGGATCATTGCTTCCTGGCTGGGCCTGCTCATCTGGGTACTGTGGAGGGTTAAGGAGCTGCTGGAGAGCTGTCGGTACTAAGCAGAAACGGCAAGATCAATCTATTTTTTTCGGCCTGTTAAAAATGTACTGTATAGTATGTAATATTTTGCCTCCTAGAAAGTGGCTTTGTAACCTTCATTTTGAATGTGTTACATTTTTAGTTTGAATGTTCTTTGTTCATATGATGTCAATTGTTTGTCACCGCAGATTAGAGACAATGCATTTCAGTACAAACCCTTATGCGCACACACACACACACACACACAGAGCAGAAGTGTGCTGTGTTGAAGAGCCTCAGGTTATTTTGAATTATTCATGTCTCAGCAGCTTAACACACAACCACACTCTCACACATGCTTTACAACCACAAAGAAACAGACATATAAACTTTTGCACAAACAAGCTCACACACACACACACACACACACAGAGACATGCCCACTCACTCTAACAATCTGGGTCAGTGGAACTGAAGTTCATCATGATTTTTTTTTTTTTTTTTTTTTTTCTTTTCAATTAAAAAAAAAAAACTCAGAGCCCAAACTCCAGTAATTTAATATACACTGCAGGAAATTATAGTGGTCTCACCTCTCGTCCCATATTATGTTTCTCCTCCCCCAGAAGGCTTATGCAGTAGCTTACCCACCGTACGTAATATGCTTATAATTGCACAGCATATCTGCTGCAGAAACCTTGTAACCCAGTTTTTTTGGCTCCGGTTCTGCATTACACTCCCATATCAAGGGAACTATCCCCACATTAGCACATTAACATGGCTGCCTCTGAGATAAATGGCTGTTTTGAAGGTAAAATTGCCGCTCACACAAGATACATTAATAAAGCGACCTAGTTTTTTGGGGAGACTGGTACCTTACCATCCAGTTTGGCTGTTAGTGCAGTGGAAGTGTCCACTGTAGAGGTGTAATATTGTTTTCCTGTATTTTTTTCTGAAAGGATAATCTGCTGATAGATCATTATGAAGATTGGGATATCAGAATTCCCTGATTTTGAAATGCAGCCAGATCTTGGGATTGCTGTCATGTTGAAGACTGGATAGCCTCATTCTTGACCCTTGACACTTGCCCTTTGAACTTCAGATACCCAAAACAGAAGCAACAATGCCTATGAACTTTGTTTTAAGGTACCAAGGCTTTGAACTGCCCAAACAATCCCCTGTCGTAATGCTTAACAGAAGTTCTATGGGGAATATTTCAAAATGTTTGGACAAAACAAACTCGGAGATTAGAATGAGAAATGCCTAACTCCACATTGTAAGGTCGAGCTGAGAAGGAATAGAATTCACCTAAGAAAACAGAACAGTTTTATTGGAAAATGTGAAACATTCGGTTGGTCTCAATTACAGCTGAATGTAGCTCACCACAAATATATTTTGCAGTATCCACTATAAAACATTTAAACTAAAAATGAAGGTCAGTCGTGATTTGCTGCAAGGTGCTGGCATTTTCTCCTTTGTGGGTTTTGCTCAATAGTTAAGAGTAACCGCTTTCCTTTTTTTAAACTGTGCTGTGCTTCAATTCCTGGGTGTCTGCTATGATGGATGCTTGTTATTTACCTTTGGATTAGTTGCTATGGTACCCTGTTGCTCTAACAAAAATAACCAGTTTGTTTTTTTTTCTTCACTAAGACCTCTCTGAGCTTAATGTGATAAGAATGTAGGGGAGCATATCCGGGCTGGGTGGTGCGGCGCTCCTGTGATGACTTCTCAGCACCAGTAATTTACATTTACACCTACGGTTCAGCCCTCTGTGCCGAACAGGGGTCACTCTCGGGCCGAGTCCACTCACCGCAAATGCGTCAAATGGCACTCCACCACGGTGGCGTGGCTGTGAATGCGAAGAGCTCGCAGACGTCACGAACGTGCCTCTTCTTTTGTGCCTCAGTGGAAGTTCAGACTTGAGAAGTGAGGTTTTTAAAGCAGTACTCCATTGACCTCCATTTACTGCTATCACATTCACAGCCGACACCAGCCCCTTCCTATGCACTTTGCATCAGGTCTTAGACGGCAGTAAGAGGTGGGAGGAGGTTTGTTGAAAATCCCAGAGGATTACCCAGAGATCTCTAGTGAATGCGTTTTTGTGGAAACCAGAAGAGGGCCGAAGCTCATGACAGGCCTAGAGACCCAGAAAGACCTCAGGATGGCGCTCTGAAGAGGGCTGTGTGTTATGGGTGAGCTCTGCTGGATGGGCATGCTCAGTTTGCTCCCCATGCTGGAACGCGTGCAGCTCCGTGCCGGTCTCTGCACTCTGAAAGACGTCTGCCAAGGACGTCCTCTCGTCACCTTTCCGTGATCTTTGTCACTCACGTTGATTAGCTTGGCAGCGCGGTGCCCTCCTCTGCGTCGCCAGCTCTATCCTCTCCGATAAAGGGGACGCACGTGCTTTCGGTCCCACGTGACACGGACAGAGGCAGGTATGGCAGGGGTCGCGACTGAAGTAGTTCGAGCTCCCCCGTTATGAGAGAGCATGTTAATGCAGGCCAAAGAGCCTTCCCTGTACCGCAGAGGAACTGGAGCAAACATGCAGAGAGCTGAGCTGCTGCTGCATCCACAGAGTAGACGCAGTATGATCCAGCACCTGTGCCCAGGTTCTGTGCAGGTTTGAACTGAGCCATTCCAGAACCCTCTGCTTTTACAGCATTCCAGAAGCGCTCCATGTTGTGTCCCCTCCGCCCTACGGCTGTGTCAGTGTGTTATGTGCGAGAGGCACATATATATTTTATGTATGGATAATTGGATGCATATGGTGACCCACTCCACTGTGAAGTGCTGTGAGTCTCCGGCATGGGTGTGAACCCACATTTTATCTGTAGGAGTGTTGGGAGTGAGGCTCTGTGTCCTTTGTGGGGGTGTGGGGCTCTGTGTGTGTGCCAGCGTGCGGGACATGGATCAGCTGTGGGACGGGTGATTGTCCTGAACTGCGGTCATTCTAGCGGAGGGGAATGAAGACTGAGTAAACAAGCCCTCACCCCCAGAGAGGTCTAATCAAAGCATTCCATGCACTCGCATCAGATCACAACGGCAAAATATCTCTATTATTTATGTGGTGCATGTGAGTGTGAGTGTGTGTGTGTGTGTGTGTGTGTGTGTGTGTGTGTGTGTGTGTGTGTGCATGTGTGTGTGTGTATTCTCACATGCTGGTGAATTTGTTCATGTTTTTACAGTGCAGTGTTATTTGTGGAGAGGGAGACCATGTCAATCATCTCTCCCCACCTCGGGTGAGGCGTTTCCAGCCCGTACTCCTGCTTGCATAATGATTTTTTTTGTAAATAACTTAATATGCACAAATATTTTAATCTCCACAGAACACTCGTAGCTCTGAGAGCCCCCTGATTTAAGGACAACAAACACAGGTGCAAGGTTTCTGTGCTCCCCTTTGATCTGTTAGGTGTCTTGCCATCTTTGAAGAGGTAATCACCTTGTGTTTGAACACAGCCCAAAGGCATTTAGCTTTGCTGGTTTGCACTAAGGCAATTCCTTTTTCCACCACCGGGGGCACCTTGCGCAGCACTTCAGTGTCTAACACCAGTTCAGTGTGGAGCTGGGCTGACAGCATTCTGGTAGATGTACTTTCTGTCAGCGTCACTGTGTTTGAGTATAGAGTCAGGTCTTATTAAGGTGTCCTGTGCTTTTTTTTTTTTTTTTGCACCGGATAAGTTAAAGGACAAGAGTGCGCAGGTGAATGCTTCCCACCTCCCTCTGTGCGATGTCACAGGTGGAAACGTAATTCCTTTGACAGATCTGACAGTCTGTCAAGTGCCATAGCAGGAAATGGGCTCTGTGACGCACACAGCTCCTCAGACAGGAGTTTTCACCACAAGAGAGGCTCTTTCGGAAGGCTCATTTTACAAATTGTAACAGCGTAAAGACTCTGTCCACAGACAGAACAACAGTATAGTTTGTAGATTTAACTATGACATCCAAAGTGGTATTAATCTATATTTATGTGGTGGGTCCCAGACTTAAACACAGTGTTTATGTTAAGGTCCTTCAGGATGAAAGCACATCGCTGCTGCTGTTTCCCCTCCTGAGCCTGATTTTCAGACTGCAATCACAGAGATGAGGCTCCTCACACCGCTCACGCTAATAGTTCCCTCCCAGTTATAAATATTGAAAAGACTCAAGTGCAGTAGCGGTACAGCTTGTTTAACACGCTGCCATTTCCGTGGTCTGTGCTCCCCAGCTGTTCCCCCTGCCAGACTCCCGTCCGTGCCCCCCCACCCATCACCACCACACCCCCCTCCCAGGCCTCACAAAACTCTCCTCCCCCGCACAGGTGATCCTCCACAGGCAGAATGCCTGGGGCTCTCTCATTCCATTGTCCTCCTATCACGGAAGAGAAAAGTCGCCATCCTGGAATTCAATTAAAAAGCAGCAACACAATAGAGATGAAAGAGAAAAAAAACGTGCTCAGTGGAAAAAAAAAATCCCACTCAGGAAAAGATATCTTAATTGTTCACACCTCCACTGGGGCATCATCAGAGCTTTCAGAATCACCAAAAATGGAAGGGCCATTTGTTCCCTTCTATTGTGGTGCTGCAATATCATGTGTCCCATGGGAAACCATATTACATGTGTGTGAGAGCGGGGGGGAGAGAGAGATGGGGAAAAGAAAGAGAGGAAGAGAAAGAGGGAGGGAGAGATGGGGAGAGAGGGATAGATGAGGGAAGAGAGATAGGGGAGGGAAAGAATTCCCAGGATCATACCAGCTCATTATGCACCACTTCCAAATAAAGCATTTCCTCCTCAACGCATGCGTTGTGTGAATAATTCTCCTGTCAGCTTCAATGGCCGTAAGTCTGAGCAAATTAACATTAAATGACTTGCAGCAACATGAAGCAATTTAATCTAAGAGGAAGGCTCACTTAAAAGATAACGCTGCCGGAGATGTAAATAAAAACAAATATAATCGCAAGAGAGGGTTGCCAAGAGGCCATGGCAGCGTTTGCGATGAGAGCGAAATGAATCCCTGCAAATTGATGAGGAGGCATCACATGATGATCTTCATCGTGGAGCCAGCCCGGGATCAATACCTGGAAATATATGCTAGCAAATTATACAGACCATAGTTCCTTAACAATGCAGCATTTTTATTTATTTGGGTTCATGCTCCACTTTTTTGGAATGCATTGTACCTAAAGCAGTACGAGTCAGATCTGAATGTAATTTGTCCTTAATTTAACCTACAAATGAAAAAAAAAGTTTTCCTAATGAACACAGTTTGGGAAGTTTCCCGCTGGAGATCACTGAACATGCAGAGAGAGTAAGAGTGGCATTTCGGTCGAAGCTGATGACGCATGTTGATTAAACCCTGGCGTTTGTTTTGACTGAGCAGTTAGCCGTCTGAGAGAAAGTTTGCGTGAAGAAAGCCCCATTGACAGGTCTGTTGAGCTGCACCCAGCGGGGCTTTTCTCTGATGTTTTCGTCGGTGTGGCTGGGAAGGCCGTTTGTGTACGGATTGGCGCAATCAGGACAGAAGACCAGAAGCGGGTCTGCGTTGAGAGCGAGTCCAAGGGAGTGCGTGCGTGCGTGCATGTGCGTGCGACTGATTTGATTGAATTGATTTAGTGCGCTCAGCTTGGCCCAGGCTGCAGAGGAGTCTAGGCGGCTATTCACTGCTCCTGACCCCCATTAAGAACCTCCTGTGGGCTCAGAGAGAACACCCTCCTCCAAAATCACACCCCTGTCGATCCTGGTTCCCTCTCTCCCGTCGGGTCGCCAGATTGTAGTGGCTAGTCAGCTGAACTGTATGTCACTCACGTCAGGAAAACAACTTCCCCTTTTGTAAACTCTGCTGTTCTTTATCTTTTCTTCGAAGAACGAAAAGTAAAATGATATCCTTCCAGGATATCATGATAGTGTGAGCATGATAGACTGATGGTGTGTTTTTTTTTCAATGCTGACTTGAATGTTTGTAGTCTGACACATTTAACTTCCTTGTCAGAAAAAAAGGACTGAGATGTGCTAAAGGAAGTAAAGCTTGCTAGTTTGTCTGTAAGCAGTTTATTTCATGCAGTAATGTTGGAACGATAACTTTCTGAAAAGAGAGAGACATCTATTCTGATTTATAAAAATAGATTTTAAAAGCTGCTCCAGAACTAAATAAAACTTAGAATATGTGTGTTATCCAGAGAACAGATTTGGGAACAAATAACCTTGCATGTCACACCTATATATTGTTACTCTTTTCTGACAGTGGAAGTTATTCTAGCAAGGAATGGCTTTTATTTTTGGAGAAATTGATCAGCTCTCTCACCAGTTAACGTCATCTGATTTTTTATTTATGTGATTAGAGACACACTTGACTCATCCTGAGGTGTTTTAAGCTACATCTTACATCCTGTACTTTGAAAATTCTCAAAGTATGAGAATTCTGTCCATAAAATCAGTTTTCTGTCTTTCCCCTGAAATTGTGTTCCATTGCATCATGGCAACTGTTCATACGTTCTTGCATATGTTACAGATGTGTCGAATCTATCCTTTGGTGAAGTTACTGAGCCAATGACGGGGGCACTGAGCAAAATTAGGAAATAAGTTTGGCTAAAGATGGCCTTTTGTTCTGGTGTTTTAATCTACTTGATGTTATTTGTATAAAACACTTTATCTAAGAGTGCAGTGTGGTATTGCGCCCATGTTTTACTGTAGAGAGATTAGTTCGTGGGAGGGTGTAAAACCAGGAGCAAGCCCCGTGTAATAATGTCCACCATTTTAATGTCTGCATACCTTCCCTATTTCTCCACTCCTGAGCTGCTAGGTATTTGTTTTGAAGGCTAATGGCTTTAGTAACGATTGGTTTAATTTTGGCACCATGCTATTACAGGCGTAATGCCTGACCTTACGATCTGTGCTGCCACAGGGGGCTTTGAGGCTCGAGTCCAAGGCCGAGTTAGAGGTAAACCCATTTAGAGACGTCCTGTCCGCCCCCTCATACCTCATAGCGTTACCCTGGATATGCGTTTCGTCAATCTCCTCGGTTCTCTTTCCTTCAATGTTACTCTGTACTGTATGCAGAAGGACAGCATGCTGCTAGATCGTAATAAAAATAATGGATCACAGTTACGTAGTGCCTCTCATCTCAGGATCTCAAAGCACTTTAACAGTGAAGGGGAAGGTGAGGGGAGGGTGAGGGAAGTGGATTTGCCCCATACAACACCAATGACAGTGAAGGAGTAAGGCGTGGTGCTCTGCGCATGCCAGGTCAATGTACTGCTGGTATGATGTCAGAGCTGGAGCATCCTGCCTGAGACGTATTGGAGCTTGCATTGTAGTATATGGAATCATCTGAGATTTCAGGTTCACGTCCAGACTAGGCCATCGTTGTTGTCTCCTTGAATAAAGTACCTGAATTGCCTCAGTAAGTGCCAACGTAAGTATGTTTGACCATTTGGATAGGAGTTTCTGCATTATACCTACAAATGTTAAAAAGGTAAAAAAAAAAAAAAAAAAAAAAAAAGAATAAAATAGAATAAAATTTACTGCCATGTCAAATGTCAAAAGACCCAAGTCCTCAGCTTTAATCATAAAACCAATCTGGAGGATATTGAAATGGAGAAACTTCCAGCCGAATTTACAGCTCTTTTAAAGAGGAGGGGGATTAATTTATACTTGCTAGAAACTGCATTTGGGGGTGTTATGACACACAAATTTTAATCTCAAACTTTCTTTCGCAATAAATGTAGGTCAGAGTTAATGAAATCTTCTCCCTGCTCTCAGCTCTGCCGCCATGTCAACTATACACCGGCTATGCTAGGAGGGGTGGTGCCAGGGCCCCCAAGTTTATACTCCATTCAGTCACTCTCATCTGCCTTTCTTCTGATCTGCCACATGTGAATTGTGGGTGTTGTGTTGCCAGGCGAAGCAGTACTGGCATGCCCCTTTGCATGCCCCCCCCCCCCCCCAAGGTTCCTGAGGCTGTCACTTGTGTTTATGAAGGTGCTGCGCTGTGGTGAGAGCCCACACTGAGCCCGCACCAGGGAAGCGAGCGGAGTTCACTTTGTGGGGTAGCGTGGGCCGCCGCGCTGCCAGGGGGCCATTAAACCTGACAGTCTCTCCCGCCACAGTCGCTCGACCCCTCCGCCCTCCCGCTGCTACCCTAGTCATCACAGTTCAGAGCGCCCCCGCCAACCCCCCTGCCCACCCCCCACTCTCATCTCAGTCCAGAGTACCTCAGCGAGGTCGAAACGTGCAGAGACTTCGTACCTCACTGAAAAAGTGGACTGGGGTCGCTGAGCTGTTTTCCCCGCCCTTACCGCATAGCGGATTTGCCCAGGTTTGTGCGTTTGTCACCCTTCAGGCAAATTCAATAGGAGCATGCAGCAATGATTCACTCCTCCAATCTTATCCCTGCAGCATGACAGGCAGTCTTTTCTCTCTGTTCTCCGCGGCTGTTTGTACTGGCTTGTGTTTGTCAGATTAGTCAAAACACTGCCATTTAGAATCACCCAAAATACAGGAGAATCATGGGAATAGTTCCTTCACCAGAGGTTTCTGACAGTCTTGAGGTTTATAAAGACGCCTTTCAGCAGATATACAATGATGAAAATGACAGAGGGGTAAAATCGATGAACAGGTTCACCTCCCCCGTCTCTCTCTGTTTCTGTAGGGGATCAGCGACACGTTGTTGTGTCCTCTGATCAGAGAGCTGTCGCCAGTAAAGACTAGACATGCCTCATTTTCTTATGTCAGTTCAGCCTGAGATAAACACACCTACTCCTGTGTATGACTAATTTCTGAGTGGCTTCGAGCGTTGAAGCTGCAGGAAGTGACATCACTAAGCCGCCAAGGGTAATTCCAAAGGGCTCCAGTGTAATGGCTCTGAAAATCAGATGTTTTCCCAAACTGCTTCCTCCAAAGACTCTGAGGCACACTAAGAAAGACACATCCACCTCTGTCTTGAGGAACAACTTTGTGAAGAATATGGAACTTTCTTTTGTGATGCTCTTTCTTTTGTGATGCTTATGTTGGAGCAATTGGGTTTGCTCCATCAGGCCGATGTGCGGTTAGATAGCTCACGCCGCGGTGTCCTGGAGCTGGAGCTGAGGATCTGTGCTGTCAGCTGGGGATCAGTGGGGGTGCAGCATGGGAGCTCCAGGCCAGGCGGTCACTGAGTCAGCCTGGCTGGGGGGGGCCAAGCACCCATGTGGGTAGCAGCGTGGCGTGACTCAGGGCACGGCTGGTGCTTCTCACTGCACCACGCCGTTCTTTCTCCCCTGCCTGGCTGTGGCAAGCCGCGGGGTCCCAGCCCACGTCTGTCGACTTGCGCGGGAATCTGGCGGCCAGAGACATGGCCCAGGCCAGAGGGAAGAGTGACTGTCGGTCCTGGAACATGTGTTCTATCACGCTGCCCTCTCACGTACTTTTTCCACCCACTCACTTGCTAATACTCACTCGCCGAAATGTGTCCTTGTCCTGAACTCGCTTGCTCATGTCTATCACTCATTCATCCTTTCTTGCCCCTTTGACTTTTTCTCATTTACTCACTCAGTGAGTCATTCACTCAGTCACTCATTCTGGTCCCTTACGCAGTCTCTCACTCATTCTTTCATTCCCTCCTCCCATACTCGTTTACTCATAATAGCACATATTTACTCACACACATCATTTTGTATGATACACATGCAGTCACTTCCCCCCCCTCTCTTCCCCTTCACCTCCTGGGTTGAGTGCACGCTCACTCACTCATACTGTCTCATGCACTCACACTCACTCACTCCTCTCTCTTAGCACAGTGTGTTCCTGGTCCCCTCTCATGTGCAGACATTGGCTGGCTAATGGGCTGTTTGTTAAAGACTGTCCAGTGCTCTCCAAACGCTCACCCTGAAAGACCAGGTTATTAGGCCACAACTTGAGTTTCTTTTCCCGCTGGTGTCTCCACATGCACATCTAATGTGCACTCGGCTTCATAGGCAAACCTGTCTGCGTGTGCCTGTGTTCGTGTGTGTGTGTGTGTGTGTTCATGCATATGTCTGTGTGTTTATTTGTATATACAATGTGTTTATTTGTGTGTTTGCCCCTGTGTACGTGTGTGTGTGTGTGTTTGTGTGTGGATATAGACACAGGGAAAAATGTGTGCATCTGAATTTATCTGGATCTTTAAGTGTTTTTGAGCCTCACCCCAGCACACACCTGCAACATAAGAAATGATGAAACCAAAAAAAGGAAAGGTTCTTAATTTAATTGTGGTGTTCGCTCTTGCATGCAGATGCACCAGGGTTTGGGCACGGGCCGTCCCCCCTGCGCTTCTCCCCGTCGCTTTTTATTCTTTCAATTAAGATGCAGGCCCTGATAGCCACTCTGGAAGGGAAGGCGGGGTCACGATCTGAACCTGCCCGCCGTCCAAGAGTATGCTATCGAGTAGCTTGCGACCCGCTGTTCCTCCCAGCCTGGCATCAGTGCTGCCGATCTGCACGTCAAGGTCCAGCCCTGTCCTGCTCAAGGACAAAGCTCCACAGCACGTTAGCGCTGAAGGATTTAGGACTCAACCTTTCAACCAAAAGGGTTGACCCCCTGAATTTTTTTTTAAACTAAGGCGTGACAAACAGGCATGGATTCAGCATGAATACTGATTAACTGAATCCTACTTTAAAGGAGTGTTCCTCATTTTCATGGTTTAACAGATGAGATGTTGAGCTGTAATGCAAGGATATTTAAGAGCGCACAAGTGAATCTATATTGTGAATAGACTGGGTTTGCTTTGGTCAGACCCATGATCCTGCTGTTTGTTATAGTGTTATACAGTTGCTTTGGAAGTAGCCTTATGAGGTTTTGATTTACATACCTTGTCTTCCTTTACAGATTTTATCTCGTTATGCACATGGATATTGTTTGAAGAAATATAACCCTCTGTAGGATTAGTCCATTACTCAAGTGTACATCTGAAATGCTCCACCTGTTTATTGTATTACTTAATCATTTAGTGTTCTTGACAGGTTAATAATCAGGTTTCCCATTGAATCTTATGATTTCATATTTCTGGTCTCTGGGTAGGTACTTCCCTCCTCTAAGGTGTTATTGCACTTCAAACCCCAAGCTATGCAACTGCTACATGCTTGTAACGTAATTTATTAAACCTGACTCCTTCAGTCGTTCACAGATTTTTTTCAATGCAGCAGTCAGTAGGATTGGAAAATAGCATACATCTTCAGTACCCCACCCATGTTTTTAACCTGTAACCCCCTACTGTGTCCCCTTTCCCAGCTCCCTTAGCCCGGATGCGGATGCGGACCCCGACAGCGCCTTCCAGCGGGAGGGCTTCGGACGGCAGAGCATGTCAGAGAAGCGGACCAAGCAATATGGCGACACCAGCCAGCTGGAAATCATCAAGACGCGCAAGTCCAAGAGCATGGACTTAGGTACTGCCCAAGAACACCTCAGGCCGTCCCATTCCACATTCATTAGTCTTCATTGCAGGACGCCCCCAGTCCTTATGTTGTGGTATTTCTCTCATTTTTACATTGTTACAGTCCCAGTTACCACACCTTTTCCCCCACAGTGCACCTCCCTGCACCCCTTTACACTGTATCTCCCATGATCCTTTGCGGGCGGGAAATGGCCCGGTTTCAAGCAGCAGACTCCATACTTTGCAGAGTGGTAGAGCTGTTCTGGGCAGAGTACAGTGCAGGTTATAGCCATGACAAACATGAAAACTTGGACAGACTCACAGGGGACAGAGCCGCTTGGCTGAGTGAGTAATCACGACAGATAAGATCCATTTTTATCTAGAACTTATTGAGGCCTGAGATCAGATCAGCGAGCCCCAGAGATTCCCTTGGAAATTTCCGTGCGCGCAAAAGGTCCGTGCTCAAGGCCCGCAGCACAGGCCCGGAATATTCCCATTTCCTCAGCACTGAGACTTTTCCCACAATCAGATAAGTGACAGAAAAGCCAGTCCAGCACTTAGCCCATGAAGTGATGGATTTCACAGACTGCGGAGAGTTTTTTTTTTTTTCCCCAATAAATTGTATTAATTTTACATACATTATTCCTTCAGTATCAATTAGACAAAGAAGGAATTTGAATATGAGTGCACATGTTTGATAAGCTCAAACCATAATGGTGGGCAAGAAGTTATGATGCCATACATCTGAGCACTCTTTTCGAGTGCTTTTTGTCCTAATTAACCAGAATGCATCATAATTGTTCACCAAAGCGCTGGCTGCTCTTGTGATCCAGTGCTTCTGTACAGTCCTGCAAGGTTTCTTGTGTGTGAAAATCCTTTGTGTTGCACGCATTCTTACATTTAAAAGCAGTGCTTTCCTTTTCTGTTTCAGTAATGCGCTGTGATAACCATGGAATCCACTCTTGTCTTAATTATCAGTTGGACATCCCATAATTGCAGCTAAGATTATAATCACAACATGACTGCGACTCCGAATACATGCTTCCCACTCTTCAGGGGAAATGCTGTCCTTATTTGTCCACTTGAGAATCTGCCCATGTGAGTGTCATCAGGGCGGGACTGTAATCACACTGTGTAGCCAAGGCAACCACTGATTAGACACCCCATAACCTCACAGTGTGAAAGTGGTCCTGAAGGGTACAGCAAATTAATGAAATCTTCCCGTGGCACAGCACTGCATGAATCTTCTGCAGCACTGAATACAGAGAGAGAGATAGACAGAGGAAGAAAGACAGACAAAGAGAATGTGAGAGAGCAAGCAGGATAGAGAGAGAGAGAGAGACTGGGAGTGGGAGATGTATAGCAAGAAGGACAGAAGGAAAACTGAAGAGATGACATTAATATATGAAGGTTGAAATAAGTGAACAGCCTCCAAAAATTTACAAGAAAGAATCAACTTGACATCAGTGTCTCCATGAAAGGAGCAACGAATGCCACCTCTAAAAACCTTCTTCCGGGGTCATCTCAAGCATTTTAACAAATTCCCAACAAATTCTCTTATGTGACACTCATTTTTTTCTCTTCAGAAACCACTTTTTTTTTTTTTTTTTTTACTAAATGGGATCATTTTTTCTGTCAGTCTTGTCTCACATTCTGTGTGGAATCAGATCACCAGGAGCCTGTCACGAACCCACCTCCCCCCTCACCCTGTAATTACACCAAAACGTCTGCACCGTTTCAGGTTTGATTCCATTTAGATGTGAAACAAGACTGAGGTGATAAAAAAAGACACACAAGTACATGGGGCGGTGGATGAAAGTAATATTCTAACACATAATAACCAATCTGCCTGTGGGTTGGATGATTGACAGCATGGTGTGTTATATATCTCCACCTCTGAATGATAATCTAAATGACTTGGTTCACCTGTCTTTTCTTCTTTTGTCTTCTATTTTTATCCAGAGTAATTTTTGCATGTCGTGTGGTTGCCATGAAAGAGCACAATATTAACATGAACAGTGATTCTGGGTTCAGGGCACTTGGAATGTCTGGTACTAACCAAACCTAATTGTTTATGCCTCTTAACAGTAGCTGACGAGATTAACCTCACCCCACGATCAGAGAGGATGGCAGGTAAGAAGGGGGGAGAGGCTGGGTACACACATGGAACCCTGGCAATGCTGCCTGGAACTGTGCACAGTCACTGGGCAATGGGTTAGTCTCTCTTAAAGCTCTAATGGAGGCAACTGTATGGTGTCCACTCGTCTCCGGTGGTGTCTTTGAACATAGATTTAAAGATGTGCCCGTGTGAGGTCTGTTTTGATTTTCAGTTTTTGATTTCATCTCAGATTTATTTTGCCATAAGTTCTGTCTGCAGATAAATTTATAGCAGGGGTAAACAGCCCTGGTCCTGGAGTGTTTCTATATTTTGTTCCATTAAACTTTGCATTCACTGTAGGAGGATATTTCCCAAGGAGTTAAACCTCAGTCTTTTGAACGATATCTCTAATGGAACCAGCAAGAAAGTCTTTTTAAGGTCATTTCTAATCAAGGCAACTGCAAGGTCTCTTCGAGAGCATCTTGAATGGAGGCCCCTGCAAGGTTTCCCTGATGGTATTTTTGATAGGAGGCACTTGGACGGTTTCTCCTGTCTCACTGTGGAGTCTGACCCTCCAGTCTCTCCAGGCTCAGACTCCTGCCTCCCGCCATTTTATCAGCTCTTTGTCTGTATGTTCAGCCGCCCTCGTCTAAAGAGCACGCTCTCGCACTATGAATATTTAGAAAGCAATTTGAGGTAATTGCAGGGAGATCAAAGACGTTTTCAGGGAGAGTTAAATTGAGGCGATAAATAGAGGTTTGGCTGTTGGCTTTTTTTGAGACAATGTGACACTACTTACTGTTTTGCGAATGTGATTGAAGAAAACATTGATTATTCCGCAGGTAATGGAATTTCATAAAAAAAAAAAAAAAGGCATTCAGTGGCAGTAGCTGTATTTGTCTGACTGCAATTAAACCCTCAGTGTCAGTCAGAGTGTATTTTCAGTCACTTCTCCCGCTATTCTCAAAGCTTTTTCAAAATTTTATTTCAGAATTACATGGTAAAAGCAGTGAGGAAGGAAAGCACAAAAGCTACAAATCAGTGGGTGTAGTTTCAGTCTTTGTGCCTCTACATTTCAGTTTATCAGTACAGTGAACATGGACTTTAGTGAAATGCAACAACACATTCTATGGTTATAAAACTTGAAAATTCTTCATAAAAACACTCTCACCTCCATCAAATTGGCATTGGTATTTTCAAAACTATCTGCATAGATTAATATGGTTTGCCATGTTATCATGCATAGTACTATTGACAAGAGCATGAAATGCTAGGTAGGACACTATCGTAATGTCATTTGATGTGGTATCTGTGTTGACGAAGCAAACCCTACAACAGTCTGTGTTGTTTGGCAGAAGTCTTTTTAATGTTTATATAGAAGGTGTAAATAACACCTCTAGAAGTCTCTAGATCAGTACTCTGTACACAAATTTCCATCTACTGTAGCACCTGCATGAATGAATAGTCTGACCTGTGGGTGACTTTTTTCATTTGTACTTTTCTGAGCACAGTCCAAGAGGAATTGTACCAAAATAAGAAAGCAAAATCAACAAAGCCAGAGCCTACTGAGGTACAACAGCAGTAAACATAGAGATTTGTCCCTTGTCAGAGTGCTGCAGGAGAAGTCAAACCCGGCAGGAAGTTCCCAAAACCACTGACAGCTCATCAGAGTCTTCTCTTCTGTATGGCAGAGTAGAGGCTTAAAGCGCTGGCCCATGGGCATGTCTGCCCAGAGGAGAGAGTGGGAGACTCAACACCAAAGACAAGGCCTATAAAAACATAAAGCCATACTTGGCTTTAATTCTTCAAAATCCAATTGTATAACAGAGACTGTGTGTGTTTAGTGAATGTCCAAGGTCAAAGCATAACCTAAATGTTTACAGATAATCGGCCCTAGTTTAGAAAGTTTGTGTATACGTATAGACCCATAAAATTTTCTGACTTCACTCCTTTTATGTATTGAAGTGGTCTGAATGTTCAGGGTATTATTTGACTTTGACATACTTACTGTTAAAATACCCATTTTTATGGAGTGACCCCAACTGTAGTCTCCCTTTCATAGGTGCGTATATATTGAATGTACCTGAATAGAGTACTCAGAGCTGTGGGGAGGAGGATGATGTTGAGAAATGATGCAGTCGTGGCAAAGTTAATTGTGAGCAATGTAAAGCGGGTGGCCGTGAGACGGCACCGTCTCCTGAGCCGCTAATGAAAGCGGCCTGGCAGAGATGCAGCGTCCCCGTTGACCCCGAGGCCATTTAACTTCCGTAGGAATGTAAGGACACAGGCTCCTGGGTCACACAAGCCCTATTTTTAGCTTAATTACCCTTTTAACGCTTTGCTTAAATTCCCCACGTGCTGAATAAATTATGTATAATGGAGCCCCTGTCCACGCGTGGATCTTCACATACGCGGCTATGCCATGAAAAAATGGTCGCAGGAGCATCGTTTTAGTGGGACTAATTATTCTATAGCAGAAGCCTCTATAATAACCTCATGTGATTTATTCATGTAGTTTGGAATACCTGCTTTAACATTTAATGATAATCAGTTTTCAGGAATTAAGTGTCCTGCTTGCCTTTGGTTGTGCCTGATTAAGAACGTGTTAACATTTCTCGCTTGTAGATAACCTTAAGAAAAACCTGGTAATGCTGAAGATCTCAGGTGGAGTATGCAGGTTTTTATTTATTTAGTTTTGAAGTTTTCCATTTCTTAGAGGAAACGAAAAAGAACTGTGGAGACTCATCTCTTTGTGTAGGCGTTTTTTTTTTCTTTTCTGTTGAAAGAGGAGGAGCAAAGCAGCTTTGGCAACGCGATGGGAATCGTATAATAGACTTTCTGCTGCACATCGGGCCCTTCCCCGGAGACCTCCAGCGAATTTCAGCCCAAATTAAAGCAAAGCTCCCGACGAACTGGAGCATCACTGCGGCTCACAAGCAGCGCATGACACCGACGAGAGACAATGGCAGGGGGTTGGTGACGCTCGACTCCAAAGCGGTTCCAGAGAATGCTAATTCTGAGAAGCCGTGTCGCGGATGTCATTCGCGCTCCCTGAACTGTTGCGTTCATCTCCGCTTTATCCCGAAAGCCTATCCTGCCAAACACGTACCCGTCGTAGGGTGCATCGTCTGAATGGGATTTGTGTATTTTCTTTGAAAACCCTGAATTTGCATGACATTGGCGGTATGTTAATAGTGTTTGATGCACAAATATCTGGGAAATGGCACCCTGTTATTTTCCTCAGTATTTCTGCGTACCCTTTTGAGATCCTGTCCTCTGTGTTCTGTGTATATCGTGAAGGATGTTGAGCATTTTAGAAGAGGACAAAGAGAAAACAATATTTTCAACATAAATAACTGAGTTTCTATGGTGAAGAATCTTTCCTGCCACCAAAGGTTGTACATTACATATTGTAATGCTGCTTCTGTCCTAGCACATTCAATTCAATAATTATTGAGTCAGCTTGGCCTCCATTTATGTTTACAAAGGGGTCTTTGTGTTTGAAAGCATCAAGTGAAATCAATCGAAGACTGCCATCAGACATGTGACAGACAGCATCCTCTGCCATCTTCGAATATGTAGACTGTGGCACACTATCGTCTCACCTGTCACCTTTCCAGTGCAAAGCTGGCCCCAACCACAACCACATGTCAGTTTAAAGCTGGCATGTTCATTCCAGGTGGAGGCAGTGTGATCGGTGTCCCATTGTAGGAAAGCCCAGCCCAAAATGGCTCTTTCCCATTTTGGTAAACAGCAGGGTTTAAAAGCGTGACTGTGGTACTGATTAAGTTAGTAGGGGCAAATATTTAAAGGCTGAACGCTCAGGTCGAACCTGCTTCCTGATTCCACTTGGAGAGATGCTCGTAAAGGGAGACCAGAGAGTGATGACGTTGGTTGCGCCCCTTAATGTGCTCAATAACTTTACAAACTGGATAGCTATGTCAGAATGTCACGTCTTTAATGTGTCCAACGACATTCGTTACGACAAGTAGGATATCGTTTTGGCAAGGAATGAGAGAGTTGAATTTTATAGTATAATTACTGATACTGTCACCGACAGTTCAATTTTCTGACAATTGTCCGACACCATTTGGATTTAATATATTGCTAAAAAATGTCAGAATGAGTCAAGTGGGCCTGTAATCTATCCAAAACACCACGCTCACCCAATATGAAGGAAACGGGTCATTCATTAGCTCTTTGTGCCTCTATTCTGCGTTTCAAAGGAGAAATAGTCCTTTTGATTTGTGAAGAATGGGTTTGTACCATACTGGCTAATCAGACAGGAGCAGCACACACCACCAGCTTGCTTAGTTTAAAGATCAAGAGTAGGGTAAATGCTCAACTGGTAAGGGCATCGTTAGAAGTTTCTTCTGCTTGTAAAAAATGATAAAAACAGTGGGAGTGTGTTTTCGGTCACACCGGCAAGCTGTTCTGGGCTTTGTAGTGGGCGCATGCAGTCTGAAGCTTCCCCCCGCCTTTCAAATAGCCTGTAATCATCTCTGTCATTCATGCCAGAATCTCAGAACCGTTATTTTTTTCTTTGCCTTTTTTTTCAATAAAAAAGAGCAATAGAGTTCTAATTGTTTTCTTTGTGCCGGGGAAGAGTTTATTTTCCCAGCATAATCTCTGCTTTGCTTCTCATCATTTTGGCCAGAGATCTACTCTGAGCTCAGCGGCAATGGGCCATGGTCCATTTAGCGAGCTGGAAACACGTCAGGTCGTTATTGATGACAGAGGCACGGGGGTAGGGGTAGCTAGTTTTTTGTGTGTGTGTGTGGGGGGGGGGCAGATGGGGAGTGGCTGAGAACTCCTAAAAAGACAGAGAGGACCAGGGCTCTGTTTATACAGAGCATCGACACATGTGACACACAGGCAACAGGCAATGTGTGTGTCAGGACAGAGTACTCTCAGGGGGGACAGAGGTCACATCTGTGGCTCTCACTCTCTGCAAAACAGCAGAATCACCACCAAGCCGTCCTGCGCCTCAGTCATTAGATCATTTGGATTCAGCAATACTTGAGCAGCTGGCTCAATGAGCAATTCAATCCAAGTTCTCAACTTTTTGAGGGAGTGGGTTGGACCAACTACTGGAAAACAAGTTGGAACTTCTAATGGAACTTGAAATTAAAAAAGTTTTCTTTTTTTTAACTTATTGCTTTTCGGAATTGATTGTCGTAAATGCCATTTCTAATAGAGGGATTCACTGAATCGCTTGCAGGCAATGAAGGGCCCTTGCGCAGGCACCAAATATCGTCATGTTTTATTTATCACAAACTTTTTCTAAGTAGAAGGAAAAAAAAAACAAATGACGGCTCCACTTGTTGTTTGTTTTTCTCAAATTGTGTAAGTTTTTTTAATTTCACTCATCCAGAAGAGTCTGAAAACATCAAGCAATCACGGTCTGTCAGAAGGGCAGGCAAGACTGGTGCCTCAGGAGAAGGAGCTGTAGCCAAATGCCTTTAAAAGGAAATCTCCCTCCTGTCTGAAGAGGGCAAAACTGCAGCCAGCCAGTTGCACAGAAGTCTCCTGACAAAATGAAATACCAATACATGTCTCGCTTCACTTGCATACTCTAAACAAAGAGCTGTAGCGATTGGAAAAATAATTACGGCTGTCCGAGCAAAGCTCTGGATACATTAAAGAGATGGGTGTTCTGTCGCCTGGCATCTACTGACATCCGGCCTGCTTAGAACAAGTCCATCGATAGCTGTGCCTCCCGGACAGCCTCAATATCACTTACGTAAGTGACGGCAATACCTCACAACAGTTAAAGGAAGCTGTCGACAGGAAAACAGACGTGACCATTTTCCTTTAACACTTCTTGAATAGAGACATTGTTGTGATTTTCTCTTTTTTTTCTGTTCCTTTTTACATTTCAGTTTTTTTTTTGTGAGCCAGATCCATCACCCTTGAAAATATCAATAAATTGAACTGTAGGTCTTAAAGATTTCTGAGACTGCAGTACTGAATTAGCAGAAGTGCATCAGGTTATCTTTAAAATGGACCCATTTGTCAGGGGAAATGCACTCAGTGGTACTGAACCTTTAGTGATGTTTTAATATATTGTTTTGCTTCTTGAGCGGTACATCAAATTTACTGTGAGAGCTTTACGTGGGTTTGTTTAATGTGTGTTATGTCAGAGGCTCTTAGCTGGGTTGTCAGCAGCTTGTGTGGAGTCCTGCATCCAACCATTAGTATGCACTATGAATCCGAGTCTGGTCTGGCCTTTTCTAAACTTTGATATTCCCCATACCAGAGACGGGAAACCCCAGCTAAGGAAAGTAGAAGCAGTACCATGTACTTGTTCCACCCCTGAGTTAAAGCAGCTGATTTCAGTCATTAGCTCTACCACCTGGCTGAAGAGTTGAGCTAATTAGAATCAGCTGCTTCAGTACATGTTTGTAATAAGTACATGGCAGCGCTTGCGCTTTCTGAAGCTGGGGTTTTCCACCACTGCTTCTTACTGCGGGATTAATGTTTTCTTTCCATCCTCCCCTTTCTAAGGCGTGGAGAGGAGAGGCGAGGCTGAAGAGGCACTTTTTTAAGACCTCTAGCGTGCGGCTTAAAACATCTCTGAAAAATAAATGAATGGATTAAATGCACAGAAGGCCATTTTGCTGGGGGTTGAATGAGTGACTCTGTGGTGAGAGAGACACAGTGATGGAAATGAATGGGCAAAGCTTGCGTGTTTAGTGTGTCTTCCCTTCCCTTGCCTGTCCAGCCCTGTGACCCTTCCTCATGCCTACCCATGGCCACACAAGTGAAATCACTCTCCTTGTGATGGGGTGATCTGTCATTTAGAGTACAGAGGGAGAAATGGGACGAAGGTGGGTCTTTTCCCAGGGGATTCTGGGAAATAAATTGTGTAGTGATTTCAAGTATTTCTGTAGTATTCTCTGGTGCTTCCCTCAACCCCCCCTGCACTTTGTCTCTCTCCCTTTCCCTTTCTCACTCCTTCTCTCATTCCCTTTCTCTCACTCTCTTTCTTTCTCTTCTCTCTCTCTCTCTCTCTCATCTGCCCTCCCTATCCTCTCTCCCTCCCATCTTGCCAATTAAAGGTTGATATAATGGCTATGGGAAATGTACATTTGCATTACCAGAGCATGCAAATAACAAAATCAGTTCAGAAATAATAAAAGCAGTAATGACTCATTATTGTGTTGTTTTTTTTTATTAAACATAATTAAGATCAGCAATGCTCTTGAGGCACGAATGACTTGTGTCACTGGCTGTCCCTCAGGCAGTGGCAGGTAGTTAAAGGGAGGCCTGCCAGAGCAGCTCGCTCTCCGTTCTTCTCCCTGAATGATGGCTTATCTGTCTCTGTCATGCAGGGCTTGGGATTGTGAATGGAGCTGTGTTATTTTCACATTTTGTGGTGGAGTACAGTTTTGTATTGTCTTCTTGTTGGCTGCATTTTGACATTGCAATGAACAGTCTTTTTTTCTTTTTTTTTTATAAGTGGACTATGCACTTCACTGCCTCACATTATGGAACAGTTGGTTCAATCATGGATCCTAATATTCTGAGTCAACAGTTTATGGGCCTCTCATTCTTTCCCTATTCCACTTCCTTGCTTCTTATCTTTTATTCCTTTCCTGAAGTGATTCCCCCCCCTCTCTCAGCCCCTCCCTTGCTCTCCCTCCCTCTCTCCCTCCCTCACTCCTCTGTCTGTAATGCTCTGGAAGCTCAGTCACGAGAACCAAAGTTAAAAACACTGTCGTAGGAGGTCAGTGATAATTGGTCGGGTCAGAAAGAATCACATGAAAGGAATTTCACTTAAAAATTAACCTTAAACTTAACCTTAATGTGTACTGCAGTATTGATCAACTGCAAACTGGTCTTCAATAGAGATAGTTGCTGTTGCTATGTCAGTTTCATGGGAGCGTTAGTATATACTGTATGTCAAGCTGACTTATATTTAAGTCCCAAATAATTACCTATCTCAGCTTGAAGTAAATTACTTAATTACTTAGACATCAGTATCACTCAGGATAACAGTGAACAATGACTGTTTCTACTAATGTCTGTACTAAGACAGTTATATTTCTATCAAAGGTTCTCCAACAAGAGATGTTGGCCCCTCGCTCGGCCTGAAAAAATCCAGCTCCCTTGAAAGCCTCCAGACCGCCGTCGCTGAGGTTACGCTAAATGGAGACATGCCTTTACACCGGCCACGCCCACGGATAATCAGAGGAAGGGGCTGCAACGAGAGCTTCAGGGCCGCTATCGACAAATCATATGACAGGCCAGCCGCGGAGGAGGAAGACGAGGGCATGGAGACCCGTAAGTATCCCCTACATAACAGGATAGAGACCCCTAAATGTCCTCTACATAAAAACATGATGACCCCTAAGTGCCCTCTACATTAAAACAGGGAAACCTTTAAGTGTCCCCTACACAAAGGCATTGAGATCCCTAAGTGTCCCTTATGTAAAGACTTGGAGACCCCAAAGTGCCCTCTACATTAAAACAGGGAAACCTTTAAGTGTCCCCTACACGAAGGCATTGAGATCCCTAAGTGTCCCCTATGTAAAGACTTGGAGACCCCTAAGTTCCCACTACATAAAGACTTGAAAACCCTCAGGTGTCCCTTACACAAAGGCATTTAGACAGGTAAATATCTCAGATGCAGCTGTAGGGCTGATCCATGCCTTGCTCTATCTACAAACAGATTTTTTGCCAAGCCAAGTTCGTATATAAATTATGGATTGTGAGATGTTCACATTATTTTGAATATATTCATGATATATTGCCATTTTTGATGAAGTACTTGTATTACAAATCTTGAGGATGTATATTAATTTCACACACACACACACACGCACATCCCGAGAACTTTCAGTAGACAATCGGTATGGGAATTCCAGGCAGTCAAACGGGCTGTGGTGAAAAGTGGTCAGATTCACACCCTGTTCTCCTGAGAGTAGGCTGGAGGACACTGTGGCCCCCAGTTCAACTCTTTATCTCTTTAATCTTACTTTACATTCTGACTGGAGCAGAGAGACTCCAAATGAATTCCCATCTGGAACAATTACAATGCAGAGGTTCCTTCTTACAGAAGTGGGTCAGGGCTCCCTGTCGTAAATGAGGGGAGTGAAAGCGTACCAACACCAAATCAATCCACAGCAGCCTTTATCATTTTACCTTTAACTCATATGGGAATGGATTTCTACAGACTGTTGTGGAAATGCATTTTTTCCCCCCTCTACCTGTTTACAGATTTGTGGTGGAAAATGCATCATCGCTGTTAATGCCAGCAGACTGCAAACTCTCAACAAGCCCTGTCCTTGCTTTCAGGAGGAATCATGACTCATGGATCTCTCTCCTCTCTCTCTCTCTCTCTCGCTCTTATTTTATTCTGCTGTGCATATGCTGTAAGTGATGTAGCTGCAGTTCTCCTGGCTCCCGGTGTTGCTGCCGGAGAGAACCCCCAGTGCTCTCTCTGCAGCTCCCTGTGACACAGGGGCCAGTCCCCATTGTCCTTCAGCCAATCCCCTGTTAAACGTCCGCCCGTGTCCTTGGTCCCCGAGCTCCTCGGCTTACTCCAGCCTGGCTCTCAATTAACAAGATAAACTGGAAATGCTATCGCCTCCATACAATTAAAGTGAGAAGGGCACAGAGGGCTGTTCGCTGAGAGCCAATCAGCGGCTCACCTTACAAACGTCACTTAACATCTATATCTAACTGCAGCCTGGAATTCATTTTAAGGTTGGCAGACAGTCAATAAGTACATTAAAACGGGTCCCTGGGGAAAGTGTTGAGTTGGGACACTGTGGTCAGACACTGAGACAGTGACACGAACAACAGGTCCTGTTTCTAAATGCAGGTATCTGTACCTCCCAGATGTTTTCCCAATATAGAATTTATTATTTTTATAAATTCCCCACTGCTGTATTATCAGTATGAGTGTATGTGTTTATCTAGAAACATGTATATTATACATCATGAATTACATTAAAAAAACATATAATTAAGATCTTTTTGAAATGTCGCAGTCGCTGCCGGTGGGGTAGTGATTCCCATGGCAGTTGCACTGACTGGTTGAAGCCTGAATGCTGTCAGGGGAGAGTGGGGGAGGCTGTGTGCTTGCCTCCTGCCTCTCGCCCCCTGAGTCTGCACATCCTGTGCCGGGGGGCAGTGCCAGGGCGTGGCAGGTCTGCGCACAGATGCGCCGGGCCGTTCGGGAGGCATTTCACGAGCAGCGGAGCTGCTGAATAATGAGCATCTCCACCTGAAAGTAATTAACAGTTTAGCTGCTGTGAGACCCAGCGGGTACAGTGCGGTACAGCAGGAGAGAGAGAGACAGAGAGAGATGCAAGCACCTTAGCATGGAGCTCAGCTACTTCACATTATAAACTATTATTACAGTTTATAAATAATGTCTGTGTAATAACTTATTTTTGTCGTTATTATTATTATTATGATGATTATTATTATTATTTACCAAATGACAACAGAAAAATATGATATGTCACAGCCTCTGGTATATAATTTTACCATGTATGCATATACACCATGAGTGTGTGTGTGTGTGTGTGTGTGTGTGTGTGTGTGTGTGTGTGTGTGTGTGTGTGCGCGTGTGTGCGCGTGCGTGCGTGCGTACGTGCGTGCGTACGTGTGGTTTACTTTTTTAAATCTCCTGGAAGATTCAGTTATTAACATGAGGAAATTTAAAAAAGGCCGATTTGCATGGCTGGCTTTGTTCGGGGAGGCTCTGTCTGCACAGCACTAAATACTGTCTTATCTCCCACAGGAGGAATGAAAAGGCAGCAGATTCCTTAATAGACGTATATTGCATTCACTGCTTGTGATATTCAAATAACTCTGTTTTTCAATTTAGATAAAAGCTACCTGACTGTGTTCGTCACCAAGGTTAATAGTCAAAGTTGACTGATAAGCGGAGCCTTTTTTTCTTTTCTCCACATAGAGAATTTTTATTGACATAAAATGAGAATTTGGCATTGGTGTGGAAAAAATGTGTCCTCGCAAGATATCCTTTAAAGCATATTGATTTCATTCATGTTTTCAGCGTGTTTTATGATTTTAAATACCTGTTTTCTGAGTCATACCAGTATTCTGAACATATTTTTAGAAAAGAGGCCAGAAATGTTACTTATCTCTTCTCCAGAACACCTAGTTTTACCCTGAAAGTTGTATTACTTCTTGCAAAGTGTGCCTATCGAGATCACGATAGTATAAAGCCATTTAGTTGAAATATTTAAACATCTGTTATGTTTCATTTTGCCATTTTCACTCAAATTGATTCCCATTTTGTCTTAATTGTACATGTTGGTGGCAGACTGTATCCAACACGACACCTTATCTCATTAATGAACACTGAAACAATATTGTTTTAAAACTGTCTGCTTTTTTCATCCTTTTTTGCATGTCTTTTTCCAGTAGTTGCCTTTGTGTTGGCTGTTAATCCTGGCCAGTGAAATTAACGGCCTCCTTCCCTATTAGTGCTTATGGCTTGGGTTTCCACGGCGCCGTTGGTAACAGATTGAGTTTTCGTGGGCTCCTGATCATAACAAGCAAAGTGCCTGCTTTCACATAGCCCTGGCACCCCGGGAGGGTTAGCATTACCATCTCTAGCGTGTTATCTGAGACGGAATCATTAAGACCGGGAGAAATTAGCGCTGTTGTCTAATCTCCGCTGCGTTTTAATTGCCAGATGTAGTTCAGCGCAAGAGAACTCTGCCTCTGCACTTACTGTCAGCATAAACCCCCTCTGCAGAGTGAGTGATAAAAATCATATCTGGTCAGAGCCTGTTAGTCTTATCATCTTCTTGAGAAAGAGAGCAAAAAAAAAAGAGAAAGAAGAAAAAAAAAAAAACCTTTGCATAATTGAATAGGTTTAAGCTGCAGATTTGCTTGCCATTCTTGTCATACATAGTTCTACGGTGAGATTTCATTTCAGTAATTTCCTTTGAGATGGCCACAGAAAGGAACTGCTGATAGCTGGCGAAAACAAATCCCGTACTCATCCTTGAAATGAGAACCCCGTCTCTCTTTTCTTTCACCGTTCCGAGGCTCATCTGGAATGCTAAAAATCCATCACAGCGTTTTGATAAGGGCTTTCTTCTACCCTCGCACCCCCCACCCCCCACCACCCCCATCAAAGCCAGCGCTCTGGTCTATAATGCAGAGTTCATTAATGAGCTTTAATCACTCCCCAATATCTACCTCCCATCGCACTGTGAGTGATGGATCAGGACAGGCTCTGCACTCCAGAAAACCAGCTTGCAATTAAGATCCATGATTTTTTTTTTTTTGTCCTCTTTTAACACTGTCTTTCTTTACAGTTCAGAGAAGAATTAAACATGCAATCAGTGGTGGATTAATTACAAGTCTCTTCATGTCAACCATTTCAGATATTTTTTTTTTTTAATAATTTCAAACTCATGTGGATGGTTGCGTTTCAGTGCTGGCTACAGCCAGCATTAGCCACAGGGCAACAGGGATGTGTTTTCATTGGGTCTTTGAGGAAAGAGGCATTACTTTCTATAAACAAATAGGAAATGGCACAATCGCAGATGTGATCAGGGCTTAAATATCAAATTGATCTCATGAACTTGTATGAGAAGTAACTTTCAAATCCAGGAGAAGCGTGTGTGGGAAAATATAAATGCTGATGCTCGGCCTGTTTGAAGCTTTGCTGTACATTGGGAATTTTGATAGCCCCAAACTTCACTGTCAGGAGACCGACGCGTTGCCTTCAAAGCAAATATCCGACACTGGCAGCTTGCTGTATAAATAAAACAAGGCGATTAGCATGGCAGTGCTACTTTTGAACTTCCTGATGTGCTCAAAGAGATATGTTCAGAAACGTCTGTTGTGAAGCCATATGTTTGAAATGAGGACAAATAAAACACAAGGAAAAATCAAAATGATGATACTTTTCATGAAAAGCTTCATTAGCTTCCACCCCATGCCCTTACTTACTGACATTACAGTGTGATGAAGTACAATAGAGTGATGTAAATCCTCAGGCATATGGAAACATTATACTGCCTTTGTGTAACATTCTTTTAAATAGGGAAAGTGTTATAACACTGAAAGTAACATCAGAGTAGTATGAAACACAATTGTCAAAAAATACAAAATATAATTTAGATCATTACTTGCAAATTATTAAATGAGTCGCTCTGTGCATATAATGTCAATTCGGATGTTAAGTTTCACAAATTATACGCTTCAGCTGCTGTGCTAAGACAAGTCCATTTTTATCAATGGAAAGTTCGGTTGTATTCCGGTATAATGCATTTTTTTGCATCAGTGTTTTGCATCTGTCATTAGAATGCTGCTTCTGGATTTGAACCTTTTCAAGTATATAAACCTCTGTATCCCAGAGTTCTGTATAGTTGAGGTTATTCTGTTTTTATTGCAAGGTAGATTACAGTTTGGTATTTTAAACAGTTCAGCAGTCTATGTATGATCACTGTCCTATTGGCTGAGCACTCTTAGAAATCAAACTGAGCAGCTGCCTGTGCAGTTTTGTTTAAAGAAACAAGGTGATTGATTGAAACATCACTCGACGGTGTTGGACAAAACCTCTCTGTCGTTGAAGGTGCCAAAAAAAGGTTAAGAAACAAAGCGGGGAGGGATTTTTTTTAAGCTTATCTTTCTCAGAATGACTCCTGAACCGTAAGCTGAGTCTTTTCATAATGGCTGGGCTCTCCTCTGCAGGATTAAACCAGTGCGGCGTGACCCCAGCCAGACGGCTGTCACACCGAGGGGAAGAAGCTGTTCATAGCTGGAAAGTGTGGCCACAACCTCTGAGCCGTTTCCTTTGAACTTAGTGAGCTGAATTAAATGATAGCGACTCAGATGAAAGTCCACCGAATTCCACACATGCCCTCTCTTTATTGTGTTCAATGTGCCCATCTTTCAAAGGTGTCTTTCTTTACCAAGGAAAACTAATGGAAACGATTGAACCGGTCTGTGATTGACCAGTGAGACACTCATTGTTCTCACTGCTTGTCCACTGTAAAACCAGTTGACCCGAGCCATCTAAAGGGTCTCCATCCCCTGCCCCACAAAATGTGAATGTTAAAAAAATTTGCACTCATTCATGATATGTGATTTTTAAGTAATGTCAGCATAATTGTCGTTACTTTCAGCTCATTGTCCCACACTGAACTCATTGACTCATTTCTCTTGCTCTGTTTCTCTGTCCCTCTCTCCCAGTGGAAGAGGACACGGAGGAGAGCTCACGGTCGGGCCGAGACTCTGTGTCCACCGCTGCTGACCTCTCGCTGCCAGGCACAGCCGAGAGACAGGTGAATGGTGGCCGGGCCAAAGACGACAGGAAGAAGGAGAAGGGTGGGAAGGACAGGAAGAAACAAGACAGGGACAAAGAGAAGGACAAGAGCAAAGCCAAGAAAGGGGTACTGAAAGGCCTCGGAGACATGTTCAGGTAAATTACAGCTATCGCGCCATTTCTCCCCCTCTGCTCTGAAAATTAATCTTTTTCATTTATTACGCAAAGGACAGCGTTCTTCAACTAACAAATCAGAACGAATGGTAACCCTCACCTTGTAGGCCGGTTGTGTTGTTAGATGCGGAAGAGACAAACATCTCTGCCTTTCATCACAAGTTAGACAGTTAAGTCACCTTCCCTGGTTAGTTTGGTCTCAACTGGTAACTAATCTTATGATGTACAAATAAAAACCCATCAGACTCTGTGTCTGAGACACAGATATAAAGATGAAGAGGAGCTGGCAGGACTGCAGGGCTCTTTCCTCTTATCAGCTGGGGCTTTTTGCATGGAACGCCCTCCTGACACCCGGGAGGGAAAATAGGGACGGGCTGTGATTTTAGGGGTTTGCCGAACACCACCTCTGCACGGCTAATTAAACAGACACCGCAATTAATTATTTTGATTTGGCGCTCATTTGAATATCGCATAAATTAGGCGGAGTCGCCGAGCCGCCGCGATCGTGCCGTAAGTTGTTTCCCGTGGATTAGCCTAATGGGATTTAGTTAGTGTATTGCGGGTCTTGGCTCCGTTACGAACCATAAAGATGACAAAGTGTTCTCGGGTCATGTTTCAGGAACCGGGAGCCGTCGCATTTCTGGGGTAATTTGCACCTTGGCGCAGTTTTGCATCGTACAGAGAGAACGTGCCATTCGGAGCGATTACATGCATGCGTAGGGCCCGTTATGGGACCACGTTTTGAAGAGAGCCTGATGACTAGATGGAAGGTGACGTACGAGTCACTGGTGCATTCCATCAGTGCCACTGCAGTAAGTCACATGTTTGATTTGGGGTTCCAATTCAAGAGGGCGGCGTGCCCCACCATGGGAGATGATATTTCTTCATTATCTTCCTGTGTCACCAGTGCTTTAACTGACTGCTCTCCCCAGCTCTCTGACTGGCCCTTACACCTCTTGCCTCACATGTTCAAGCAGACAGCTCACAAAGTGAAACATGTATTATAATCGAGATGAGGGCCCCCAAATTAAAAAAAAGGAGGGAGGGGTAGTAAACATCAGAAAGATATCATTATGCTTAGAGAAGGAAGGAGAGGTTAGTGGAAAGATGCAAAAGTGGGTATGTAGGGAGAAATAAGGTTGGAGAAAGTGATGTGTAAGTGAGATATATATATAGAGTATGAGACATATAGAGTTGTTTACAGGGGAAGGCAGAAAGGATCTGAGGAACAGACTGAGGGTATATATAGTTACAGGTTTGAGAGAATTCGAGTGAGATGCATCTGCCTCTGTAGATACTGGTTCAAACAGAGAGAAGGAACGAGAGAGGCATGTACATGGGGAGAGAGGGGTATACTGACAGAAATGGAGAGGTGTTCAGGGAGAAAGAGAGAGCGGGGGAGGGGCATGTGGAGGATGTTCATTAAACGCACGCACGCACACACGAGGATCCCCAGCGAAGACCTGATGACATGCCATTCCGCTCCCGCTCACAGTCATTACGTTTGGCGCCCCTCAAAGATCCACCAGCGACAGAACGGATGGGCCCCTCGCGGGCTGTTCCGTCCTCTCCTCTGTAAGGCCTGGCACCTGACTGGGACTTCGGGGGTTCCCGACTCGCTCCTCTACGTTTCCTCAGAAGGAACCCGTCTTCATTTGCGTGGAATCGGCGTTGAACTCCATCACCTTTACCATTCCAAACCCACTCCCACCCCCACCCCCATCCGCCAGTCTCGGAGGATGTCGGAAGGCGTTTGCAATACCCTGCAATTTGGGCTCATCTGCATGCGCAGCTAAAGCCGGCCTGATGAACATTTTCCCCGGCGCACTTAATGGAGACGCTGATTAGGCGAGCATTAAAATCTGGGCCAGTGGAGAAGGAGCTGATGTAATGGAGAAGAGAAGGCCGGGGAGCTCATTTCACAGTCTGCGGTGCTGAAGCACTCGAGACCACCTCACTGTGAAATAGCCTGCACCGCGTTCGCGTACGGAAAATTATACAACTGTATACGATGAAATCATTAGTAAATAAATGTACTCATTCCTCGATAGATATGCCTGGCCTTTCACAAAAAAAAAATAAATAAATAAATTAAATGTCCACGAGCTAGTACAGTACTTCAATGTTATTTTTTCTGAAGAGTTTGTCTAATAGATGCCCATTATTCTAATAACCATTACATGTCCCGGGTCCTTTGTGAGTGAACATTATCATTAGTTTCTGATCTTATCAGGGCTGCTTAGATGTGGAAGGCTCACCCCAGGGCTTTTTGCATGTCAACATGGACAATGCGGAAGGATAATGCCCTCTACTTTGGATCCGAAGGCCAGTGTGCCCCTTTTCCCTAGTTAATTAGCCATTGTTTTACCTCTGTGCGGTTTACTGCCAAAATGCATTTCCGTGCATGTCAGTCGTTTTGTCTTTTGTCTGTGCCCATGCGTGTGTTTGTGTTCTGGGGAGGAGGTTGTCTGGATGCCTGCCTGTCTGTGGGGCTGAGTATGCCTGCATTTCTGTGCCTTTGTATTGATATGTATGTAAGACAGTGTGCCTATTCGTGTGTGTGAGCGTGCAGTACATTTGCACATGAGTTCTAACACGTTCTAACACGTTTGCTCGTGTGTGTGTGCGCAGTCGAGTCTGCCCATCTGCGTGCATGCGTGCGTGTACATGTGTGTGCTGAGCTCGCGTGCCACCGTAGCGCACACTGAGGCTGCCCGGAAGCCTCTGTGCCGGGGCATGGGGGACCCAGGCTGGGTGAGAGCACAGGAGCGTGGGGCCCTGGGTGGCTCCTGTATGGAGCTCCATAATGTGTGCACTGGAGTGAACTGGGGCGCCTCTCTTTCTCTTTCACACAGAGACACTCGCGCACACACACACACACACACACACAAAACACACACGCATGTGCAACCGGCACCACTGGAAGCAGGGGACGATCTCTCGGTCAGCGCTCTAAGGAGCCACATTAACAGGCTGTGTCAGTTGGGCCCTCCTGCCAATCTGATAAGTGGCATCATCCGACACCACACAGCCGCATGACAGCTGCTCCCCAGGGGCCCCGAGTCCACATCCCGGGGAGTGACGGAAAGGGGGGTCACACAGTCACACAATGGGGGTGCAGCACTTCCTCTAATCCTGCTCTGTACAGTATTTATAGACGCCATGGAGACCGGGCTCATTATGGATGGCTGTTTTGGGTGTGCATGGACTGCACACACTGCTATACATGGCCTGAGCCCACAGATGGGTAATTACATGGCATTTTGATCATTAGCATGCTCTGTGCGCGTGCTAGCCGGGTACGCTCGTGCCGTCGTGTGAGTTGATGACGTGACAGCAATTATCTATGACAGATGGATGAAACGGTGCTGACAGCTTCAAAATACGGAGGAAATAATTGTGCTTAGTGTATCTTATAACGGCTGCTTTCTGTGGCATAAAGAGAAGCTCTTTTGTGTGAATCAACAGCATCTGTAGGCAGCGCGCAGGGCTGAATGGAGAAAATGACAACATATTCAGCAAAACAACATGAAGTATCTTGATTGCACCTGTATATATTGTGGAGTAACATCAAATAAAAACTGTTACAAAGCACCTCACCTCAAGCCATTGGTTCTGTGTACCATGACGATGAAAGATCTGTAGGAGCAAATGAAATTCTAAAAGTACACAGCTTTGTTCATAATGTAAATCTTATTAACAAGGTGCCGTGCAGGAATTGTAAACATTCGTAACCAAGATGGTAAAAAAATCGGTAGGTGACAGCACAGTAATAAAGTGTCATGACTGCAATCATATCGCATTCTGTTCATGATCAAATCCCTAACTAAATGAAAGAGACCTGGAATTTGTTCAATTTATATCCGTCTGCTTTATATTGAGCACGCTTTACATATTTTTTGTTCTTTTTTTTTTCCCTACTCTAAACAGTCCCCTGCCATGCAATCGATGCAGAGCCCCATGCTTTACAAGGGGCACTTTGGGGTGAATTATACTCAGAGTGCGTGCCAAATATGTCCTGCATGCCTGATATCCCATTATCCCTCTGCCAATCATGTTCTCAAGATGACAAGGAGTGGGGGGAGAAAGGGAAAAAAAATATGATTTTGAATAGAAAAGCAAATCATGAATATAGTGGGGACAGTAACAGAATTGCGTAAAAAGCTGTGCCGAAGTACAGGGTTCTGTGAATGGCTGCAAGGGGTGCCATTGTCGTCTTTTTTTTTTTTTTTTTTTTTAAAGTATATGCTTTTAAAGAATTGCCAGAGAAGGAGGCTGCATGAGGGCTCTGATTGGGTCACGTGGCCTGGGTAAGGAGAGCGGGGACCGTCCTGCAACTCCATGCAAAGGCTATCCGGCACCCCTGTGTTTCCATTAAAATCCAATTGAGTAATTGTGTTTGGAACGATTGCGAAGCGCTCCGTTTTAGCCGTGGCTGGAAAGGGGGGGTTTGAGGGGGAGAAGGTGTGCCGGGGGGGGGTGGGGAGACAGGAGGCTAATTGAATCTGAAAGCTTGTTTAAATGAAATCAGATATACTGGTGTCTTCCACGCAGCGGCTTCCAAAGTGAGCCCCCTTAACATGAGCAAATGTATGAGGCGTTATATTGGGCCAGCTGAAATGAAACGTAGCAGTTCCTTTCCCTTGGCCCGCTGCTGTATCTGCTGGGATACGCAGGCAGGGGCCAGGCCCATCATTCTCATCATTTCTCCTCTTTAATACATAACGCTGAGTGTTTTAATTGCATTTCCTCAGCCTAAAGCATTTGCACCCTCCTTTTTTTTTAGCCCCCTTGTAATACTATGCCACTGATAAACTGCTTTTGTGGTTATTATCATTAGAAATGGAATTATTTGCATATTGCTTTGAACATGCAATTATTTAATTCACTCGGCGGGCAAAAAAAAAATTCCAACCAAGGAAAGGAAATGTAATGAAAAGTTCTGTTGAAAAAGATGGTTTTGAATTTTTTTTTTTTTTTGGGGGTATTATGTTCCCCTTTGTTGTCAGTTCTGGTATAAATTTGAAGTGTGTAAAACATAAGTCGACCACATAAGAACACTGTGGAATTGTCTGCGCCTCACTGAGATTTTGTCTCTGTTAAAATGCTCATACAAAATTGAGGATAGTCAAGCAGATTGTTCTACTTTGTGGTATTCAAGATTGTTTTCTGTGTCTTCCGGGTCCTCTTTTAGGCAAAGCCATAAATTCTGGGAAAAAAAAAAAAAAAAAAAATCTGCATTGCACTAGCATGCAAAATAAACCATACTCATTAAGTAATTATATCCCTGTTATTTAATGCTTGGAAAATCCTTATAAAGATCTAAATCAGTAATATGAAAAAGGAGTGACCTTTATAGTCATCTTGTATTTTAGAAATTGAAAGCGTAGAATGACACCAGGGAAACTCTCTTCTTCTTTGAATGTGTAAATGATTGTCATTTAATTTTAATTAGTAAATGCCACTCAAAGTTGTGGTGCTTTGCTGGGTAATAGGACCAGAGGCAGATCGTGATGTTGACCTTTCATTCTCATTTATGGACATGGCCGCCACCGCACAGTCAGACTGCACCATGCTCCTCACGCTGGGAGGTTCACGCCAGAGCGAGAAAATTGCCCTCACATCGAGAGGCAATATCAATCAATGTTGAATTGTGTGCCTCGTTTCATTCAAAGCCTGCCAATTAAAGCCACAGACATTTTATGTGCTGTCTGGTGGGCGGCGTGCGCTCTGCGTATTACGTATCTTGGGCCCCCTCCCTTTCCAATCTGTTTTCCTTTTGGTTAAGGTGTCTCTCGTTTTCTGCCTCACCTGGGAAATATTTTTCCTTTTCTGGGTAGATGTTATGGATCAGGTTTAATCGGGCTTTTTCTGATTGCATGGACAAAAAAAGGCAGAATAATGTTGCCAATAGGTTTTTTCCCCCTTCATTGAAGTGTGCAGAGGCCGGTTTTGTCAGTGAATAAACGGAACAGTGCCCACAAACTCCCAGTTCATCGCCTCACCTTGCATGTGGGCTTGAAGCAGAGCTCTCCTGACATGGCCAGCATCTCCACAGACTACCAATTGGGTACCACAGTCTGCATGGTGCCCCCCAACCCCATTCCCAGCCCCGCTGTCATCTCCCTGATCTTCTGTTTTCCCTCCACTGCCCCCGGCTCTCTGGGAAAGACAGTTCCTCCCCCCTATTTGCCAGAATTCCAGGATGCGGGAATGACACGGATCAAGGATTCTGTTCTGGTGTCCATTCCCAAATTGGGCTGCTTTGTCTGTTGATGGGATGCTTGACATGTTAACAAGGGCCTGTTACCTTTGTGTTCCCAGTCACCTCCTACTTTACTAAATGCCATATAATACACTTTAATCAAAACTATTTCTGTTAGCTGGTTATACTAGCCAGTATTGTAGTGAAACACATCATTTCAATCAATGCACACAAACGTCTGTGTTGATTGAAATGAATGTCCTGATCATAGACTTAATATGTTTGTTTTGAATCTATGTCCAAGTCTTTCAAGAGGACACACTGTTTAAGATAAGTCTTTTTTGTGAGGTGCTGGGAATAAAACTCGCTATTCCTGCATGTATGTTCCATGGAACACATTCCATATCTCTGCTGCAGGTTTAATAAGCCAGAGCCACATATAGCTGTCAGTCTTGTGATGCTTGTGAAAAATTACATCTTATGAAAAATGCATCAACCTATAGGAGTCTCAAGTACTACTTCTGCTCATAAATGTATTTTATAAATAAGCTTGAAAAAGCAAGCTAGGACTTGTCAGTTTGGATGTCTAAGATTTTTCCAAATATTTTATGTTTCCCGTTTTTGAATTTTTTTTTCTCCAAATAATCAGCATAGTGCATGTTTTTGGAGGAGACGGCATCATTAAAAAAAGTGATTTTTGAACTGTGAATACCCACAATTCCGCCCGCAGGGGAGGTTGAGGCTGGGTTATGTATGAATCTATCGCTGTGTAGATTCTGCAAGTGCGAAGGATCGTTGTGATGAAACACGCCATTAAGTATTCAGCATATAATAATGTAAGTAGGTCACATCGCTCCCCACCTCACCCCTCTGACAGCCCCTCCCACCTCCCCGCATGCCGGCTCCCCGCTCTCCGTCTCCATTCCCAGCCTCTGGTCATGGACCTGCCTCTGTGTCCATCTCCGAAAGTGACTGGGAACCAGCTGGCACTTTGGTCAGTGATGTGCTTCCCTCTTTTAGCAGGATCATAATTCCCTCTTTTATTTATTTATTTATTTATTTATTCTGTTTCTTTCTCTCTTCTCCCTGTCTCAGTGCCTCTCTGTCTCTCTTTCCAATATGTCTGTTTGGTTTTGGTGAACAAAAAAACAGGGCTACTGTTTATAGCTAATTCAAGAACACCCTTCTTTTGTGTTCGACCCCTCTGAAAATTTGGGTTGCTGTTCTTGCTGTTTAACTCCAACGCTGTATCTCAGGAGTAGGAAAAAATGCAGACTCAAAGCTGTATGGCAGGCCAATGAATAAGTGTCAGTGTTTTATTGATGTAGCCCTGACGATTATTTGATTCTGTAAAAATCGTAGTCTGAAACTTTTCTTTGCCACGTGTACCCTGCGCACACATACAAACACAAACACACATACTCACACCGTTCCGGGTGATTTATAAGGAACATTAAAAGCTGTCATGTTTTTCAATGGCCGTCTTTTGTATTGCGGTCTTGTGAAATATGGCTCTCTGTGTACTACACTGATTCATGCCCTCCTCCGTTTGTGGGGTCTGAAAGTACCCCGGATCAAAACAGCTGTTTCATTCTGCGCTCAGCTCACGCTGGACACCATTTATAGGCCCCGTGTGTGACAACAAACCGCATCAACGGGATATTCGTAGAAGCGCTGCCAATTTTGTGTGACTGCGTCTTGGGCTTTGCAGGCGCGCATTATTTGATGTTCTGGGTGTGGGGGGATTGATTCATGGAAGCACGAGCTGCACCTCGGAGATGAAAGCGTGAAGCGCGAGGGGAGATGTGTGCCGCCCAGCCGCTGATCCAAAGAGGCGTCAGGGAACCAGTCGCCCACTCGTCGACTGCACAGAGTCCAGCTACTCCTGTTTATTTGTTTTAAATGTCCTCTGAAGTGCTGCAAGGGAAAAAAAAAAAAAAAAAACAGAAGAAAACACACTGAGGTCTGAAGTTTAAGCCACTGTTATTTGTGTGGTGGTGTGACTGTGGAAGGAAGCCTGACAAAAGGCCACCAGAGTAGAATGGCCCAAGGCCAAGCACTCCTCCACAGGGTTCTGTTTGTCCCTTCGCTCACACGGGTAATAAATACTAAATACCAGTGAGCATGAAGCCGAAAAATCCGCTCTGAAGCGAAGCTTCACAGCCATTCATACAAGTGATGTATGGCATTCCGCCTTCTGCTGAACAAAAAAAAGATAACTTTAATAATAGTACTAATGGGAAGGGGGAGAAAGCATAGTCCGTTCTTTGGCAGTTATTCGCCGCCACCGCTGTTAGAGTGAAATATGCAGGGAATGGCGAGGCAGAAATTCCAGACGGCCGTGACGTCCGTCGTACGCGGTGGAGGTTGATATTTTGGGGGGGGAACGGGGTAGAAGTGACCCACACGAGACGGAAAAAACAATGTCTGCGCTCTCGAGAATGTAGCGTTTGTGGCGCAGCCGTGAAAACGGATGGGGTCGGGTAACGTCTGGAGCAAAAGCCTGCTTTCAGCGTGTGGTGAATGTCATGCACACTGAAAGCCCCCTCAGAGTGCTGACTTAATGACATGAATAAATTCATAACACGCCTCTGCACGGTGCACGCGCGCTGTTACCCCGCCAAGTCTGAGCAGTTTACTCTTATTTATTTGCTTATTTATCATTGTATTGCTGAGAGAACAGTTGTGTTGCCCCTGCCATTGGTTTCCCTTTATTTTATGTTATTTTATTTTTGTATTTTTGACTGAAAAACGTTTCCATGCAATGAAAGACAGGGAAAAAAAAAAGAGAAAAACGATTCAAAAACATCCGGTCTCAAAGCGGCGCTGCTTCCCGGGTGACGCCACCTTGGTAGGATGTTGCCACCGAGCTGTCGGGTACACAGAGGAGTCTTTTTAATCTCGGTTTGACAGGGAAATGCTGACTGACGTTAGAAGTTGTGGATAATGAGATCCGCGGGGAAAGCATAATCGGCAAGCAGCAGCAGATAACATCGGCATAAGTTGCCACAATGTATTCCAAATCCTCACAGGCAGTACCGAGTAACGGCACTATCACAGTGCAGGTGTGTCGTAACCATGTTCCCATTAACACAAGTTAACAATCTACGGGGTCAATCGCCGTCGCTACACACAGACCCTCTCCTCAGGAATACAGTACGATTCCTGGTGCAACACTGTGAATTCACAGCATGTTTTCTGCCTGGAGGAAAAAAATGTTTTTTTTTTTTTCTTAGACTGTTATTGTGAGAGTCAGAGCAGGTCCAACTTTCTCTCTTTCTAACAAGATGTTATTAAAATTACATGCTTCTGTCTGCCAATTGCTGCGGGAACCTCGCCGACTGCTCGGACTGATTCTGCCTTTGATATTGAAGCCGAGGTGGGGTTTTGATTGCCTGCGAAAAACAATGTCACCGGTTTATTTAAGGAAATTATTTGCATGCATTATTTAAATTCAGCTGTGCACTATTCAATATTTATAGAAAAGGTTGTTTAGGAGAAGGTAAAGCTATTTATTTTCTTATGCCTGCGACAAACAGGAGCCTGCGGGAGGCCCGGACGGGGGAGATTTGTATTAACTTTCAGGTCTGCCGAGCACAAACCATAATGATTTAGCTTGCCCTTGAAATTATATTCTCAAAGATATCTCAGACTGATAGATACCATTGCCGCATTTGCTTGGGCACAAATGAAAACCGCGGGTGTGTCGCGCAGCACGTTTTCACAAATTATGTCTCAAACGGTCAAATCCCAAGTGATCATCAGCATTTTGCTTGGTGCCGCTCTGCCCTCCTTGGCAACAAGTGGTAGGGGGAATTAAATAGCAGCCACGTATTGGTTTATTTATTTAACATTCCACTCAAAAGCAGTATTTAGGTACCAGCAACTCGCAGAATACATCATGGTGTACCCAAACACGTCTTAAGCGCTCACTTTAAAATGAGAAATCCCAACTACTTTAAAGCTTTAATGTTATTTCAGAAATGATTGATTCTGGAGCCTATTTACTTGGATTTATTAATACCAGGCAAAGGTTAAAAAAGGTTATTCTGTTCTCCGAGTCTCTCCTGTCCTCGGACATACATTGATGCCTGCCTCTAGGTACTGTGTTTTCAATTACTACCCAGTAAATCAATAAAGACAACATATTGCATAGAGAGTATTATTTGTAAAACCTTTAAAACGAGACATTATTTATGGTGTAATTTGTTTTATATATGAGTACAGAAATGTAATACTTAATCATGTATAGGTTAGGATGGAGGTTTCTTTTTTTTTTTTTGGGACAGCATGAACTTTATGCTTTCTTCCTCCCATTTTGTACAACGGCATGTCTGTCGTCTCAAAAAGAGAATGAAGCGGAGTTAAAAGTTAAACTTCCTCTGCCACAGCCCTCGCTCTCCTCGGCTCTTTTTCAGCTCTTTCATACAGTGCCCTGATGCTGCTGATGCATCGTACCTTTGGTCTTTGGACAGCATCCGCAGTGTCCCTGTGGAGGAAATAGCAAGTATCATTTCCTAGACTAGAGGGTTGGACAGACAATTACAGACATATTGCAGGTTGTTCTATTTTATGTTTTATAGCTTCACTGCCAGTGGCAATATCATTTTCACCTCTCTAAGAAAAGCTTTGTTCATATTTTTGTTTTGTACTTTCTGTGTCTTGTCTTCCGTGGGTATAAAAGTTGACCGCATTGACAAAAACAGCACAACCAGGAACCAGGAGTTCCGGGAAAAAAAATCGAAATCAGGAAGTCATCTCAAGGATCCATGCCATGGGTGTAAACAGGTTCCTTTAAACCATACATTGCGTTGTTCAAAAACAACTCGTATTGCATCAAACATCGTCTGCATGAAGTGTAACACACAATGATATTACAACACTGTATGTTGAGCAACTAATTGTGATACAGCTGTCTTCACTTTCAAGCCTCTCCTGTAGAAAAATCTGCAGTGTGAGTATATGCCCATTCAGGTGGTCTCCACATCTCAACCCCGTGATTTAAGCTTGCCCTCATCTGAACGGCGTTATGACAGGCGTCCACGCAACGTTAAGAACTGCAGTTATCAGGGCAGCCTCTTGCTCTTGCTTGTTCACCTCTGCCTTCATTAAGTGTTCTGCTCAGGAGAGATGTTAAGAGTCGGCCCTCTCGTCCTTGGAGAACCAGAGCACCCAATCAGTCCCTTATTATCTTGTGCAGGGTCATTCAAACATACCTGCCCACGATGATCCTCTCTTTGATCAGTGTTTTGGCCTGCTGCAGTCTGCAGACTGCAAAGATGGCAGTGAAAGCCAATGATTGGCCATTGCTGAAGTAGAGATGCTGATCACTACTGTTCAGGCTTTTTTTATGAGATTAAATAGAAATCATAGTCAGCAAATAAAGTATGGATATGTGTAGTGGTCTGATAATTATTTAGTTTTATTCATGTATTTTTTTTTGTATTAATCACTTAAATGGTGGTTTATAAAGACTCCGAACATTGACATAAAGCAGTGACTAACAAATCATAAAATAAGTGAATGCTTGAAATTGTCGACATACAGACAGTTCTGAAGTTGACTAATATCAGCACAAACACCCACTGCATGGATACAACACATCCATGAGTTCCTAAACCCAGAGACTGCTGAAGGTCAACAGCACTTCCTGGTTGTGTTTGAAGAAATATTCATTGAATGGAAGCAGAGCGTGGTGACATAGTAATTCACGGATCTTAACGCTTAACACCACCTTATTTTGTTACTTTACAAACGGAATAGCTTTGTAATATATGCAAGAGCATACATCACGGGACATGGTGAATCATTTCAAATTACTTTTATTACCAAAACACTTACTTTTATTGAAATGTCCATTTTGGATTTATTGTATAACACTCTTTATGTAACATCATCTCCAACGTGCAGGACATGATATATATTTTAAATGCATCAGGATGAGTCAAAAGGGCCTTTGAGAGGCTGAAGCAGTGTCCATCAGTGGGGGCCAGTGGGCAGCATTAATCTACAATATGTGATATGTAATGAATTATGCTTTATGTTTATGCAGGCAAATAACCGGTGTGAATAACCCCACTGTGGGATTCTCCTAATATCCCTTTTCACCATGCCCTGCTTTGATGTCTGTCATTGACTCACCCACCCCACCCCCCCCACCAACACCCACCACACTGTCCATCTCCCAGTCTATCACCCCCAAGCATACAGTGAGAAAATAGCCTTTCATGTAGAGTGCTATCAGACAGCCAGATCTCTGTATGTGAAGAAGGGGAATCGTAGACAGTAATGTGTCAGGGCTGTGACAGATATTTTGCCTGCGATACGCGTTGCGTCAGCGTGAGTTCTGGGTTGAGAAAATTGTTGAGAAACTTTCTTGTGATCCGTCCAGCTCTGTTTCTCTTTAAAAGAAGAGCAGGATTGTATGGGGAGTTAATGAAAAGCCCTTGAAGTGCGGTCAGGGGGCTGTCACGCACCGTGGTGATAGATAGCGGCCCTCTCGTTATTAGCACCGGCGTAGCGGTGTTTTTACTTTTCATGCTGTATTTGAGCCATTTGTTGATTAATTAATCAGGTAATGTATAGTGTCCCTGCAGCAAAGCATTTGGGCTTTTTCCCTCTGCTGCTTACTTTACCAAGATAATCTCTTAGAAGGCCCAAACTCCAATTCAAAAGATTATGGTCCCACCACAGCAATAAGCAAAAGAAAAGCAATTTATTGAGTGGGGTGTTTTTAATTTAAAGTGGAACAATAAACGTATTGGTAAAGCTTTTCCCATTTCATGAATATTTTCAATTCACCGGGCTTAATTCAGCCTTGTCTGAAATAAGGTGCGAATTGAGTTTGGACCCAGGAAACTCTCTATTGAACCTTGGCACGAAAAACATTAAAACAAACACCCGAAATGGAAGTCAGAGTATAACACAAGTGAGATGGAGGAGGCTGTCGCTTGTAATGCCCCCAACCTTACCCTGTTTGGCAAATGTAATGAGATTTCTTTTTTTTTTTTTAAATACAGTCAATGCGGATTTTCATAATCGATTTCAGTATGTGCAACGTGCGAATTGGCATGTTGTGCGTGACATGAACAATCAATGCATATCCAAGCCGCTGTACAATTACTTACATTTTATTCTCAGTTGAATTTCCTCCCGTTTGTGTTCCTACACGCACTGCTCCTGACTTTTTTTTTTCTTTAAATTAATGGCTTGATTAATTGCATTTATGGTAAATCTCCAGCATGAATAAAGCAGAGCCCATGCAATTGTGAGGAAACGGGGGTATGCTTTTAACTAACCTGGGCCAGAGGCATGCTGTGTCACTGCAAGCCCCTGCTGGTAAATTGCCAGCACATGTCCCGGTATGATGGCATTAGGGGTATTAGGTGACCGACATGCTGGGTGCGGATTTAAAACAGGCCGCACCCCATGGCCTGTTCCAGATTTGATCCCTGATTTTCCCCGAGCTGCTGTCAGGACTGTTTCCTGTGTGCTTCGCAGGGGTCCGGGCTCCTGGCGTGCCAGGCCCTGTCCGTACAGGAAGCTGAATGGAGGAAAAGCATTCCAGGTCTCCTCTCTGGCGGGCGTCTGCGGCAAGGGGTGGCCGTGCGTCTTCATTACCGCGCTTGGCGAGGGCAGCATGGATGGCGAGGGCCAATGCGGTCGTCTGACCTGCCTCCACCACCGCCCCCGCCAACCCCCCAAGCCCTGCCCCGTAACCAGCGTGGGCCCATCTAGGTCACAGAGGAGGCTGGACCCCAGCCACCATTCATGATTGATATGGATTCAATTTATATTAATCAGGTCGGGTGAGAGGAGCAGCTTAGTCATTATTGCATGGGGGTGGGGGGTGGGGGGGGGCTCCAGAGACAGACCAGCCCCTCCCCCTCCTCAGGCTCATCATTTTCTAACACTTCTCAGCTAGGTGGCGGCACCGCTCATTCACACGTCACGGAGAGCCGCAGTGGATTTACGGCGCGTTACGCACTGTAGATGCTCGTCTCAGTTATTTTCACCCTGTGAGGGTCTCATCGGATTTATGGGGGCCCTCTGTGTCATTCTGTCATTAAAATGTAAAGTTTGCGCACTCAGGAGAAAAGTGTAAATAACTCCAGGATGGTCTCCTCTATGATTTGCGTATTTTTCAAGTTTCTGTCTTTTTCATTTATTTATTTATGTATTTTTTGCCTTATTGGAACAGAGTCACAATCTGCCACAATTCCCATTTCCAGAACGCCTATTGGTTATGGGGGAAAAAAAATCTGGCCATGACTCAAGTGAAGCAAACATAGTCACCTTAAAGGAAGGTGAAATTCAAACCAAATAATGTTACATCTTTAAGATAATATTCTATTGTATTGTAAATTTAAGGCAAACACATTCCAAACACATGTTTGATTGTCTCCAATGAAGTAGAAAATACCCAGCGGCTTATGTTGTAATGTGAAGTCTGATTGAATTGTGTTTGCCCTTTTAGTACAGCAGATTTGATTGGGTATTTCTCTTATGTAGTATCCCATTGGTTTATTATGGCAACCTTGCAAAATGTGTTTCCATCAAGGGAATTATGGGTACAGTAACCTGCTGTGGAAGGCAAAGGAAAATGGATGTCTTTGTGGTCTAATTTCAAATCCAGTCATTTAAATAGTTGATGTACCAATGGACCTACATGCAATGAATTAGCTTGAACCCTTTCTGTGAAATTACTGTACATATTTAATTCATATAGTTTGACTTTCAGTCAAAATTATATTTAATGTATCTACAGTAGTGGTCCAGGGGCACAAGATTCACCATTGCCCCACAATGTATTAATCTTAGAGTTAATTCATTCTCCTCCTCTAATGTCATTGCAGATTTGGCAAGCATCGCAAGGATGAGAGGTCGGGAGACAAAATGGAGCGCAAGGGGTCGAGCAAGTTGAAGATGGAGGACACACAAGCGTCCGAGGAGGAGACTCTGCGAATGAAGCTCGAGCAGGAGAGGTGAGCTCCACGGCCTGCTAAAAGCTTCTCAATTAAGGCAGAGAGCGGAACGCCACTGTCCAGGAAATTAGCAAACAGTCTAATTAAGCAAATGGGGGAGCGGGCAAAATTCTGGGAAAGCATTCAGATGTCAATTTGTAAATGTCAGGCCTTTTATTGCAGTACATTTAATTGATCATTTATAAATTGGTTTTTGCCTGCGCACGAGGCCCGACCTGGTAATGGGGGCTGCGTCTCTACCTTCCTCTGAATGATTGAATGTGGATCTCATTATAATCGAAAAGCTAATGTTGTTGTTTGGCCTGTTTTTTTTTCCTTCTTCCCTACTACATTTGAGTCCAAGGGAAAAGAGTGTTCCTTCGTTAATTTCTGAAAGTTGTGCCCCCTCCCTCGTCCCCCTTTATCGGCTGAGTGTACCTATTGTTTGGTTCTCCACGTGCCTCTCCTCAGTGTTAATTCAGCGTAGCTGGAATTAAGTGTTGCGCTGCTCTCTGTGGCGCATTCATTAAAGATGACCTCTTTAATGGTCACATCGAAGGAAGGAGAATTGGTGCAGAGTAGCTCGATGTATACAAAGAGAGCTTGCTTTTTGTTCACGCAGAGCCAGCTAACTCCCATATTAAAGTGCTGTAATAATGAAGCGTAATTGAAAAGCAACAAAGGGGATAATATTGCTCCCAGTGGGGACTGGGGGCATAGCGGTGTCGTGCAGACAGGCTAGCTCCGACAATGGGATCTTCTGTCCAATGGAACATCTGGGCTGGCCCACAGAACCAGCCTCCACAATGACATCAATGTCCTCCGTGCCGCCTCGACACGGCGCACACTGGCGCCTCCCTGGCATGTGACCCACCACATTGGCACCACACCCCCGAGATGCCCGTCCCTTTCAGCGGCTTTTTTCCATTGTGTTTCTCTCTGCTGTCTGCGGGTGAAAAGGAATGGGTTGGAGAATTTTTTTTTTTTTTTTTAAAAAGCCAACCAAAAAAAGAATGAAATAGAAGATTTTGCATAAGCTGGGGCCGTCTTTGTTTGTCTGTATCCTCTCTTGCATAGAAATTTCATTTCTGGTATCATTTGTCTCCGTTCTGCATGTCTGAGCCCAGCTATTCTGTGTGGTAAAGGGTGGGTTTGCGTTTTTATAAACCCGTCACTCAGCTCCACCTGAATTCCCCTGCTTTTAATGTCCAGCGTCCTGTGGGAAATCTGGTGGGGTAGCGTGAACCTTAAACCGGCAGCGAGCGACCTGGAACTGAGAGCCTCACAGCTCACAGAGGAGTGGAGATACACGGCCTAAAATCAATCGCCAGACTCATTTGAGTAAATCTTATGTATCCAGTTAGAGACTGGCTGGTAATGTGTTTTTACATAATGCCGTGGATTCTTGTTCATATCCGACATGCTGACTGATTGGCAAGACAACAGTTGCCAAGGCCATTTAAGCGGCATTATGGGAATCCAGATCAGCTGGTATGGTAATAGAAAATAATGACCCCAGAGAAACTATGGAAATGTGGGGAAGAAGGATGAGAAAATGTAATAAGAGATGTTCTATACACCCACCAGTCTATTCACCGCGGTGATTCAAACAGGAAAGTTATTTCACTGCTAATGATTGGCTGTGACATCATTAATAATCATGAAGAGGTTGGGACGGATATCAGTATTTAGGTCAATATGTAGATTATCTATGGTAGCACACAGCCAGCATTTACTTATTACATTGTAATATGTATGTAATAAGTATATTTGTGTCTGTAATGTACACGTGTAGGCCAGTCTGTGTATCGGTAAGCAAGAGGGTGAACAGATTGTTGCATTGTATGTGTAGACATTTTAAGATGCATGGGTAGGTGTCAGAGAAATGCTGTATGCCCAAATTCCCACTGAATTACAGTTAGCGCGTCTTAGCTTCCCTCGGCTCATTTGACCAGCTGCATGGGAATCAGCGCTGAGGCAGTGGTGATGAATCTGCCCAGCAGACAGGCGTAACGTAAAGCAGTTGTACCATCGTCAGGCTGATGAAAACCCAGTCATCAGCAGCGTTTGTTTGTGCTGAAACCTTCTCCAGATCTTAAGCAGCTGCCGCTGCGTTGCCAGGAAACGGGTCTTTGACCATCATTCGTCAGGACTGGCATTAAGAACAGATCATGGTCACACGTCCGCATGTGAGGCCCGCCACTGGCCGTTACAGGCTCGTGTTTACACTCCTGGCTTGCGCTGGCCCCCGCTCCTCGACTGAGAGGACCACCGTGAGGGGAAAAATCTCTTTGATGGCGCGTGGCGGGTTTTGGAGATGTAGCGCTCCGCAGAGCTCGCGCCAGGCGCACTGCTGTCAATCAGCCTGGTGCGGAATCGTGGAACCTATGCATTATTCCGTTTCATTCTTCATTTCAGGGTCGGATTTAGTTCGTCTCGTACCGTGGGCTCCACGGCAACTGTCAAATGAGTTCTCTCCGTCCACCATCCAACCATGGCAAATGAGGAAAAGTACAAAAAAGCATGGGAGGGGATGGCATATTACAATGTCCTTCTCTTATCTTTTTGGCAGCAGAGGGGTCCTAATCAGTGTCTTACACTCCTCCACCCCGACCCCTTCCTGCTGTAAAAATAGACATCTTTTAGTGCCTGTTTCCTCCTGTTACTTTAGCATGCAGCTGAACTCCGAAAAACAAGCTACCCTCACCCCCTCGGAGAGTCGGTGCCCTGACAATGTCAGGAGTGACAGACTCCAGAATCCAACCGAAGGGAGTAACAACCAATAATGTGATGGATGCTGTTTGCTTTCAAATTATTTTCCCGATCAGGGCGTACGCCGTTGTTCTCGAGGTGCTTAATCACTTGAAAACAACATAAATATTGCATTCACTTTAATCGTCATCACCATTATTAATCTTGTTCTGGCTGCATGCAAGAGTAATTTGGTTACTCAAATCGTTTGATTTGTTTCAAGTTTATTTGCATTCCCTTATTATTTCTGCGCATTTTGTAACGTCTGAAGATCCGAGCGAAATAATTAGAGTGGACAATTAGAGCAGAGATCAAAAGGACTGATTGTGAGTCTGATTATATTTGTAATTATATTGATGGTCTACACTGGGCTAAATAATTACTTATGGCCTTCAGATGGAGCCAATTATTTGACTGATTAAGTGACACAGCATTCGGGTCAGCATCAACAAAGGAATGACAATTTAGCAACTGAAATAAATGGATTCCTTCAGACTGAACCGGTCAACAGTCCATTGTTTTGTCAACAGTCCAACTTTTAATAGGTCCTGTGTTGTTTATAATGCCATTAATGACTTTAATGGGTTTTAATCCAGACTGATTAATTAAGATGTCAGAATGGATAAGACAATGAAATGACGCAATCATTTAAGTTTTTTTTAAAAGGAAAAAAACAAGGAAACTTTGGTTTTTTTGTGCAACACTCTTGAAATCCCTGTTTAACAGACAGACATGGACAAACCAAAAAAAAAAAAACCTTTTGAGTTCAGATCTGTGAGTGAATGTTTCAAAGTGTTGCTGTCTCTTCCTCCCCTCCCTCTGATGCCAGTTAAGTACTGAGGGAGACATATGGAGGGGAGAGCATCGGCTGTGCTGAGCTGGATCATTGCTGAGGCTCACCATAAGCACACTGATGTATTCACCAAGGAAGGGCTGTGGGAAAACACACCCGACAACACTGTACTACCATCCTCCTCCTCAGCGTTTTTATTTTTACATTCTCTAAATGGAAATTTTAGAATAAGAAAATTACAAAAGGAAAACAACAGGATTGTTTACTGGCATGATTTATTTATTTAATTGTTTTTTTTTTTCATGTAAATATCATTTGGTTTGAGCCCTCTGTTTCAGCTACAGTGCACTTCAGCGCCATCTTGTTTACATCTTCCCACTGAAAAAGGAAAGACAAACTAAAAACAAGGCTGCATAGTTTATCCACTTGATAAATATTGTCTTTTAAATATTGATGGGGTGAGCCCTGGGATTATGTTTCCCAGGGGGCTGTGAGCAGAGGGGTTGTCATCTTTTACACGGCTGCACTGCTAAAACAGTTTAGACACTGTTGGGAACAGTTGGGTGCATGGATGCCAGAAGTTGGTTGACATTTGGATAAATTAAAAGCAAAATGGTCAGCAGTTGTTTGATAACAGTTTAGATGTGGGAATGAGATATTATAAACAGGGATCCTCTGAGCCCATATGAGAAACTGAGGGTTATGACAGCAGACAGCACAAAAATAAACCGACCTGGCGGCAGGTTTGTATCCTCTGCGCGGCTCCAGTCCATCAAATGACCCTGAAGGTCAGGAGCGGAGGCCTTTGTAACACTCTCATTCATGAATGAACCGGCTCGCCCTGGATTTCCCATCAGCCCCCCTGGCAGGAAATGCTTGTCTCCTGCATTGTTTAAACCAGAGGTTAACAGAAAGCCTTTGAGCTGGGTTGGCGGTTTTTTTTTTCTCTCTCAGTTTTTCTTTTGGCTCCTTCTCGTTCCCTCTCTCCTCTGGCCATTTTCTTTTAACTCAGACCACACCGTTGCTTCCCAGGCGTGAAATTTTGCCGCTCAATAGCTAAGCCCTGCCGTTTAGGGTCTGCTGACCCCGCAGTGACCTTCTCAGAGCTCGACTGGAATGGATTTGGACAGAGATGAAAGCTTTGGGGGGGGAACTGGGACATTCTAAAAAAAACACCCCAAAAGGCTTAACTTTTATTAATTATTTATTTCACTCAATAGAACTAGACACTGTAGACTGCTTGATTTTTTTCTGCGCCTTTTTCAGGGAAGCAACCAGAATGCACTTCTGTATATAAAATTTAACCTCAAACTGACCTCAGTAGCTTAGCACAGGTAAGGCTGTTTCAGGTGCCATTATAAACTTAATAGGTCACTGATTGGGGCACTGCATTTTAGTGCATTGGGTCTATCGCAGTGCCAACTGATTGCAGGAGTGTTGTATTGTAGTTAGAGAGCTGGGCATATAATCATTGGTTGCAGGTTCAATTTCCAGGTGTGACACAGCTGTTGCACCCTGAAGCAAAGTATTTCACCTGAAACCTGTGCATATCGCTGTGTAATTAAATGTGTAATAATGCAAGCTGTGTAAGTCACTCAAAGCTAAGAGTGGATATGCAGCCTGTGAAAATCAGGTGGAAGGTGGGGAGAATCGGACCCTCAGGGTGTAGTGAAGCATGCTTGGGTGAGAAGTTTAGAGACGTTGCCTGCCGAAAGACCTCCGCACTGCATCAGATTAACATGTTGATGTGGGGCGCAGGTGGTCTCTCAGGCCACTCCTCTCGTCTGTCTGAAGTCGGATCTGTCATGAGCATCATGAGTAATCACGACCTTCCCCTTAACTGCTCTGCTCTCTATCAAATACAAAAGCAGTGACAGGTGTCCCAAAACTGAGTGCAGATATTTGATCTTCAAATAATGTTTTATAGTTTTTAACTGTATTTTACTTTTGTCTTCTTTTGTTTTACCAATGGCAACGTGGGGAAATGAAATTCCTCGGCATTGTATGCTGATACTTTACTTGACACATCCTTAGCAGTGTTGTTCTACATCAGTGCAGTCCAGCGGTCTTATCTGTGTAGTGTTCTTTCCAGCAGTGCATTGTGGGAAGCAGGGCTTGGCTGGTTTTTGACAGTGTTGTGTATGGGTTGCAGTCTCTCGTGTTGTGGCCATGCTTGCCCATTAATTGGTTAATGGAGTACAGGGAAGGAGAGGCCACATTAAGCCAGGTGGGCCTCTCTGCATTCTGAGAAATGAGAAGCGCACACTGGCCCAACCCTCTGCACTGAGCATTTAAACCCCCACGCCATCCAAAACTCCTCTTCTATTTGACTAACACGACCATTTTCAGACTTCGACCTTTGTGTAACACCATTTTCAACCTTCTGGAAAGTGATATTTAGCTGTAAAAAATAGTCAGCATGGGTCAAGTGGGCTAACTCATCACAGAAAAGACAGAGAGGCTCAAGTGGTGACCGTCAGGAGCTCCTAAACTTTGGGTTTGGGCCTTATTGATGCATTGTGAGAGAAAAATGTGTTGAGATAGCTTATTACTAATAGTAAGATAATAGTAATGTAGTAATACTACCACATTATTTTATTATATACATTGCATTAATATTAATGCCAATCAAATGAAACTAAGTGCCAGATACACCCAACACACATGTTGTGGGTTTTGACAAATTAAACATGTTTTATGTCTATATATGTATGTGGATAAGTATTTCAAACTAGGGTCATGGAAAATGTATTTTTTGTAAAAGTATGTCCTGGGATTGGAAGTATTGGAAAGCACTGCCATACGGTATGTTAGCCCTAATATGTTTTGAATTTTTACTCCCTTGCCAAAGCCCTTTCCATGTCAACAATGCATGTCAAAGCAGATGTAACTGAGAAGGAACAGATGCTCTGGCAGAGGGAAAGAGAAATGTCAAAGTGTGATGGTAAAGGATCTGTGAGATGCTATCAATTGTAGCTTGATTCGGTACAGAGACACAACACGTCCAGTGCGAACACCTCAGTTACATACAGTGAGATGATTTGCACTTGAGAAGACAATTTCACGGCTGAAGGCTCGGAGTCGGACCGCAGAGCTCGTCTCTCTTAGACTTTAAAGACTTGATTTAGCTATCTGTTACATGCTACAAGTGCCTGAGAGAGTCTGTGTATTATAAGGTTCCTGACCACAGCCTGCACTGTTAACATGATTTGTGTTTGTTGAACACACGAGTTTGTGGTGTTTCTGTCTTTGTGTTATCCCCGGCTGTCCACTAGAGGCTACTTATAAACCATCGTTGAAAGGTTTAAATTCTCTCCCTCTGGGCTGAGAGGCCTAGCTCTGCCTCGCACTATATTCCTACTGAAGCCATTATCTCATTTTGCCAGAGATATTGCTCTTATGAATTAGATTTGACCAAAAAACGCTGCAGGGATTTTCCTCCCTTACATTTTTGTGAACCCTTCATAACATCATCACGTCTTCCTGGCAGAGATATGACATCAATTAGGATAGATGGCAATTGGACCCAGTCTTACGCAGGCTTGTATTTCACTCTGCTCACTGACAACATGGTTACTTCAAGGCGAGATTCCATCAAGTTCGCAAAAAAAAAAAAAAAAGTACTACTCAGCTGAAGGGAACACTCTTACAAAGTGTATACACACACAACGCATACACACTTAACAAATTTTTGATTGATTTTGAGTGAAAAATGTATTTCACTCTGTGGAATGACCTTCTAAATCTTCATATAGTTGTCAGGATTCAGAAGACATTTGAATGTGTTGACTGTGGAGCCGGGACTTTTTTTTTATGTTTTCAGCCAATGTTATTGCAAATTCAGGAATGTGATTGGCTGAGCAGAGCAATGGTCCACTATCAGTGGTAGACATGGCAGTCGTAGTGCTGATGGACAGCAGATGGGGGGGTGGAGGGGGGGTGAGTCCTGTGTTGACCCCTGGCAGCAGGGAAAGGAGGCACGCTGTGAGAGCGGTCGAGGGGGTGTTCTCCTGCGGGCCCCCCCATCTGGAAGCAGTAACAGAATGGCGGCTGCAGACGTCGTCTCCCAGCAGGAAACTCCTCTCTTCTGTCCACACCAGTGCTCCCAGTGAGCTCACAGCACTCATACTGCAGAGGATCAGCTTCACACACACACATACTCACACACGTTCAGTATCATTCCCCATGTCAATTACACACACACACACACACACTCCTTCTCATACACACACACAAACACACACATTCTCTTTCTCTCTCTGTCTCACCTGTATACAGGCTTGTACACTCACTATGGCTCTCCTCACTTACAGTTATATTATTTTTAGTGTTTGTCTCCATTACAGACAAACACACAGGGACATGAATGCACACTCTCATTCCCTTTGTCATATAAAGTCACACAATCACACGCGCATATAGATAGATATATATACAGTATATTTTTCCTTTATATCAACCAACTTACTCTCCCCGTACATATTCTCTCATACACACAAACGCATACAGTTGAGCACATGCTGCATCGAACACACATGCACACTCGCGCGTGCACACACACACGCACACTCACACCTCACACCTCGCGGTGTGTTTTTAAAATGGCCTCATTCATGACAGCCACTCTGAACGGCTGAGGAAGACCCATGGTGACCGTGGGGCACGGCCATGGCCATGGCCGCGGTGAAGCTGCATCAGATTGAGTGGGAGGGAAGGAGCTGTGCAGAGAGAGATCAGAAAGGCCTGTTTTCCTCTTTCATATGAGGACCCCCGAGACGCCCCCCCACCCCCCAGCCTCGCTCAGGAAGATCCCCCCCACTACTGACAGCCAGCAATCTGAATAACACCCCATGCTGCTCGGGGTTCTCTTACTTTGGTAAATGAAAACAGCTACAGAAACATACTGTGGTGAAGGAAGTACATTCTCTGAATTGGGAATGAAATAGCTGTTTGAAATACACTTAAAAGGGAGGAAGAATGCTATCTGCATTCTTTTTATGAAGAAAATTACATGAAACTTTTCGTTTTTTAGGGCCAAAGTAAACATGAGATTTTCCCTGTAGCGTAGGGGGCATCAGTGTGCTCCATGAATCAGCAGGGATCCTGAAGTATGTGGTGTGGTGACACAGCTGGGCTCTCCATAACCTTATTACTCTGCAGAGAATATCTCCAGTGTGCTGTTTAAACAAGCTGTGGAAGTAATATTAGCTGTGGTTACATTTGAAATGTTTTTTTCATTAATGATGCAATAGATTTGTAATGAATTACCCAGCAATGACGGGGGGGAGCTTCAAAGATGCCAGAATACAGAGAGCCGCCATTGGTTTTTAATGAATTCAGAAGCATTTTTGTGCTGTTTTACCATTCACAGCAAAAAATGTGTTCAAATTAGGAATTCACTGGTAACACATTGTAGAACACAATGGGGCATCCATTTTTGGGTGTTATGTTCCGCCCCCCGCCCCCCCCCATAACCAGGGATGATCGCTTTCTTTGTGTCTGCCCGCAGGATTCAGGCGATAACCCGAGAGATTCGAGAGAGGCAGGCGCGTGAGAGGGACTATGCCGAGATCCAGGACATCAACCGGATGCTGAGCTCGGACGAGGAGCACCCGTACGCTGGCATCGGGTCGCTGGACTCCTCTCTGGACAGCGGACCCCACCGACCCCAGAGCCCCTTGGACAACGGGCAGCCCCTGGAGGCACTGTACGCGCAGGTCAACAAGCCTCGCAACGGCCGTCCTCCCTCCGCTGACAGGTAGGGGGCAATACTGGGTCGTCATGGGGTTTGAAGGTTGGGAGGTTGCTGAGATGAGCTTGGATTACTGGTGCAGTTTTTCTTTTTTTGTTCATTTCAGTGACTCAACGCCTACAGTGCCGTCCGTCTTAAGGCAAAAAAAAAAAAAAAAGTGTAGAAATCATAATGAAGTTTTATCCCTCCGTACTCTCTGTGCCTGCACATAGACAGGTCTTGCAGCAGCATAAACCATCAATAATTCTCAGGGTGTGAAAATTTAATAACAGACTGTCTCTTTTATTATCTTGGATCATGTCAAATCCTACCCCCACCTCCGCACACCTTGTCAGAAGGCAAACTGAATCGGTGTCAATGCACCTGTATCACCCGCGGAGAGGAAAGTCATTATTACCAAAGTCAACCTAAATATTTGATGTTAAATACACCAAAAATTGTTTTATTTGAATTCTCCCTCAAAGTTTTTTTTTTTCTTATTTGATCAAGAAACAAGGTCTGTCTGTATTTTCACATTTTAAAACAAAATTTACTCTTGGCCTCTGTGCAGAAAATTCTAATGATGTGAATGTTTATTGGAGTAATTTTTGGAAGCAGCAAGAAGTATTTCATCAAAGTTTTGTTTTCCCAGTGAAGCACACTTAGTGTTTTTTATTCACTTGTGCACTGACATTGGCAGTCACGCTGTGTGAAACAATAGTAGAGAGGAGTTAAGCATCTTTACTGAAATGACTGAATTTCAGCAGATTGTGTTTGTATGTTTACAACATGCACTGGAACGGCAGGCATCATAGCTCATGTTTCTGTTCATGTACAAGCCATCAAACATTTTGGCATTCTGCCTTCATCCACTTCTTTTGGACATACTCAGATGACATCATATTAAATACCTCTCTTTTCTTTTATCTGGGTTTGTTTAATTAATTTTTCCAAACATGAACAACATTCCTTGTCTGTCTTTTTTCAGTGTTTTCTAACGGGGTTTTCTAGTTTTTTTTTTTTTTCCTCCCTGCTGGTGGCATTTCGTTTTGGAAAATGAGTGTTTCAAGGTGGTGCTTTGACCCCCCTCAGACATGTCACAGAGTTACTGGGGTTTATAATGAGCCTGCTGAGTGGAGTGGCACCTGTCAGTCACCCTGCGTGAGTGACCTCTTTGCCGGCTCAGCCTGGGCTGGAGGCGGAGCTCACTCACTCACTCACTCACCACTCTCACTCTCTCTGGCTATCTTTAAGCTATGTAATCCATAGTGCCGGCATCCCCTTTACCCTGGGTAAAATAACAAACAGACTCTGCTAAGGCCGAGGCCTGTTGATTTTAGTGTGAGCGCGTGGGGAAGCCTCAGGTGTTGAGTTTTCCTCCAGATCTTACCCCACCTGTAAGGTGATTGCATTGAACACAGTAAAGATTATACCCTACCAGGGAATTACTTTAGCCCTTTTTTTTTTTTTATTGATTTATTATTTACTGCCCGGCAGCTTTAATGCACTGAGTTGACGGGGTTTTTGAGAGTGCATACGTGGCCTGTAAAGAGCAGCAGTGGCTTCTGGCAAAATTTCGCTGCTTTCTAATATAACATTTCACTAACATAAAACTATCAGTTTGTGACAAAGACATGCCGCCTTTGATGAGTAAGTGCATCATGACCACGTCCACGGCGTTCTGCGAGGTTTGATTACGGCTGTTTGTTAATGTCTTGATTTTTGGATTCAGACGGGCTGTGATTAAACAAAACGATATCAAAAGTCTGATTACACCCTTCATGTCCAGCAAACACAGTGAGCACTTTCTCAGAAGGACTATTAACACATTATTAACAATTATGCCTTAGTAAGCTGGTCAGTTATTGGTCATTATCTAATTTGTCTTCCGCAGTGATAGCGGGGCTATTTTTAGCATGTGTTCATTGCATTTCTCTGAGAAAACAGATTTGTGAAATTCTTGCCGCATGAGGAACGTAATTGCAAGCAGATGCACCATTACCTCTCATACGATTTTGAAATGATTTCCTCAGTAATGACTGTTTGTCGTGGAAAGCCTTAAACTTTGCCAAAGCCTGCACCGGCCCTACACTAGCCCCCCCTCCCCACCCCACCACTTGATGGGAAGTGGTCCCAACTCAACAACAACACTGTAACAATTCACCTTACAAATTGTGAGACGTCTCTGAGGGTCGTGGTTTTGAGTGATGCTTTTTAGATTGCACTCTCTGCTCTGCTTTGCTTTGGGAATGGGAGAGGGGTGACTAACCCTCTGACTGTCCTGCCCAACCATTGCAGCGCATGCCCCAGCGTATCACAGTGGCTGTTTTGTCTCGGATGCTGGTGAGCGAGAAGGTGATGGTTTTTCCGGACCTGTTGTCATGGTGTATCGGGAGGAGCAGCTTGGGGGTGCTGTCAGGCAGGGATTGGAGGGTGTCTGTCAGCGGGGCGTGCCTCTGTCAAACAGCCCCGTGCTTTGAGCGTCTCATCACCCCCCCCCCCCCAGCCCCCCTGTTTCATCTCTCCGGCTGAATGCTGCTGCATGGCTCGATTTCAGCAGGCTATCATGCGAGATGTGAAATATTGTCATCTAAACCGCTGGCTGGAAATGCTGCCTTTATGTTCATTCCACAGGAATGCACACTGGTTTAGGTTGGGAGGTGGCTGGCTCCTGGCTCTGCGTTCGTCTGTGCGTGCGTGCGTGCGCGTAGTGGGGTGACGTTACCTCAGATTATACTCCTTCCAAACTAAGCCTGTGATAATGAGTGAAGACTTATATTATTCAACATAGTGTTACTGTCACGCATCTTCGTAGCACAGGCCTAATGTTGGATGTCTTATGTTAAGAATGAAAGCGTGTCTTGGGCGAGATCAGCTTGTTGAACATCATATTGGCAGAGCTTGACAAGGTGCCTTATACTGACAGTTCTAGGTGTTTGCATATCTTACCTCTTTTTAAATGGAGCATACAGTTCGTTTCTCCCAGTGATTAGCTGTGAACATCTTGGGCATGCCTGTTTCACTCAAGCGTTTGGCATTCTTGACAGTGTGCTTTTTTTTTGTGCACTTCCAGTTAATTATCTGCATTCATTTTTAGCTCAATAGTTCACCGTTTATATTCATAATAGCTTAAAATCAATTTCAGTCCTAGCAGTCTGCAGCTGGTATCAGTTCTCCTATTTCATTTCATCAAAACAAGGCAACAATGAGAAAACCCATCAGCAGTAATGTACATTACAAATTTTAATTTAATAAAAATAAAAGAAGTGTAAATTCCTTTGCTGTTAGCATTTTAAGACTTTTGCCCATACGATGATGGAAGTACTTTCAGTTTGAGGTGATGTTCTGTAAAGTCTCAAAAGTGCTGATTTAATGAGTACAGTTTTTGTTCAATGTAAAAAAAAAAAAAAAAGAAACACCTTTGAAGTTTTAGCCATGAATGAAAAGAAAAGCAACTGAGCGACACGGAAAGGAACTTCCTTTTGGGAAGTCGCAGAAAAGGAAGTGAAGTGGACCTTGAAAACAGAGCCCTGCTTCAGCTGTCAGTCACAGCCAGTTCAATATACCCTGCAGGAATGTATTTCTTTACTGCCGGAACATTTCAGCATTTGAGATCAGTCTCAAAATTATTAGCAAAACCTGTCATGTATTACATTGCTGCATGGCTTAATAGACAAACTGTCTGTTAAGTCTTCATCGTTTAGTTTTTGATATCAAATGTAAGTAATTGAAAGTAAAAAAAAAAATGCATTTCTGTATAAACATATCTTTACTTTTATTTGGATCCATATGCAGCCCATGTATCCTGGTACTGGGATTCTAGCAAATCCTCTGTGAGACACCCACTGCCTGTTGTCTCCTGCCATGCTCCAGGAATGTCTTTCTTTCCTGCTGTGGAGTATATGTGAGCCCCCCCAACAAACAGCCTTTGTACCTGTGGATAGGTAGTGCAGTGTAATGGTTAAGGAGCTGGGCTCTAAACCCATGCTGGTTCAGTTTCCAGGAATGGTACTGCTGTTGTACTCGTGTTGTTTATATCCAGTATAATTGGTTCATATGTAAAAATGTACCCGGCTTTGGGGTACATTAAAATAACTGTCTGAATGTGGTGTAATTCAATGTCCCGCTTTTCTATCCCGTAGAAATTATGTATTATTGCTAAGAACATTTTATAGCACTTTGAAGAAGTGATTGGGGTTTTCTTCATTCATTCTTCCTTTCATTCATTCTTCCCAAAATTTATCTCTGAGCTAATGAGCAGGGAATTGTGGGATAGACCACCCCAGAAAATACACCCAGTATTCATTGTGTGGTCACCACTGTGGCTCTTGTGGTCATGGAATCCTTGTCATTTGTTGTTTCACTTGTTTGGTTCGCGGTAATTTTTCAATTCTGCTGTCTCTCCCCCCCTGTAATTGGGACAGACTCGTCTTCTCCCGGCAAGCGCCCAAATGACTTATGGGAAACAAAGGCCTGCTCTGTCAGTCTCCCTGGGTGGGGCAGGGCGTAACGGCTCACACAACACACTTCACTATTTGTGTTTGCTCTGCAGGCAGCCCGTGTTCTGAATATTTTGCCTGCATTTGAAAATCATAATAATTAGTATTATCAGCGATTTTTAAAAAGGATATTGTTGCTGGAGCCATCTGGTGACTATCATACGACCCCTGTAGTGCCTGACAGTAGTGCCTTGTTGCCGTAAGGCAGGAAAACAGAGCTTGCTGTCAGTGAGAGGGGCTGAACCGTGTCCCACTGGAGGGAGCTGGAATGTGAAGCTCTTTTTCATAAATACCGAGTTCAAATAGATGCCACTCGCATGGTTTTGTTAAGGAGTCAAACTCAATGGGAAATCAGGAAACTGTTCAGTGGACACTGAAATAGCATATACTTTTCAGGTAGTGACTTGGCTAAATTTTCCAGGAGTAAATTGTTGTGTTGTCTGCAAGTCCAGCAAATTATCCTGCAAGGTTGAGGCGCAAGACTGACTGAATTGCTAATTATGGTGTTTTGATCCCCAGTAAGCACAGAACATCCCTGACTTTGTAACAAGGTTTTTAAACACACAGGCGGAAGATGTGGTAGCAATTCAGTCGTTAAAGTATGGGTTTGTAACTGGGGTTGCATGTTCAAATCCTCAGTCTTTAGTAGTTCTGCTTTTGCTATGTGGTTAACCAGAATTTTTATCTATATAGATTGACAATAGGTCAGAATTGTGTTTTAAGAGGAGAGGATAGCATTTCATATATTGCACATATACTGTATTAACTACTGTTGTAATAATATTACGTGACTTAAAGTCAGTGCTGTAGGATTCACAATATTTCTGTACATGCTTTGTATAGTGTTGTTATTTGGCTTTTAGAGTGTATATGAATAATACTTGCTTTAGCATACATCTAGCTCGATAAACTGGTAATTATTGAAATGCAAGCTGTGGAAGTCAGTATTTTGCCACTGGTTGTGTTTAGTTGCATACCTAATGTGTCATGTAATCTATCAAGCCTCAAGGTTTTGACCTCCACTGTTGTTACTCTGCCGTGCAAACCTCACGCATATCAGTTAATAAACCACCATAGATTAGCCTTTTCTGATCTTGAACATAGTGATGTTGAAGCCATCCAGCCTTCAGATATCAAGAGAATATTCCCAGGCCCTTACTTGAAGGGGACCAAAATGATCCCATGTACCATTGTTGGCCTTAACACCCATTCAGTACAATATTCACTGTTCTTCTGTAATCGGAACCTGTCCCATGGTTGCTAAGATAAAGCAGTATGCCTGCACATCAACATGGATTCCCTTCACTTCCTCTCATTACCTTGCACAGAAAACAAGTTGTAAAACCCTTTACTCATTTATAGAACAACAATATATGCTGCCAAAATATTTCTCTTCATTCAATTTTAATTTCATTTTTTTTCTCTGCTGGTTAATCTCATTTCTTTGTTTATCTGGTTCTTAATAGCTTTTTCATAGGTCAACTTGGCAATGAGATCTTGTGGAAGGGTGTACCATACTAAATTTAGCTCATGAAAGGTGATAAAGACAGGTGATGATGTAATGTATTTTAAAGTGTTAAATCTTGTAAATGTTTAATTGACTTTTCTTTGACCTTTGTTTTCTTGGCATGGAAATCGCAACATCCAGTTATTTTTTTTTTTACATCCACAAAACAGAATTGTCTGTAGTTTCTTCCTGTCGCCATTACTGTGTGATGGGCATGGAATTTGACACAGCCTAAAACTGCCTTGCAGCAGCCATGTTGCCAGCTGCAGAAAGTGGACACAATAGGCTGCAGGTGGTCAAAAAAAAACAGCAGAAATGGAAAAAGCGCAATGTTTGCTAATTGCAAAGCTGAGTCAGTTTATGGGGGTGGGGGCTTGAATGTGTAATGATATAGCATGGCAAATAATATAAAGCTCACAGATGTTTCCTCCGTTGCCTTGAGTCTAAGCTCGAAAGGATTGTATACCGATTGTTATGGAAGCGGCCTGTGTGTACCTGTAATGGAGAATAATTATGGTGTGTTTTAGTATTCAGAGAGCACAGCGCGCGCTCTCTGCTAACACCCCATTCTGTCGTTGGTATCACTCACCTGTCAAACAGTGGAGCGAGGGGAAGAGCAGACACAGTGTTGTGTCTGGGTGATAAGTCTGTGTGAGGGAGGGAGGGAGCAAAGGAGCGAGGGAGAGAGAGAGAGAGAGAGAGAAAGAGGATAGTTTGGTACAGAGGAATAGAGATGGAGCTGCACCTTGGCTCAGACACTCTTTTAAAATCAAACAGGTCTACAGCCAGAGCCAGAGCTTATTATTTCTTATTATTTCTACCTAACCCAGGCTTCTGTGGATGTTGTGTTGAGCAGTGGGTAGGGAATCTGTCTGGAAACCATAAGTTCTGCAGTTTAGCCACTGTTGTGTTTTTGAACAAGGTAGTTCACAAATAATCTTAGTGCATAGCCTGCTATGTGAGTGGGTAAAGTGTGGCCTGTAAATGAAGTTTGCAGTTGAGTAATGAAGTGGGAGTGTTCTGTGCGCTGCTTCACATTTTTACAAATGTGAAGAACATGTGTGTGTGTCTGTCTGTATGTCTGTCTGTGAGCGTGTATGTGTGTGTGCGCACACACGCATGCATGGGTGTGTGTGTGTCTGTCTATGAGCGTGTATGTGTGTGTGCGCACACACACATGCATGCATGGGTGTGCGTGTGTGTGTGTGTGCACACGCATGTATGGGTGGGTGGGGGTGTATGTGTGTGTGTGTATGTTTAGACTCATGTACTGGGTTTATCCAGTGTGCTCCACTCCTGTAACACTGTAGCTCTTAAATTATAGACTTCACTGGCACTCAGAAAAGAAAACTAGCTTGCAGCTGCATAAATACACAAATATAGATGTTCTTGATCTGGCTTTTAGAGCACCCCAATCAGAGATTTAATGTAACTGTAAAGCTAAAATAAGCGATCCAAGATCTCATAAAAGGAGTGAGATATGAGCTTTCTACCCCATAGAGAGTTGTGAATATTTTCTGTAATGCTGTCTCAAATTTTATTGTTTGATCATTGAATGTACAAAAGCACATATTTGAGTCATATGTACTATATGTATTTCATATGTTGATGTGTGTGCATTATGCTCATGTGCGCTGTTGAATTATGACTGTGAATTATAGTGGTGGGAAAATTTAACAGCACCCTCAGTACAGAATTCAGAGAAAAGTGATATGGAATTGTGAAGTAGGAAGTAAAGCTCACCACTGAAGTTTGCTTGCCTTAATACTCTACAGAGAAGGCCGTAGTGTTGTTCAAAATGAACCTTAATTTTGCTCTTTAAGGCAGAGATCTGTATCCACAATGGGCTGGCTATGTGATGACAGTGAGGCTGTATACGGTTGTTCTGAAGGTCACCAAGTGGAAATAAGAGGGGGTATTGAATCCAACCAGCATGATGTTCTTCATGAGCATAATTTGGGGTGGGGGGAGTACACTTGTATTCAATGCTGTCTGTGTAGCTATGGCGGTTACACCCCTGGTTCTCCGTCTGTAACTATGTAATCAACTCCAAAAGCAACCCTCAGATTCGAGAGGAGCCTCACACGTAATTCATCCAGTTCCCATGGCGATTAGCCTGTAATGTACTGCCTCGGCTGTTGGAGGAACACACAGTCAGCATGTGTTTTCCTTATATCACAAGACTGCAGGTGCACAACCTGCCAGCTGAGGGCACCAGAGAGCAATGAGATGGACGAGGTTGACCAGCTTATCCATTGTTTCATTCCACCATGCCAATACATTGTCTCCCCAGTGTGTGTCTCTGGCCATAGTCGGTAGAAGCCCTGATGGGGGAACCAAAAATATTTGGTCGTTTCTCCATGTGTCACCTACAGCACCTCTCTCCGTTCCTGTCTTTGAAGAATACATCCAGTTGAGCAGGTCTTCCTTTTTACATTCATGGTAAATACCTTTCAGAAATTACAGTGACCAACTCTTTTACTATGAGAATGGGGAAAAAGGAGTAGCCCCCCATTCCTCACCAAGGCTGAGTGTGAGAGCAGAATGCCGTCATGATTTGATGGAGCTTCCTCTGCATGCCAGTGATTGTGGCATGCGTGTGTTTTTGCATTGATGTGACAAAGAAGGACGTTTAAAGTTAACGTGTGGATAGGGGCAGAGGAGAGCCGCCGTCTTCAGATGGACAGGTGACAAGGCCGCCACGCGGCGCCCGTGGGGACGTGACAGGAGTCAGCTCCTTGCTGGAGTCCGCAAACTGACAGGTGCCAAACCGAGTGGGCAGCCAGCCGACCCCCCGTCACATTTATCTGTGTCCCTGTTACTGTCACTTACATAGCGTACAGCAAAGGAGGTGTTTTTCATGTGGCTGTACCTAAGCCTCCACCTGGAAAGGATCACTGGAAGACAATGTAGTGTATGGGAGTGTTTTTAAACAAGGTTTTTTTTTTTTAGCTTGCTATCAACATTTCACTGTAAGAGAAAAATTCTCTAGATAAACTTATCACTGGATTTTACTCAGATACTAATAAAAGGGAGGCAGAGAGGAGTTCAATGAGCAAGTTGGAAAAGAAACACTCCCCCTTCTTTGTTCTATAATTGTACGAACAGGTAAAGGACATTATATCTTTAATATATGCACTGATATCTGCGATGGAAAATGGGAAATCGTTTTAGGAGGAAGTCAGAAAATGGACCTTTACAGCCCAAAATTCTCCTGCTTTCAATGAAATGTCAGTTTTCGGCCTTAGATCATTGGGCATCATTATTTTCAAACTGCAGGACGGGGCACGTAGTGGAAAAATGTCATGATGAGTCAACTGGGCCTGTAAAGCCCGACTGTAAACCACAAAATCAGCTCCTGCAGCATTTTGTGAGAAATCATATTTTATCGCTGTCCGTGGATGCAGTGCACTCACTGGCTCTGTATCCAAGTGTGTGTTTGCCATGTGGGATGCCGCCATTGTGGATCGCCACAATGTGCCCAGGGATTGTAAAATGGCTGTCGTTAATCTCTCGTCTGGGACGTGCTTCGCACCCTGGCCGTTGCTCTGTCACAGCTGTCCAGCAGTGTTAATGTCACTTCCTGCTTCCCATTTCACGCTGGCTCTGCCGGCATGGGGCTGCCTTCTTCCCCCAGGAAAGCACCCCCGTCCCTGCCGACCGTCCTCTTCCTTCTTCACCAGGAGCAGCAGCCTCATTCCGGCGAAGGTGATCGTTATCGGCGTCTCGTCAATAACGGCGGTTGACGAACGCTCGGAGGAGCGCTTGACTTCTCCTGACACACCGGGGGACGCGGCCCAGAATGGCGTAAAAAGCGCCCGTGCCTGCATTCCTCAGATAATGCAGCTCCTGCAGCGTCCGCCCTCTGCATTTCTGGAAGCTGCACAGATGTGAGCTTGATGTGAAAGCACATAGGACAGGGTCGTTATTCCCCAAATCCACTGTGTCGATGCAAGAAAGCATTCTGCTTGAGCTATGTGGAAGCCTGACAGACTTACAAGAGGACTGTATTTATAACATATGGTATGTGGGTGTATAGACACTCCGATAATTTGTCATGTTTTGCCTGTTATGTTTTTCAATGTACCGCATTAGCGAAATCAGTCGATAATTCATCGACGTGTAAATGAAGGAGAGGAGATTATGGCATATGTTTGTACAATCTTAAGCATTCAATCTCCCCTCTCACCAACGCCGGGAAATGAATAACTCCACATTTCTGCTGTGCGGTAATAGATATGTACTCTTAACGGGGCCCGTTTAGATTATGATAATTGCAGCTTCGCTACAGTAACAAATTGCTCTGATTTATTCCTCACTTACCATGTCGTCGGGAGCCCTCTGTTATAAGATTCCTCAGATATTATGACTGGTTCCAATGCGTCCTCCCTGCCAACCAAAACAAACTCTAAAGTGGTTTCTTTTTTTAGCCACTCACAGACACACGCACGCACGCACGCACACACACCTCCTCCCATATTCTTTGAGGGTTGTTTGCTTGTGTCACCCCAACATGTCTCTCGTTCCCACTGTGTCTTTCCTAGGAGGACCCTGACTTTGAAATGAATGTATCTTAGAACCGTGACTCGACCCCTTCCGCTATTGGTCGGGTCACCAGGTTTTTTTGCATGGCAACAGGATGCAACATGGTACATCCATGTTTATAGGTGGCACTTTACGGCTGTGCAGCAGCAGTAACACTCACTCATCTCCCTCTCAGGCTGCACTGTACCACCCTGTACTACAGTATGGAGGCTGTAATGCTCTAAAAGTACATGGACCTTATCTCCTGGCCTGTGCTGTGATAGGAGGAGTATCTGGGAGGCAAAGCAAGTGAATTATCTCCAGCGTCTCTTTTCATTTTTTTTTTTCCCTCCCCCACACCCCTTTCTTGAGAGGGCCCTCTGGGATGTATAAGATGAGACGCTCCATTCGGAGGCAATTTATCCTCTCTGTTTGTACCACTCCATTCATTTAGAAAAGTAAACAGCCCGAAAGGGGGAACGGGGGCTAGCGGCGTGTCGTAAATGGAGAGAGCTGCTCCGTCGCGTGCACGCGTGCTTTATCGATGGCCTTCATTGAGTGCCTCCAAGTCCTAATGAATTCCAGCAGGACATGAAAGCGATGTGGGCCTCATTTTGTATGCATGCGCAAGGGGCAGATAAAGGCATCAAATTTGAATTCAGCCCAAACCAGATTGGCAAACGCGCTGTACCAAAGGGCAATTAATTCAGCTCAATCAGCTGCAGTAAACAGCAAGTTAATCCCTCGCTGTTCCAGGGGGCCTCGGAGAGAGACTCTGACCGCCGATCCGGCAGGGGTCCTGTAGTGGCTTGTAATGAAGAGAGGGTGCTGCTTTGGTGTTTTCTTTGCATGGACGGTAATCTGGGAGCCTTCAGCAGAACGGCGAACAATGCTGTGGAAGAGTGTGAAGAAATAAATGGAATTAAGAGCCAGTGTGCTTGTTCTGAACTGAAAGTACGGTATTGTTCCGTCGCTTGTTTTTGGCCATTTGTCAATACCCATATATAACCACCACAGGGATCAGATCCCTGTCAATGTAATTAGTAGTGCAGTGGAAATGCATGGGAATTTGATGCAGAAGAATCATTAGTAAGAATAAGCCCTGCCTTCATGGTGGTCACAGGCCCCCCGTGTGCCCATTTCTGGTGTAGCTGTGCACACAGTTAGGTGTCCCAGCTACACCATTCCTAGTTCTAGCTGGATGTCCACTGCAGAATCGTCAGTCTCTTTGCTCTTAAGTGGCCACTCCTGGCTAGCTGGGTACATGTAAAGGTTTGAGATGATCATGTGTTGACTTTAATGGCAAAGGCAGTATGTGATTGATATCGCATCTGCAGCTTGGGAATGGAGGAGTCACGTGTGTATGGTCTGTTCTTGAGCCAGCCGGGTGACCATCGCTTGGTGGGGCTGTTTAGTGCAGCAGTTTATCGCAGTTTGGCGAAAAAGGAGAAAAATGTAACGAAAAAGGAGAAAGGCTGGATAATCATAGGAGGGCATGCTCATCACAACTGGAGGTCTCTCTGTAGTGTCCTCATTTTTCGGCCTGCAGTCCCTGCGTAATATCTCTGACAGTTTTCACATGATGGATAACCCAATTCTATAACCTAATCATGGAATCCACCACAAACATCCTCTGCTTCATTTTTAGATATGTGCAGGTCTCACACACTTTCCCAAAATAGTCCCTGTAGTAAATGTGATTGAAAACCAGGTGATCATGGAGCCCAAAGACGTCATAGATAACTTCTGCCCAATGACACTGCCTAATCATTCTCTCTCTCCCTCTGTCCTCTCGCTTCTCTCCTCTCTCTCTCCCTCTCTCTCGCTCTGCACCTCTGACCCTCTGTAATATATACTGGCTGTACTCTCAGTTCTCCCATGCCAAAGCCAAAATTGAGACAGTACCTGTGTCTCCAACCTCAAGGGGTGGAGGGGGGTAGCAATAGTTGCCGCAAGCTGGCAATGAAGGCCACCTAAATATCCCCCACTCTGTGGATGGGGAGGGTCAGTCAGCCTGGGGAGTGCTTGTTTAAGCTGGTCCTAATTGTTCCCTGGCAGCGGTGCCTTCCAGTAATCTGCTAGACCCGACCTCCACTCCCCATCCCCCTGGATACCCGAAAGTCCCAAAATGCAGCTCTGAGCTGATTGGGCCACTGTGTGTGAGCCCCGTGTACAGGCCAATGGGAAAGGTCTGTCCCAAACCACTGTGATAATCACTCAGCATTATCATAAGAGCCCCCTAATCAGCGAGCTGCATGTTTTCTGCACCGTATGTGCATGGGAAATGATGCCAGAGCCAACGGGGACCACAACCGTTCAAGGACATTTCCACGTCACATAAAACGCCTGCTAACATCCGATTTCCATAAACGTTAAAATTTGTTTGATTTTTTTTTGTTGATTTTTTTTGAACATCAGGTTCAAGTGGACTCTAGAGTGAGTCTGAAAATAGGAGCCAATATTAGACACAGGAAACCGAGGCGCCCGTCCGCCGCACTCTGGGAAGCCACATTAGCTGGGACGATGGTGAAGTGCTACACCACCTTAGCATTCATAACTTCCCTGCCGCCTTGATTACAAGACACTCCATCCGCTCTCGGCATCGCGATCCACTCTTAAGCATTTACATTCAAACACTGCCCACAGATACGCACATCAAATGTTTCCTTTGAAACATCGGCTCCGTCGTCTTAATACCTTGTTATGCAAGATGGTACCTTGTACGTTTTTTTTTGTAACACGCTGTCTCCTAAGCCGGATGAGTTGGTATTAATCTGGAGCTGGGCACAGTGTACGAGGAACCTAATTAAATTTTCTGCGCTTACCATTGAGCCAAGGAGCCTGTATGATCAGAGAAAAGAATGGGCATTAGTTTGCTATTTTAAGGGCGGTACACATATCCTCTGTCAATCCCACTGTTGTTTGTCACAATCCCCTTTTTTGAACGTGCTCCAGACAGCTAGTGGGATCACTCAGATACCTTTCATGATTAACATAACGGATGAGTACTTTGAAAAATCAGAAAACCAAGTGGTTAAGAAATGGAAATTGATTTAACAATGTTTGCCTATAAGAGGATTTCCTAGGTGTCTACATACCAGACATCTGTCCCACATGAAACGATATCAAAACAAAATACAGATTTCTTTGATGGTTGGTGGCGTACAAACAAAAACTGTGATATTTGTTCTTTGAATTTCATGTCTCTTATATTGTTGCCAAGCGCTACACGCCTCTGCCACACGGTTCCTCTTTAGTGGACTACCTTAACAAAATAAAAGACATGAAGTGGATACTGTCCAGTGCGGCCTAAGAGGTAAAATTGGAGTCTTGCATTAGACTCCTCCTGGGCTGGGATTCAGTATTAAATAGCCAGCAGAGACAACAAAAGTGGTTATCACATAACCTGAGCCAGCGCAGGGATTTCACAAAGCAGGCTAATAAAATAGAGGGGCCAGCAGCTTTTTAATGACACAAAATTGCTTGTAAAAATTGCGTTAGTGGTTTGCGACAGAATAATGGCAGTCCTCGTTATTGACCGTCTTTGACAGCAGGAATGATGTCATTTGCAGCCGTGCAGACGTCTTTTCGGAGCCAGGGGTCTCGAGTTCGGGCTAAATCACTCCACCACCCCTTCCGTTATGACGGAGGGGGCTGCAGAAAGATTTCCCTCCAGGGCCTGTAACAGGGTTACTCCTCTCTTTTAAAAAAGGACAAGCTTAATAAACAGTGGCGTCTTCATTAAATTGGGCTCACTGAGTCGCTCAGTGCGGTGGAGACCCACTGTAGGTAGAATGGGGCCTCCCCCCCACCTCCCCAACACCGGGTCCCATGCCTTGTTATTGCTGTACTCCGGTTCGCAGACGTAAGCTCGTTTCCAGGACCTGAGGTGACACCGAGCGCAGGCCCGGCCCGTCGGGGGCCACTCATCAGTTAGCGTAACTGTGGCGCGCGCAGGTGAGCAGAGCGGCTTTGATGGGGATAAGAGCCCCTCTGAGGAAGGTACCACGGAAACCACCGCTCTCTGGGCGACGATAAAACATAAAGGATCGGTTGGGCTTGTCATTAGGGCGTTCATTAAAGCTCTGTGAGATGACTGTCTGCTTCATTTTCTAGGGTTAATGGCTCAGTTTTACTATTACTTGGGGTATCAATTAAAAACAATATTGTCTTAATAGCATTTCTGTACTTTAGTGTCTGTTTGGGAGGGGTGTGGGTGGAGGCTGTAAAAATTGATATATTTTTTAATATTCTCTGTGAATAGTGAGGATTTCCATGAGTGTTTTTTCCCCCTCATTTCACTGCAGAAAGCGATAGAATGACACTGGCTCATGCAGATGTGGTTGTCTGTCAGATTGCTGGGTACGCGTACGTTTGGCGGCTGACAGCCGAAACCATCATGAAATGAAGCTGGGCTTCGCTCTTATCTGGTGTTGTGCTTTGTCAGTCCGCCCCAGCTGTGGCGCTGGGAATGATGGGAAACGCTAGGGCCCCGCCCCTGTAAAACAGCAGAGACAGCTGTTTAAAAAACACCTCACATTCTGCTGCACTGTCAAGCCTCACACAGGAAAGACATAGCGCAGGAGCTCTGCGATTCAGCTCTGAGCAGAGAGGCTTAAGACCCCGTCTCCAGGACACCGCTGAAATGGGGACACCATCGATAATGAATTCCCCAACATTTATCATTCTCACCGGCAGACGTGGCCCCTGTTTTTAAACATTTGCACATTTTCCATTTAACTCATAATCTGGCACTGTCAGACATCTGATAAATAAATGATAAGATGAGGTGTATTGACAAGTTACGCTGGAAAACAAAAACAAACAGTCATGCTGAGGAGCATGATGGGATAAAAACAGGTTGTACAATTTCTTCTACATTTTGTCAGCATCTACAATCCATCCAGTTCCTTTTGTTATGTATTTACCCACTGTGGGGGAGGTTTTATGTATGTCAAACTCTGATTTGTACCATGAAACAAAGACATGCATTCATACAATTACTCATCAGGGAGAAGGCGCAAAATAAAAATGAGCGCCCCCTAGTGGTCGGAGGCATAGGCAATTACACCAGGATTGGGAGGACGACAAGCTGATCATCAGCCCCATGTATAGCGAGTTGTTGCAGTTCTGGGTAATTACCAGCACTTAGACTTCAGGTCAGGCGCTGCTTTATAATTTCTTTAGCCTAGCAGCGGCCAGAGCTGAAAGAGCCCTAACGAGGCTGCTCAATAAGGCCCTGATTTGAAGAGTACTTAGAGACGCCTCTGGATCCTACAGCTGTCCCGCCTGCCCCCGTTTTTAATGGCCTCATTATTATTTTGGGGGTCCCTGCTTTTTTTTATTCCAGGACAGTTTGAGATCAGGAAGAGGAGGAGATAGTACTGGGAGAGCGGGAGGGAGGTCAGGTTTTTCTTTTAAAAATGGAAACGGGAAGGGAGAATAAAGAAAGCCCCAGCGCAAACACACATGTGCGCACACACGCACACACACTGACACGTGCACACGCACAGCCCTGCTGAATGAGAACCAAAGCTGATTAGTCAAACTTGTGATTTCCAATTTCAGAAACCCAGACACAAATCCCGCACTTAATATTCATACAAAAGCAGCTGAGGAGCCACGCTGCAGCGCGCCCCGAGACCTGGGAGGAGGGAGAAAAAGCATCCCTCTTTTAATCAGCTTATTCTGAGGGGCAGAAAAAAAAATGAAAGGAAGAGAAAAGGCTGTGTTTACACAAAAACACTCCGCCGAGGTGAAACCATCTCCGAAATAACACACAGCCGCTTTCCAAAGAGGGAGATCGGCAGAACTTTACCAACAAGCGTTTACCTCCTTCCCTTTTAATCCAGCCTCATGTACCGTGGGGGAGACACACAGGAGTGGAGTGCAGCGCAGCGCGTGCCGCATGCGCACGCGTGTATGTGTAGGTAAAAGAGGATTACGCCTCATCAGACAGGTCCCTGGTAAGCGGTTGGGATGCGGTTTTTTTGGGCCATGTCTGTTATCCTCCCACACTGGTTCCCCGTGTTTTCAGAATCATCCCCATGAGGACAGGGGGCCCTCAAAGAGGAAGGGGGGGAGGTGGGCGGAGAGGCGGAGACCGGCGCCCCCACACCGGGGAGCCCAAAGAGCGATGGCGCACCAGCACCTCCCCGTAGCGTAGCAGCTGTAAACGTGACTCCCGCCATTCGCCTCGCTACACCGGGCCCACGCCACTTTCATCTTCCGAGAGAGGGGGGTTCATAATTCACCCTCTCTGCCGGGGTCCCCAGCCACTCCCTCACCCCGGTCCATAACTCGACTGTGTGAGAACATCCATAAAACACGAAACTGATAAAACATATGAAAAGCATCACAATGACCAAGCGCCCCCCCCCCCCATTTCCAGATACATCTCTGCGGCGCTAATCCCTGGGGTCTCTTCTGTGGTAAAAATCAGCCACATAAACAGTTTATTCCCCTATGGATATAAAAGAGAATGGCCCTGATAAAGACTACACAGTCATAATTCAAACCCAGACACCATTTCAGTGGGATGTAATTATTAGCTTTATATATACCGTAGCTGTCAGGTTTTATTGTTGTGGGTTCAGCTTAAAGCACTGTGTTATCTTTCGTGGCTCTTTGGAAGATGCCAGAAGACTATTTTTCTGATAAGACTGAAGTCTTTGTGCTGCAATTGCATTGTCATTTTATTGCATATTAATCTTCTGTGGCAACACTTTGGTACGTTTGGAGGACAAATATTTTAATTAGTCAGATGTGTACACAGTTGTGGTTGCCTCCATGTCAGAGGCCTTATCTTTCCAGTGTCAGTGGTTTTAATGAATCTTTTGGTTGAGTGGTCATATTGTATTAACAACGCCGTACTGTACATAAAATAAGAACTTGCGTAAACACCATTAAACTTTGTGAACTGTATTCAGATGGGTCATTTCACCATAAGGCTATGAAATCTCCCGAGTTGTGCGTGTTTGAATGTTCAAATGACTAAAAAGCTCATTTTGCCGGTAATTTAATGTGAAAAGGCATCTAAGGCACCATGATTCACTTTATTTAGATGTACCAAGCATTAGTTTAACAGCTTTTTAAGGTCAGTTGTCATAATGTGTTCCCACTGTGTGTTACTGAAGTTACTATATTTTATGCTTATTATAATGTAATTATTCTCAAAAATGTAAAATGTAATTCTTCATGCACTTGCATTAATGTGTTAATGGGCTCAAGCGTTCAGAGAGCATCACTAGGTATCCCTTCATGAATGATTAATCTCATGCATTTGACTTGTAATAATTAGCACTTGAAAAAGAATGTTAACAAGTATAAAGACTAGTTAAATTTATTGAAAAATGACACCCTTGAGATCTGTTACTGGCTAAATTAGTCAACAAAAGGCGGCCGACTCTTAAGCCTTTAATTGCGCCTGTGTTTGTCTCCTCCGCCGCGAACACAAAGACAAGATCGCTCTGTTCACGGCTTCTCGTTCTGGCTCTTGCAAATCTCATACATTTTTAGGGAAGGATTTGATTTCTGCCTGTCAGAGAGAAGAGGTCGGCGTGTTACGGCTCTCTGCCTCCAGAAATAAATTACTGGCTTCTTCTGTATCTACACCTGTACAATCAAATGGGCCTGTCTCCTCCCTGCAGCAAGAAGCCTGTATAATATAATTGAACTTCAATGGAAAACTGATAGATATGATTTTGTGTGTGAAATGAATGTAAACACAATGTATATGCATGTGTGTGCATGTGTGAGTGTGTTTTTTGTTTACATGCATGTATGTATGCATGTATGTGTGTGAATAGGGGTATGGATGTGTGGATATGTATGCATTTATCTGTGTGTGTGTGTGTGTGTGTGTGGGGGTGTGGGCATGCACATATGTAAAAATCATATTTAAATGTATTATTTGGACAACGGAAGCATAATAATTATATTAATGTTTGAAGCTGGAGCAGGAAAAGATTTATACCAAAGGATGGCATTGTTTCACGCTTGGATATTTGGCACTCTGCCGCTTGCTAACGCATGGTTGGACCAGCTTTGAATAGTGTGCATTGTGAGCATATAGGAGTGTTTGGTATCTGGGCTCGAGCGTTTGTAAATACGTGTCTTGTCAGGCTTTGAGCGACCACTGTAGCTGTGAGCCCAGTCAGGTGTGTATTTGCATTAGCAAAATTTGCGGTAGCAATCAGCCATGGTTCTGGCAGACGGGTTGGATGGAGAGATAAGATGGAGGGAAAAGATAGATGACTTCACACAATGCGCGCCCCTTCTCAGGTGGCTCTCTCATGTCGTTTCTTTCAGGGTGGGGTAGTTGGGGGATGAGTTGTGTTTTTCCGTCCCCTCTATCTCTGAGATCCAGCCGGGAAGCTAATGCTGGGGCTGCTGACAGCTTACAGTTTACTGGCGTGTTTTTGTTTACTTTCGCTTCTGTGTGCCTCCATTCACCAGCCAAAACCCCAACCAGATTACCTCTCCCCACCTCAAGGGTTAGAGTCAGCCCCCCCAACCCTGCCCCCCCACCCCCCCCCTCACTGAGCCTGGTGCGAGTTTCCTCCAGCTAAGGATTTCATACCTGAATCACAGTGCTGGTTTGGCTCATTCCAGCTAAATCTCTCACGGTTATCACTCCAGACCCGATGGTTTTTTTTTTTTTTCCCGCCAGCCTTATTTAGAGCAGGGAGACAAAGAGACTCGAGGAGCTGTCAATCACGAGTGGAAAAATCCCAGGTCAATTTGCCGTGCTGCCAAATGTATCATATCACTGCCGTCTGGTGTCAGGAGCCCTCATTATGGGGCAAAGGGTAAACCAAGGAAACAGGACTTTCCTCTTCATTACCTCCTCTCCCTGGTGACCCCCGCCAATCCTACCCCCCATGGCTCGGGGGCACCTTCCTGCTCTGTGTGTCTATCAAACAAGTGAGGCCTTCATCCACCCCCCGTCCAACATGCCCTTCTCCTCCGGAGCCCCCCACCCCAAAAAGACCTGTGGCTGTGTCAGGAAGTTTGAATTTATCAGAGTCTTTATGTACTTATGTACTTACCTGTAACATGTCTCATTCATATTCCTCCCTGAGCTGGATGTGTTCTGTCCAGAGAGACAGGCAGCAGTAAAGAGTACAGTTGGAGAGTCGCCCACTGGAGACAGAGATTGTCACAGGTTAACACTAGACCATAGCTGCCAGATGCTGCATTCTTTGCATATATTTTGGACTGCTCCCCAAACATTCCCGATAAGAACTCAAACTAATGGAGTAAAGTATGCATTGCCTCACAATGTTTCATCTGGTCAACATAGGAATTAGTGACTGATAACAGCAGCAGAAAGATGACTCTTTGAAATGGTGTTTGTGTATACGGTACACAAGATAAATGGTTTCATTCCATGTATAATCCAACCTGTAAAAAGCTGCTGATATCTACCTTTCCCAAAACATGACTATGCTATTACATTCTGTTGATTTAATTTCATCTCTGCATCAGTCTTCGTGTTTCATATTAACAGGTGTACCAAAGGAGAAGATTTACAAAACAGTCTTATGAGCTAATGTTTCTTTCACACCAGCCACACATAAAGCTCGGCCTGTGCACATCGACTTAAACTTTGTCAGCAACTTTCGCAGTTCGATACTCACAGAGGTAAACCTGAGCTACACCTGTTGCCATTGAGTTTATTGAACTGCTTCAGAATGGCTCCTCCGAGTCAAGACTGCAGCCGTATCTCCAGTGGAAACATAGCCATTGATTCCTGACTACTGCAGTACATTACAGTTCCTATTCTTCTATTGCATCATCTGGGCTTCACCAAAGCCTACAATGGACTAACCAACAAAAAAAAAAAAAGTTCATCTCAGTAAAACTTTTCATATTCACCAGGGTCAAGCGTGGGCCTAGAATTGAAGAAGCACCTCCCGCTCAGAAGAACACCGCACAGAAAGAGATGGTAGCTTTGTTTATTCTGTAAGAGCTCTAAGGGCATTTTAATAACATTCAACCATCTATCACTGGAACCTCCATGCAGACAATGTTCTTTTTCCTCAGAAATCAGGTCATCCAGTATTCAAGGGGAGAGAGGAAAGGATGAAGCGAAGATGTAGTGATGTGGGGCAGCATGAGCTGGTCGTTCTCAATGCTGTGAAGTGCTAAATGCCACAGGCCTCCCCTTACAGCGGCTTTGATCACCTCTGCACAGGTGCATCCTGGGCAACGTTAAGTTGTGCAGCGAAGGAAGGGAAGAACAGCATAGGGATTTACGCTGGCGCACGCTTCAGGTACACTATGCGGGAGTGAGAGATCGGATAGGGCTTACTTGGTGTGAAGTGAACTTCAGTTGGTATACGGCCACCATCCTGAGCTCCCATAATGCCTCTCTGCTTTGGGATTTTAGCTAAAGATTCTCGCTCACATCGCTGGCCTGTACACATAGCAGCGTGAGATCACCGGGCTTTGTGTGAAAACATATGTCCGACTCCTGGTAATTAAAAAAAAAAAAAAAAACCCGGGAAAGGGATCTAAAATTCTCTGAGCGGTCGCTCCATGCCATGGCGACGCAACAAAAGGCAACGGGTGGGTAAAGTGCCCCGGTCTGCTTTTGAATCCGGAAATCAATTAGCCCGGCGGTGGAGCTGGCCTCTGACGAATGCAGTGTAATTATCCCGTAGGTGTGCTATCGGATGTATGCAGAGATCCCTCTCTCTCATTCCTCTCTGGACATTAGAGAAAAAATGATGAGCTTAGATGGGCCGAATAGTCTGTTTTAGTCATCAGACATTCTTCATATTAGGTCACACACACACACACACACACACACACACACACTTTAATGATACATGAATCCCCTGTTCCTTCTCACAATGAATAAGTGTCCCTCACTCTCACCCTCTGCATCCTTTAGATGGATAGATATGTAGAGTATATATATTATGGCAGAAAGGATGATATGAAAGTGTTAGGTAGATAACAAAGGCGAAGTCTACAGTCACAGATTAGTAGCTCGAGGAGTCTTAGGCAGTGTATTTAAGTGTGTGATGTGGATGTTCCATGTTTAAGGTAGAGGTGCTAGACGAGAAGGTCACAACATTTGTAATGTCTCATGGGAGTTCTGTTTTAACACTTTTATAGGGGAAGGTGACGACAGCCTCATGTGAGGATACATAAATGAAAAATGTTTTCCCCTGTGGGATCGTACTTTAGTAATGGGGTGATTACTGCATTGTGGATCAATGTCTGTGGAAAAATCCCATCAGCTGGCGTGATTTGTTCCTCTCCCTTGTATGCAAAAGTAAATTGCTCATTTGTTCTATCGCTATGGTAATGTAATTGTGACTGTGCTGCCTTTCTTCCTCAGCCTGTGTGTGTTGACTTTGCCAATTAAAAAAAAAAAAAAGGCTCAACACTGATTAAAGCGGCGGACAAAACGTTTGTTGTTTATCTGTCTACGGCTCCCTTGTGGATTTAAGAAGTGTTATTAAAATGTATCTGAGCGAAATACTCCTCCGTTTCATCTAAACACAACAAGAACAAACACTGGGTGTCTCACCTCTCTGCCCTGTTCGTCCGACACAAGTGTTAGTCCTGTATAATTGATCCCGGCTCCTCTTCCCTGGCATGCCCAATAGAATTTCCCAGCAATGCTGAGGAAATTGTTTTTAACTCAGCTTTGTCACTTGTGATTATATTTTGTAAATTGATGGGAAGGGCCTACATGCAAACGGCTGTTTGGTTTCTTAATTCCCCGTTACCGCGTGTCAGTTTTCGGATGATCGTTTTGTTACACGTTGGCGCTTTGCGGAAACGGCGGACGGTCTTGAGCGAGCCTCCGAGTTGCTGTGGCTGTGGCAAACTTGACCTTGCTTTTATTTATGCAAAATTTAATTTATGACTGACCATATCAGTGGACCTGTCAATCAGCAGCAAGTCCAGGGTTTTCATATTTAATGTCCCACTAATGCGCTGAGATGCACCAATCAAAAAAAAGGGAAACAGAGATGACCTTTTTGGTGAGAGATGGAGGAAGATGAGGACAACCTATTTTTATCAAGATTTTGCACGCAATTTGATGGTTCGGTTCAGCATTTTGGTGTGTTCTCACACACTCTACAGTGGAACAGTCCAATGATCAGGCATCTTAGGGCATCTTACATCCTTCTTTCAGTTCCTTTTGGTGTGAAATAAACAGGGGAATCTGCTGACAGATAAAGCAGCTTAATTCAGAAAGCATATGGTGTTTGACTGTTCTGTTTTTTTTTTTTTTTTGGGGGATAAAAGCATTCTAATGGCTGTGAGGTTGTGGGCCTGATCTCTGAGCCTAATCCCCCTTCACCTCTAGCTGTTGAGTGAAAGGATAGGCTGGTGGACAATGGAGGGGGTTGGGGGGGGTCTGGACCCCTCACAGATGGAGCCGTGGATATGGGAGTCCCGCGGCTGGCCAATCCAGGGCGGTTCCTCCCTAGCGGTTCCCCCATTGTTTGTGCCGTGCTAAGTAGGGATTAGCAGCCCACCGCCGCGTATGATCAGCAGGGCTGAAACCCACAGCCGGCTCAGCGAGAGTGACCCTGTTAGCGCTGACCCCGGCTTAAGGGTGCGCTGAGTGATCCATGTCCGAGGATCTGGGGAAAACCCCCTGCCTACCCCCCCAAAGTAAGTACCCACATTTCCCAGTCTCCCAGGCCTCCACATTCCCAGACCCCACCCCCAAATCCTTCCCTTCTTGCCTCCTCCCCCTTCCTGACATGTCGGCCATCTTTAATTAAACACCTGAGGAATGCACACATGTGCATGGCTGTGTCATCTGTTTCCCCTCTCACGGAGCTTATGCATTTACCGTTCCCTTTCTCTCGCTCTCTCTCTCGCTCTCTCTCCTCCATGGATGGGGCTCTGTCTTACTCTCTAGTTTAATGTGTCATATTCAAGCGCATGCAAATGTCGTTGCCCCCAGCACATACATAGCTTGCTCCCTGACAGACCATTAACTTAAGCAAGAAAAAAAATGGATATGAAGCAACATCTCCTTCAATACACAAAAAAGTCCATCTCCCATCCCCACCATGCCACTCTCCCCAGATCACTGGTTCCAAAACCATTCATTTATTTTATTTTTTTCCCTTGCTTTCTCTGTGACCTAGATTCAGGTCTGTCTTTTTTTTCTGTTGTGGATATATTTTTATATAAAAGTGACAAAGTTGCACCCTCCCCCTCCCAGATAGATTATGAGATGAGTGTCTCCAGTTCCCAGAGAAATAAAAAGGCCACCTAAAGCCTGTGATCAAAGGCCATCTGTCAAAAGCCTGGCACTTTCATTGTCGCCGTTTGTTGCTGTGATATTTAAAAAGCGAAATGAAAGAGTGTGGATTATTGGAAAAAGTGTTTATCATGGGCCGCTCCTCTCGGTGAGAACGCCGGGAGGTGAAGATCCATAGATAACACGGAAGATGGAGACCTGAGTAGACACAAACGTGGCCCTGACGTAGCTGTGGTTTCTCAACCGCTGCACAATTTTATCGGCATGCTCTTGTCAAGGGCAGACACGGACGTAGTGTTTTCAGCCACAGGTTTGTTATTGGTCCCTTTTTTTTCCCCCTCCTCAACAATGAAAACATGAGACGGAGATTTCCAGAGAAGAGCCTGTTGTTTTGTGTTGCATGCCTCTATCATGTCTTTGAGCCAAGAATTCTGATGCAGAATGTTTCCTGCTTTTTCACACTCGGTGGATTGTTGTGGAATTGTGGGTGCATTAAAAAAACATACACAAAGGCAGTGAAATACAAAGTCCCAATTATCTGCAGTTCTTTCTACATTTTAGAGAACGTGCTTTGGTGGGGCGGGGTACCTTCCTGCCTTTTCAGGGAGCTGCAGGTGTACCACCTACGCAATCTGGTTTTGGGACCCCCTGTCACAAAGCCTGCACCTCACCCTTTCTCCCCTGACAGGATTCGTGTCGAGCTATTTTTGTACCTCCACTGCCCCGAGCCTCCTTGAAGGAGCTGTCAATGGCTTGCACTGTGTTCTCCTCCTGGATTTGGGAGGTGGGGGCTCAGGGAGTGGGGGGGGGGGCACTGCCCAGTGACCTGAGCTCAGAAGTCAGCTGCCGACCCTATAAATCCAGTGACATCACCACAAGGCAGGCACGGAGGGCTGAAGGCTGTCTTTGTCCGTGGAGTGTAAGCCCAGAGAAGAGGGGACCGAGAGGATGCCAAGGTCAGGGAGGGCTTTGAAGCCCCCACCCCACATGGCCCACACTGCAGGGAGGAACAATGGGAGCCTGTCGGGATGATGTGGGAAGAGGCCAAGAGTGGCTTTTGAGGCCTGGGTGTGGTGAACACGTGTTGTCTCAGGGCAGTAAAAGCTAGCCACGCCCTCTGCACCTCGGAAACACCCATAAACGGCACCGTGCAGAACTACAGTGAGAAGGACCACCCCGGGGATGAGGTGGCCTCCATTTCCATAATTCCCAAATCGTGCCGCTTGCTCCTCATAGCATGAGCCCAGAGGAGTCCCAGAACCCTGCAGTATCTGTATATTTATGCATATAATGGTGTTGCTTGTAATCATGCAATTTGCTGATGCACACTTCAGAGTGAATGGGGAAAAGAAACCACATCCAATAGAGGAAACAAGTAGTTTTGCTTCTTGATTTTTTTTTATTTTCTCTCATTTCAGTTCATTCAAAAAGCCAGTTCATTTTAACCTGTTTTTGCTGTATTTATCATAGTCAAAATGTTGCTCTTTATTTGAACAAACAGACTCTGGGTTACAATAGCAGGTGACGGTCTTCATCCCAGAGAGTTTGTTTCATTGTAAATTTTATACCCAGCCTGGACTTTTGCAACTATTATTATGGCTACACATGGGTCCTCTATATTTCAATACAGGATGGATAAAGAAGCATTTATAAGTAGAGAAAAGATTTACCCATAACAAATGCGTGAGTTATTTTTATCAGTGCATGAAACATGCACCACTGCACTGTTTCCACCATCTTAGCACTTCCCAAGTTGTTTTGATCCTTCATGACAAGTGTGGGTTTTGTCTGCAAACAGGAAAACATGACTCGCAGCTGTCTTTGATACTAAAAATTAATGAGAATGAGTCGTGTTTTGAATTTCCTCATTACGCTTACACATAGTTCCCTCTCCCGAGGGAACAGAGGCTCCCTGCTTCATCTCAGTGATACTATCTAGTCCCGATTTAGTCCCCTCACCCCCCACCAAAACAAGAAAGGGAAAAAGGAAGTGGCCATGTGGTGATAGAACTGTGATGGCTAAGTGCTACAAGCCCATCTCAGTCGTCACCCATATTTTCATCTCCCCTACCCCCACCCACAAACCCACCCACCCACTGGTTCTCAGTGTGCATTTTCCCAAGCTGCAGGAGCTGGTGAATGTGTGGGGCTGTGAAACTGACCTCACACAGTGGATCTGGATGGAGAGAGAGGTTGGGGTGGTCGGGGGGCAGAAGGAGCCTTCCTCAGACAGGTCCGAGAGCCAGATGTTGTGTTAGCGTTATCTCCGGCAGTCCACTGGCACACAGGGGCCCGAGACGGAGACTGGCTAATCAGAGCAGACAGAAACAAAGTGCCATCTGTATCGGGTGTCCCCTTCACTGGAGCTGTGGCTTCTGTCAGCTTTAGCAGTAGCACAATGGCTCCTATCCGTGGGAAAACTAAGCACTAAACCACATCCTCCTCTGGCTGGACCTGGCCTTCTGATAATGTCGCGTTATTCAGGGTCTCTGTTTTACATAAAGATAGAATGGGAGGTTTTCCCACAAACCGCTGTCTGCCTACTCTAACCTGCTAATCAAGGGACTTTTTAATCCCACATGTTTTATTATTTTCTCCCACATTCAAAATCTGACAGAAATGTCATCCAATAGAGACCCAGACAGACACTGTGTCTTTACAAAGCCAATTCAAATTCTCATTTAACACTTATTCTCATGTAACAGTTCTCTCTCACTCACTCACTCTCTCTCTTTTCCCCCACTCTGTTCAAACATTTGGTGAGAGGTTTGAAAATCACGCTGTTGAGGGGAGCACAATTAGCTAAACCGCTGAAGGTTCTGCCGTTTCCCGGTCGGTGTAACCAACAGTGACACAAGCCCTGAGGAGGCCACCGTTCTCCGCGCGCGACGAGCTAATGAATCAAGGTGGGCCCGGTGAAGGGGGTCCCTCAATAAATAAATGGCGGTTTAATTCATGCAATCGGACAGATTTATGCAGCTGCGCTGCCTCAGGGGGAGAGTGACTCCCAGATGGTAACCAGAGGACTTCATCAGGCAGCCCTTTCCCCTCTATCACGGCTCAGTGTTAATCTGCCCTGGGAGAGCATCAGGTGGAAATACTAAAGCGCGGTGGCTCTACAGCCGTGTCTCGTTACAGGAAATGGGACGCAGATCCCCAAGCCCCCCTCCGTACCCCCCCCCCTCCAAAAAAAAAAAAAAAAAAAAAAGTCAGTGTTTCTTTTGGGTTGTGTTTCAGACAATGGGGCGAGTACATTAAAGCTTTCATCGGGCATGTCTCCTGGTGCCTTAAGATGGTCATTCTGTCCCCATGTGCTTGAACAGCTTATTTAATTTGCCAGATTATTTTTCAATTTCAGAAAGGGTGGGTGGAGGGGGAGGGTGGTGTGGTGCTTGGGGTGGGGGTGGGGGGGGGCATCAGTGGCATGGCGGACATAAATATTGTATGCTGAGAGACACGATTGTGGGGAAACTCAGTCAGTATCAGCAAACTGTAGCATTGAAGTATCATTTTTATTTGTCTCCATACTTCCTTCCTTCGTACCCATGACTTTCAAGACAACCGGTTACAATCTACACCCCTGGCAAATACCGCTGTATGTGTTCCAGTGGTACACAGACACTCATTTCAATATTAATAGCCACGAGGAAATGGTGCCACAAAGATATGATCTTTTCATTTATTATAACTCTGAAGTCTAAGATTATTTTTTTCCCTTTCTATCCATAATGAGAATGTGTTAAAAGTACAGGGAATTCTGCATTTATCAGACCCATTGCACAACAGGGGCAGAGCTGAAAATTAATCAGTCCGACATTTTAATTCAGTGCGCAAATGGAATGAGAAACTATTTTCAGGAGCTATAAACAAAAAAAAAAAAAAAAAAGAAGTTAAACAGAATCAATTAAAAATGAGCCTGAATGTTTACTTAGTGAGGGAAAGATTCTATTATCCCAAAGCTAACTTAAGTGGTTTCAGAGGAAAATCGATGGATGATTTGGGGAAGTTTCATAGACTTCAAAGTTGTCAGCCTTTGAAACCACAGAGCTGATTTGGAGATTTGGGCCCCTTAAATTAAAGATGTGTGTGGAGTCAAACGTATTACCTTCCTGTCTGCTGTGCGGGGAAAGCGACTGGCTATGAAAGGGTTCATTCAAAGTAAATATTATAATGAATCCGTCAGACATCCATGCTCACATTCCTCCAGTGATTTTTGGATTCATCTGGAAGAGTGACTCACTTTTTTAATGATGAAATCTCAAATCCTGTCTCATATGAAACTGTCAGTTATGTCAAGAGCAGATATCTCATACTGTATATTGGCAATTTCAGCTAAATAAGCACCGTCGGAGATCAGGTTAACTGTCTGGAAGCCAGAGATATCAAATATAACTGTCATTTATAAACAAATATACACAAATCAGTATTGCTGTAAATACTGTAAGGATTGGGGAGAAATTGGGGAGAACGGCTTGTTTCTTCTAGAAGAAGATGAAATGTTTAACTTAGGATGAAATGGGTTGGAACACTAAATACTGTTTTTGATTTGTTAGTTTGGATAACTTTTTTGCCCCCTTGAATACAGTATGGAACATGTTAGTCTATAGCAGGGTGTGCTATGTATATATGCTATTTACATTAGTCCGTAGAGCAGTGCATTCGCATTTTACTTGAAGATGTGGTCCTGAAAAGCCTCGCAAAAAAGCAAAATCACGTAATTCAAGTCTAATATCCCCATTTAAATTAATGTAAATGCTCGAGATGCATTCTGCGGTCGCGTAACGTCCACTAACTTACTCAAATTTGCGTATTTTAAGTTTGCATAAAAAAATGAATGCACTTTATTATGCACTTTATTGTGTTTTGTTTTGCGTGTGAGGACCCCCGGTCCGTGAAAAAATTGTCTTGCATGAAACCAGTCCATGGTGTAAAAAAGGTTGGGGACCGCTGGTCTATAGAGTACAAAATAAGAAATTCAGTGACTTTTTCAGATGGAAAGGGTCCAAACAAAAGGATCACTCCATCGGCTAAAGTGATTAGTCCTGATGCACTCTAAAATGTGTTCTAAGGACAAAATCTGCCACTTTGCGTATGTCTCTGATTTACTTCACCAAGAGAATTATTTCTAGATTAAGATCTTCACTGTCCAGTCACCACAAGTCACAGAATTCCTCAGCTGCTGCTTGTTATTACAAAATCACACTTTTATTACTGCCTCCGCTTTGCTGCACTTATTAAAGCCAAAAGTCACAAGTCAAAATCTTTAATGACTTAATAAGTGTAATTTGCTCTGCAGTCCTCCAGCATGTTCACTCTGGTTTCATGTAGCAAGTCATTTGACTGGCCGAAGTTGTTTTTTTTTTTCCTTTCTTTAAATAATAATAAGTCTTAACATATGTGATGTTCAAGGCAGAGCAATTTGGCGGGGCTATTAAAGTAAATGTCCATTTGAAGTCCTCCTTGTCAAAAGAAATTACCTCCTTGCCTTTCCCATTTGAGAGAACCCAGAAGTGCACTGTTTACACTGAAGCCAATTCAGCCCACCTAAAAAAAAAATAGGTCTCCTTCTCCTCAGTAAACACTGAAGGACTTTAAGGGTGAAGGATGTTAAAAAAAAGAAGAACCGGAATGAACGAGTGCATTTTTTTTTTTTTTTTGGGGGTGGTGTTGTTTTTGGGATGGGCTTTCTGGAGCCACAATGGCCAGGCAAAAATGAACCGGTGGGGAGAGTACCTGGGGCCCTCGCTAGCTGAGAGATGGGCCGAATTAGATTAAGCGGCTTACTGTTGACATGTCTATTGATCTGGGTTCAGTGCGGTTTCCTGTCTCTCCGCCAGCCTCCGTCAGATGGCTGGATACAATAACCGTGCAGCCAGGTTTATGTGGAGCTGGGGACCTTGAGCATCAATTACCGGTGGAGAAGCGGTGGCACAAGGAGATAAGGTTAAGCTGCTCTCTGTGTTTAAGACTGCTGGAACCCAAGAACCGCATTCGCAGCTTAAATGTTCCCTCGTAAATTTGATGAAGTACCATTTGGGCAGTCCCCCCGGTGAGCCGTACAAAGTGCCCTGTTTGTTTACAGGTTTATGTTCTCCGGGCCAGCCCCGATGCCGTAATAAGGATGGCCCTGTGCAGAAACGTTTCTTTATTGGGTTGGGAGGCTCTGAGCTCAAGGGGACCAGGGGGCCAGAACCTTCACAGAATATTTCACGCAAGCAGGTCCCATTTGGACTAATACATAAAAAGATGCGTAAATAAAAATCACAGTGAAGTCTTGGCCTTTTGAGAATCTGATATATCTGTAGATGTGGTAGGACATCCCTCTCCCATTGGCTGGAAATTGTATTTTGCGAGAGAGGTTTGGGCAGCAGTCTGAAGGTGCGATGTACATTGGCTGTGGGTTAACAAGCCTCATTCATGTTTGTATCACTGCATTCAGTCTCCATGGAGACGCAGTGTTGTGCCGCTTATTGAGAAGAGGAAGTGCATTGGTTGGTGCGAAAGGATTTTTGTTTCCTTTTTATCTGCCTCATGTCCTCTGTGCAAAATCGATATGCAGGTCTTACAGATATATGAATGTTTCAGGCTTTTAAACAGGTCTGTCTTAACAGGCACTGTCTCCATTGGATGCTGTATCATATTCTCATATTTCCACCGAGTTGCCATTAATACAAACATGCAATTTTTAAATGTGTGATAATAAGCACCGTACTGTGAAACACCTGCCGGGTTTTCTCCTTGTTTTTTTTTTGCATCTACCGAATATTCTATTCCCAGTAGCCATTGCCTAGGGATTGCTCTGTGTTATTAATGAACTGTGATACTGCCGTCACAGGTTCAAGAGCCTGGTTGGCTCCCATAATCCATTTCTGCTCTGTAATGTATAAAAAATGTTTCTATTAAATAATTCATCGATTTATTCCCTGTTTTGTTTGAGTATATCAGGGACCAAGCCTGGAAAATGGCCTCTGTGTTTTTCATAGCAACAGGGAAGGTGAGGGGAACGGCTCAAGGTTATATGTTTTTGCGTTTGTTTTCCTTCCCCAAGACTATCCTTGATGCTTGTCTCATATACATCCCAAAATTCACTTGTTGCAAATAACTTGTTGCAAATAACAACTTATAACAAAGTACTCATGAAGTTGTTTTTTTTTTTAATAATTAATAATCCATTAATAACCCATATAATTTATTAATGTATTTGTTATGCATTTTTGTTGATGTTCATAAGCACTATTGCCTGTTCTCCTGATACCTGAACCAGGTCATAGTACACCTGGGAGGCTGATCTGAGTACAGGGCTAGTTGCTAGCTGTGATAAATCATGGTTACAAAGACAAGCTTGCCTCAAAGCACAGCAGTGCAATTTTCTAACGTTCCCAAGTATTTGAACTAATCACATATAAATATTAATTAATTCAATACTGCTGATTAAACAAACCCACTTAAGCAGTTGTTACCGCACAAAAACTAAAGTGGTTTTCCATCATAAATACAGTATGCAGCTTATTGGGCGTCTTAGCGATGTCACAGCTAGGGACCATGCTTCCATGACTGGCATTGCTTATCTGAGCGAAGTGCGAGACGCCTCATTCCAGTGCCTCACCCCTGCTCCGCACTCTCTAACAGGCTGTTATCAGCCACCGTGGGGTGCCCAGCCGGCCCGGTTCAGCCCACAGACTCGCCTGAGTGCCAGCATATGCAACAAAATGGTCCACCTGGGTCACAGTGTGTCACATGGTTCCCCTTATTTTCATGTGACACCTCATTAGAGTAGGAGAGAACAATGTTAATTCAGGTTGCATTTTTTCTCGTGTTCCTCTCACCATAGCATTCTATGTGGGGGTTGCATATTTCCTCACATGTTAGCTGCAGTGTGTTTTCATGTGTGAACAGCTGAGTGAAAGATTTTTGTCCTTGGAATCTGTGTGTTCTATAATGAACACTGAATTCCAGTGTAAGTGAATACAATATATATATTTTTTATTGTTTTCATGTTTTGTCAGTATTTTAGTTCAGTATTGCCAGTACAGAATTGTTGCCACGGTAGGAATTTTTTTCGCTTGGATTTCTCACCATCTGAATAAAGGCTGTCCTCAAGTGTTTTCTCCAAAGGATTAGTTATATTCTGTTATCTCTCCTCGCAGAATGTAAGCAGTACAGGTACACTTTGCCTGCAATATCCAAATTCTACCATAGATATTAATATTTTGTGCATGACCGAACATCTTATTTCACAGTGACTCAGACTGCAAATCTGCTGGCCCTTTTTTTCCAGGAGTGGGGGGACACCTTTATAGTGGTAAAGTGTGTTTCTTCTGAGGACGGTTGGCACATCTGTGGCTGAGAGGCCCCCTGGCAAGGCTAATGGCACTGAAGGCAGGGCCTTAAGTGCTCCAAAGTCCTGTTGACATTTCCACCTGCTAGCTGCAGTTAGGCTGTGCAGCCAGAACAGGTTCCCTCCCAGCAGGTATCCCCCAGAGTGTGGGGGTGCAGGCAGGTTCCGGCCACGAAAAAGTGGTGTCGTTCAGCTGGGCCCCCAACCTCCCCTCCCGAGCTCTTGCTGTGGTAAGTGGCTGTATGACCTGCGATTTTACGGTCATTTCACAGGCCCCGGCGACAGCCATCCCCTCAGCCCTGTGGCCTAATCATAGCCATTTTCCTCTTCAACAAAAAAAAAAAAAAAAACTCCCAGGAGCTTTTGAACTTGATTCATTGCAAAGCAACTTGTACTGTTGAATCATTAATGGTGGGTGTTCGGAAGATGTTATTATTTTTAGTTTAACACAGGTAGTTTTAATGTGACTGAATTTTCTTACTATCTCAATGCAAAAGTGAAAATAAATGTGTTGTTTCTTCCTTGCTATGTTCTTCTTTGTCTCAGGAGAATAATATTGAGCTGTCTTCCCTTGTGTTAAAAAGATTTTAAAAACATTTAAAAAAATGTCTTAAGGGCTTCAATTTGCTTGGGGATGTGTATCCAGGGACATAGATTATTTATTTTGTGGTGGGGGGGATATGGCTCATTTTGATGTGTATTGACATCATATGTGATTGACACTTATTGTCTGTGAGGTAATGCAGTACCGCAAGTTTTGTTGATTTTAGTGGTTAGTAGTGTCAGCTGAACTCAAGGTCAGAACTCATCGCTGGATCCTGATCACAGAACTATTTATTATTTAAATTTGCATTACTGAAGTGTTTATGTATTTAAATCTAAATTAAACACGGCCATGAGATAACTATGACATCATGGGGGTCTAATAGGAGCCCCACACTGCGTTTCATTTACAAGTCAGCCTGCAGTGTAATTGAGACCACCCTGTTGATAATTTCAGCCAAGCGCTGTTTATTTACCCTTCTCATTAATAATTGTTGTGTAACTCTCAGGTACGTCATTTTCTAAGATCACTTCAGCATGTCTGTTTGTGTCTCCGTTTGCTGTGAGTCATTCACGCTGACAACGAGGGGTCCGCTTGCATTGGGAGTGCTGACTGTCTTGTTTATTGAATGTACAGGTCACACACAGTGCTGGGAGGTATTGAGGCCTCATTCATACAGTATACTGGTGGAAATATGGCAAAATTGTTGCCAGAATTTTATCTTGACGGGGCGCACCCTGCGTCAGGGATTGTAAGACAGGCATTCCCCAAAGGTCCAGTGTGAGGGTCAGGCTCCAGTGGCTTTCTGTGTCACCCAGACGGGAGTGCCAGAGACAGGCAGCTGGCTTCCCTCTGTCCTCTTGAAGTTAAGTAAAGAGAGTGGGAGAAAGAGAGAAAACTCCTTAAAAGCCTCCTGACCAGTCATCCTTTTCCTGGAATTTCATGGACCACTTATCTGTCTGCCAGCCATGTTGCTTGAGTGTGTTTTTTTTTTCTTTCTTTTTCTCTCCCTGTGGCCGTGTGAAAGTTTTGTTTAGCTGAAAACCCACCAGTACCTTTTCTTACAAAGCTGACATGGGTCATGCATTTTGAGATGCCAAATAATTCAATTAACAGTGTTTGGAAATGTGAAAGAGGGTACCTCCATAATTATTGTCTCTGTTACCAAACAACTGATCTCTTTCTTGTTTTGTTAGATTCATGACAAATTCAGTTCACATCTGGCAAAGAAAGTGTGAAAAGAGAGGGGTGAAACAGACAAAAGACAACAAGGGAGAGAGTGAGAGAAAGAAAGAGAGATAGAGAGAGAAGGGGGGAAGAAAGACCATTCCCTTTGCTGCAAAGGATCTGTTATTATATAGCAACCGGAGCCATCTGAAGAGATGGGGTCAATTTTTCCTCCATGAAAGAAAAGTAATTTTCCATCAGCTTTGTAAAGACAGGCAGCCATGTTAGCAGAGGTTTTCACTGCTTTTTTTCTAATGATCAGCTCTGTCAAAACCAGAGAAGAATTGCCAGTGCGCTTTTCAGCAAGGATTATTCCAGACCTATTGATCCCCCAAACCCCCCACCCCCACTATTCTCATGAGGTAATGGATGGCATTGTCCCCCCACCCCACACCCTGCCACCGCCGCCCCCCAGGTCTGTTAGTACAAATAATTATTAATCAATAGGCACTCAAGTCTTAGTTTGGAATATCATTTCACCGTGTGATTTATTCCCCGCACAGTGTTGGCCCTGGACGAGGAGCACATTGCGACTCAGCGGCAAAGACAATCAATTGAGCCAATCAGCTAAAGACCCTCAATTATAACCAATAATTTAGAATAATGACAACTTGCATTGCTCTGGTCCCTCAGATACGTGTTTTCTGTTTGGGGTCTCAACATCAATAGTATCGAACGTCCTGATTGGCCAACATTATTTTCCTTTCCGATGTATCTGCTTAGTTTGCTTGTATTTACACAGCGGGTATGCATATGTTTTCATGTTTGTGTTGTTTTTCATCATTGGTATTACCGAGGAGAAAAAACAAGATGAATGAGGTGTTTTTTTGCATAATGTACAACACTAGTCTCGTGGCACCAGCTCAGGGTTGTCGCTGAATTGAATATTGGCCTAGTTTCTGCTAAAGGCGCTCTTGTTTTATGAGATCTCATGTTCATCCAATTCAAAGTAATGATTTCTGTTGAACCAGCATATGCAAATACAATCTTAATTTTTTCAGTCAAACGTTTAGTTGAAGAAATGGCACACCACCTAGTAAGACACTTTGAGGGACGCTACTGAGGTTTAGAATTCTACACACAAATACTATGGGAGAAAGAAATGTAGGAGAAAGTGCTTCGTTTTGAGCAGCATAAATATCTTCTCAAAGTGAGATTCAGTCAACTGTTAAACAGCTGCAACACTGTCTAAAAGTCTGAAAGTTACCATCCTCAGCTGTCAGCACAGAGAAGTAACATGACTTGACATCGAGTTAATATCAAAATCAGATGTCTGGCCGACCTGAGTGCGTAAAGGCAGGGGAATATTCTTCCGCCTGCCCACCATCTTGAAGCTAGGCGCTGAAATGTCACCAAGTGTACCTCGAGGATCTTTGCGTGCCTTTTGACATTTCCGAGGGAGTAAAAAAAACACAGAGAGCCATGTCCATGACTCGGGCGTCTGTCTGAGCTGAATGACGGGGCAAAGTTTGTGTTGCCTGGTTGTGCTCGCTCACAGGCAGATGATACAGGTCTGATGCCAGCTTCCCCTCATCACGAGGTGGAAGGAGTCAGCCAAAGCAAGCTGTTTTCTGGCTTAATGTATATGAGTGAAATTGTTGGAAACGCATCACTTTGCAGTGACAGGAAAGGAGCTGTCATCGGGTGTAGTCTGTTACGGTGTTAACCTGTCCTTCATGAATTCACAGAAGGGTTTAACAAAGTGAACTACACAAATCATTTTTCAGGTCGAGTCCGACGAACACAGCAAGGGGCTATAGATGGAAAAAATGTATGGTTCAATTCTGATCTGATATCAGAAAGTATTTTTTTGCACAGTGAGCTGTCAATGTTTGTAACAGCTTATCCGGTCATGTAGCAGAGTCATAGACCCCTGTAGTGTTGAAGCCCAAGTTTAATGAGGGACTGGACACTCCATAGATTGTAGGTAACGGGGTGTTGTTATCATTACATAGTCTTATGTCCTGTGGAATGTCATCCGCTATGCCTCCCACCCACACCCCAGAAAAAAGGGAACATGCCTTCCCCCGCATGCCTGCTCCCTGCATTCTCTGTGCTCTTTAACTGCTGTGCATTAGCACTAATCCCTCTGTTTCCAGGTGTAAGATGGCAGATAGAGAAGGACGCTTTCCCAGGGATGTGAGGTAACATGTGGGCCGAAATGCAGGCCAGGATCCTCTGTGGGGCTGAGTTAGTGCTGTCAGCGGAGCGGAGAGCCACCCCATATTTCCCACTAAGGGAGCCCCAGAGGCAATTGGGGGCCGGGGGCCAGTGACCCGGGGTCTTCCGCCCCGCGGGTGCAATCGCACAGGCGGATTGAGGAAGGCACGATGAAAAACAAAGCAGCAAAGATAGCCTCTCTCTGGCATGCATGGAGCTATTCCCATGGCTCCCACAGCGAAGAGCGTGTTTCCCTCTTAACTTCCCTCTCTTTCTTTCTCCTTCCCAAGAGCTGATAAGGGGATGTGAGGCAGAACGCACTGGTGGGCGAACCGGGCCCCGTGCAGGCGGCGGCCCCTGGGGAGGGCAGAGCAGGGTGTGTGTGGGGAGGTGGGGGGGAGGTGTGAGGGCCAGCTGGCAGGGCTCTGTTGGGCAGGGGCACTGCCTCTCTGGAGGCCCAGGCTGGGCCCCAGTGCCAGAGGATTAGACCTTTGTAGAGGAGTCACATCTGCCCTGGCATTCTGCACCCCTGGCCCTCCAGGGAGCGGGGAGCACCACACCCCGCCCTGCCTTGCCTCAGCACAGCAAAACAAACCCTCCCCCCACCCCCTCAGTGAAAGCTACTCCAGAGCCAAGAGCTTCGTCTGGCGGGGAAGTTACACGTTCGGTTTGGAATTCCCTTTGATTGCGGACTCCCTGCTGGCAAGGCCAAATCTAGTTTCACTTTCTTCTTTGGTCTTCCAAGCGACATGACTAGGATTCACAAAAGCAAAGGTTTCGTGTTCCGATATAGATTTTTATGGAAAGGTTCGCAGTTCATATTCCTCTCGGCTACCGACAGACAAGTGGGGCGGGAGGAACACTTCCAAAAAAGAACCCAGGATCAGAGTCAACTGATATTTAATGTGGAGTCAGTCGTCAGTGGTTTCATCTGGCTTGATTTTATATATCTGGCTTGATTTTATATAATATACTGACCACTGATGATTTATATGTATACAGTACATATATAGCATACATATTAGTCAGCATATATTTTATTTCATTTCATTCATATATATATATTAAAGGAAACTAGGAAACTAGCTTTCTAAATTGGAAGTTTGTTGGTTTTACTGTTTATTTCTTTGTAATTGTTGTGATTGTAAATTGTTCAACAGACAAAACAGACAGGAACTGTGAAGGAGCCCATTTCTTTAAATGATGGGTTGCAGAAAGGGTTTTCCTGCAGGATAGGAAGTTTTGTGTCACATTTTCTGACACCCAAGTGGTCTGTTACCTGAAATGATGCTGAGATTCACATTCAGTTTCGTGTGGAATGATCTGCTCTGCATGCATCTTTTCAGGTCTGTCACCAATTAAACCTTTCCATGTGTGCTGTCCCTCCCCAAGCTTTTGTTTTTCTCCAGAGGTTTCTGACAAATCGACAGAGGAAATAAGTTCCTTTCCACACTCATTCTGTATGACTAAGACAGCTTCCTGTATTTTTGCCTCGCGACAAACAATGCCGCAGTAATGAAAGAAACAGGAAAACAATTTGGGGAAGTTTCCTTTTTACAACGGCCCATGAGCAGTCAGACACCTTCTGTGGAAAGGCTTTTGTTAAACCCACAGAAGGAGATTTAAATAACTCAAAGTGTCTCCACGGAGAGCTAATCCTCTGACACTCACTAATCAAATGTTTTTTTCTTCTTCTTCCTCTTAAATGTCTCAAGATTTTCTGCATGATCCTTTTAAATACAGTACGTCTGGATTTGAACATTTAAATCTACCACTGCCTGGCTAATCTTTCAAAATCCACATTCCATTTTTATGGTTCAACAGAAGTATGCGTTCGTGTTTTTTTTTTTTTTTGCCTTACTGTATGTTTTTTCTGTGTTATTATTTAAAGGTATTTATTTTATGAGTGAAAGCTCATCTTTGTTATCTGAATAATAAAGCTTTCACTATGTGTGTTGTCTGAACAGGAGAACTGTCATTATTGAGTATTACAGATAATTTACAGTAGGTATGTGAACAATGTGCTGTGTTTTTTTTCCTTCAGTATTTGCAGTCCTGTAGTTCAGACTTGTGTGTTGAAATGCAGTTCAGTTGATTCAGAAAAGGTATTCAAAACAACCATGAACTGGAAAATCCTGATAGAGCGTTTTGACAATATTTACATTTCCCAGATTAACACCATTTCTGTAATGATACGTTCGATATTTAAATGTGATCGCTGATGCCGCCTACATTACGCTGTTACATTTCTAGTGATTGTCATTCATATTTCTATTGTATCTTTACTGGACAACATGGAAGCTCAGGCAGAGGAAGATATGAAGAGTATTATGTGCTGAGACCATGGGGTGTAAAGCTGTGTTATTTCCCTCTTTGCTGCAATATGTTTCAAATTGTTGCCTTAACTTTGTTACCTCAATCATCTCTAGATTAAAGAGATTGTTTGTGTGTATTTTTTTTTTTTTTTTTTTGCAAGAAGGACCCCAACATATTCCTCTTCCTCTATTTTCCATGCCCTGAAGCAACTGTAGCACAATAAAATATAGCTTTATAAAGTGGTTTTGCCACAACATCGCACCATTTTGTTCAGTGAGGATAAAAATCTAGAAAAGAGACAAAAGTATATATAAAATTTTTACAAATTTGGTCTTTTTTTAGATTTTTTTCCTACCTGAGCAAAATAGGAGCTCTGATGTGTTGTGGCTAAATCACTTTATAAAACTTTATTGTGTTGATATTATATATATGAGCAATCCTATAATTTCTACTGCAATCCCATGTGTAGAAAAAGCAATAAAACAGGAGAGATAAGAATGACTGAGGATGGGTACTAATGATTACCGTTTCCTTGGTTATTTCTTTTTATTTTTCATTCTCTTCCAGCACTCAGTGCTTCTTTCTGTTCTTTCTGCTGACAGTCACTGGGTGAGGAGGAGTCCTGTGGCGTCTGGTTTTGGGTCATGGGGGTATAGTGGAGATGGAAGGGGTTGGGAGGGGGATACTAGCTGATAACGAGGCCTGCTGTACATCCAGAGGATGGTAATACTGTAATAGTCAGGGGCAATGTGAGGGGACAAAAACAAGGGCTTTTCCTGGAGTTTGCAGAATAGCTTTTGCCCGGCCGGTGTGGCGGTGGTGAGGTCACCTCTCCTTCCGCCAGCCCGGCCGCCCGGCCGCCCCAACCCCCGTTTCCGGGAGACAGGGGCTGTCCGTCACATCAAAGCCTCAGCTGCACAGCGAATGGCGGATCGGCCTCTTAGGTGGCACCCTTTAGAGCGACGGGCTTTTCGCGCGCCACGCTGTATTGTGCCATAATAGGTGTGAAATAGTCCAGTGTGTGCAGCTGTCTCAGCCTCTTAACCCCCTCTCATCCCCCCCAATCATACCTAGCGTGCCCTCCCACTCCTCCATGCAGCTCCCTAAACGAAAATCCTGCCAGGAACTTCACAGCAGAGCCTTCTTTCGGGGGGGGTAGGGTCTGAACAAGACCATTGTGCGGCTGCAAATCCAATGTGATTTCCGCAATTCTCGTCAAGCTCTTTGATGCTCCGCACTTGTCATGCATGCGTCTGTCTGGCCAAGTTTATCAGACAGATGCTTTAAACCGCCTTGAGATTCATAACATCTGTGGCACATCCTCAGCGAGAAACTTCTGCCTTTCTCTCTGGCTTTGTCTCTTTTTTTCTTTTTTTTTTTCTGACGTGCGCCGCTAATCCGCTGAAGGATAGAGGCTTCGGGTGCAGGAGTTAAACCCGAGTCACGGCTGACATGCAGTTTCCTGTGATTCAAAACACTGGCCAAAACCAATGACTGCCTTTCAGACTCTTACCGCTGTGTCATCGCATTATTGTAATTGCCACTGTATTGTAATTTGATTTGTAAGGCAGCTCGTATGTAACTGATATGGCAGCATTGCTTGCTGTTTTGGTACCCGTTCGGTGCTTGTGTCGTGGCTTCCAGCAGTGGGGTCAGGTGATTTCCTGCATGCAGGTGGAAGCATTAGGTTTCAGGTTTTATTTATGGCGCATGAGAGTAGCCTTACAGCAACAACAATACAGCAGACTAACAAGGTAAACAAGATATCATGCAGGTGAGGTCAGACGCCCTGGTGGGCTCACAGACAGGTCTTCCGTTTAAGTGAGAAATGAAAACTCAACCCCTTCAATGATAGCTTGCAATATATAAACATAAAAATATGAAGAACATTAAACAGACCTGACCAGAAAACAAAGTAAAAAACAGAAGATAAATATTAAATACAAAACAAGAACATTTAGAAAAAAAAAAAAAAAAAAAGCTTGTTTCTCACCTGCATCCAGGCAGTAGGCATGCATACAGGAGCCTTTCTCTGGAACCTTAGGCCGGCTGGTCTTAATGCATTGGTGTGGAAGGAGGGGGGCGGGGGTTTGCGGACTCTGCTCCTGCGGAAGTGTATCCAGATCAGCAGCACTGGGGTCAAAGACGGGAAAGAGCAGAGGAAGGAGACACCTCTGCCCACTAAATTTTCACACAATTCACACATATCCCCTGTTCCCAATAACCATTGTACAGTACCTTTCATACGCTTCTGTTATTGGCTCATTACGTGAATGATGTAAATAACACACATACACCACACACATACATACTGGGACCACAGTAAAGGCATTCTGCCTTTGTCCCCTTAAACAACCCCCACCCCTTAAGGGCCGTCCAGGAAATCTCCTCTCCCCTGAAGAAACGGCACAAAGAGTAAAAATCTCATTGGGTAATTGGGATAATAATTATCGGGATGTTAGTGCCAGCTGGGTGCCTAAGAAGGTCAGGGAACAGCATGAGGCTAGCTTATCTCAGTGTTGTAACAGGACTCCATATGGCAGAAGACAATGCAGTGGCCAGCCCCAGAACTCCAGACAACACACACACAGCACACAAAACAACCTCTTCTGCTGGCACTGCACAGACATGATGGTGTGTGTGTGTGTGTGTGTGTGTGTGTGTGTGTGTGTGTGTGTGTGTGTGTGTGTGTGTGTGTGTGTGTGTGTGTGTGTGTGTGTGTGTGTGAATGTTTAAACAGTCAGAGGTTAAAAATCCCTCATATTAGTTTTTCCCTCTCTTTTACAATGTGACCTTGTCATTAACTTTGTAGCCATGGCACCGGGAAACCCATAGCAACCCGCTCTTAAGCCATATGAATCTGACTGTTAGGTTTAAGGATATTTCTCTTCAGCTGAATTCAAGCAGGGATGTATTCCTTTTTTTGGCTTTTGGCATACTCTCAATGGTTGGATCTTTTTTATATGTGTAAAAAAAGGGAATGCGTTGAAGCGAAACAGGCAGAGAAAAAAAATTACGTAATCCCAAAGTGCACCATCTAAGCAAGTGTCTCCAGTCACACATTTGATAAAGTTCCAGAATGTCCTTTCCAGAGTGACTTTGAAACAGCGACTGTGTGAAAGTCATCTTTTTAACTGCAGTCGTTAATTCCTTATGGGGGTGCAGTCGCACCTTACTTTCATGTCTAAATTAAAGAGAAAGGATTCTCTCTCTGTCTCTCTCTCTCTCTCTCTCTCTCTTCTTTCGTGCTCTCACTCTCTGCGTCTCTCCCTCTCTCCCCCACCTCTGTTTTTATGTGAGTTAATTTAATTAAAAGGGAAGTTGGCACTTGCGTGCGTGTTCATTACTTATTCATAAAGTGACTTTGTTTCCTACGACCTGTTAAGCAGACATCTTAGTGGCCCGCTGTAAAACTCACAGGCTTCCAAGTTCTCGTCCCATCAAACATTAATGCTGGAAGCAGAGGTCAACATTTAAAGCCTTGTGCAAATAGACGGCAGGGAAGAAAGGAAAAGTAACAATTGCAGCGTGGATCAGAGTGATCAGAGGTGTGATCTTCTCCGTAGCAGGACCTAATGCGAATTAAAACAGGTGATGCGAGTGTCTTTTCAGGTCGGGCTGAGATCGGGTAGGTGTTGCCCCCGGGCCGAAACCGGTTCCCGTAATGATGGCATTGAGCAATGCGAGTCAGGATGTGGAGGAACGTTAGCTCTGGCGAGACAGCGGTAGTACATTTTCCATCATTAGCGGCCGCACGGAGGCGGGGGCGAAGGGGTGGAGTTAGTCTGTGGAACGGCTGTCAGGGCGCTGACACTTCGCCGGGTCGCCTGCGTCCTCCTTCGGGGCTGGAGCATGTGCGGCGGGCGTGACGCATGCCCCCCAGCAGCCAGTGGGCGACGCAGGGTGGCGAGCATGCTCCGGGCCTTGGCGGTGCAGACCGGGAGCCTTCATTACCGCACATTTTCCCCTTGAACTGTCACACGGCGCTGACACAGACCATGATCGCTAGGAATGCTCTCTGATTCGGTGGTGTTGTTTTTTTCTGTCTGTTGAACATCTCTGCTTAGGACTGTCATGACGATTATGAAATTTAGGTTAGCTGATAATTGCAGGCTAAATTACTGCACTGAATGGATGGTTTTTTTTGTAAGTGTTCTATCATTATAATAATTATGTTATTATAATAAGGGAAGAGGTGTACACTGAGAAATTCCATTTAAGGAGAGGGTGCATAGACTGAAGCATCATCAGAGTCCTCATTCAGTAATTGAAAATACACATGCAATTGTGTTTTAATGGACAATATTTACATCATCAGAGACTGAGAAATGATATAAACATTAAAAAAGCACATCACCGTGACTCAGATGTGACGGAATGATAGAGGATGATAGAAAATTTAGAACCATCCAGCATAGGTCCCTATAAGACATAGCACTGTTCATTTTCGCTAATAATGCCCCCTCACATAAAATGATCGTTTCAGTTTGGCTGTTTATTTGCTTTGTTTTTTTTTTTTTTTGAAGGATTTTAATTATTTTAAAAAATGGTTGAAAAACGAAGGCTTAAAATGTAAAAACTACAATATCAAAGAACAGTTTACCCAGTGTAAGCCTGGAGGTCTCACTGCTCATTTGAGGAGTTCTAGCATAGCCTTGTATAAATATGGACATATGTTCTGGATAATTCACACTTGCCAGAACTGAAATTGCTGGCTTTCAATACTTCTATCACCAAGGGAAATATAACGATAAGCTCAACAGCCCACATAAGTGCCCCAAATCCACAATTCATCTGCCTTTCAGATGGATAAAAGAAATGGCACATACCGACCAAGAGAAATCCTTTGTGCAATGAATCAGCGGTTTTATCGGTAGGAATCTTTTTCAAATTTCAGATCCTTCTGGCCCCCTTTCCTCTCCTCATTGGGGGTTGCTGCCATTTTCACCACGCAGCATAAATGTCACAGGTGCTTTTGTTAACTGCTTATGTGTATGTGTGCTTTCTGAGTTTGAGTGGCGTGAGCGCTGAGAAGTGTCTGGTATTTCCAGTCTCAGTTCACAGCTGCAGATGGTGTGTATTTTAAACCGTGTCTCTCTTATGATCTCTAATCCGACAAGAGACCAAGAAAAAAAAAAAAATGTGGGGGGTGGGGTGGGGAGGGGCGGAGCAGTTTAAAAATTGCTGTGGTTCCCAATCAAATTGACTTTGAAACTGAAATTAATTTGTTTGGTACTCTTGCCACAGATGTTCCCTGCCTTAAATCAGCATTCTGTGAACGCGTGCCAAACTAGCCGTTTACAGCTGTCCTGGCCCATTGGAGGGTTTTGCTCTATTTTATATTTAAACTTTCCACATCCTCACGTTTTTTTTTCCTCTATATATCATAAATCTATATGGGGAATATAAAGATGTGGCCATGTTAACCGTGTATATGCCATTTTCTGGTAGCTTACGTTTCTGTAATTAAATAGTAATTCAAATATCCGGTGACAGACATTCACTTGTGAAGCACCTATATCTGTGGCTCTGTTAATTACATTCATACAGTCGTGTTTCTTCTTATGCAGTGCATTCATTAAATTCAAGGTGTGCACTCACACTTCATTTACAAGGAGTCATATATAGCTGCAGTAAGCCTTTGTAAAAAGACATTGTAGTTTCCATTTTGGATTCTGACAAAACCCAATGGTGACACCAGATAAATGTGACTTGGGGTAATTGAGGAGGGGCTCCAAAACTACCATCAGGTGTGAATGTGTGCATGTTTGAATGCATGCATGTGTTATGTTTTTGTAAGTGTGTCTGCAAGCATGTGCATACCTTTTTGTGCATGCATGTGCTTGTGTGTGTCTGTGTGTATTTGTTTGTTTGTTCATATACGTGCATGTACATTTTATTCTGTAATCAAGAATATTGTTAACTACATCAAGAATGTGTCATCATGCAGTCCGTGTGGTCATAGCACTCGGAGGCCCAACGTTTGGTGCCTTGAGTTCATACCAAAGTCCTTCGTTTTTAGTCACAAAAATGGGAAAGCGGGCCTGTTTTAAGTCGATAATGGCCTTTAATTTAACTGAACGATGATTTATCAGTTGCTGGCCAGCCTCCCAAATTCATGACTTTAAAGCATGAAATGGAAACTATTACCTTGGAAGTCTCATCAGTCACTTCTGAATTTCTGAAGGGAAACTTGGCTGTTCAGATGATGCATTCTGCATTCTCAGTAAACCTTTGGCAGCTCCAATCCAATTTGCAGGGCCCATGGAGTTATCCTCAGTCCTGTCAATTATACTATCCGTTAGGCTGTCCCTACTCAATATTTTCAGCATTCTAACTCTCAAAAAATGTGGGTCTGTGTGTGGGTGCGCTTGTATGCGTGTGTGTGTGTGTGTATTTTCATTTTCTTAAACTGTAGCACAGCTATTGTTTGGCACATGCTTGTTTGGTTGGTATTGACAACTTGTCTTTATTTCGGAAGTTTTCCACATCAGTTCACAATGTTACACTGAGACAACTCCAAATGTCTGCATTTGCTTTTCATACATTAGTTATGTCGATATGCCTTCCCGTCCAGATATCGACCAACACCAAAGCAATGCCTGAACCAAATCAACACTGCAGTGAAAAATCCAGGACACATTCATTCTCCTGTTTAAGTGCTTATGGTTTAGACTTGATGAGCAGACAAGATTAATGGTTAATTAAGGACATTTCTTGACATGAGGTGCACATGTGGCCATTATTCTTGGATTAAATTCTCTAAAACAGTAAGGCTGGGATTCAGTCAACATCATTTTTATCTTCATTTACACAGTTTGAAGAAATTATTCATAATCAAAATGAACTCACCAAAATGTTCTTGTAGAGAAAAATGCTTTTAATCAGTAAAATAAGTCAAATTTAGGGTCAGGTTTTGATTTAGTCATGGCCTTAATCCTTGGGGTAAATACAGTCAAAATTGACTTTTATTTAAGGGCATATGTTTTTCTCTTTTGGCTTGACGAGAACAAATGCCAAAGATAAAGTCCAATTAAATATTAAATATTGAAGGTAGGTCTTGTTTGAATGGAATCGCATACACCCTTAAAGAGACTAAGAGCATTTGGTCAGATCTAGCCTTCTGTCTCATAGAATTCATTTTGGGTCAGAAATATACAGTCTGTCTAGGTACAGAACTCGCAGAATAGCAAGAGACTGTGCAACTCCCTGGGAGACAATTTTGAAAGAAGATAAAAACTTCATTGACTTCCAGAATAAAAAAAAAAACACTGGTGCCTTTTGGCTATGTATTAAGCCTTTGAGGGAGTCTATTTTTTTCTTTATAGATTGGATTGTAAGTCTTGGTGCTTGAATAACTCAGAGACTGACATCATGGTGGCATATGCGGTCTCTTCTATCCAGCCTTCTATCTTTTTTAAATGTCAAGAAGTATCTTCAGGCTCTCGTATGTGTTTGTGCCTGGTAGATGAGCACCTGTAAGGTATGCTGTGCTAGCAGGAGTTCCATTATTCTAGGAGATATTACCTGCGTGGTAATTAAAGGATGCCCACCAAATCCCTTGTTTCCTTGCCCCCCTGCAGAGAGGTTGGAGGTCTCATTTCTCTGGCTGTTTGTATGACAAATAGCTCTGCATCTGACGGAAGACCGTCTCTTTTCTTAATATGCTTTGCGTTTTCCTCCTGTATCTTCTCCTGGCTCTATATGTGGGAGAGCGAGCAACTTATCAATATGTCTTTTATCGAGTGAAAACCATAATCTATATCAGGGTAGTATTTCTGCCTGCTTTCAGAAGTCGTAAAAATTCCCATGCAAAGAGGAGGGTCACAATTACCGCAAGGTTTAGTGGATTAGCCTCATCTATAACTAACCTGTTTTAGTTCCTTCACTCCAGGTATACATATGCATGAGCAAATTTTACTGTGAATCGAGTCCAAAAGCGATGTAGTTGCCGCAAATTCCATCTTTATAGCGATTTTCACCCATTGTGATTGTTTAGTAATTCGCACTTAAATACCACAACGTTTTTTAGCAGCTGCTTTTACTCCTGAAAAGCAGTCGCAATCCTTTAATAAATCTGGCCCTGAGTGTTTTTTAACCTGACGAATGACGCATGGTGTTTAAGCAGGATGTGTCATCTCTGTGGCAGGTGTACTAAGCTTTACTAAACAAGCCCCATACACATAAGCACTCACAGATGGGGGAAATCCATGGGTAAACACATTACAATGTAAAACATGATCATGCATGCACGTTGCTATAATCTAATGCACATCTAGGATGTGTTGTTAAACGGATGACTTAAACCAAAACGTTTTAAGCCATGTCCCTTTTTCTTTTTATTATCGATTTAAAACATGAATGTCCGTAGGTACTTTGTCCAGAATGATTTCATATCCGATAACGTAAAAAAAAATGCAAGACTGTCTAGTAGGGTTAAATCTCAGGGTGAGTGAGAACGCATTGACTGGACTGATTTATTTAACTAGTGGTCTCAAATATGATTTTCTTCTAGGGTTGTTTCTGGGATCGATTACCAGCCTAATTAAATTACCTGGAGCTACTGCAGAGCTGTGCTCTGTAGCTGTAATTGAAAATGATGTAAATCTATAAGTGACTAAATAAACATTGTGTGGTGGTCCTTCAGGTTCTGCTGCTGCGATTGGGCCGTCGTTTCCTAAATGGTATGAGAGATGCAGCAGGATTGGTGGGTCCAGTTTTGAGTTCCCACTCCTGTGGCTGGCCAGTGCTTGTAGGGGCTGTTCACTGACTTAGTATTATTAGTTTATGCCTCATTATAATTGTAACATAACTTGTATGTTTAATTTCATCTTTAAATTCATTCTATTTTATTTGATAATGAGGAAAAGCACAATACTGAAGTAATTGAAAATTAGTCCCATGATTGATTTGAATTTGGCTGTCAGTTGACCGTAAGAGTCTGCACATTGAGTCATGATCCATGGTCCCTGTGATTGCCTCAGTGATGTGGATCAGAGCCCTCATGGTGAAAGAGAGTGGAGCCCTGAAAATGGCCATGTCTGTTATCATTTCCACCTCGACGGCCTGCGTTCCCTTTAAAAGTTGAATGTGGACAACTGACTACTGCATACTTTCCTGTGGCTGACACCCCCCACTCCCCCCCCCAAAACATGCACTTTCTCCTCACCATCACAGTAGATTGATGGAGTTCACCAGTGTTTCAGAGTTGAATCTTAGTGCATGAGGTTAGCAGGAGTATGGCTTTGATTAGAATGCATACTTCATTTACGTTTTGCATCTATAAACAGAAGATATAACTGCGTTTTTTTTTTTTTGATCTTCCACTCCCGCAGGATTCCAACGGTGGCAAGAGTGGGGGGTTTTTCTGTGGTGGGGGGCGTCAAAGGATTAGAGCAGATTACAGAATGATACATTTTTGGCAACACCTTCTTTTTCAACATAATTCATAAGGGGAAAAAAATAGTGACAGGAAAACATTGCTTGGTGGAATGATGACAGCCTGGTAGCTTAGCTTCACACGGCATGTCATCTTTATGAGGTCTTTGTTGAAGGTATTGTGAAACTATCTGATTGCTCCATGCTCTCATGGCTAAAACCCCTCTAAGGTTACAGCAGCCAAATCCCAAGGGCTTAGCTGAAACAACTCAGCGCTTTGTTGGGTGTGAGCGCAGGAGGTTGGTAAAAGACAGCAAAAGTGTCTCACCTAATCTTTAATGCAACATTGTTTTGAGGCCGCTGTTTTAAAGGTTGAGGTTGACATGTAGTTGTTTCACATACAAAAACCTTTATCCATGAGCTTGTTGCAGTGATCTCAGTACTTCTTAAAAAAGTATTGACAGTGTTTCTAAGTAAATTTATGTGAACCCGTGTAATTTTCCTTAGGTTTTCAGGAATAATACCACATATTTGTCTGGTATGCATGTGTTTATTTATAGGAGTGAAATATAGATGTTCCGGACATAATTATTTGGACAGCCCGGGGTTTTCTTGATTCAGGGTTAAACGGCGATTGTGGCGTTCGCTCACCACACACTAGAAAGGATAATGAGGATAATGAGGGCGACGCACGTCCCCCGATGAATTATGACGTTCCCGCGTCCTGTCACTCCTGATTGATTGATTAGCGAGGGGACGTGATGGATGTGTGCTTGCATTAACCCCAGAGACGGTACACCACGGTTCGCTGTGTCTCAACCAGCCCTCCGAGTTTAAGCCTCCGTTATGACTTCATTATGAGGGGGAAATGAGTACCGCTGCAATAGATCATAGGTTTGACAGCGCGACATTATGTCAAAGCCATTTGATAATGATGTTGTGGATGCTGAGGTCAGGGATAAGCTGCATTAGCATATGTACGAGCCAGGAGCTCAGGAAACTTACATAGCATCCCAGTCATATCTAGACAGGGAGGGAGTGTAGTCTAGTGGTTAGGAAGCTGGTCTCGTAACTCAGAGGTTGAGGGTTAGATCCCATTCAAGGGCGCTGTCCCTGCTCCGTTTCTCTTGCACCCTCACACAAAATGGCTTCTGTGAATGCCCAGTCGTATAAATGGACAGTGTCTACGGAATGCCTAAGCTATAAAATGTAATGTAATTCACAGAGTGTGCAGCCCCAATTTTATGTAATTGCACAATAATAGAGGCCTGCCATGCTCTGCATGTACTTTAACCCAAATGTATTTATGAGGTTGGATTTAATACTTAGGAGTTAATATATCCGATGCACAAAAACCCATTCACTATCTTATTAGCAGCTTCTCCTTCGCTGAAGTCAGGTTGAGGGATATTGATTGGATTATCAATATTATTGTCGGGAGTTATTGATCAGTATTGTTTGGTTCTGTTTAGTATGGCGTTGTAGTTTTTGGATTTCTGCTTTAACTTTCCTGCCATCTGTCAGTGTTTGCAACCCACATATTGATCACCCCGCAACATTGATAATGTAATTGAAACGATGCCCCCAGCCCGGGCTATTTCGATCCCTCACGCACGGCCATTACCGAGGGTCGCGACCTCCGACCCCGCGGCGTCCCAGAAGAGGGTCAGGGGGGCTCTAATGTAATAACGAGGGAAGGCGGCCGGGCGGGGCCTCTCCCAGCGGCAATGCCAGAACTCCTGCAGAACGGCAGCTGCGCCGGAGGAAGATCGTTGGGATCCACAGATTTTTAATTCTGCTTTGCTACACCCACTATCAATATTGTTATTGTCTAAAGTGCCCCGCTGCTGCTTCCCCGGGCCCCGCCATTCCTCCAGCGCACCTCTTCAATATTTGATGAAGGAAGTCGCATCGGGAGAGATGTGAATTATTCACCATCTGATGTGTCGCCCGCTGAGTTGCAGCCGTTGACATTTCAGTTGTGGGGGGGCGGGAGGTGGGGTTGGGGGGGGCGGAATGAATGTACGCCTTGTTTAATATCACACAGAGATTAGATGCATTACCAGCACACAGCAGAATTTTCAGCATGAAACCTTGGGATACAGGAGAGTTTTGGCTGAACAGCGGTTTTAGCATCTTTGCATGATGCTACCATGTCAAAAGGGATAAATGATTGAGTTCATGTTGGAAATCTCATGAAACATTTGATTACTGAGGAAAGATCTGTGGCCATGTATACTGCCTTATATCTATGTATACCTATGAAGCGGACCCTTATGCACTGCTATTAAAACAGAATGCCTCCTTCCTTTCCTGTCCACACTCGGGACATGTTTTAAAAAAATCTTAAAGCATATCAGAGATCTGTGCAGCATGGAAACATGTTTGAATGTGTTATACAGCAGCAGAGTTTTGTGCAGTGGGGATTTTTCCTCATTCGGATGCCTTTTTTTTTTTCAAGCAAACAAGGTTTTTTAATTTTATTAAGGTGTACCGTGGTCGCTTTCAACGTCTGAACATTATGCATCCCAGAGGGTGAGACGTGACGTCTTTTCTGGCCTAATGCTGATGTTCTTTATTATCAGGGACACGCTGATCTTAGTCTCGCTCATCTGATTAGCCAGAGCTCAGATGTAAGCTCCATAATGTAGAGAGGGTGAAGTGAGGCCCGCATACACACAGCACGGCCATGTCCTAAACGTTAAACCTAGTTTATAGCATGCAAGCCTCTGGTACCCTCTCTTTAAAAGCCAATTTATCCCACCTCTACTTATATTTCTTATTTCCTGTTGAGTGCTATCCAACTTTCTTTTTTTTTTTTTTTTTGCATCATTCCTAAACTCTTTTCGGTTAGTGTTCTTGGCTCGGATTAAGGGTGTAGCATGTGTGGGTGTAGCAAAGTCCAGACCAGAGAATGACCTGATGTTATGTCTTGGATGGTTACTGTAGCTGCCACAGTTGTAGTGCTGTTTATCAGGCTTCAAGCTCTACGCTCAGTGTCCTCAGCATTAAGGATTGACTCCCTTGGCTGAAACTGATCTTTAAGGTCAGCAGATCGGTCAGCTTTTTCTGTAATTTATAACCGATGCTCTGACACTGATAAACAGTCTACTGGCATCTCTGTCAGTGTGGCTTACTCTGCCTGAGTGCAGTGCACCATGTGACAGGCATAAAAGTGACTTTTGCTCAAGGATCCAAAAGTCGTCTGACAGAAAATTAACACATTAAAGAGATGGCTTTGACACCACATAAAAAATGTGAGGTGATAGATTTTCGGTGCCTGAAATTTTCACCTGTATATTAATTTTTCTGAAAAGGATCTGCATAATGTGTGAACACCTATCCAAGCCCTCGAGTTAACTGACATCCCTTAAAAGACTCTGGGTAAAGCAAGTGTGCCATTAAAAATTGAGATGGAGGTCATTTAATGGCACTTCCTGTTAAAGCTTTGATATTAGTGTAGTGACTCACCCTGCAGTCTGGTATTGAATGGCTGGCACCAAAAGAGGGTGTGTATCACCCAAGCAGTAAGGGTCTCTGTGGAGGGTGAGTTCATCTCTGAGCTCTCAGTTGTTGAGAATAACCATCTTGATAGAGGAATATTGTTTTTTCCTCTTCTGAGTTAGTATTTATTTTGTTTTTTTGTAGAAAAAAAAACGAATTCTAGGAAAAGGTGTGTGCCATTCGTCTTTGCGGCAGGCTTGATTGGGAGATTAAATGCATTTGAGTTTCATGTCTGAATGAATCTGTGCCCTTGGGAGGGGGAGCAGACTGAGAGCACACTGGCACAGGAACCCAATCACAGGTTGCCTGTAAAAGCCCTTCTGTTTTGAAAGGTGAGGAGCCGTGGGCAGCCGTAGCAGTTCTTCAGTAATGCACACAGCTCTCTGAGTACATTCGCGAATCACAGTTCCTGCCCCCTTCTCTCAAAAGTTTCAGTACCTCCTGATCAATAGCTGCAGATTAACCCGTCTTAACATCAAAGTTCATTTTTTCCACTTCGCGGAGGCAGCCGCTGTCAGTCACCAGTGGCCTCAGCTTCATTTCCCATCAGATGCGTTTACAGAACTGCTAACGTTCGCCTTTTTCACAAAGTTGATCTCTTGTAACTAGTCATCCATTTTAATTTTGCGGCGGCTTAATTCCCATGCTTACTGAAAGCAAGCTGAGTGTGCACTGAAGGTGCTCCCAGCAAATTGCCAATGTTATTCTATTATCGGCACAGCTAACTTTTTTCACCATAAACTTACAGCTTGTGCCTCGAATTTGCCTCAGAATGTCTTTGCGGTTATTGTAGGGGAGACTGTCATGGGCTCAAGAAAATCAAATGAAGTTAGATTAACCCAGATACTGTATGTTACTCCACATGGAATGAACGCAATGATTGTGGACTATTTTCTGCTCTCAGCATTGACAGGTGCGCATTTTCCATTAAGAGGAATATTTTCGCAAATGGGTGAAGCTGACTCATTTGCAGTCAAGTGAACAGAGTGTGAGTAGGCCTCTGTTTGCGTAGCTAACCAAAGAGCTATTCATTAGGCTTGGTTCAGAATAAGGGCGTTGCTGTGGCCCTAGGCTGTTGAACGGTCAGCTGTGGTCGCTCATGATCCTACATTTTTGACATGCAGATGCTAAAGCACAGACCAGGAACCGGCAATGCAGCCCATTCGCCTCAGACAAACTGTTGCCACGGAGCCACTGCCAGGGAGAGGCTCGACAACGAGCTCCAGGACTCCTGTCTGTGGAAGGAAGGAAGGAGTCAAAATGAGCCAGCTTGTCCTTTTCGATCCCTGGCACCAGACGGAGAGGCACACAGAGGGAGTGAAATATTAATGAGGGTCCAAAGCAAGGCCCCAAGGGGTCCCCAATCTATTAATCCAGATGGGGCCCATGACAGATGAACCCCCCTCGTTAGCAGGAGTCGCTGACGCTTTCGCCCAATGGCTCCTCTCCGCATGCCTCACCCAGCCCTGCTTGTAAATGAAACCTGTTGCAGTTTCACATGCATTGATTTTTTTTGTAATTTTTTTTTTTTATACCGGTTCAGCCATTTGTTCTTCTTACTGCCTTATCAGGGCCCGTGATCTACATGTGAAGACAGCCGTCCAAATGCTCAGAATCGCCTCCCGGTCCAGCTGCTCAGGGCCTTGTTCCCATTGCAGCCGGAGCCTGAGATCAGTCCAATTTGCAGAGCAGAGGGGAGACGCTCAAACAGCTGTGCAGTTGTGTTTCCCCCTTTTTTTTCTTCTTTTTTTCGCTCAATTTGGGCTCACAAGTTGACAGATCCCCTAAAAGAGATGGAAGGAAAGAAAGGAAGAGAGGGGGGTAAGACCCTGAGACAGAGAGAGGGAGGAAGAGTATTGTGTGGATCCTGTCAATCTGACAGGAGAACAGCTTCCCTTCTTTGTGAGAAGTGAGGTCTCTGTGGTGCTGAAAGTGGCATGTGTGTGTGTGTGTGTGTGTCTCACACACAAACTGAAAGGTGACATAGGCCTGTCCTCCTTCATTAAAGTCTTGAGGCTTTATTCCAGATGAGGGCCCTCAAGGACTCCCTCCCTCCCTCCCCCACCGGGGGCCTTATTCACTCTCCACAATAGCGGGGGCCAGCCAGCGAGGCAGCCGGCCCCAGCCAAGGACCCCCTCACCTCACTAATCAGGGCGCCACATTCCCTAGTCACGGCAGGCAACTGGCCGAGTGTGGCCAGCTGAGGGACCCGAGAATGCGAGCGGCAGCCCCCTCTCGCCGTTACTGCTAGGCCAGGGCCGCAGCCGGGCCGGACGGATCCCATGGGGCGGCGTAATATATGCCCGGACATGAGCCCGCCTCCGGCCGACCTGCTGCGTCTGTCGCACGAATGCCAGTGAAGCCCTGGGTGAAGTCGCTCCGCACAAATCCTGCACATTATTACCTATTGTCCAGACTGCAGCTGCGGTTCAGAGTGCTGGACAAAAGGGAGCTGTGTTTACAGGGAGTGTGTGTGTGTGTGTGTGTGTGTGTGTGTGTGTGTGTGTGTGTGTGTGTGTGTGTGTGTGTGTGTGTGTGTGTGTGTGTGTGTGTGTGCGTGTGAGTGTGAGAGCGTGAGAGAGAGGGAGTGGGTGAGGGGCAGTACACCTCATGGACACACAGGAGCTTGCCAGTTTGATTCCCCCGTCACTCTGTCAGACCAGGCTGATACATATCGATTTCCTCCGAAAGCCACAGATAAGGAAAGACGCCTTTTTTTTAATCTACATCTGAAATGACTGGCCGTGGTGCTGAAGAGATCTCACTGGTAATATCCCCATGCCTGTGTCTTCTGCTGTCTACCCACTGGACAGCAGCAGCTCTCTGTGAAATGCATAAGGTATGCAGAGACGTGGAAATAAACAAGCAGAGCCCAGACTTACACTTCCTGGCCCAAAGGATATACTTCCTAACACAGCTGGGGTGGGCACAGAGTGTTTCCGGATTTTATACCAGCTTGTGATCTTAATTATTCACCTACCTCCATTTATTTATGTTACCTGCCATTTTAGTTACATGTCTTGAAAAGGCCAAAAGGCCAAAGGCTTTTCTTCATGCCGTCACATGAAGGGTTTTTACCATGACCTAATCCGTGAGAAAATGGGTGTAGGTGTATGCCGCTACTGCGCTAACCGAGCCAGAATAATCCGTAGAAGCAACACCCCATCTCACACCTATCACCTGACTTGTTGGGGGCAGAGCATGGTGGGAGTTTGGTGCTTTGATCCCGTTCCTGTAGGTCCCTTACCACACTCCATTTCCCAGAACCACCTGGAGAGTTACAGCCCACATTAGTCTTCCAACAGGTTGTCATGGCGTCACAACATACCTCCGAGAACTGGCCTGTCTCATCGATTAAAAATTATTCTTTAAAAATAAAGGTTTTGGCCCATTTTCCTAAAATATTGTACCAGATGTCAGATATTATTGTGATACCCCCATACTCTGCATCTCGCCTACCCATCAGCTCCTTGACACTGGCTGGCTATCTATAGACAGCTAGCTAGTCACTTTGCCAAGTCCATACACCAGCTCACAGCAGCCACAACTTACTCATTGCTCTTGTGGCAGATAGTGTGACGAGACTGCACCCGCCCTGAGAATAACGTTTTAATTTGACACCGCGTGCCAAACTTTCTCTCTTCCTTTCCCATCATGACTTTCGCGAGACACCAGACAGATCAGTGCATCTATAGCCGGGCCGTTCTGCTATCTGATGTAAGTCGGCGCAGCCCACATCTGTACCCCCGCTATGAAAGGAAACAATTATGTCAGAGGGCGGACCTTAGCCCCTGGGTCTGCAGGCCCACACAGAAGTGCACATCTGGAAATGAGCTGAGGTGCACTCCCTGGAAGCCTGGCCTCCGCAGACATACTTCAGAGCTCCTTATATCCTTATGTACTCACGTGTTTTAATCTGGCCCAAAATCACAGCCTGCTATCCACATGAGAATGGCCAGGGCTCCCTATGAAAATCATTTATTTTAATCACCTGCAGAGATGTGAAATGAATTGAAGAGCTTTATCATCCAATTTGCCTATCCTTTTTTTTTTGGGGGGGTTTTGTTTTGCTTTTTCATAATTTATTCGATAACGGCTCCTTTGATATGCACATATTTTGTATCAGCCGGAGAGACAAGCGGCAGCTCTGGGAAAATTACGCTGACCAAAGTTCCCCTTGACTGTGTGTCACACTGAATTCAAAAGGTTTAATCTCCCACAATAACCCTCTGTCTTCAGAGAAATTGCTTTTGGGTTGGTAAAGTAAGCAGCCAAACATTGTTATTGAGCCCAAGAGGAGCGGGGGCCTTGTAAACAGTGACCTTTCAGCCGGGGAACACCGACAGATATTGAGCGATCCTCATTGTACGGAGAGAATGCATCTGCTCGGCTGGTAAATGTTGTGGCATATGGATATTTTATCCCGCGCCGCCTTTAATTGCTTTAGTGTCAGGCCATTTTCTCTCTGGTTTCTCCACAAAGAAAAAGGGAAGACGCGTAGCGCTTAGGAAGGTTTGACTTCACATTCACCGCTAAGATACGGTACGGGTCCCTGACCTGACAGCACAGACTGTGACTCCCCCCCCAATCCTCCACCCCCCAGACAGAGGCACAAGCTAAAAGGTTGGCATACCATTCTTCCATTGTCCACTTACATTTTGGTCGCATCCCAAAATTTTTAGGAGGCTAATGCGGTTAGCTTAATTTGTAGGAATTCACTCAGGAGGCTAACGCCAACGGCAACGCACACACAAACGGTTGCCACATTGGGTCGGGTCTCACGGTCATTTGTGGGTGATCTCTGCCATCACTCCATAGTACGATGCCTGTAATGCATGACAGCTGATGTGGCATGAATGTATGAGGGCCAATAACGCGTAGCAGGGGCCTCGGCTTTGAGGAGTTGAATGGGAAGCGGCACGCAAAGCCCGGCGGCTCTCCTATGCCAGGGTTCAGACGCAGAATCTAAACACGGCTGGTTTCTCACAGTGTTGAATTATTTATTATACCGAAGGTTTCAGAGAGCTGCCTTCAATAAACTTCTTTTGAATCTTTGAACTCCGTGGGGGATTATGGATGAGGCTGTGGTAGGGTGGAGGGGGTGGAGGGGGGATTGGGTGATGGGTAAAAACAAGGGCAGCCTCCTAATAATCAGATAGCAAAGGGCCTTTGAACTACTGTGACAAATGAACTTTTTCTTCTTCTTCTTCCCAATCCTTGGATACTTGCAGCATTTCATTCCACTAGATACTTACAGTGCTTTGAATTGAATTAAAAAAAAAAAGTTTTTTTTTTTTTTTAATTAATTTTCTGTTGGTAGTGTCTCTGCCCCATCAACCAATCTCACTTGCCGACGTTCTACTGTCACCATCAGCTGTCACAGTTACTTCCGATCAGCTGGTGAACGGGCTCATTCCATTGGCCAGAGGATTGATATGGAGGCCCTTGCTGGAGGCTGGGCCACCAGGCCACAGATCTTGTGCTGCTGGATGGAAACCTTGGCTGTATTCTACTCCAGGCTTTCACTCTGGCTGTTGATATCCTCCCTATCCGCCTGCAGGGTCCTGGCGTCTCATGCACAAGACTGTCGTCCTTTGACCCATCGTTGGTCATCTGAGCCATTTATGGCCTTGAGAACCGTTGCTCTCACTGATGGGTGATGTTGTGAGTCAGCGGGGCTCAGTTAAACTAAAGCACACTAAGCATGGCATGGACTCTGAGGGGGAAACTTCAGTGACAATGAAAAAAAACCTGGCAACCCACATCAACCCTTGACTGAGCGGAACGTAGCTTGAGAAGCCCGCTTCATGTTCAGATGGCTCCGGAAGCCTGCAGGTGACTTGGGATGTGCACTCACATGTCAGTCAATGAAATATGGAAATTTTGAATGAAAGTGTTTAATGGGCGTCACCATATAAAACACCCAAAGGCAACAGCTTGCATGCAAACCACGTGCTAAAAAAGTGGTTTGAGCGGTTGTGGATCCACTGCGCAGAGCGATTTAGCAAAGTGTTATTTCTCCCAGCCATTCGGGGTGGGGATGGGGATGGGGGGGTTATTTTTGTCTTTGTTTGTGTCGGTTTCTCACAAAGTGTTTAAACACATTTAAATTCCTTCTGCACTTATGATTCAGGGTGTCTGCACATGGGATCGGGAGCATGTGCAGTCACACATTACTGCAGCTAATCGCAAAAATTAACTTCCCTCGCAGATGTTTTTTAATAACCTGATTTATTTATTTACTTATTTTTCCTTATTTTTTTTTTTCGTTCACACCATACCCTCTGCTGCTTTTGTGCAACTTTTTTGCAGAGAGTTTTTTTTTCTCAGTTCTCCTCGCACAGTGGTGAAGTGCGAGGGTGGGGGGGGTGGGGTGGGGGGAGTGTTAAACCCTCTGTAAGATCATAGCGGTAAACATGTTTTAATTTGCAATGGGACTGATATTGTTATGGAGGCGCCATGATAATAATGAACTTTTTTGAAGTCAGTCTTTGATTTGAAGAATGTAAAACAATATACACTTTTTTTTTCTTCTTCTTGTAATTTCAGAAGAGTGTTGGGTTGGTACTGTGTATGATGCTTAAATGGTGAACAGGGACGGGCACACCTGTCAAAGTGACTGCAGTAAAATCTCATGGTGGCAGTGGAAGAAGAGTAGGCAGGTCTGCTTCTGCCCATTGAGCAAACACGCACATGGCCGCAGAGTTCATACGGGGCTGGTGGAACCCGACATTTACTTCAGCCGTGCGTTAAACAATTACAATGTCAACTTTTTTTTTTTTTTTTTTAAAACGTCCTGCTGATTCCACGGTTGCCCGGCCCTGCAGACCTGAGATTAAAAGCGCAGGAGCCCAATGGCCGTGTTGCCCTTTCATCATTTTCACAGTGGGAATGCAGATGAGCCTCGCACCTGTGCTCCATCAAAACCAAACGCTGTGCCATGAACCATCACAAAACGCCCATTACAGGGACAGGAGAGAGGGGGAGAGAGAGAGAGTGCAAATGACAATGAGAAACAAACAAAGTGCTTTGCGTGGAACCAGGGACTGGTATTGTTAATGAGTTTCAGCTGTAAATGTGTGCGTTGCATCGCATACTGCACCGTATCTACACTATATAAATAAATAAACAACGGCATGGATTGCTGCACCAACAAAGCTGAGGCCCCATTGAGACTCAGTTCAGTTCAACTGAATTCAGCTCGGGTCAACTCAGTTAAATTCAGTTTATTCAATTTGAGAGAGGTGGCTACTTCCCTGTCTTGACAGAGTTAAAGTAGGTGCTTGAGAGAACGAGAGCCCTGCTGCGTCACTGCTTGGCAGGGGACCACCACCAGCCCCATGCTGTATAACACACCAATTAAAGCCGGGGACGCTGGTCCTGTTTCAGCGGCCGTCTGGGCGCTAATCGGTGTCACCGGCCGTATATTGGCTCGCGGAAATAACGATTTTAGCGCCAAGCAGCACTTTAAAGGCAATTTCAAGGTCGTCCTCTGCACTTGTTGAGGAGTAACTGTACCAATTCGGTAAGATGGGGCTGAGGGGTATTTCAGCGTCGCGTGGTTCAGGCGGTCGGAGACACTCGGAGGCGAATAATAGAAGTGAAAATGGAGTTCTGCTGGGAGTTGTGGGGGAAAGTGCACGCAGTATACAGTACTGTAGAATTGATATGGCATGGATAATTATATTCAAACCCATTTGCAAGAAGGAAACAAGGAGCTTGCCATTTCTAACGGGTAGGAAAATCAAGTTAGTAATAGGACACCCCCCGCCCACCACTGCCCCCCAAACCCTGAGGGATAAACACACAGGTCAATGGACCGTTTAATTTAGCTTCTTGATACTTTGGTAGAAATGAATATGATGCCCCATTCACTCACACTGTGTAACGCATGTAGGCAAGGAAAGTAAATGAGGTATAGCTAATACAATTGAATGTAATGAGTGGCTGAAACAACAGAAAGAGAGAGAGCGAGGGAGAGAGAGATGGAGGGGAAGCTTGCGCTTCTGGATCAGGGCTTATGGCGCGGGTTTGATTCAGTTCATTCTTTATGTGTTGCTGCTTAGCGCTCACCGTTTAATGAAGCCTGATTGGCAATGCGTCTCAGTACCCATTATCATCAGGAGCCACGCGAACGTCGTAATCTGCAATTATCATTGCAATTACTGGAGCCCCCCGATCCTCCGGGCTTAAATCAGCAATCACATCCAGGCCCGCTTTACCACCTGTAAAGTGTCGACCCCGGAGGAAATGAAATGAAATGACAGCCCCTGCTGCATCCGTCCATCCTAAGTGCTCAATCCCTTTTTCTCTCTCTCCCTCTCCCTCTCTCTGTCTCTACATCTCCCCCTTTCCTATCCCTCTGTCTTTGTCTCTCCCCCTTCCTCTCTCTCTCTCTCTCTCTCTCTCTCCCCTTCTCCCTCACTCTCGCTCTGCCTCTCCCCTCTCTACCCCCCCATCTCTTCCCATACAGGGAATATATAAATCACCCCATTATCAGTTTAGACGCCTTATCATAATTACACGTTTGTCACAAACTGTCTCTGTTGAGCGTGATAAAAGGAGAGGTTGATTAACCGGGGGAAGAGTATTGATTTCTATTGACAGTCCTCTCAAAGCCCCATAATGAATAGGATGCAAATGAGCTCCCAGCAGCAGTATATTTAATGACTGGCGGCTATAAAGAGCCGGATATCCTGGTCCGGCGGGGATGTGTATCATTTGTACAGGTACAGAGGGACCGTGTGTGCGGCTTCGGTGAGTCACCGGCGGGGTTTCAGAATGACATTTACCGCAGATCTCAGTGCGCTCTGTCCCTGGATATAGACTGGGGATCGCGCAGCAGCTGTGTCCAGTCTCCGTTGCTCTGTCCTTTGGCCTCATTTATGGAGTAGCCCGAAACTTGCGCCCCTCGTTGAAGTGGGTGGGTCTGTTGGGGGGCACGGGGGCGGGTCGACTGTAGGAGTGGGCGGGGTCACGGGGACTGTGTGACTGTGTGAGCAGCCAGAGGCTTTGCACCAGCTGTTCTGTCCTCCCTGAAAATCAGATGTCTCTCATCCCGTTTAATATGGTGGTCCCCTGCAGCAGGGGTTGCCCAAACTGCATGGGGGAGCCACGCCCACCTCTCCACCAACCTCTATGACTCATCACTGACATTGTGAGGTAGCAGCGGAAGCCTGGGCTAGATTCAATCAAGCGCACTTGGTCTCTTTAAGGACACATCCAATTTAATCAAAATGGACTTGTGTCTTTCAAACGGCAGTTGCTGTTCTGTTTCTGAATGAAAAAGGACACATTCCGAAGGGCATGTTTACTTATCTTTGATAAAATAAAACATCTCAAAGAAAATTATTTTGTAAAATTAAGTTTGCTCTGATTGAATTTCTTAAGCCTTTTTTTTGTTTGTTTTGTTTGTTTTCTCTGATATATGGCACCATTTCAGGCAGCCGTTGTTTGCTCTGTTTTCAGCTCATTAGATAAATGTTTTCCAAGACTTTGTTCAGAGTGAGTCACTGCATTACATGAATAAAGCTAGTTAATACTGTTTGGTGACACCTGGGCCAAGGTATTAAAACAAGAGTTATGCATCTCACTTATACGGAGCCTTTTTCTTTTGCAATATAATACACAATACTCCAATTCAGACATTAATAATGTGTGTCTCATACCATTATTGTTTATTTATTGATCAAATCATGTCATTTTTCAGAGTTTAACCAGGTAACAGTATGGTATAATGGTTAGCTGGTATGTAGCTCTGAGGCCGTATGTTCAGCTCCCAGATTGAGCATTGCTGTTGTACCCCAGAGTGAGACGCTTCGCCCAGATTGCTGCATAAATGCACAGTGTAATCAAAGTGCTAAATGCTTCATATGCAGATGTAAATTCAGACAGTTGTGTCAGTTCATGCCTGGAGGACACTGGTATTCTTACAGGTAGATGCATCACCTGCTGTATGACATTAGCCAGAGCCGCCAGTCAGACAGCCTGGGCTCATTTTCTTCCCCGCTCTTTCTCCCGTCACACAGCAACAGAATGGCTCCTAGCAACCATGACCGGATACAGAGGCTACGGCACGAGTTCCAGCAGGCCCGGCAGGATGACGATCCGGACGACCGCCGCCGCACCTACAGCTTCGAGCAGCCTTGGGTGAGTGACGAGATGTGTTAAAGCTCATTAAGGTCGCCCTGGTCTTGTGTTAGTACTTCAGTTTTAAAAGTCATTAAGACGGCCCCATGTCAGCCTGAAGCAGGCTCTCCCTCTCAGCTGGGGTCCAATTAAAGGTTTCCTCCTTATAGTTTGTGTAGGTTTATTTCTTCTTGGCGCTGTCAGCCTAGGCTTGCTCTAGGGGCTGTTTCAGGCCCAGGTTCTATGTAAAGCTGCTCTGTGACAAAGCTGTCATAAAAAGCTCTACATAAATTTGAATTGAACTGAGATGTGAAAATTGGCAGGTGACGTTCACCTGTTCAACTCTTCCACCGCTCTCCTCTAATCATGCTTACAGTAACCCTCTACCTGAGTGTCTGTCTTCCTCCAGCACTGGGAGAGGTTAAAAACCAGATATATAAACTCCATCGCTCACAGTTTCTTTAAGCAAAGTGGATATCCTTGAAACTTCTAAATTACTGTCCAGAGACAGTATTGGTGAAAGATTGACTAAATTGATTTTTTCCCACTTTGCTACTCTCCTCATCCACATTTTTAGAATCAAGCCATAGTCTGTCTTTCTCTCTATTCAGTCTCGAAAACTCATCTCTAAAACTGTGAGGCTGAAATTTGGAGCAAATTTTTCCAAAATGTTCCAAAAGTAAAATGCTTTTGGTCCATGGTTAGTATTTTCACTGTAATCAAGTGTAATTTCTCTGTCATTCAGAAGAGAAATCGCGTCCATTTTGACAGACTGTCTTTTTTTTATCTTACTTATTGATTTTGCGATAGACACAGTTCCGCACATCTCTGCTAATGTGTGAAAGAGTAGAATTGTGGCTGGTCTTAGACTGCATTCTCAAATTGTTCTCTTCTTGTCATTTTCTGTGTGAGTAGCGTTTTTTTGTGTTTGGGTGTTTGTACTTTAGATATATCTCCATTCTGGCAAGCTGTGTATTGAGCCTGGAAAAATATTATTGTCTCAAGGTCTTGTATCATTATGCATAAGTAATTAGGTTTTTATTCACTATAGCAGACTGACATTTTAAACCTAATAAAAAAAGGCTAGCTTTAATTCATTCAGTGAACACCATTGTTATATTATCAGACATCTATTTGTTTAAACACATTCCCTGTGAATGTGAGTCTTGGCATTTTGATGTGAGCATTATTTTATCTTTTTTTTTAAACAGAAAGTGAGAAAGAGCGCAGTACTGTCTGCTGAGAACTTCACTGCTGAGGGGAAAGGTCAAATGGATGTGTATCTTTGGGACGTAATGGCTTGAGACAGACATCGAGGCTTGTCCGATGACTTCCTGTTCTTAGTGCGAAGGGAATTTTGTAAATGACAGCCAAATTGCCTATATAGAATAGAACCATTTTATGGGTCAAAACGTTGACCCTCCCCATGCTAAAATTACTGGAGAATTATATCCATCCGCCCATTCCCTTCCGTCCTCAGAACTGACAGAAAACAGAGAAATATTTTTTGGGGTTTTTTTTTGGAGTTTTAAATCAACTTATTGATTAATCCGTAAGCTTTAATGCAGCGGCAGGCGCAGGTATCTCCCAGCAACCAGGTGTGTGATGTCAGGGAGCGAAGCGCCATTTTCATTTCCCATAAGCGTGGCTGTCATACAGGCTGCTGGCGATAGCATGGCCCCTGTCTGAAGACAAACAAGTTTGCCGACGCTTAGCTGAGAACCCTGACACCCAGCTGCCTCCCTCTTATTCAGAGTGAGGGATCCAGAGAAGTCAGATTGCCTTTGTTTACCGTAGCTTATTCTAACTGTTTGTCTTATTGATGGATCAAAGCCTTCTCTCTTAGCCTGATACAGTTACATCGTCCTCTGCGCTACCGGGGGGAGTTAGGCACTCATATTTACACAGCCGAGCCGCCGCTGGGCTCTGCTTAAGACTCTTAATTGCCTGCCATTGTTTACATTGTTGGGAGAGCAGAACCGTTCCACAGTAATAAAATATAGTCCTCCTGTGGAGACAGGAGAGGTCTGTATTAATGTCCGAACCGAGGGCCTGTTCTGCGAGTCGAGAGACCACAGCGACGAGAGGGCGAGCAGGAGTCGCAGGAAGTGCCTGAGTCTGGAATCCGGCGCAACGAGAAAATAAACCGTTCGGTCAACACCCTTTCAGACAATTAGCTGGGGTGCCCTCAGAAAGGTCAGGGCCTGGTGCCAAGAACAACGGCCGTTTGCAGATGTAGCACCTAAAGTAAATATGAGGAAATATTTGAGAGGGCAATTCTGAAATCAGTCTTATTTTATTATTATTTTTTTAAAGGTAGCAATGCAAGGTGAAGAAATTAAAACATTCTGAAAGAGAACGTCTAACCAAAGCCATTTCATCGATAAAATAGCGGTTTCATATAAGAGGCTACAAAGCTGTTAGAATATTGACAGGTAGCGTAAACCATTCTTAGAACTGTAATGGTTTATATCAAGCCAGAACGTAAGTGCCTGTCATTCCCAGGGCCTCCCCAGCAGATGGGAATGGGGATCCTCATATTGACAGTAGTCACCTCGGTGCCTTTATTTGCTCATTACCTTGGATAATGAAGACCCGTGCACCGCTGGCATCGACCTGGGAAACATGGCCAGTCATGCTGCTGCGCAGATCAGGGTGTGTTTTGTGGAGCTGTTCATACATGAGAGACACTCTCCTGGTCCCTCTAGCCCTCTATCTCTATGCAAAATTCAAAAACTTTTCTCCAATAGCCCAGTTTGTAATTCCTGTGTACCATGACAAAATGTAATACATGTTGTTCTGTATTGCAGCTGCAGCAGGTGAATAAATCATATGGGTAAATTAGAGCCATTTTGTGAAGATCTGCTCAATGCCTAGATAGAAGGCTTAAGGGACCAGTTCATAATAATGGGCATTTGGTTCAGCAAACTTTATGCCAGATTAAATCAATGTTTGTCTTTACCTTTGACTCACAGTTGAATATAAATACCCATTATTTTCTTCATGAACACATTTTATTGAGTTTGCCACTCGCTACGGCTATCTCACTAAACTGTCTTTTCAGAAGAAAAAAGTTAAGTTTGCATGTATTAGTCAAAGTTAGGGGTACATTTTTAGTGAAACCAGCCCGTAATCCATTTTAGGAAAGGGCATGTGTTATTTTTAATGCCTCTCGATCTCTGTAACTCCAGCATAGAGTGGGGGTGGGGGTGAGAAGCTGTAATATATGGGGAGAAAATGCACTGAGAAGCGAGGTGTGTCTTTTCCTGTCTCTTCCAGCCCTCAGGCTAAACGGGGAGAGGAATCGGGTCAGACACATAATGTAAAACTGAAGTAATATCTACAGATCCCAAGCCTGCTACAGACCTCTGCCAAGTTGCAGGCAGTTAGATTTTTTTTCTTTCTTTCTGTGATGTGTGGTGTATTAAAAGGGAATTTCCAGATGTTAATTCTGAACTGCATACATACATATATATATGTACTCTGGAGGCTTGCCTGTATTTTTAAACAATAAAAAATAAATCACTGTCGGATTTAAGAAGAACCCAATTCCTCGTACACCCCGTAGCCAAATGTTACCATTATCCACTTACCCAGAATCAAACATAACCTGAGCAACTGTTATAAATTTGTCTTGGATTATAATAGCCCTCATGTTTTAGCATTTTAGGCTTATAAGAGTTTACAAGAAATTCAGCTATGCATGACCATATCACAAAATGATAAACGGGAAAACCAGAGAGTCAGGACAGAGACACACGCCCTTATGGAATCTTCCAGAGCAGCATGACCACAGCATAGTCACCTGACCGCTGAGAGGTCAACAGTGCATACAGAAACCATGTCTGGCAGTGGACTGCAGTCAGGGAGGTTATCAGAATGGCTGTGGGTGAATTCAAACATTGGGCCAACCTCTGGCCAGTGAAATGTTCTGAGATAATACAGAACCAATTCAACATCCTTTATGCTCTATCCTGTTTACACAGACACCAGTTTCCTTGTATTGGAGTTCAGCTTAGACAAGAGTCTCTGACAGGCAAATCTAGTTCTAGAAGGTCATAGTTTACCCACAGAAGTTTGTCTTTTTTTTGTTTGTGTTGTACTTGCTTTGTGTATTCCTGGATATTAGTTACACTGACATTGCTAGGACTGTTGTGTTTTATGTTTTAGGTATTTTGTCTACATAGTGTTAGTTTCATTTTAAACAAAAATATAAACCTGGTCTTCAAAAAAGCAAGCACAACATTATGATTTCTTCACCTGAAATGTTTGCATAACAATTGTACACAAAAAATGTACATAATTTTTATGAGGCATTTTCAATATAAAGCCTGTAAAAGGAACATGTGTTAACAAATGAAATGGGTACATTCCACATACGAGCATTTTGCATGTATGATACTGGCAATCAGTTTCTTGTGTCATGATATTAAGCCAGAGACATATTTTCTGCTACGCTTTTTGTTCTACTCTGAGCCAGTGGATGGGACTGGACCGCAAGCTGGAGCCCTGTACAGCCGCAAACAGCCTGGGCTTACACCACAGACTAGAGTAGTGGTATTTTATATTATGGTACAGTATGGTTGTGGTTATGGTACTTATGGTCATGATTTTCTTCTTATGGCTTGTACTTGTGCAATCTGAGATGTATTTTAGCTCAGATTTGCATTAGTGCTTTATTGATGCTGCATAGTATATACTCTTTGGCTTAGAAATGTTATTAGCCAGGTCTGGCATTACTGTCTGATGCACTTATGTTGTCCCAAATTATAAGTCACTCTGGGTAGCTCTTGCTAAATGGCTGTAATGCGATGTGATGTATGTTGTAAATGTGTGGGATTGGGTTAAAAACCATGCAAAAACCTTTGGCGGAATCCCTGCCACCAGAACTGTTAGCATCGCCGCATGCTTATGGAAACCAGTCCGAAGGCCGCTAGCAGTGAAATGGATTCCATATGCCCCCACGAGCGGAAGGTGGGGAAGCATTCTGGAAGCCATTCACTGTGGCACAGGGTTAAATACCGCTGCGCAGAGGCACGAAAGGATGCCGGCAAGCATCTGCAGACTGCGGACGCAAACGCTGATCTGGTCATTTCTGCAGCCCTGACCTCCGTTTGATTTTGGGGAGGTCGGGCCCGCCCCGTCTATTATCAGCTCTGTGTGGACCCACGGCTGTTAGAAAGTCTGCGGCAGGGTTCCCCACAACCCCGTCCCCCACCCTCAAATCTGTCTTTACGGTGTCTGCTCCTTAATAGCTGCAAATAATTTTCTTAATTATGCTTTTGGGTTTTTTTTTTGGTTGTTTTTATACTGGTATGTTTGGACAGGTGTCTCCTACTTCTTTACAAGTACAGGCACCACAGGAAACAAGTGGGGGGGAAAAAAAGCTACAATATCGACATCATTTTTTTTTGTTCGTTTAGATAATGGGCATCTTAGTATTTGATTTCAACAAATGTCATGTTTTATAAAGCATGGTATCCCAGCAGAACAGGGAGTAATCAGATTCCCTTCTGCTAATGTCATTAGAGTGACTGATCATTCCTCCCCAGCCATTTGTCATCCGTTTCTGCGACATGGCGTCAGACACTGCCCCGTTATGCCAGGATGAAAACCTGCCTTTCTTTTCAGGCCTTCTCTTCTTTCCTCCCTCATTCCCATACCATGAAAAAAAGTTTGAAAGTTGTTAATTTTTTTTCTTTTCTTAATAAAACAGAGCTTACTTCCCTTAAAATAAAGCTGATATCATATTATGTCTGTTTTACAGTTGAGTGAAGTCCTTAAAAAAAAATAGTGAAATTGAAATTTCTGTGAAACTTGAGAGATGGTACACGTTGAAGGTTTGCGCTCTTGGAATAATGATTTTTTTTGTTTGTTGGTTTTATTTTTGAGAGACATAGGGGTCCTGGACGATTTCCTTAACGAGTTTAATTGCCCTGTTTTTACAGCTGCCAGTGTGATTGACAGCTGGCCTTTCAGATATGATACATCCTGAAGTTCCCTCAAACAAATACTGCTGTAACTGTAATGTCGTTATCTAGACATGGTCACACACATGCAGTCCCGTGTTTTCTCTTGAAACTCAACAGCAGTTGTTCCAAGGTATTACATATTTTTTCACATGTAAGCATCCAGGTTAATATTTCTGGTTTATCTTTTAATTATTTCTGAGGTGCATTTTTTTAATGAATGCACTTACGACAAGTGCATTCATTAAAAAATATATATATCACACAGTTTGCCCTCTGGAACTGAATCTTAATTGGAGAACTGAATGCAGTGCCTCACTTGTGTTGTTAATGTCCAGTGGTCAACCTGATATTTACAGTGTTAGGTGTTAGCATTGTAAAGGTTATTAGTACGGTGGTCTGGAGGGACATTTTTAAATATCACTAAAGCAATTGAAACCCTGGAGTTACATTGTGAGTCAGAGATACCTGAATAATGCATCCCTGAAGATCTGTATGTTATACACATGTCAGGGGAGAGAGGCATGCTAATGAGTGAATATTTAAATGTTTTTACCCACAATTCCCATTTCCATTATAACAGAACTATTTCCATTAGTTCTGCAGGGCATGCCAATCAGTAACCAAAGACTGTCTGTGTACATTGAACTGTAGTAAAGATAACTTTGTTTTCCCACACCGCCCATGAAACATGAACATGTCTGATGGAGCAAAGCATCAGTAATTACACCACAGTTTTAGCAAACAGTTTGTTTTCCAACAAGTGATTCTAATAAATACATATTGTATTTTGTTTATATATTACATGCTACTTGGAAGAGACATTTAATAAATGACAGTGATGTTGTCATGCTGTACGTGTGAGATCTTTGACGACCAGGAGTCTGTGCCACAAGGCATATTCAAATATGTGCAACGGCTTTGCCAAAGGAACAATGCAGTCACGTGCTGCATTAACGCTTTATAACATCTGTTTTCTTTTATACTAAACAACCACTGCTGTGCCCATTCCTATGTGATTGACTGGGAATACTCCGTACAACTTCACACCGTAATAATGGGTATGGATAGTCTTAAGGAAGTCTTTTGTCCATTTTTAAATGCCATTCATGAATAGACGGCTTGAATCATTGGCTGTGTACTGTCGTTTCATGACTATATGGCTAATTTAGAGTGTGACTAAAATTTGTCTCTAAAACTTTGCTGTCATATCCTGGAAGGCCGTCATTTTGTAGAAACAAGGTTTTTGCTCGGCACGGGTATGAACAAACACTAAATGCTGCACACGGGAAGCATGGGGCTTTTCTGTGTGGTTAGAGGGTTAACAAAGATGGCGGCGCTGTGTTTGTGTGTTTCAGGCCAGCGGCGGGGCGTACGGCGCCCAGACAGGGCCGTCACTCGGTGTCCGTTGAGGTGCAGATGCAGAGGCAGAGACAGGATGACAGGGACTCCTTCCAGCAGGCCCAGAGACAGTACAGCTCGCTGCCACGGTAACCCCGGCCCCCCCGACTGTATCGCTCAGTTTCTCCCCCTATCTGTGTCTCTGCCTCTGTCCATGTTTATCGCTGTGTCTGCTTCTATCTCTGTCCCTCCTCTCTCTCTCATTCTCTTGTTTTCTTTTTTCTCCATGTCTCCCTATCGCCTCCCTCTATCTGTGTGCCTTGTGTCTCTCTGCCTCGCCTGGGCCTATCTTTATCAGTTCTTCACTATTATGTTTCATTCTGTGTCTCTTTACTGCCTTCCCTCTCTCTGTTTCTCTCTCAATGTCTCTCTCTCTCTCTCTCTCCCTGTCCCTCTGCCCTCTATTTCTCTATCTCTACTTTTGGTGCTCTCTCTTCCTCTGTCTTTCTGTTTTTTTCTCTCTCCTCTTTCTCTCTCTTCTGAGGGTCATCTGTAGGCTCTCTGCGGATGCTTCCCCAGCGTCTGCCAGTGTGAGCAGATGGATGTGGTTAGAAATGCTTAAGTTGTGCATTGAAAGTTATTTTTATGTAAAGTACGGTCATTTGGTGTATTTCGTGTGATCTAACCGAAGTCTAACGCAAGTGAAGCCAGGGAGTCTAAAATGTATTTAAAAAAAAATCATTCAAACCTTCCAAAAAACTTGGGAATCAGAAATTATGCTTCACTGAATTTAAAGAGATTTATTCAGCTGCATTCGTTGTGTGGAACATTGCCTGTTATCTGAATGCAAGTTAGATGTTCTTCCATTGAGTAACACTAGACTTCATTTAATCATTATCAGCCCAAATTAAATGTGGAGTTATGAAAATGACTTTAGGAATCAAAAAAAAAAAAACCCTTCCAAAACATAACAATGTGTGGCTGAAAAAAGAAAAAGTGTTTTCAAAAGAGAGTTTATCTTGGCACCACTGTCCTGTCAGCTACAGCGTGATGTTCAGCACAATCCTGTTTTCTTTATTCTTATTTTTGTGTAGTTTTCACATATGTCATAAATGTCAATAAAGCTCGTGAGTATCAGGGATCTTAAGCCCCCCAGCAGAGTTTGATGTTATAGCCTGCATTTCCAGCTATCTTCCTGATAGCTTCCTATCAGAGATCTGTTTCAGTTAATGCAAATCAGAGCCCAAGCATAGTGTTAGGTGACACTTCCTTTTGCTTTGCACACTTTAATAAAAAAAAAAGAAAAAAAGAGGAGCTTGACTGAAGGTGCTACTGATAAAGTCTGGCTCAATTGCTTTTTGGAGACACCGTCATTTTTCCCCTACGAACTTTTAACGATTGTCATCATTGACAACAAAGTGCAAGCAACCTTTTATGGCCAGACACTTTATCAGGAAATAGGAACAGTTGGTAAACAGATGTTGTTCTTGCACTTCAGAATGTTCACTCCTATAAATGATCTATATCTCTTTTAACACTGATTTGCAATTGGCCAATTCAGTCATGGATGTGTCTGTGGCACTGCCAGAACATCAGCAGTATAGCATAAGTATGCATATACCTCCAATTCAATGTAGTTGGCTGTGAGTTAGACACAGTTAAACACCATACAGGCCACATAGTACTCCAGGAAAGATATATATAATATCACATGTGTCATGTTACTAATTGACTTCAATGTGCGCTGTACAAATGTCACTTATTTTCTCTATTGTTGGGGTGGAAAAAAAAACAGCTGAAGTTTTCAAAACATGACTTGCAATGCGATGGAAATGAAAGGACTATGTTGAATGGACGCTCTCCCTGGGTTTACAAAGAAGGATTTACCAGACAAGCTGTCTGTGACAGTTGACCTTTGATGCTCCGTCTTAACATAATCTCATGGCGCAGGTGACAGAGGTCAAATATAAACAAGCTGAACTCTGGTGTTTAGAGGTAACATCAGAGGGATCCTCTGAGAGTAGCTGCTCATTAGCTACCTTTGGATTAATCATGGCCGATCCCCCGCCCTCATAATGAGCTTGAAATGTGAACCTGGATCAGCGGTCCGCACAAGCAAAAGGACATTCTCAGCCAACGCCGCCTCCTCAGAAAGAACGCTCCCTTAATCCGCGGACTGACATGGAGGTATTTAGATGAGAGCTGCCCTAGTGAAGTGGCCGACCGGCGGGATGGGACGGCCGTGGGAGGCTGAGGGGGTAATGGGTGGAGATGGATGCTGTGTGAGAGACCCGCTGCTCAGGCAGTGCCAGCAAGGTCGATGGGACATCACTGCACTGGGTGAGGGAGTGTCTGTGTGTATGTGTGTGTGTGTGTGTGTGTGTGTGTGTGTGTGTGGTTTTGTTTGTGTTTGTGAATGTGTGTGTGTGCACGTATGGTTTTGTTTGTGTTTGTGAATGGCGTGCGTGCGTGCCTGTGTGTGTGTGCGTGCCTGTGTGTGTGTGTGTGTGTGTGTGTGTGTGTGTGTGTGTGTTTGTATGTGTGTGCATGTATGGTTTTGTTCGTGTGTGTGTGTGTGTGTGCCTGTGTGGTGTGTGTGTGTCAGTGTGTGTGTGTGTGTGTGAATGGTGTGTGTGTGTGTGTGTGATCTGCAGAACTATACTGAATATCAGGGCGTTTGAAGGGTGATTCCTCTCACATGCATGCACATACAACCAAGCACAAACAGTTACCAACACTCTCACACACACACACACACACACACACACACCCACACACACACACACACACCAATTAATACATATTTATCTACACACAGACAATCACACAGGCACACAACTACACACACTTTGCATAAGTACGTGCAGAGACATGCACGTTCAAAGACAAACACGAGAGGAAAAAAAACATTGTTTCTAGTTTTGTATCTGAGAGAAAGGAAAGCTTCCCCCCATGATAAACTCTGATCTGTGCCAGATGGGTTGAGCAGACTTACAGCAGTTACAAATTTCCTTTCAGGCTGACTTTGTGTCGTACTTTCTGCCTTTGTTATATTTTGTCAGTCTAAAGTTAGCCCTCATTTGTCTTGAGGTAATGTTGCTTTTAATTAAATTTCCTCAAAACCATGTAATTATTTATCTTAAATTTCCTGTATAGAAATGGGGCAGAGATGTATAGATGAGAGAGAGATAGGAATGAAATGAATCATTCCCGGTACAGAATGTGTGGAGGGTGAAGGTAAGTTGACATTAAATTATGCTTAGCACTGTACTGAAAACACAGTTCCCAGTGACTGTTGCTGAACATATGTAGAAGTCTTTTGACAGCGCTACAGTTTTGATGCCGTGGAAACTGAATGCCAGAATGTGGGGATTTTTCAGCAGTCTGTTTCAACATCTGCTGCCACTTTGAATTGTGCAGAAAGATCTGTACTGTCTGAGGACCGCCATGTGTTTCACTTCATCCTCTTCATTTACTTAACATGTACAGAGCTGAGCTGGAAGACAGCGATTAAGCGTTCACGAAAATGGGGTGCATAGTGTGGCCTCCAATAATCCATGTCCTCAAATAAACGGCACTCCTCAATAAACAGGCATGGTCATACACATGCTAACATGCCGATAAACACTGCTGTGGAATACATACTTTAAATGACAAACTGTACAGCACATCCTTAGCGTTACAATATATGGATGTGGTGGCGTAAGGCTTTAACTAGCAGGATAATGTAGCTTGCTTGCTTGCTTAAACTGTGTTCCTAACAGGCTTAGATGAACTTTTGGTCTTCCTTCACTTCGTCTTGTGAAACAAGGTGACAGGAATTAGCCTTAATATATTATTAATAGGTCCACTGTATCTCCATTGACATTGTAAAAAAATTTTAATTTAGACACTTAAAGGTCCACTCTAGCCAGATGTTCCTCCTGATTTTACTGAAAGAAAAGAGGAAACAGAGAGTGGTGACCTGGGGTTCATGGAAGTAGTGTAACGCTCCCTTCATTTGTGCGGTAACTTAACTTTACTGATAAGGTAGCTCCAACACATCTGTGTATATGCACAGAACTTATTTCACAACATGTCAGCTTTTCCGACCAAAATACTTGTACTTGCCATCGATTGTCAATTCTCAGACTTGGATCATTGTCCAAAACCGTTTTCTCTTCACACTACAGGATGTGAAATATATCTGAAGAACAAGCTTTTAATTGCCTAAATGTTGAGTAAGTGTGCTACAGTTTAGTGTATAGATGAAAACTGCACTTCCCTCAACAGTGTTGTTTCAGCACTGCACTAGTTACTAATAACCAGCTCTGCCTGTCATTGTTCTAATATTATTTTTGTGATATTTTATTTTTGCCCCGAGGGTAGTGAAGTGGGAATCAACTCTCTGTGTTTTGTCTGACAGTCTCTATACACAGTATATATGGGTCTTTCATCATGTATTCAGAGAAGCCATTCAGACAGAGGTGGACTGCAGTAAGTGCTGGCCTCTGAAGCACCATATAGATTTCACCCTCGTCTCAGACTATTGTGCTGATCTTAAATTCACGCAGCCCTTAAAGAAATGTATGTCAGGGCAGTGCGCAAGGCTGCAGCTCGGAGCGTCTTGTGTCTCATGGCAAGTGAACTTGAAACCTCATTTAAGCTGCATATGTCCAGTGAGGTGTGAATGTGGGGTTTTTTTTTTTTTACCCCTTCCTTTCACGTGAAACCTAAAGACGTCGCACTGTATCTGCGGGCCCCGCTTCACACCACGCATCAGCCTAATGGATTCAAATAATGGGGTCTGCGATGGACACGTTACTGAACCGAAGAATCTCACAATAATGGCTTTTAGAAACAATTTTGGGCTCGGCGACTTAAGCGGCAGCCGAGGCCTCGCCATGGCTGATTAAAGCCGATCTCAAAGAACGCAGGCCATCACGGTCTTTGGACTAAACATGGCCTGTCTGTCTCTCGCACGGAAAGGCTAAGTGGGGAACAGTAGCAGTCAGGGCGTGGGGGTTTAGCGTTTGTGCATGTTTGCCGCGTGTGAGTAATGCGTGTCTGTGGGCACTGCCGTCCCTTTGTTTAGCTTCTGTTTGTGGCGGCCTGGTTTAGTCAGACTCGCTGTGCTCCGCCACAAAGCCTCATGTCGCGTCTGCTTTCTCCTCAGGCAACCGCGTAAGACTCCCAGCTCTGTGTCCCAGGACTCGTGGGACAGGGTCTACCCCCCGGGGGAGGGCTTCCAGACGGCCAAGGAGAACCCGAGGTACTCCAGCTACCAGGGCTCGCGGAACGGCTACCTGGGGGCCGGCAGCGGGTTCAACGCGCGGGTGCTGCTGGAGACTCAGGAGCTGCTGAGGCAGGAGCAGAGGCGCAAGGAGCAGGAGAGCAAGATGAAGCTGCCCCCGCCGCAGGAGGTCCCCACCGCCTACGAGCTCTCCTACAACCCACCCTCAAACATGGACCCCGCCGCCGCCCCCACCCACGCCCCCGGACCCGCCCCAGCCCTGCCCAAAGGGCCCTATCGCCAGGACGTGCCCCCTTCCCCCTCCCAGCTGGTCAGGCTCAACAGGATGCACTCTGAGAAGGGCCGGCTTTTCTACTCCTGAAATGGGGGGGGGTGACAGGCAGGGGCAGGGGTTGATGATAAAGCAGCTGTACCGTGGCAATAATAAAGCAAAAAAAAAAAAAAAACGGAAGATGGAAACTTCTCGGAAAATGGTTAGCTTTGAACTTCTTGGACATAAAAGATTAAATCCGTATGTTGTAATTTTTATTTTTATTTTTTTATATTTGAATTTCCAATTTCTGTATTTGTGTCCCCCCCCCATACGCTCCCTTGTAAGATTTTTTTTAAAGGCGGGCTCTGTGCTGAGCCGTCAATCTCTGTGCCTTCAGAGCCGTTGCCCAGTGGGGCAGTTTAGTGTACCCCAGAAATGGTGCCCTCTCTGTGGCAGGGCAGGGACTCCCCAGCCCCTGAGAATCCAGACATCAGGGGGTCACCCTGCACGGCTGTACCTTTAATCTGTGGTGTCACCCCGAGGACTGTAGGAGCCAGATAGGATGGGTATCCCTCCTGCCCTTCATGTCTGTGTGCGTGCATGAATGTCTGTGAGTGTGTATACGTTCATGTGTATGCATGTGTGTCTTTGCACAAGCGTGTGTGTGTGTGTGTGCACGTGTGTGCGTGCGCGCATGTTTGCACAATCTTATTTGTGTATGTTATCTGTGTGTTGTTCAGTATGTTTTTTCCATACTGTGTGTGTTTGTGCGCGTGCGTGTGTGCATGCGCATTCACACAGGTGCTGGTGTTCCCTGCATGCACACTCTGTGTTGCAGCAAGACTCTGGCATGACCCCCCAGTCCCCTCAACCCACCTCTCATAGCCTGGAATCCCCCTCTGCCTCAGACACGGTCCTCCACCGCTCCACTCTCCTGGCTTCCTTTTGTTTTATTTTGGTGTTATTTCCCCTCATTTTCACATAAACATATAACCCTTTAGATCTACTTTCGCTCAGAACCCCCCACACCAGGGAATTCATATTGTATAAATGGGGTCAGAGAGGGTTATTAATTAATGTTTCTCATGAAAAATTCATCTGTGTGTCATCTCTGCGAGAGGAGCGGAGGGACGGCCTCTGCGTCCCACTCCTGGCCTCTGCTTTGTACATATAAAGTCTTGGGTTACAGACTCCCAGTCAAACACTGCTGCCAGTTCTTCACTGAATTTTTCATTACAGCGGTTCATCAAGAAATCGCTTGCACTAAAGCCAAACATGACGGTACAACATTGTTTTGTGTTCTTTTTGTATTTCATTATTATTATTTTTTTTTTGTTACCTTTCAGGCAGAAATGTGATCCTGTGCTCTGTTAGAAACATTTTATTTCACTTTCACTGCCTCTGTTGTAACAAATTAAAAGGACTCGGAACATTAATGGTGTTGAGCTGACTCCGCAGCTTGGCTGAATGTGTCCTGGTGTGTAAACGGTGCCCGTAACTCAACGCTCTCCGCTCTGTGAAATGTGTGCTGGCTGCTGGATTAAACACTTGGACTCTGTGTGGCAATAGGAAACGGGGAAGGCGTGAGCGCATAAAAGGGAAACGTTGACCTTACCGGTGATTTATTCAAATATGTCCTCAGAAGTATTCCTCTGTGTTTCTATAACGAGGTCTGAACAAAGAGATGTGCTTGGTCTCTATTTCTCTCTCTCTCTCTCTCTCTCTCTATCTCTCCATTTGTCTTCAGAAAATGTGGTTCATCTTTACCCCTCTTTTTGTTCAGAGAGCTGTGTGTGGAGCCTCATTCGGGCTGTGAATGGAACACGCAGTACATGGCACAAAACAAACCCTTACGCTTCAGCCGTGACATCTCATTGTGTGTGACTGTGGCCCGTCACCGTAGGGCCTGGCTGCCTCTCCCCATCCCAGCGGTGTCACAAGTCACAAGCTTCACTCCGAGGCGTTTAAAGTGCCTGAGTTGCCAGGTGTGTTGTTGGGTACATTGTTCTCCCTGCCAAGTTGATGGGAATCTTTTTTTTTTAGCATACAATCATTAGTCTCTTGTTTTCATCACTGTCGTCTTCCGCGTTTCTTGGCACATCACGTGGTCCCATTAAAGGGTTTTCTTTTTGCGGTTTTTTGTAATGATGAAAGGAAAAAATCTGCACATCTTATCTGTGTATTTGTATTCTTGTTTTTCCATTGCCTTCAATAATTTAGGTACTACGATGTTTAAAAACAGGTGATGAATGGATGGACAGTGCAATTGGTTTTTTGAGACTTTTACATGATGTATTAAAAATGTACCCAGCCTGTTTCCCTGTACATATCATATTTAGAATAAAGGAGGGCTGTTTTCTTCCTGTTTACAATGATTTATGGCTAATGCTTCTGTCTTTATTACCGGTCCCTATATGAAAAGGGTTCTTCCTTTGAAGGTGAGGTCATCAACTCCAAATGGCATGTGATTCCAATATGCATTTTCATAATTATTTACATTCTAAAAATGTGTGATGTCATCATGTAACACATAAAACTGTGGAATTGTAAAGGACAGGAAAATACACACACACACACACAAACAAACAACAGGCCTACAGTAAATAAGAATGTAAGAGTTTCAGAATGACAGCCAGAATGTTAAAAGCCGCTGTTGAACCACATCAGTGGAACAGCTTCTTCTGTTTTAAAAAAGAAAAAGTCATTTAGCTGATGTTTTATCCAAAGCAACTTACAGTTGATTAGGCTAACCAAGGGCCAATCCCCCCTGGGAGCAATGTGGGGGTCAAGGGCCTTTCTCAAGGGCCCAACAGCAATGACGTTCTTGCTGTGGCTGGCCTGGGGCTTGAACCACCAGGTCCCAGTCATGTACCATAGCCACTATACTACAGGCTCCCCTGTGTAGAGTTTAGGCTCAAATCATGGACTCACTAAATCCCATCTTTAGGAGCTTCAGCGTTTTTGCCAGATAATATTTACATTCAGAGAAAGTTGTACAGTGTATACATGTAAATGGCCAATGGAGCAAGGCCTAGAATATCTGTCACAGTTGCCTGTCATAGAGCATGCTCTGTATTTTGCTCGCCAGGTAAGACCTGCCATGCCTAAGGGGTTGTACGGTCTGAGGATAAGGCTTTATCACTCATTATTTGCACCCCGCCCCTCTGGGATCGCCCGGCGAACGTGAATGTGTGGCAGTCAATGAAAGCAGTGATGCCGCAAGCTGGAGAGTGATGGTTTGAGTCCAGCAGCCTGACAGATCCTGTCTGCATTCCAAGTAATGTGGCGTGCATATTTTGAGCAGACAGATAAAGGAAAAAGGAAGCAGAGAAATATATCCTTTCCTTATATCCCGCGCTTTAATCTTTCTGCTGATAGATCATTTCATTCTTGCTTTCAGCGTCGGTTTATAGTTGGCGAGGGATCTAATGGGTCGGCAATGACTCGAACAGCAATAAAGACAATTGGGGGGGGGGGGGAGAAGGAGAAGTTTTAAGTACCGGGGAGTGGGTCTGGAAACTTGATTCCTCCCATATTTTTATATTAGTGCCAAAGTTCTGGGGGAGAAATCCTGGAGAAACTGCGCCAAGCAGTGCAGCAGTTAAACTCCGCCCGCCTCCTCTCTATTGAAAAACCTCAAATGAGAAAATACACTTTCCTTCATGCTGAGGAGGTCGGCGAGAGGTTTGGGTGAATGGAGAGGAACTGCAGTCATATAAATCCCCTGGCAGGTCCAACAGAACAGAGCCTCACCCTCAGGAAGCCGTCTCTAACGCCGACTCGCCTTCTCCTTCCCCTTGCGCTGAACTCTGTAATATATATGTGGCTTTTCTCTCCTTAAACCAAGTTTAGATTAATCTCTGCTCGGCCCTGTTCTGTGTCTACCGCAGAAACCCCTTCCCCCTCCCCCCCCCCCATACACCTGTGCTTTGGTTTATTTTTGAGCTTAATGAGGGTGGAGATTAAGTTCAGCCAGAAAAAAAAAATCCCAAACACAAACTCTGTGAACAAAAGTGTAGAACTTGTGTTGCAGTCAGGCCTCCTTTTCCCCCTCCAGCGACTTCAATTCCATCTCATAAAGTCTCCTTCCGGAGTGTCCAGGCTGACTCGTGTAGATCCCAGACTTAATTAATGAAGTATTTAATTCTAAAGAAAAAAAAAACGAAGCACTTTCCTTAATCCTGTTTGAAGTGCAAGGTAATTTGCAGCTAATTCACTCTGCATCCACGGTGTTCTGTTCCCCGCTGTTGTTTCAGTGCGGGGGCTGGTTCAGCGTAGATTGCTTTCAGTTTGCCAAGCTTTCTCTCCAGTGTAAACAGCGAGGCTCGGGCAGAGCCGTCAGGGCTCGTCGGACTCGCCTGCGTTATTGAGGGCGACGTTTCCCCGATTCCCCAGCCGCCCGCGCTCTGCCCCGTAACGTCGGGAGGGCTTTGGGGTGAGTAGCCAGATCGGGACCTCGCCAGAGCAGAATTTTAAGGAGGCTGAAAAAAAAACCCTGGCTCCCATTAATATGTCTGACTTTTCCAGGCCCAGAAGGACGTCTGCAACTGACCAGGTGGCCGCCGAGGCATTACTCAGAACGCTGGTGCGTCTGCAGACCCAAATTACATTAGGCAGAGACATGTAAAAGCAATAGGGTGACACAGGAAGAGTGCATATATTTTTCCAATTTTCCTGCGATACAGGTCATTTATTGCTTTCAGTCTATCTGGCCCCCTACAGTCACTGCTTTTGCACGAGCGCAAGCTCTTATGCAATAATAGCCCAGGGAACAATAAAAGTGTCCCTGACCTACTGTTGCCCTGTCATTACTCATACTAAAACAGCTTTGGTGAGTTTTTAATGTTCTCTTCGTATCCCTGGTAATGCGCTCTCTAAGCTTGTGTGGTTTCTGCCGCGAAAGGCGGGCTTTGCCTCTTAGCTCCCCCGGTTCGATAGCATTTTAACCCTGAGTCAGTGCTGGAGGGCAGGCTGTTGCCCATGAATGGATGTTAATGTAGGGTTTTGCCTCTGTCTGAGTGTATGGCGCGGAGATGGGGTGGTTCTGTGCCGCAGTGGTTTGGCAGGGTTGACTGACTGACCTCCTGCTGGAGTGTGTCAGGCTCCGCCGGTCACCCTCCGATGCCCCGGCTCCCGGATGGAGGTCGGAGCGCGGCGCTCCCCCCACCCTCCGTCTCGCCTGACACATCCTGCAGGAATTTAAAGGAGGAAGCCATCGCTGTCATGGGCAAAAACACCATCATAAATCTAGCAGAGAGAGAGAGAGAGAGAGAAAAAACAAAGGCAGAGACTCCCCTGATCTTCCTCAGTCAAACATCTGGTGTGTCTGTGGGCCTGGGAAGAGAGGCCGCGTCTTGCAGAAACGCGCTGCGAAAAACCCAGGAAATGCAGGGGCTTTTTACTGTGGGCCAAGCCCAGCGGGCACGAAGGCCGTCAGAGCAGCCAGACAGCCAGCGTGTGCTCTCCGGCCAGCAAGGAGCCTCGCTTCTGGATCTTAAAGATAAGGATTTAACCTCCCTCTTCCCACCATCTAATGCGCCGCAAAATAGCTGTGCCTCCTCAGCTTTGTTAACCCCCCCTCCGAGCAGCGAGACTAATCCCATTCCGCGGAGCGAAATCCGGCCTTCCTGGATCTCCGCCGAGCCCTGGGAAGTCTCGAAGCAGGCCTGTTTCCTGCGCAGCCCTCCTGTGGGGGTGGGGCATTCCCATGGCCCGCCCCCCTGCCCCTACCAGGCCCGAGATCTGCCCCACAGACGGTGGGACCGGCAGTCCGGCCAGCACAATCACGGGAAAGCACATTAGGATTCCTTTCTGATGAGGAGATCTCCGATAAACGATAAAACCATTCATGCAGACAGGCCCCCATTCATGCCAGCGTGAGAGGCCTGTGTCTGTGGCCGCAGTGCTGGAAATCCACCCTCAACTTTAGAACAAATGATATGTTTAACAACTAAGCAAACAAAAACAAGGGAAAAAAAAAAAGAAAAAATTTGGTCAGACATTTTACAAAAATGGATCTGGGGCGAAGGGCAGACAGAGATGGTGTTTTGAGTGTGGAGACGTGGCTGAAGCCACAAATTGAGGCATTTTGCTCGAGTGTCTTTATCACCGTGACGCTGTCATTAGAGCCATTATTTTGGATCTGGACACAGGGCGTAGGATTGAACACACGCTCCGGTGGGCCCGGTTGAGCGTAATGGGACCCGTCATGTTCAAACGCGAAACCACCGGGATCATTTCTATCTTGTCAGCCACAAGAAGCCTGTCAAAGATGTTGATTGGAAACAGGGCTGTCATACACGGTGAATTGGTCTCAGATGCCATAAAAGTTTTGTTTGAATTGCCATGCCTCTTTTTTTTTTTTTTCCTTCAGCTGTTACCGTGTCTGACCATTGCAATTTTAGATTTTCCAAATCATTTGCTTGACATCAGTGGCTGCTCAAGAAATGACAGTATAAAAAGCATGTGTGGGTGTGTGCATGTGTGATTCTCAATTATTACACCTAAAAGAGATCACAGAGACGCAATGACTTTAGCAACCCACTTGTGTTTTTCTTTGCTGAAGAAGTTTTCCTGCTACATATCCCTTCTCCTCAGCACTCATTTACCCTAAGTGCAAAGTCGGATGTGTTTCTGGAGCAATGTTTGCATTGGGCGAGACACCGCAAACCCAGTCAGCCTGGATTTGGTTATGAATGGTAGTTTTTGATATTTTTTTTTTAAAGAATTTATTATTATTATTATTTTTAAATCATTTTATTTTAAGGAATCTTGTAATATTATATCTGGCAGTGCATGGTATTATTTTTTAATCACTTTAAGTTTTCATTTGTCTCAATTTTTCAAAGAAATTTAGATTGAGGGGTTGTAATTTCTAACAATCATCCAAAGGTTTTTTTTTTCAGGAATTGGCTGCCAGGACAAGATTTCTTCCCTCTCTTTATATACTCATGCATGCATATCATTTTACATGCTTAAATTCTGCTTCTCGGTCCTGATAGCAAAACATAATTTCATCCTTTGTTTTCACATATGGACAAGGATTTAGACAGAACAACTTCTTTGAAATGGAAATCCATTCTTTTGAAGTTCAGCTTGTAAACAGCAAACAGCAAATGCAAATATGTTTTTTTTTTTGATCTGAAAAATAATCTGTCTTTGAGATTTGAGCCATTCTCATTTTACAAGTGTATAACACAAAACAGGTTTAATGAAGAGTTTTCCTGATCCCTCATGTGCTAGGGTTTTGGATTTTGGAATATTTGGAAATATTTTTGGATTTCGTTTTTTTTTTTTAATAAACATATATTTTAATAGTTAATCTGTTTGTCTGCTGGTATATGGTTTACTTTACCATCTAGTCTTGGTCAGCTTTATTAACTGTCTTTTACATTTACACAGTGCAACTTATTTCTCAATTTGGGTATAATAATGACATCAATATCATTCCGTTTCATCAAAATTAGTAAAAAAAAAAGTAAATTGTAGTCTTGGGTCAAACCATTGATCCTGTTTAGGAATGGGGTATGTCACAATAACCCTCAGCATGGCCAGCAGTTAACCCGCCATCCAAATTTAGACACAAAGAATACTTCCATCTTTAGCAGTCCACAAGCGGAATTGTTCCAAGCTATTACAATCCAAACATTTTTCCCACAAACTCTTCATGTGATGATAAATGTATCCTAAAACCTCAGGTAACGATTTATCTGCGAATCAAACTTTCCCTGGCCACAGTGTGTGGACACCAAACAGCAAAGCAATAATGTTTTTTTTTTATCACAAATATGCAGAGTCATGCGTTATTCCAATGCAATAGAGTTTCTCCTTAGGCATTTGTTTCAGAAAAGCATTCTGGGAGTGGCTGGTTGCCGGGTAATGCTGTGATGGAAAACAGAGGCGAAGCAAGGAGGCTTCATGGTGAAGCAGCAACCCTCTGTTAAGCGTGAAGGTGCCAGTAATTGTTTAATTAGGGAGGAGAGACCAGCCGCAGCGTGGAAGGACCCAGCCACCTGTGAAGGGAGTGACCAGGGAGGGGGTCTCAGAGGAGGGGGCCATCTGGCAGAGTCAGAGGCCAAGGAGAACTTCAGACAACGTTCATCAATCCTCTCTGGAGTCCGGGCTTCACTAAACACTTTGATCCTAACTGAAGCAAATATTGTTAGTGCTTTGTCTGAGTGTAACTGAAATATTATTAATGATCGCTGTCCCTACGCTCACTGTTCTCAACAGCTGGCCTGTCATCTGTAATTCCTAAATCACACATTCAGAAAATAAGTTACAATTAGAATGAAGGAATGAAGTCCTTAGTGAAATAATCTTCGGATCCCTGGCCTGTGGCAACCGGCGTGCTAGCCTACATTCGACTAATGCCGAGAACAGAGGCAAAAGAAGGCTCGGAGGAGCGCAGGGGTAGAATCAGAACAATTTCACCCTTTCTTCTTTTCATTTAATTTAAATCTAATTCCGAATGCAACGTCCCGAAAATGATTTATGGCACGGTGCGGCGAAGTTGCCATTCCCAAGGTTAAAGGTTTGCCTTCCGAGGGAGCACGGCTAAGTGGAACAAAAGGAAGCCTTTTACTATGAAATTGAATTGGCTAAACGTCTTGGCTAAACAAGACATGCTTAGTGTTGATGCAGCGATCTGGATATTAGCCATGCCATCAAGGACATTTCCTTTTCACCCTAACCCTGCCCAGACAGGGAGGGTACTCCTCCGGCTCGAGCCACTATGCACAGTAATTATGGTCAAGCCCTCCTCCGCAGGGGGAAGATTAGTCCACGCAGATGGCGGTGTTTGGCTTAAGCTCTGAGTTTCTGTATCAGGTGCTATCAGTGAGAGAGCTAAATGCAGCCTGGGACCCAACCAACTGCTCTTAGTCTCTTCAGAGACAAACAGTGGGGTCCAAATGGCTGAGACCACTAATGGAAGTGCTTCCATTTTGCATTCCTTTATAATGTAATACACCATTTTTCACTGCAAATTATATTAACAACTTGAGGGAAAAGTTGAGTCTTTGAAAAATGTACAGGAATTTCAGAATATTTTAATTTTTGGTATGTCCCCCTTATGCATTAATGACATTGTGCACTGGAGATGACATGGAGTCCACCAGTTAGTGCAAAACCTGATGGTCCATGTTATCCCATGGCCTCTACGTGCCCCTATAAATGTTTGATGGGGTCTGACCATTTTTACAGAGGAATTAACATAATTTGCTTAAATTTTACCTAGAAATAGTGCAGAATCTTGAATTTCTTCATTTTAAATGTCATAACTTTTCGTTGTTTCAAATTTTTCAAAATCCTAAAACTTTCTGTTAATTTCCAGGTTTTCATGAAAACAAATTTGAAAATAAAATTTCAGTGTGGTGTCAGACTTTCGGACCCACTGTATGCAATCCAAAAAAAAAAAGACTTTACATTACAACATAAGTTGAGTATTGAGTGCTTTATTCATTTATTTATTTGACAATAAGACAAACATATCCATTGGAATGAGTTCTTTTCATTCTAAAATAGAACAGTGTAAATGCTTGAAGAGACTGAAGACTGTTTTGGTTGAATTGCAGCTGCTCTGAAAGAGACTAAGTTTGTTTGATAGGGATGGACCCATGCATGGATTTATTTTTATTTTAATATTGTAATTGTTATTGTTGTCACATAGGCAGCTCCCACCCACCGCCCCATGTTGTTTCATTGTTTAACTTTTATTGATAGTGTTTATTCGTCACTCCCTGTCTGCATAATGGGTGATCATCCGAAGTTGGACCCACGCCAAAGGAGGGGTGTGACGATCTGTGGACCAGCGTGAGAAAATGAAGATGAATCGCGTCCCGTGGACTCTGTCTCCCCTTTCATAATCATTATTTATTACTGTCTCTTTAAAAAAGAAAAAAAAAACCCCAAATGGATGAACCAACCGCAGCGTTGGGCCTGTCTGTGAAGCCCGTGTGACATCGGAGCTGGCAGATAATCACCTTTGCACTAGCGCCATTTTTCATCCGATAGTTCCTGCGATGCGAACGTGGGGGGAGACTTGAAGCCCAGAATGCACAGCTGTGAAAATGTATTGTAATTTTATCTCGAGATGTTTAAAGTTATTGCAGTAATAAAGCTTTAATGGTATATATACTGATGCTTACACGTTTCAGAACTGTTTATAATTCATTCGGTCTGTGTAAATCAAAACCAGGCAGAAAGGAAGAGGAACGGAACATATGTATAGCATGGCATCTCTCTCTCTCTCTCTCTCTCTCTCTCTCTTCTTCTTCCCTCTCTCTCTCTCTCTCTCTACGAATGTTTGCACATTTTAAAGCAGGCAGCCTAATTCTATGAGTGCTTGTAAGACATATCATATTGAACACTGACGGGTATTAAGCTCGACACAATCGCTCCGTGCCGCAGAGATGAAAGGGCGCAGCAATAACGGCCTCAATAGTAAAAGACCTTTGACCTGAGCTGCTACACGACGGAGACTGGCGCGCCCAGGCGCTCTTGTACGTAATGGAAAATGAACAGCGGTGGGCTCCCAAGACGAGGGGTTCCAAATGAAAACATGGAATGAGTGACCCCTGGGCAGGCTCCACCATCTCAAGAGCCCCAGGGCAAACCAGCTGCAATATTGGGAACAAGCTTGGATTCTTCGATTGATGTGCAGTTACACTATATTGTATGCTATATATATCCAGGAAGCCCTGTTCTATGACAGATGCAAATGTCTACCCGACAAGCCCACGAGAGAAGAGAACTGACAGCAACAAACACAAGACATGTTAATACTATAATAGACCATAATATATTTTAATGGCTGCTCTTAAATCAACTGGATGAAACAAATTCATAATGAAGTGTCTGAAAGTATGGAGAATGTTATGAAGATACTGATGTTTACTTGTACTAATCTTCTGCAATTTGTTCCTTTTCATTGTGTTTTAGATTTTGAAAAAATATCTCTAGTGTTTGTACTTGAAACCTGAATTCTTTTTTGTTAGTGTTTTTAAAACATATTTGTATAATGAAGTGATTTTGTTTTATTATTATGAGACACCAGAATCCATTATTTTGGTAATTCATACAAATGCCAAAAGTTGTTTTGTCTTCTGCCTGAAGACGAGTGAATGTTTGCTGATATTTCTCATATGGCACCAAACCTATGACATAATATATCCAACAATACATATTAAATTAATCGAAAAATGGGATAATATTCCATGTTATGCACATCTGGAGAAAATCCCTGTCCACGGTATTTCAGTTAACTCTCTGCCATGTCAAGCTAGACCATTCATTTCAAACAGATTTAGCAAATAGGGGTGTGAAGAGAAGAGGGGTCGGCAAACTTTTTTTTTTCTTGATTACTTAAATGTGCAACAGAGACAGACTTATGACAGCTAAGTAAACTTTTTGCATTAAAAACATATAATGATTTTTTTTAAAATGTACTATTAGTCTAATGTATGATTGAGGAGATAAAGAAGCATACAATAACTCAAATATTGTGACAAATGGAGATTATTCTCCACCCCTTATCTCTTTGCTGTGTTGGCTGATCAATAGCTGTGCATCAGTGCATTACTGTACTATATGAAAGTGCTTTTTGGAGATAATGAACCATCAGAATTAATGTAAACTTCCATTACTGCTCATATACACTATGCTGGATATGCATCTAAGGAGATGGTTAATAACAATTACCATAATAATGCAATGCATTCATTTTTTCAGGCAATCTTTTCATGCATAATGTATTCAATGGTTCAGCTTCCTGGATTTACAGGTGGAACATTTAAAGTTGCATTAGCAAGTAATTCTGAATGTTATACTGAATCACCTTCAGTCATGTAGCAGAAATGTAGGTGTGCAGTTATACTTCTTCGTTCTCTTGAAGTATAGCTATGCAATGCCTATTTAGAGAAGGGTCGACCTCTTGCCCCTTTGTTTTTATTTCTAACCTCTGTCATGATCAAAATAATTTTTGTTGTGAGTTGTGATGACATCCTCTTCCACTTTCAGAAAAAGACATCCCCTTAACTTCACCTGTTTCATATTTTCAGCATGTGTTCAAGAAGCCTGCATGTGTTTTGGGGACCAAGGTTCATTCATGTTGCGGGATCATAACGATAACAGCTCAATGGTTTAAGGAATTCATAAAAACATATCCCATGATCCTCTGATATTTGCAAACTCTGTTCTTTCCAAAGTATCAGGCCAAATACTTTGGACATAAGATGTGAATGCATGGTATCTGGCCTGAAGATGAAAGTGATGTGAAAATGTTTTTATTTACACAAAAATCATACATTCATAATACGCCTCGCTTGGCCATCACAAAAGGGAATTGCACTGAAGAAATAGCTCAATAACAATAACACAGGCCGCAAAGATTACGCCATAATGCACAGAGGAAAATTGCAAATTGTTGCGAGACACACTGTTTACAATCGTGCTGTTGTATCTTTGCACATCCTCTTCGCTTCCTCAGTAGACAATCTGTGTAGGTGTTAAGAACCAAACACGTTTTCCCTCCTGTCATTACATCAAAATGATATAATGGCCCTGTACCCGCTGAACGTGATGTTCGCTCTTATTTTTCACAGAGATAGGGAGAAAAAAGTAATGATTGGTTTCTGTGATGGAAATATCTCTCTGCTGTTTGCAGTTCAGCTGTGATTTAAGGTTATTCTGTGACACCATGCTGTTTGTTTTTTTGCTGATATTGTTTTGTTGTTTTAGATATGACATACTGAACATGGCAGCATCCTCAGATCCAGCAGAATGGAGGAGTGGGATGCTGTTAAAGGACATGCAATAACATTTTGCTGTGTCATTCTCTATGAACTATATTTCCAGTATTCAAGTATCTCACATTTTCAGATGTTCATGTACCATACATTTGTTTGAGAATTAAATTTAAAAAGCAGCATGAATTAATCAACACAGACCACTGTTCCCACAGTGATTGCTCTGTACATAGGATGCATTACAATTTTCTTACTGGAGCACAACAATGAATTATTGAAACAAACAAGTGGAAATGTATGCTAAAAAGTGGTTGTTCTTTTTCTTACTGATTTTTGTTTGGACAGTTGCCCACATTTTTAGGCAGTTTTCCAATGTATTCCCAAACCCACCAGGATGTCAACACTACTGATCTCAAAAGTGATTCTATTTCATATCTGTGGTCAGGACCCTACACAGTCAGTCTTTCTTGCTCATTTCCCAGTTGAAATGAGGAAAAAAAAAATCAGGCACCTCGTTAACTTGTGCATTTTTGGGGGGAGCCAAACAGAAGTGAGTTATCTAGGTTTGTATGCGCATACCACCAAGATACTGTTTTTGAATATAAGTGTATCATTTGGTGTTGATTATTTATTCATTTATTGGTCTTTCTATTGACTAAAGAGAACATTATGTCTAAAATAATTGTGGTTATGTGTTCTTTCCCCAACATATATTACAAACCATTTAAAGCAAAGAGGATCTTTGCTTATAAATACTACAATTGTAATGGAATGGGTGAAGTGTGCAATAAAACAAATAAATTGTTTTGGGACCTTTTGCATCAGCAGTACCAAGTAGTTGGTTGCCTCTATGGAAATGGTTTGACCTGTAGCTCTACAGAGGCACATATTACTGAATTATTTTATTTTGATTGGGTAGTTAAACAAATTCAATTAGGGAATTATACAGATCTCCAAGGTTTTTAAGAAAATTAATGAAAGTGGTGAACAACTAAAGTCACTGTGTCCTTTATGGGGGTGGCGTGAACATAATTCAAGTCTAGCATAATGGACTGTACATTCATTTAATAACGGCATAGTGCTGCTTGTGTCCCTTTGGGGGTCACTTCTGACTGATTCATCTACCAAAGTCGTCCTCCATGTAATTTCATGTCGAAGCCCATGACAGTTCATCAGGTGTGCAACCCCTGGCTCTAAACCTGCGGTACCAATATGTGCTAATATCGGCCTTTATGCGTGGATGTGACCCCAGCCCTGACCTCGGGACACGACCTCCACTTGTCTGAGACCGCTGATGGAAATATTTACTGAAAAAAAACATCCCTGTATGTTGTTAGGAGAAGTGAAACAATAAATCATTTGCTCTCCCAAGTGACTTCTGTGGTTGATTTTTTTTTCCATTTTCATTAATGCTTTGGCGAGCCCCAGAAGGTGTGTCAGTGCTGGGGTCACCATCCTACCAGGAGTTTCACAGGATTGTCCCACAATTGTATCCTCTGTGCATATTCAGAATGATTCAGATTTTAATTTTTAATCATTTCCAATCCAGACCACTTTTTATTTTTTGTGAGCAATCATACTTAATACTGTATCCCCCCTACAAACAGGGTCAATGAAAGACTGGAGAACTAGAGTGGAGTTGCTACACCATAAATGTAATGTCAAAGTATGCTTTGTAATGTCCATTTCCTTTTTATTTTATTGTTTTCAAGCTTAAGGTCCACAGTCTCTCATTCCCAATAATTTGGTCATGTGCATTTACAATTTAGGAATTGTATTGTTTTTGTTGAAGTCCCTTATTTTACAGTTAAAACATTAGATAGAAAAAAACACATTTCTATAGAGTATAATATTCATGGTACCAAACCCTTTACTGTGCGTGGGAAAGCACTTACAGTTACTAGCTCAGCTTCAGCATTTTTTTTCATGTCTACATCATTTCCATAACTTGCTCATAGCAGATGTTCTGATGTTAATCAGCTCATTATTGGATACTTTTGTTATTTTGAAATCATGCCGAAAATGCCTTGTAACACGGCCTGGTGTCAGCTGATGAGGAGAGAGATGACATTTTCTGCTTCAGCTTTACACTTTAATTACTATCAGCTCAAAGGGAATAGTTGTGTTGTGGGGAACATTTTTTTTGTTTTAATTTCATTCTACCTTGCTGAAAGGGGAATAATCGTATTGTATGAACACTTTCTGCACAGTTTTACATTGAATTATGATAAATGATGAGCGGGATGGTTATGCGCGTTATATTGGTGTTCTGGGAGTTCTGAGAATTGTGGTGCAGGTTCAGCGTCTCTCATGCAGAACGGCTGGACCTGATAGCGCGGTGCTGTCGTTCAGATCGAGATCCACCGACAGATCTTGCAATGAAATGTGGAGAAAAAACAGACCAATCTGGTTATTGCGTGTCAAAATGTTGCCTGAAATGGCATGAGGTAACATTAACTGTAGAAGGCCCACTCTGGCCAAACATACTTTTTACTGAAAGAAATGATCACAAAAGTGAGGCCTCCTGGAAGTGAGGAGTGGTGATTTATGGTGTTCTGTAGATTTATGAAGGATTTTCTGGACCTGAGTGGAAAAGTAATGCCCCCTCACCACATGGCTATGTCACAACTGTGATAAAAACAAGAATATACAGCACAGCACAGCACATGGGCAAGCCTTTTAAGAGAAAGTAAAAAATTAAACTCTATAGCCAAAATATTAATCCTCTCACTGATATGTCAATTTTAAGACTTAGCTCAGTGTACATAAACATTTTCAAACTACAGGAAGTGATGTCATGCTATGCTGTAAACTGTCAGGATGAGTCAAGAGGGCCTTCCAGGCCCAGATGGATATATTATGTGGTTGAAAACAATGTTTGCTCAGACAGGGTGGAGGAATTATGTTGAACCTTTGGTGAGAATGTGTAATTTTTTTTTTTTTGTCTTGTCTACGTTGCCCTGAAATAATCCCGTCAGAAGTGACAAGCAGCACTCGGCTCCTTGCAGAATTGTTGACCAGCGCCGCCAATATTGCCTTTTTGTATGTCGAACTGTTTGCAGTGTTTAAATGCAGGTCTGTGGAATTCCCAGGCTCCAGTATCATGTTTCATCGCTGCTGAAGGAGCGCTATCTCAGGAGGAGGCTCAGCCTCTGGTCGTCGAACCTCGACACTGGCAGTGTTCCCCATCCCCGTTTGCTCAAGATTTTGGCAAACAGCAACTGCTGATTTATTTTCAGTACTGTACACAATTTCATGGTGTCAATTTGTGCTCCAAATTGCACCCTGGGGCTAAAAGTGTTCAGGCTCAGTCCTAATATTTTGCCTAGTTATCCCGTTCTTTTTCTCTGTCCAAATGAGCTCTGCACAGTTTATCTAACAGATGAAATTACTGGATGAACAAAAAATCATTATAATTTTATGTTCATCTGCAAATATATATTTGGCTTTGGTGTAGACAAATCATTACAAGTAATGCCAACACAGAAAACTGAACCACAAAATATTAATGGCACCAATCTGTGAATATGTTGTATGATATGTATGGTAATATTCCTCATCTTTACATATTCACCTGTCTTGAGTTTACATTTAATACAACCCCACTGAAATCATTTGGATTTGAAATCCTTCAAATATTTAGTTCTAGAAAACCTTTTGCAATGACTTCAGGATGTTGAAATCAGTGTTGTCATGGTGATCCTGCTCTGTTTGCTCAGAGCTGGACTAGCCAACATTAGATTACTGAGTAAATACTTCTTGTTTTGGTCTGTAAGATATTTTTGTTGAACGATAGTCAAGTATGTTTCCATTTTTTTTGTTGAACATTCCCACAATATTATTTATCACACAGAGATCCAATACCAATATGAAAAATCTGTCTCCAGAGTGTTTTTATGAAATAAAAGTACATTGTTTATATCTTGAGATACATCATAGCTTATAAATCCCCATCTTGTAGTCTAATGCTTTGAGATGTACAAGTAATAAGACAAAGAAGACATTTCTGTGTAAAGTTAAATAGTCCTTATGGTTCCAGGTTTTGAAGCCTCTATTTGAAACAATTTAAGGTTCAATTTTTTCATGCTTTTCCACCCTTTTCTCAGCCCCACACCACAAAACTGATGTTAAAGAGCCCAACTTTTCTTTGCCATGCCCAGAGAACATAACTTTTAGAACTCAAGCTTCTGTTGGTGTTTTTTTTTGTTGTTGTTGCTTTTCACGCTCAATTTATCAGATGTACAGAGAGAGTGTGAAGGTATGAACCTGGCGCTGTGACTGGGACTGTGAGCTGTAATTATGTGGAGCAGACTGTGGAGGGGCTGACGTGTCACATGGCCTGCAGGCACCACGGCAACCAACTCAACAATGGCAGAACTTTGAGACAGGAAGCTCTTCCTGTCACACACCTTTGTTTTCTCCATTACACGCCCCTGTCAGAGACCCTCTGGCTTGGGGGGTGGGTGAGGGAGTGGGGGTGGAGGAGTGAGGGGGTTGGGGTTGGGGGTGTGAGTAGATTTACCGGCAACTGGCTGAGCACTGGGTTTTTTCGCCTTAATTTTGCAATGGGATTTGGATTAGCACCCCTGGTGATGGGATCAGAAGCAAGGTGCTTAGGCACCGTGAAGCACCGTTAGTCCCTCTGAGCGCTGATGACCACAGAAACGCAAGGACAGGAGTTAAACAAGCTGAACTTGGCCAGGAGGGCTGGGTATTTTTTCTTCTTTTTTTCCCTTACCTCTGCTGATGTTGTCTGTGTCTGGACAGTGTGTTTCTGAGGCTTACTGGTTGTGTCAGAGCTGACAGCAGCTGCTGGTCCATGTGTGTCCTATAGCCACCATAAAACTGAGGATCTGGTTTATGGTGTCACTTTGAGGAAGGCGGGGGGTATCAGGAAGTGGTGGAATGCAAAAAGTATGTCCCATTTTTGATGTACCAGTTACTGCTGCCTGCTGTCTATGTACAAGGAGGGTAGTGAGAACATAGGATGGATTATTTTATTTCACCTCATTCCTGTTTTTGACATAGCGCTGTCGCTCTGTCTGCTGGCCATGGTCAGGGATGGGCCAAAGCCTACATGTGTTACAGAGGAGAGTTACCCATCAGCTTCTGTTGGATTCGGTGATGAGACTTTCTCACGAGTTTACTTAAGAGCGAGGCCAAGTCCCACAACTGTTACTGGATTTACAGAAGAGTAAATGATCTCTCTTCCCTGCGGTTATACATTATGAAAGTAACTATGCGCTCCCATGTGGCGCACGCTGTGAAAGCCCCTCTTGCCTGAAGTACAGCACAAGCTCTGCAGACTGTGTACTGTTGGGCCATTTCAAGACCCTCCCCAGTCATGGAGAAGAGTATCCCACTGATAAATATATGAGAAGTTGTGTCTCCCACGCTCACCCGGTGCATGATGGGATTACTCCCACCAGTAGACACCCAGTCTACCATTCAGTTACATTTCCTATAAATTCTCAGGCCTTTAGTTTTTATCTGTAGTAGGTTTGTTGTTTCTGCGTTAACAGGGAAAGAATTGTGCTTTTGATCAGATAAACAGCCAGGTAGGCTGTGGCTCAGAGTCTGATAGAGTCGAAACGAGTACGTGTCTGGTTTGATCACGCTTGCAAACAGACCCATACGAGTAATTAGTGTCTGGCTTCAAACGGAATGTGCGATTCCTCTGAATGGTTGCTGGTGAGATGCAGTGATGGTACGAAAATCAAACAGTTCTGAGATGAACAAAAACTGAATTCCCTCAGCTCACAAGTAAAAGTACTGACGTTTTACCACGATGATCGAGATCAGAGCTTAATTAGATAGACTTTAGAGGTGCAAATTGCATCAAACACCTTATATAGAAAACTTCAGGAAGAAATCGAAGGAAAGTATATGGATAATACTGAAAATTAATTCTGGCTTTAATCAAGTAAAAATGAAAGGTGTAAACGTAGTGCAGACATTTGGTTACAGTGGTACTTCCAGACTTAACCGTGTTTCTTCCAGCAGGAGATGTAGATAAATGGATACATTTCATCCCCAAATTTATAAATTTAAGAAAAATATTTAAAATTTGTTTTAGCTTTAAATTGAAATGTGTTACTTTTATTTTGACAAATTTATTATATCTTGGCTCATCCACCCATGAAAATATGTGTATATATATTTACACATGCATAAGTACAAACTTCAAGGGAACCCTGGTGACATAATCCAAATCACAAGTCAGCATTTTTGCACCAGCTAAAACAGCATGACAGCCATCATTCTTTGGCAACATTCTTTAATAATTGATTGAATTTACCAGTCATTGCTCTGTGCTTGCCAGCTGTGGGCCATCAAAGACTAGGCTTACACGTTCTTGTGCGCAGCATTTGCAAAATACATTTATTACATTTTGAACAACTTGTCAGTGTGCACTTCAAAGAAACGGTCCTGATTAACTGTAAACTTCTTCAAACGCATCCATTAACGCACCATGTGGCTTTGTGAGCCATTGGGTGTGTTTGTTTTTTTTCTATCAAACTCCAATCTCTTCTGTTAAGTGTTGTTTGTTTCCTTTTTTCTATTTTTGTACGAGGCGACCACATTAAATTTTCCTCGTTTAGGGATCCTTCCCCCTTTGAGCTAATTTTAGTCCACCTGGTCACTGTGCTTGGCACAGACTGTAAAGTGTTATGTCATAATGATGTTACCTCACTGAAAAAACATATCCCATGACTTTTAAAGATGCCAGTTATAAATTTAATTCTGACTGGATCATTGAAAGGAGTCTAGAAAAGATTTTTTTTCCAGGAAAAAAAAAATCAATTACATATTTTGAAGTGAACCTAAATATAGCAAAGTATGCATTTAAAAGGGCATACAACAAAGTCAGTGGGATTTCTGTTAAAAGGGGCTGATTTAAAACAATGTGCACCATTTTTCCTGGATCATTTGTTTAGGAACAAAAAAGATTCCTCTTTCAAAGGAAGGATGTGGTACCACACAGTTGTTAGCATGTCTATCTATGATCTTATTTAATCTGCTAATAACATTGATAGTGGAGCCGAGAGGAGAAAAGTGGGACGAGGTTTTTACAGAATGTTTGATGAACATTCTGGCAATTCAAAGGACCTGAGAGAAAGAGAGAGAGAGAGAGAGAGAGAGCACTATTATGAATTTTTCATAGCCCAAAGCAACTTGTTTCAGAAAGCCATATATTGGAAGCAAATTCAAACTTCACACAGTAGCTTTTGCCATTAAAATAAACCCTATCTGGCTGACCACCCACTGACCCTGTAATGCCACCGTGTTCTGACAGTGGACGCTATCCTGGCCAAAAGCCTTTTCATGTTGGTATATTGAAGAGAGAATGGTTGTAAATTTCGATGGGAAAAAAATGTGTGATGCAGGCTGAAAGGAAACAAATTTTCATGAACCCAGCCAGTGAAAAAATAGAGAGCTAGAGCAGCTCGAACCAGTTTATTGCTGGAGGTTAATGGAAACTGTCAACCACGTGTGATGGAGAGACTTCTAAACATATCCAAAAATCACACCTCATGTTTCTTTCTTATACTGAGGAACTTTATGCTCCGTGGATTTCATGAGAATAATTTACAGGCTTTAAATAAGTTCATAACCAGGTGGCTGGAAATTAATTACATTAAAAAAAGGTGCAGATAGCAACAGCTTGAGCACTTTGGTGTAAAAAAACCTGTTCTTCTTAAATTGTTAACACTAGCCTGCAGCCTAATGAGAATGTTAACCACCTTTAAACACTTAGAAGCAGGAGAATGAGCGGAGTGAGCCGTGCTCCAATATAACCCTTTTTCATCTCCTCTCAATGGCAGTAATTGATTACTATGCCACCCCCATCCCACACCACCCCTCCCTGTTGTGTACCTCAGCCAGATATTCCTCCAGAGCTGCCCTGTCTCATTGGACAGTTCTGTGTGTCAGTGCTTTAGCCGCCCCGTCTCATTGGACAGTTCTGTGTGTCAGTGCTTTAGCCGCCCCGTCTCATTGGACAGTTCTGTGTGTCAGTGCTTTAGCATTGGACAGTTCTGTGTTTCAGTGCTTTAGCCACCCTGTCTCATTGGACAGTTCTGTGTTTCAGTGCTTTAGCCGCCCCGTCTCATTGGACAGTTCTGTGTTTCAGTGTTTTAGCCACCCCGTCTCATTGGACAGTTCTGTGTTTCAGTGCTTTAGCCACCCCGTCTCATTGGACAGTTCTGTGTGTCAGTGCTTTAGCTGCCCCGTCTCATTGGACAGTTCTGTGTCTCAGTGCTTTAGGTGGATTGACCTCAGGGGAGTCGCCAGGCCAAAAACAGGCCCTCTCTCATTCCACAGAACAGACATGGGTTCTGATCCTTTCCCGGGAGTTTCCTTTTGAATGGACAGGTACTTTCCACTGGTGTCATCAAATAATCCGTCACCCGTCACCCGTTCCTTTGATCCCACATATGTCAGTGCAATTACCTACATATGACCTCTCCTTCCCTCTCAACCAATAAATAACGGGACATGACAGACACGCGCGTAAGCACTGAGACCTCATAAGTGCTCACATTGCTCACAAATGTCCATATTCTGTAAGGTTTAGTCAACTGAAAAAACTATCAGTGTAAATGTTCACTTTACTAAAATCTGGCTAAAGTGAATATTCAACTGGATTTCTTCCTATTTGATCTCATCTCTTGCCTTCAGAATCAGGGGAATTTTTTACTAAGAGAAAATGTCAACTACTGAGATAAAATAGAATCCCGTAACACCATAACAGTTAAAGAAGTTTGCCATGTTTGCCTCAAACTAGCATATACTCAAGCCCACTAGCACTGTATCTGGAAGACTGTTGACCTCTACCTTGATTTGAAAGTGTCCTACACCATGGGTCCTTGCAGATCTCCATCTTGATGGCTTCCATGAAACACAAAAGCATTGTGGCTCTTTGTGATCTTTGACCTCTCCTTTTGGTCAAGTGCAAAACAGACTTGCAAATCGTTTGAAAGGGGATCGATGCGTTAATCTACGTTCAGACTTGTTGAGTCCATACAACATGAAAGCACAGGAGGGTGGACACGGGTGGAGGAGGGGAGGGGGCCAGCAAACAGCAAAGGGAGCAGGTGGCCGCATTCCCCATCCATTGTCTTCCCGCTCACTGTCATCATCCAGAGCTGCTGATGGCTGCAGCTGACAATTACGGGCGGACCCTTGGCTTCGAGTCCTGAAGCTTGCAGGTCTGGGATGGAATGAGATGAAGCTGGTGTCCTGCAGTGCATAACGGCAGGGGGCCGGGGGGGTTGTGGGAGGGGGGTTGGGATGAGGGGTTGGTGGGGGGTTGTGGGAGGGGGTTGGGGGCGATAGGTGTCCAAGAATTTGAAATATCTCCCCCACCCCGAGGCCCCAGACCAAATCCCTGGAACTTTCCTGCGGGAAGCAATTTTTAATTCCACACTTATCCCTCCTCAGGGGAATGTTTATCTGTCCCTCTTCTTTTTTCTGGTCTCCCTTGCCCCCATCCCCTCCCCCTCCACACACACACCCATCCAAACCGGCCCCCCAACCTATACTGATGCATCTGTCAGGCCTGATAAGGAAGAGAAACGTTACCTTTACAACGTTATTAAAATCATTTTCTGGGGGCGGTTTTGAAATGACTATCAACCCCCACCCCCCCTCCCCAAAGCCCATGGTCGCAGGTTAGCAGATAGCTCACCTTCATTTGGCCATATCTGGGTGGCTCTTTGAAGCTCAGGGTTGGCTGGGTGGTTGGAGATTATGTGTTGCTTAAATCGCTTGACTTTAAAAAAAAAAAAAAAAGTAGGGGTGAACAAAAAAAAAGGAAAAAAATGAAAAGAGCAGGAGTCCTGACACCCACAATACGGTAGCGAATGATAAGGAATACTTAATGTCTGTTCTTCCCTCTGTCTGGAATTCTTCCCTGAGACCAGCCCGCTTGACGTGAGCGACAGCCCTTTTGTCAGGGAAAGGGCAGGCCATAGCCAGCCTCCCAGAAAGAGACCTCCATTTAGCTTCCCGGTGCCTGTATTTAGCTGCATGGGGGTTTGATTGCTTTCTAGCCTTTCTCCACTCTGCAACTAAAGGCCCCCCGGAGTCAGTCTCACCTGCTGAGTGCACTGCACAGTACCATGAACTGCTGTTGTTGCTTTTCATTTTTTTTTCATTTTGCATGTTGATTGTGTGTAGGGCAATTTGGCGGTAGAGTTTTTCCTAGCAATTAATTTTTTTTTTTTTTTATTACTCTTTTTGTGAGGTGAATTCACTCCTGTGTTTATTTGTGATGGACTTGCCTACAAGAAATCTCTCTCAGTGCTCAGATTTGTCCTAATTTTCCTAATGTAATATTGAAATTTAAAACCTTTGTTTTAGGAAAGCCAAGGCTGCTTGTTCTACAACAGTCTGTAAAATAAACCTGGGATTATTACTATGTATTTAATTCCATAAAAAAAGATAATATATCAAATGTAAATATGTTTCATTGACTGTGATCATTTTTTTAAACAATCTACAGGCTAAATTAGGTGTTAGCTGCTTTGTGTGTGTGTGTGTGTGTGTGTGTGTGTGTGTGTGTGTGTGTGTGTGTGTGTGTGTGCATGTTAAAAAAAAAATGAATATAACACCTAAGAAATGAGTCACACCAGCAAATTGCCTCAAAGTTTTCATCGCAGTGATCAAACTACCAGCCACCAGCACATTAATTAATTATGAAAACGGTTCTGTGCCTTTTGACATCCAGTTGAAGTGGAGCAATCTATCACTCATTATCCTGCCAGCTGCTGAGCTCCCCTAAAGCTGCTGTGTCAAAACCGCTGCTGCTGTAAGTACCCCGCTGCTAGCAAAGCCAGCAGCAGGCAACGGAGAGTGTAAAACATGGCTGGTCCAGCCATTTAAATCACCTCTCCTCTCCACTGCTTCCCCCACAGCACTGTCCATCAGCTGGTACAGATGTCCAGTTCCGGTGTGAGACTATATCAATGCTTTCTGGGGGGCTCACTTTTTTCAGGAGTGGGGGGGAGGGCACTTGTGCTTGTCGTCAAGCTAACATTTGCGGTTGAAGACGCCTCTGGCTCTGGTTGCCCTTCAGATTCGATTGACTTAGATTTTTTGGTAAATCCAGAATTTGCGAGTAAGCTTCCTTCTTTTCTTTTTCACATATCTGCATGCTGACTGCAAAACAGAGAAATTAATAATGTCGATTCGGCATGCAGACTGAGTGGGATTAAGAATTTTTTTTTCTGATCTTTGAGTTAAAGTGAGGGAAGTTTATGATATTGCGCCACCACGCTGTGATGGTGATGGCAAGAATAGCATGCATGCCAGAATCTTTATTAAAGTGAATTAGTGATGAATCACCCTCCTGCATGAATCATACATCAATAATAGCCTAATTGTGCGTATGATCCATGATGATGATAAATAGATAAATAGAAATGCATGGCAAAAATAGCAAACTGAAGATTTCAGAGACCCCCCAGAATTTTACAAATCATGTTTTCAGGGGAGCTCATGCTTAGCAAGAGGATCCAAGCTCCCCCCTGGCTCCCCTGTAGTTCACACCCTATCCAGCTCTTCATCAAATTAATGTCCACCTCATCATCATCAACACACGTAACACTGAGATTTAAAATGATCTTTCAACTAATATTCCCCATCATTTGGTAAAGTCTTACAGTATTGCAGTTTGATGATCGCAAGGAATTAGAAAGTGCTGTTTTGTTATTAAACAAGTGCTTTTAAATGAGTAGTGCATTTGTAATTTTTCTTCAATAAATAGTGACTGCTATGAGACGGCTGCACATACCACATTCATGCTCTTGTATTTGTCTGCCTTGTTGGATTGGCCACCCCAGGAGTGTAAGCACAATCAAAAAAATGCAGGCTGGTTCCATATGTGAGACTCTATTTATGCTCACATATACTTCATTATACATTCAGCTCTGATCCTCGCTGCAGAATTGAAGTAAGCCTTTTGTGATTAAGTCTGTGGGTCAGTGTAGTTGCTTCACACAGAGAGGACGCTGCCTGCCTTATTTATGTGACTTAGTGTGATGTCTTTGAGGCTTACATCAGGCCAGTGTGCCATGACTAAACTCCATATCCAGACGTCTGGTCCCCTGTAGAAGCAAAAACAAAAAAACCAAAAAAAAACCTGAAGCATAATTATTTGTATTTATTGATTTTCCTGAACAAAATGGACTGGCGGAAATCCAGACTGTCCATCACATTGCAAACTGTTGCCTGGATGAGCCCCTGCTGAGCCCTCCGTGGTGGAGTCAGTCCCAATCCGCCTCAGCGTCATGTCTGCCCGGTGAAGATATTAAAACGGACAGCCCCTGGCATCTTCTCCATTACCTGCACTTCATATCCCTTTGACTGCCAAACGAGAAGCCATTGACTCGCTCTCTTTCTGTTCGGCTGCTAAGCTGTAGAGCCGAGGCCTCCCCGGCCATCTGTTAGGGTGGCAGAGATGGCGTTGCTAGCGGAGCTAAATCACTCTACGGAAGAGATGCTACACTCAGATGAAATGGCACATGCTTATTGTCTGATGCTCTCTCTCTTCCTCTCTCCGTCTCTCTTTCTCTCCCACTGCTGTATGTGAACGGGATTTATGACTTTCTTGAGAAAACCTGCACGAGAGGGCAGACTTTAATGATATTTCCCCCTTCCCTAACAAAAAACAGATGCTAATAATGTTGAGGGGGCCGAGGGGAAAAATGAACGTACATGTTTTTTTTCTGGTACTGTAAATAACTGAGAGTGGAGAAAGCCTGTTCAACAGACCTCAATATCATCTAAATTCATTTTTATGATGGAGATTAAATGCTGTCTGTTCTAAGCATTATATTTAAATCGTTGAAAAGACATTGTTTTTGCATGTGCAGAAACTCCAATAATTCAATCCATCCGAGAATTTCCTCCTAACTGACCTTCTCTGCTTTACGACATAATTATAGGACAGCAATTTCTATTCATGCCTCACAAGCAATTCCTGTAAGGTCACTGACCTTGCAGTTTGCATAAATAATTAAGTAAGTAATCAAGAGGAAGTTACAGAGGATTTATTTTATTACCAATCATCACTGGATGTATATATAAATGTGTTTTTAGTACATGAATGGCCGCTTTGAACGGCAGAGTCCTGAGCAACCAGGTGACGAGCACCTCTGGGATACAGAAAAAGGTTGAAACGACAAAACATGCTGTGTCCTTCACATTATTCCACAGGGAAAAAATACATATATATATTTTTGCATTTGCATGCAAAGAGGAAAACATTTTGACCATGGATAAACTGACTAATCTGTTTCCGATAGCTACATTCATAAATGTTCATTCTCCAGCCAGGCATGCAAATTTATCATTTGACGCATACAATAGTAATCTTACAATATATGGGTGTAACCACGTCCACAAATGAGACAGCAGAGGCACATTCAAGATGTTTTATTTGATATATTGTTCACATCGTTCATGTGAATGTGAGGGCTTTCTGTATTCTCACAGTACTTGATTATATCTGGCTGGTCCCCGCACACAATGCTGCAGGCAAAATATGCTCCAGCTTCATTGTCCAGGGGGTACTGGGTGTGCTTACGGGCAATAGGTCCACAAACTTTTACGAGAAAACAGACCATGTTATCATTGTGTATTTGGTGGGGGGATAACCAGGAAAACATTGAACTTACTGGTAGAGACTCTGGATTAATTTATAATTTATTATGGAATGGTCCCATACAAAGCTATGAAAAACCATTAACCCTAAACCACTGACTCTTTATTGTGATGTACAGTAAACATGGACTGTTCCAAAACGATCAGTCAAAATGTTTTGAACCTTAACTTATTCATCCAATCAGCGATTGATTAAAGTGTTGAGATTGAAAGGGGTGGGGGGGGTAATGTGATCGTGGTGTTTTTTTATGTTGCTGCCTCCACCAACAGGTGGGAAAGATTGGTGATTACTTATAAATACAAAGCACTAACTTGGAAACTCTGAGGAGAGTAGATGAAACAGCTTGTTACCCAGCATGCTCCGCTCATTTCAGTATCTCCCTCTGACTTTAACTACTCTGCAGGCCGATAGGTGATTTGTCTTTCTCAGCCATGCATTTGAGCGCCTGTAGCGCGCAGGGCACCCAGGTATTTAATGAAACATCTTAACTCCGCTCCTGTGTTACGCAGTTAGGAGTTTAAAGCGCGCTTCATTACACTTCTCTTACTGTTGTCCTGCCATTGCTGATTTCAAGCATCTGCGCGCAAGATATCTCACGATCAATCAACTGTGGCAGCAAAACATGATCTTGCCCATTGACACTGGACATGTTATAAAGGAAATCAATATCGTGTATGTACAACCCATAGCTACTTGTCCATACAGGAATAACGAGAAAATGTGGTCCACGTGTGAGCTTTTTTTATCCCTGCAATCCGAGGCCGAGCAACAGCTGTACCTCCTCCATGTGTGGCACTCTCGTCATCTCATAAGGAGCTCAGCGTGGAGCTCGGACCCAGTGAAGGATCTCTGAAAGCTGACGTTGGTGGAGTAAACCGGCACAGCGAACACCTGCCCTCACCAGGCAGCTCGCCTCAGCACCGGCGCGCGGAGTCGGCAGGGCCGCTCTCACAGAGGTAATATAAACCAAATTTAAGCGCGCTCTCAGGATTAATTGAAGGCCTGGTAGGTGTTCTGAAGCTTCCGCTCTCAAGCTCTCAGGCCCCCCAGGGGAGCTGTTTTGTGTTCTGGTGTTATGAGGAAATCTCGGAAAATAACACCTCTGAGAATAGACTCCTTATTGTGTACCTGGCCTGAACAAGTCTGCTGGCTCCCGAGAGGAAGCACACATCTTATGAGTGAGGCTTTTCATTTACAGAGTTCACTCTTAATGAATCTTGTTCTCTTGTTCTCGTGTGTGTGTGTGTGTGTGTGTGTGTGTGTTTGTGTGTGTGTTTGTGTATAGCTGCTGTCGTTATTTTTTCCCTAGGGGTAGTAAGAAGTATCTCAGGGAGTATCCTTTTTTTCAACAAAATGTAGGTCAGTATATACAATTTGAATTTCCTTTCTTGACAAGAGCTTATTACCAAATTTATTTCTGCAGTGAAGGCTCAAGCGCACAGCAGATCAACAATTAAATCTCAGCAATGAATGAAATGGTTTCACAAGCCAGTGTTAATGTTTCCCTTAATTTTTGTAATTTCATTTCAGGGAACAGTTCAAATTGGATTTGAAATTCCCTTTAATGAAAATGGGAGAAATCAATGCGTGCTAAAATGTCAGCCTTGAATCATTTAGCATGTTGTCTGAACACGGCGCATAAATTGTAGGAATTGACACGGTGTAGAGATTCAGATGTCCTCCACATTTTAGACACTTTGTGCTCAGATGGTGCCTGCAGTGACATGGTGGGTCAATCAACAGGTTAGCTGCTATTTTTGTCTGTGAAACACCTACACGCCGACCCATGTCCAAGGTCAGATTAATTCTTTCCTTCATGGTTTATGTTATTGAAATACATATACTTTCTTCCGCTCTGGCTGAGGTCACCTGGGTACATATGTATTTTCATGTCTATAGGCCCGAACTCTCAAACTCTCAAAACTGACTTGAAATTTCCCGAGCTAATTTCGTATTAGTGAATTTGTTTCAGTCATTGAGATCTTAGAAAGTAGCACTGTCTGAAATTGCTTTGCATGAATAATTTTGTCCCTTAAACTGTATAATTCCAGTGCTTTGTTTTTAATTTGGTTGTATTGTGATGGAAGGGTTGATGTTTTTATATTGTCTTTGTGATATGTTTCTTTTTTATGCTGCCTTCTTGGTCAGGTCTCTTGTATGATTACCATATTTATACTATATACCAAGAATTGTGGGGTTATGTTGGAATAGTATGGAATCAAATCAATTCCAGTATTTCTACATATTATGTTTGTCCATGTTAACCTTTCATCGCTTAGATGTTTTTAATTTATGTCACATGAAAAGACATGACAAAGACCATTCTTTGGTCTTTAATTTACTTTGGACACAAATCTCTCAAAATACCAGTATGCCCCCTCAGCATATCAGCCTATTAATCTGTTCATCACTTGCTTTAAAGACAACATTTAAATTGTTTTGTCTCTAGTGTTCTTGACTCTTGCATATTTTTTTTGTGTTATTTGTCTAGTTGTTGATGAGTTTTAAACAATTTAAAAACAAACAGCTTTAACAGTGCCTTCCATCCAGATATGACTTCCCCATTTCCATTATATCAACCAAAAAGAATCTGCGGACCGATGAGCTGTTATTATCTCAGTTTGCAGGGGGCTGTTTACGCCAAGGTGCCAACGCGAGTCTCAACCCGCATAATTTATTTACAGCGTTTACTCAAGGCGGCCCACAGAGAGGTGAAATTGTGTTTGCCTCGCCGTCTGCATGGTTAGCTTACAGTTTGTTACACTGTGGATACAGACAAGCAAGCAGCGGGATTCAGCAGCAGAAGCCTTTTGGTTTTATATATATATATATATATATATATATATATATATATATATATATATATATATATATATATATATATATTATTATGTGCATTTTTTTCAACAAATTCAGTGACTGGTAGTCGCACACACCCAATTCCTGGGAAATGGGTTGCAGGTGTGGATGCATGACTTAAATTGCTTTCCCAGCATCATTCCTGACATGCAGACCTCTTAGATAGCTGCAGTTATAATTTGTACCTCTGCTATTTCATTTATCTCACAGATATGAGACAGGTCTTTTTAGAAACCGGTGCTTGGAGCCAAACGCTGACCTCACATTTGACCTTATGTGAAACATCCTTGGTTAGTTATGTGTTAGGCTGTATCTTGAGAAATTATCTGCTCTACCACAAACTATACACATAGAGAGATAAAGGGTGAAAATATATGCTGTAGGGCCTGAAGATAAGACAATCCAGCGTCGCCTTTTTGTCTTTGAAAATAATATCTGGGTTTTTACTATATATTGCAGGCTACCTTTTCTGATAAATATAAATGGGTAGTGCTGAGTATAATTTTTACAAAATATATTGGGAATAACAGTCAAAGGTTAAATGTTTTCTTTTTCCCTTCTTTCTTTTTAGCATGATTGAAAACCAGACGAGGTAATCTAGTTTGATTTAATAATGATGGATTTTGCCATTTGGATTGACTGGTTGCATCGGTAAGGCTATGAGGAATGAAAACAGAGACTCCCCCCCCACACACACACACACACACTCTGCTGGTTCATGTCCAAACGGTCAATCCCTTCATTTCATGAGGATAGAAGCGGCCTCCGCGTGATTGATGCCCAGAGAGGGGAGACGTCTCAGGAAGTGGGGCATTGATAACATATCCAAACAAGGACCGCTGAAGAAGAGTGAGCACTTTCTTCCCACAGTGGATCATCTCAAGGAAAAGCAGAATTAAAGATCAAACAAGAATTTTGATATGGGGGGTTGCATACACGTTTAAAGATCTCAGGATAAATTTATTTATTTATTTATTTATTTATTTCAAGGGCAAGTTGAAACGATTGAAAGGACTCTGATCCAAGCTCATTTCAGGCAGTTTAATGTTAATGTATTTAAGCTGGGGGCCAGATTTCAGCTAATCCTGGTTTTGAAAAGCAGGCTCCAGTGTAATGCGATGACTGCGTTCTGAGGAGAAATACAGCGTGCGCCCGATCTTCCATTCACAGGTACCGGTGGGGCCTCCCAGGGGCTATTGGCACAGGCCTTCAGTAGTGCTCTGCCCCACTGAACATTCATCACCACATTTCTTAATTAAAAGTTTGAGCTCCACAATACAATGCAGCCAATCAACATGGCAAAGTGTGGAGGGCATGAAAGGAATATAAATGGAAGGGGGGGGGGGGCGGGGGGGCACGCTCACCTTCATAGCGGCGGCCGCATCCGCATTCAGCATCAGAAGCGACAGTTGGCCCCTACGTCGGCCTGCTGGGCAAAAAATGCAGCCAGCACGCGGGAGCTCGGCGAGCTTTGAAAAAACATTGCAATCACAGGGAATTAAATTGGTTTCCATCCACTCAGCGTACAGACGGCGCGCCGGCGAGGAGAGCGCCCGGTAAAAATATCGTTTCTCTCTTTCAAGATCTGACAAAGGAGCTGCTACCTTGCCACCTGCAATGTCTAACACCTTCTCCTTCTGCCAATTAAAAAAAGGGGGGAGAAAGGCAAGCCTAAGGGTCTAGTTTGCATAATATCATTTGCATAAAATAAGACCATCTGTTTTAAAACCTTTTGACTGTTACTTTAATATGTTAATGCACGGGAACAGCGTTGGATGTGGATGGGGCTCATGACTCAGGCGCTCACACAAGCCTCTGCTTTGTCTCAGAGGTCACATCGCGTTCTTCCATGAAGGCCAGCAGTTTTAGTCTCATTCTGCTACAGTACATGGCATTGGTGCCATGCGATGAAAGACCAGAGCTCTCTCTACCCCTCTCGTTTCCTCAGGCTCTCTCTCTGTCTCACACTCTGATTCTGTTCTGAGTATACCACAGTACTGATGGTGCCAAGCTCTGAAAGGGCAAAGCGCTCTCTTTCTTTCCCTCTCTCTCTTTCTCTCTCTCTCTCTCTCTCCTTCTAGTCTGATTCTATTACAGAGGATGGTGTTGGTGCCAAGCACCAAAATGATGAAAGTCCAAAGTTTTTGCCTTTTGCTTACCTCTTTCACTCTCTCCTACCTCTTTACATTCTGCTCTTTCCCTCTGAGCATCTCACCTCTCCATCTCCAAAATCCCGCAGCCAGCCTGTAAGTTCGGCAGCGAATTGAATGTGTGTGACATCGAGCTGTAAACGTACTGCAGCTGCTGAAACACATTAGCGGATTTGTTTTCATTGTCGCTGTCCTCACCTTTCGTTTGCGTTTGTGTCCCGGCTTCAATCGGTCATTATCGAAACAGTCAGTTTTTGTTCACACTCACCCCTCAGACAACTCAATTTTACAGCCCTCCATCCAAACCCTTTCAATTAAGGTTGTTTTTGAGAAATTCATTCTGCGAAAACAATTTAACAGCAGTGTTTCTCCCCTTGAGTTGATCTGAATTTTACGTGGTTGTCTGTCCAGACTGAAAAACAGCAGTTTTAATGGGGCAGAGGCTGTGGGGTGACCTGTTTGTATTTCAGCAGAAGCACCCCCTGTTTCCGAGTGTGACTTTGTGCCACTCTGTGAAGTGAGAACGCGTATGCCCTGGCCCCTGTAACTCATGGCTGGTGCTGCACTGAGCGTGTTTGTTTTCTCTAGCCCTCCCTCAGAGCCGCATTCACACCACCGAGGGGGACGAGAAAGTTCACGGCCCCCTGCGCCCCGTGTCTGGTGTCCTGCGCCAGGGAGCTACATCGGCCAGTGCAATTTCAACGCCAACGGTGATAGATTAACGTCAAACAAGGAATCAAACGCACGTTCCACCCGCAAAGACTTCAACACAGGCCTGAAAGCTGAATGGCTGCCCATTTCCCTCACACACACAGAACTGGAACACTCCTGAGCCCCTAGTGCGAGGGATAGGTTATGGGCCAGATGGCTGGCATGTGGACAGTTTTACCTTTTCCGAACATAGCCTTTTCCGTACATAATGTACAAAATCGTTTCATCTACAGTGAAGGTTTGCTTTATGCAAGCTCACATTCCTTAAAATTGTTTCTTAATGCTTTGTTTTTAAAAACTACTTTTTTTTTTGTTTTGAGTCACCTCATTTGCTCAGGCAGCTGTGTGTTTTAGTGTACCATAAACATGGCAAAGTGCACTTCAAGCCCCAAAGTGCACTTTACCCCAGGATGTCATTACATCGCACAATAGCCTGTTTGCTGATTAAAGAGGTGCTTCTAATTATAAGGGGATTTGTCTTCTTTGTGGCTGACGAGGAGTGTCAGGGAAACCACCTACATTTGAAGCAATCAGAGCTCTCCCGTCTCTCCTCAACCACAAAACTCATTTGGAGATTTGGGCTGCGTTTTTCTTCTTACAACAAAATTCCAAACGTAAGTCTAATGCTCAAGAAGGAACCTGCCTCAGAACAGTGGAGCACGGAGAAACGCCTCTGTTCCTATCACACTTATTCATCTGACAGACACCTCTTTCCAAAACGACATACTGTACCAATGTACGGGGAGACGGGAAAGCAGAGCATCAACAGAAAACTCATTTTCAAGTGGAGTGAGTACACACCATTTATCACATACTGTATTGTCGCTACACATCTCACAGTTTATTAAAATAACCATTATTAGTTTTGACTTTATTGTCATTAAAATTGCACTTGCAAGTATTCAATTAGCAGATGTTCTCACTGAGAGAGTTGCTGGATGTTGCCTTTATAACAAAACCCAGTGGAGAGCAGAACAGAACTCATATGGCATATGACATAGTGTGACATAGCATATACAGATCGACTTAAAAAGTTATTTTGAGGAACATCATTATGTAAGGTTTTGCATAAGTGTCATCACAAAAGAGACTAAATAAGGGAAACAATGTTGAAAAGGTTTGACTGCCAGCACTTGTAAACAGAATTGTAGGATATAGGAAGTAGTGTAACGTAATTCTGTCACTAAAAATGTTATTCATTCAAGCATGCTCTAGTCTTGGCACTGGGACATCCATCAATATATTTTCTTTGAGATGTTATTGTATCACATTATACCTTTTGGCAATGTAATTATCGCTGTATGATATAATACTGGGTGGGGAATTAACCTGCCAAGAAAATGTGATGGATTATGAAACTGCCTCAGTATACGTTGTGACAAACTCTTTTGGTTTTAAAGCCAGTCCTGTCACTCAAAGCGGATCAATCCATACTTGAATGTCGAATGACTGAGTGCTTTAAGGAGTATGCATACAGCTGCCATGGTGCTGAGTCTGGCCTCGCAGCACATTACCTAGTGTCCCACATTTGCTCACCACACAAAATGTTTGACGGAAACTGTTTGCACTAGCTGTTGATAATAACCTCTTTTCTCCTCAGAAATCTTCCCTTTATGTCCATTATGGTAAGGAGATGATGTGAATTTTGTGAAATCATTGAAAGGTTTGGTTCAGCAAATACCTGAACAAAACAAAGTCAGGAATGACAACGTGTGAATTTAGCAACGGTAAGCCATTCGGTGGGGGCACTCTAACTGAACAGTTATTTTGCTCCACATTTCCCTCCCACTTTAGACAAAAGTTTGGATTTTTTTTTTTAATTGCGGCAGGCATCTCAGTGCTTGTTTTTGTGAATTGAATGTGTACATCAAAAGATAAGACATCAGCACAGTGGACACATATCACAGAAAGTTTGGAATGCCTCGGATTACCGGAGACGCTCTCCCAGTTTCGCACAGCATGTGTGCAGCGTTGCTTTGAATGGTGATTAGTTCCTGTACTTTAGGGCTGCTCCTTATTGAGATGAATGCCACTTACCCTCCCCATTCAGTATAAGCTAAAACATGGAACCTGTCAGAATATGGCCTGAGAACAGAGGTCTCACAATGTGCAAATAGGAGAATCTTATGGGACACCAACTCCAATTAACACACTACAATGTAAAAAAGAAAAGAAAACAAAAAAATGTTAATACATTTATTAAGTAATAATAAATAAAATGTCTCTACATAATACAGGCAAAGATGTTTATTTGTGAACAAACACATGATATTGGCCTTCAGATACTGTACATACATGTGTAAATATTATGTACTGTGTCTTATTTACAGCATTGTGTGGTATCTGGCACTCTTTTACCCTATATAAACAGAGGGCTGGTCTTCGTGTGTGTAGCATACACACCATTTCAACAGACATGAAGACACTAAAATACTGTGGACTCAACTTGTTTATACACATTTTCCCTTATGCAGTAGCTATCACCATATTGTTTGTTTTTATGAATGTATACATGCACATATGCATATAGTATGTATAGTATAATAAATATATATACGTGTATAATCACTGTCATACAAATAATTGTCCATTGTCTATGTACCAGTAAACTTTATTGTGATTATTAATAATAAACTAGAATTAAGAAAGCGCACAACTTTATTTAAATATTATATCAGCGTGTTTCTCTTGTGTCAGTTGGATTCCTGTGCAGTGAACTCCCAATTGGTTACATCCCAGCAACTCCAACGATAACAATTAATTTCTAGGGAAATTAAAATTCAGCTTCTAAATGGTACTTCTGTTTGGAATTTGAATGTGGGTCTGAGTTATCCACATTCTTCTGGGTGCAATTTAATTATCTTTTTTTTTTTTTGCCTTGAAGGAAATTGAACACAGACATAAAAATCCATGCAGTAAAATAGTAGGGGTGCACATCTGCACAAATGAGGTTAATAAAATAAATCGTATTCAAGGAAAAAGTGATTAGCAGTAAAATTAATAGAATGTGGAGTAATGCTGGGTAATATTTCATATTGTGCTTTTTTTTTTTTTTTTTTACCTTACTCTGTTTTCTCTCCCATCCCATATCACATACAAAATACATTCAAAGTCATGATAATTTCAAATACATGTATTTGAAATTCAGCTAATCCCTGTTGACGTGAACTTTCATTCTTTAATTTGGTATCTCCCCTTTCAGTACATTTCTGTGCAAAATCTCATCCTGTTTCATTTCTATTTTTTTTTAATTTACTTGATTCCAGGAAACATCATTATTTATATTGATATTCATAAAATTCACATGGCAGTGAAACATCAGTTCACATGACAGTATTCATGAGGACAGCATAATGTATTTGATAAAATGAAATATGCTGTCATGGATACAGTTGAGCTTTAAAACTTTAAATCAAGTAACTAAATAATACTTTGAGTGAATATTGCACACAATTGAATAAAAATCCCTACATAGCCTACACCAAAACTTACACATTCAGTTTACCAATAGCTATATCTTCTGTCTAACCTGGAATACAGAGGTTCAGCTGAAAAAACAAGCTGCCCATCCAAAGTAAGATGGATAACCTTTGTTCCTCAGTTGTAAAAATATGTCAATGATAGGATTTGTGGCCAGACCCCAGCTAGCTGAAAATGTCCCCATAACACTGGGAAAAATTGATGTCATATTTTCACTGGCCTTTGACATAATGTGAACTCTCCTCAAACATTCTAAGAATGTTATATTGTTTCAAACCTGTTCCAATGGATTTGTAGCTTACAAAACTAATAACAAACCAACTTTGGTAGACTGTTTGACATGGCAGCCATTTTCCACATGCCAACATCAGGCATCGGTGTTGATGCTCAGTGAGTGACTGCAACCCCATAGTAAATAAATGAAAAAAATATTTGATAAAAAAATATGATCAAATATTTTATCATCGGTATCCAAGACAGATGAGCAAAAATAAAACTGTGCAGACTCAAACATACATTACATTTTGATAAAATTACATTTTTGTCAGACCATTCCCTGCTCATGTCTTGAATCCTGTTTGAGGATTTTAAGTGTGTTAACCTGAAATAAAATATTATTACTGAGACAATCCACCTCATTTTTCTTCTCTTTTCCCAGAATCAAAACCATTTTCCCAGAAAGATCTGATGTTATCCTGTTTACTCTCCAAATAACAATCTCAGCCAGTCATTACTGGATGTGTGCGCTGGTCTTATCTGTCTTGGCCTCGCCCTTACAAAAGCACACTCCATCCCAGGGAGCCGCACGCTGCTCAGGCACCCTGGCAGTCAAAGACGCATTTTAAACGCGAAAAACACTGGTGTTTGATTGCAGAACAGGGAGGAGGATGCATTTTGTGGGAGTGAGAGACTTATTCACTTCTTATACAATGTGATCATTTACAATCGACCATTTCACCATCTGTACTTTCAAAGTCTGTCTGTAATGGTACATGTCATGGAGGGAGGTTTTCAGTAAAATGTCATCTTATGAGGCAGCAATCATTTCAACTTGTTAGCCATGGACAATTTTTTTTAATCCTCTGAAAGTTAATGACAAACATCCACTTCAGTTATAAAATAAATAATTTTAAGTATTAAAGGAAAGGTTCAAAAGTGACGTAGACATGTAAAACAGCAGCAGTTGTATTCTTGAGTGAGAAGTATTTTATTATTCTTAAGTTAGTTCATATTTTAAAATATAGCTGGTCAACACACATATCAAGTATGTAACGTAATGGCCTGAAACCCAAAAGAACAAAACAAACAGACATTTTTAAAATGTGCGAGTGAAATAAAATATTTCCATCACTTGAACATATTTCACAATGAAGAATGTGAACAATTTTGCCACCCTTTGTAACTTCCTTGGTATATTTATCAGGCGTGAAGGCCCACTGTGGAAGCATGTGCCAGACGGATGCAGACCCTGCATGTTTCTAATGCATTACTGTGGTGAGTAGGTGTTGTACAGGAAACATTAGTGTAATTACATCGTCTGGCAGTTAATAAAATTCAGCGCCTCATTCTCTTCTCCAGTGACACAGCCAAATGGAGGCGATGTAGTATGCAGAAATGCTGAAAAATAAATAAACAGATGAATGAATGTAATGTTCTAAAAATGTGCCAGTGCAACCAATGAGGATTCGGGGCTTCTGATTGGGGGAGTCGGCCAGGGGTGGTGAAACAACAATGAAATGCAATCATGCAAACGCTACCTTTTTATCATGAGCAATGGTCTGGAATTTGTGTTGAGTGCTCTCATTTAGCAGTGTCCAGAAAGAACTCAACTTACCGCGAAAGTAAAGAGAGACGGTCCATTTGCAAAGGTATCGATTGCATCTCCCTAACCTCCAATGCTGCCGACATACAGCAGGTTGTTTGTTTTATAAAGAAAAACAGAATCTACAAACTATTAAAAAAATTCACATTACACTTGAAATCTTCAAGTTAAATTCAGCTATTCCTTTCACAAATCTCCCCTGCCATTGCAAATCTGTGTTTATAAATCAGGAGGGAGTTTTAAATTACTTTTGGCTTTTCCTCAAATAACCTGATGTGCATCAGAAAATAAGAGAAACAAGAAAACATTTTGGTTGGACACAAAGAGCAAGAATTTAGCCAGACAGCCTTAACAATGATTTCCAAAAGCCTGACAGATCCAATCAAAACTCCTCCACACTGGGCTTATTATTTTAAAGTGAGGAACCCAAGGTGGCTGTTAATCTGAGTGGGTCGCTCTCTGTGAATATTGAATATGGCTACAGCAAAGAGTTAGAGAGGCCACAAGAAATTAAGAACTCTTATTCATGGCCTTGTGCTGCTCTCTTAAACATTGAATGTCTGAGCCACATCCTGACTCATTATACATACATGTATAGCACTTGGTTTGGGTGGAAAAGGGACACACCTTACAATAGCTGAGCCACATTGTACTTTCCTTCTGTCTGAAATAGCACCACGTCCACCATAAAAGTAGCTTTTTAGGAAGGTTAGTGTACACAAGCAGGCTTTTTTTACACTTGTTTGCTGAAGTGAAAAGAGGAAAATGACCTTTTAGAAATGTGTTTGTTTGCATTGTGTTGTCTGCATGACAAGTGGGAGCAAATTAAAGAGCAGGGAATTCAGGTTTCTGAAATGATCACATGTGCCTGTAAGGGTTGTTAGATTTTGGCAACAGGTCCATGGACACTTCTGGGCTTCAGGGTGCATTGACTGACATCATGTGCTACAACTCATATCACTCCTCCACAAGTTCTTTTTCTCTCTCTCTCCCTCTCTCTTACACTCTGTCAGAATCTTATTATCTGATGCACATGGTAAAACCAGCTGTCAGTTAACCAAAACCCATTCTATTATTTGACTCATGATGATGATGTAGTTCTTTAATTAATTAAAGCTCAGCACAATGAAATTCTTCTAACTAATGAACAATGTTTTTTTTTTTTTTTCCGCTAACATAAACACTATCACAATGAGTTCCAGGGGGGTGTCCCAGATTAATTTGTTCTGGACAAATTAGCAAATCACAATATGAGTTTGAGCACGGCTGCTGCCACTGCCCCATGAGGCTTCTCTAATTTATTTCATTGTCCAGGACAGCTGCACCTCACACAGCTGGAGTGCGATCTGACCATTAGGATGCAAGCTCCCCCATGGAAGGAAAAAACCTCTCATCGTTTATGTGTAAGAGTGTGAATGTATGTGCGTGTGCGTGTGTGTGTGTGTGTGTGTGTGTGTGTGCGTGTGTGTGTGTGTGTGTGTGTGCACATCTGCACTGGCTCGTGCCTCAAAGTTTTGTTTGTCCTTTGGGTGAAGTAATTTTTTTTACATGCAAAAGTCGGTGTAATACATGTTAAAATAATTACTACAGCTGAAACAGCTCAGCTGTGAGACACTGGCCACAGTTGTTTGTGTGTGTGTGTGTGTGTGTGTGTTGTTTGAGGTGGGGAGAGGGGTGTATTTGCGGTCATATCCAGTCAAGAATTTTTTTACTTGGGCACAGCTCAAGGTCAAGTTCAACTCACTCCCTGTTCACATCCACCAGACACAAGATCAGTTGCAGCTTGGTGTCTAAGGACAAAAACAACCCAGTTGATAGAAAAAAAAACATTTATTTCTGATATCCCATTGTTAACCTAACTATAATTGAATATCCTACTGAATCAAATCCATTCAATCCTTTTGTCATTGTCTGCTGATTGCTGAATGGAGAGAGTGAGTCCTGTTGATATTTTCTAAATTAGAATTTTGATCCATGAATATAGCTCAAGAAAGAAAGGGAATCCAATGTGGATTGGGTGGGCGTCAGAGAGAGAGAGAGAGAGAGAGAGAGAGAGAGAAAGAGAGGGAAAACACAGGGGCCAGTCAGTTAATCATTTCCCTGGGTAGTCACGGATACATGGCCAAGGAAGCAAGATGAATGGTTATTTGGGAGATAAGCCGGGATGTGCGGTTGCTCTGTTGTAGTCGTGTACAGTAATCCCGCCATTCCATCTCTCCTGCCTTCTATTGAAATGAACAGATGGACTCCCATGGCAGCAGCACGGAAGGAAATAGATGAACCATTGTTTCCCAGTGCCGTGACAGTTATTTATTGACTACGACTGCAGAGGCACGGACGCAGAGGAAAGGTATTAGGGCAGGATTAAGGAGGTGAAGGCTCCTGCTTAAGAGGAGTGGCGTGGCGCGAGGACCTGTTGAGGCCCCAGCAATGCGTGTGCCATCTTGTCTGGAACCATCTGGAGCCCTCGCTACTTGATGTGTGATCTATTCATGGAATCTGGGACTCTCGCTGCTCTGTGTTTTCAAGTGGACTCAAACGCCCTTTCTGAAATTTTGCACCATGCTTGGAAGCAGAGGTTTTTCAGTAATGTCATGGAACTGAATTGACCTGCCCCTAAACCCCTTTCCTCCTCATTGTAAACAGGCAGAGGGCAAGAGAGGCAAGAGCACACATTTTTTTTAAAATTGTAATTGGTACTGAAAGAAAAAAAGCAATCTATAGAGGTCACTCGGGGAGGGTTAGGGCCATTAGTTGACATTGACAATGGGTGAGGTCAAGGAATTCAAAGCCAAACATGCTCACAGTTTCAGGTTACTCAGTTTTTCAAAGTGTGTCCATTCTCTTTGTTTGAGTAGCTGAAATTTCTCAGCTCCTCGGTCCATGGGCGCTCTAAAGCGGCAAAAGGCCTGAGTGAGTCAGGGGCCCCAGAACTGGACAGGGGACCCAACCATGTCCACCAATGTCATCATCAGTACTGGAGAGCCTGTTGTCATACCTTTTATTGAGACCCCGGAATCTCGGCAGATGCTCTGCCTTAGTCATTCGTCAGTGTGAGCTGTGCAGAGTCTGGATAATGTTTGTTTGGAAGAGGCCGGACAGGATGCACTGTTCTGTGTGAGCTCTTTGGAGGCTGATCCCAGAATCACCTGTACCTGTACCTGTCTCCTGTTGCTGCTGTTTTGAAGTGAACTACTAAAAGCAGCGGCCCGAGCGCATTGTCCTGCCGCACCCCTGCCCTCAGGACACAGGCAGAATTTGCGTGCAAAAATGAAAAGGTAGATTTCAAAAGGCACAAGAGTTGGGCTCTTAATTACTGTGTTTGCCCGTTTCCCATTGTCAGTTTTCATGTGTGATAGCAATCACACTCATTTAGTTTCGGGTTTTTATCCCTGTGATCTTTTTCCAGCTCCCATTAAAGTTGGAAGAAAAAAACATATTGGTGTATACGCTTTTGCCCGCGGCTTGTGAGGTTTTTTTCTCAGATGGGCCCGTATTTCAGGGGTCATATGGGCATGTCCAGGTGTCAGCGATGGGGGTGACTGACCTCAGGAAGCCCCTAATCCCCCAGCTGTGAATCCCCCCACCCCAAAACTTCACCCTGACACCCACTCCCAAAACACGGAATGTCTCTCCTCGTATCCACTCGTTTGATATATATTTCTTGTGCTCTCCTCTGTCTGCTGGCCTCATTGAGTTCAGTTGGCCCAGTTCATTGGCTGTCAAACCACGCTTGTCTGGCTTGAGACCGCAAAGCACTCATCCCTGCCTTATATTTCTTTTTAACCATGAGGTCAGCTGTGCTATTGTTTTCAACATATGAAGTGTGCTGCATCGGCCAGTTTTAGAAGCTTTGTTTACACACAGTTTCTCAGCCATGTCCAAAGCATAGAAAAAGAGAGTCCACAGTGGGTTGGCTCCAATAAAGAAAGGAGAAAGGAAAATCATGTTGTGGGCTGATCCTGGTTTTAAGGCATCTCTGTCACTAGCAGAGAGACAAATGTGGGTATAATTTGCATATATCGCTCTCCTGAAACACAATGCTAAAGTTGTATTGAGAAGATGTGAGTGGGGCAGCCATGGATTCTTTTCCCCCCTCTCTGGGGCTGAGTGTTTCTTTCCCTAAGCGAAACCAACGTGCCGATGCTCGGGACAGACTCGTGCGCTTCCGAAACATGTGGCCAGCCGGTTGAGCCGGACGAGCTCCTGGTTCCTGTGTTTCCCCCCCGTTGCCATGTGCCATTCTGCGGGACGCATGGGCTGTCACCGGGGTGCCGCGTGATTCCTGTGATGTGCAAGGTCAGTTCCGCCACGCGCATATGTCTCCTTCTTCCTGTTAATATATTTAGAATAGAAGCTGTCACACCAGTCGTTTCAACATATTTCATTTCTCTCCAGTGTGGAAAGTGGATCTTGTAGGGAAATACAATTCTCATGACATATATGTATAAATATATAACATCTGTTAAAATTAATAGGCTAGTTCTTGTGATGAATTTTAAATGTTTTAATGTTTAACACATTAAGGAAACAATTAATTATGATGATGCAGCATGCATGTATTTCATCACATCTAGGTACATCCACACCTTGTTAGCTGAGATGGAGAAAAAGAAAGGACTTGTAGGTGGAAAATCTAATTTCAAAAAGTCTTTCTGTGGCCTTGATGGTTTTGAAAAGGTTTTGATCTGCCAACCTGAACACATAAAGACGCCCGTCATTGTGCATATTGCAGTTTTTTTGTTTTGTTTTTTATCTCAGCTGATAAAAAATGGAACAAAGGCAATCCTGGCACAAAGTATGGATGATTTACCCTTCCCAGCAACACTCTGGTATGATCTCTCCTCCCTCACCCTGGCAGCAATCCATATTCCCTCCTCACCTGTTTGCAGCTGCCATACTGTTCACTGGAGTTAGCTGCTGTCTGTGGTTAAGGTAAAACTCCTTAGCCTGTATGCATGCATATGATAAAATTTAGCAAAACATAAACATGATAAACATCATTTATGTTTTGTCTGTCTGAATCCATGAGGCTTTTCTTCAGTTTTTGGCCCTATATGTATCAACAGGTTGACACATGCACAGACATGTACAGTAGAACCTCAGGGACAATACATACCTTATGGACAGAACAGCCCGCTAAATAGGATATGAAACTGTAAGCAATGCTCAGCCATTTCCCTATTAATTGGTTCCATATTAAACGCCAATTATTATCAGGCCATATTACATGCGTCTAACATGCTTATTAAAGACAATGCTGAGCAGTGAGGAACATCTGCTTGTAAACGTACGGACTCAGGCCTTTAGAATGGTAATGGTGCTCCTGAAATGTTACAGTTCTTGACAGCTGCCCAACCGCTCTTGCAGGGAGTTCTGAATCTTATCTCTCTGCCACACATCAGTGTAATGGCCCATGAGCAGGAAGGCACAGTTCAGATTTTTATTTTGGCATAAGTGACTACATCTTGAAAATGGAAGTATGCTCAGTATTTTGGGAGGAATTAGATTCTCAACAGAGTGATCTATTTACCTTATCAAGTTAGATGCCATTTCATTTTTAAAAAAAAAAAAAAAATCAGAAATTTGCTCAAAGTTTCAGGGGGTTTGTTTTTAAAATGAACTCTACACTATTACAGATTCACCTCTGCGTCAGTCAGGAAGTTTTCATTATTTCAGTGGATTCATGTCTGGCTGGGAATATAAAAAAGAGAAAATGACAATACTGGAAGGTATTTTCCTGCGTCCCCTTTCATATAGGCCCTTCATACATAATTTCATTGAAATTACAGGGAAAGCTGGCATTTGAAATGTAAATTAGTCATGCAGATTTATCCGTTTCCCCCTTGAGGACTGGGTGTGAATCACTCTCAAGTCACATCACAACAATTCAAATATTATTCAGATACATCTGATGTGACAGCATTTGAGCCAGATGAAGAAAATCATGTCCTGTTTTCTGGCAGTTTTTTTTAACCGCATTTGCCCCAAGTTTTGTTTAAATTTACCCCAAACACACACACACGCATGCATGCACGCACGCACACACACACACACGCACAGTAGATCAAATAAATGTATTCATTTTGTCAGCTTTTGACCTTTTTTCAGTTTCTGAGCCTCATCAGTAAGCAATAGCAATACTGTACAGTGCATCTCTCTCTGATACTGCTTCCAGTCTGTCCCTGAAAAACAAGCACAGCAAACACAGAAATCATGCTGAACTGGGTACAATACTGTGTCTTTGGAAGATATGTACTGTTTTTTTTATGCTTACTTCCACTCAAAAGCTTTGCTGTTTGGATTATCTGACATTTTAAAATGTCCAAATATACAGGTACCTGTACATGCTCTTGTGTGCCAGTCTGACTGTAAAATGCATATTGATTAATCAATACTGCATGGAGATATGTGGGAGGGGGTGGGTTCTGGATTTTAAAAGTACAGAAATGAAAGGGACTAAAATAAAGTAAAACTATGCTGGTTTTGTTTGTTTTTTTTTTTTTTAATCACTCACAGTGAGATTGTGAGTGATTTAAAAAGCTGCCATGAAACTGCCATTGCTCTTGGGAAAGAAGAGGGACTTTTGTTTTTTTTGCTACATTCCACAGTTGTAGCCACAGACATTAAAGCAAAATCAAAGTAAATAATTCTTTATTCTAAAGTATTTTTAAGAATTCTTTAGCTTTTGTTTAATCTACTGCGTGTCCCATGGCAGATTTAATGTGTATATTTTTGTCCCTTTTGCATTTCATCTTTCATAACACATTTTAGTAAGATAAGTGGATGCCAATAACAAACCAATGCAGCCAACATGAACATGAATTACAACTGAGAGAAAGAATGTAGACAAAATGAATTTTTGTCTTGACAATATACAATAGAAAGAAGGGGAGAGAGAGAGAGAGAGAGAGAGAGAGAGAGAGAGAGAGAGAGAGAGAGAGAGAGAGAGAGAGAGAGAGAGAGAGAGAGAGAGGGGTCGTTACCCAGGTTCACCCTTGCAAAGCTTATTGGCATGCCAAAAGGGGATATGATTGTTATTAGCAATCTGAAGGCTGAAGTCAGCACCTTCCACGGTCAGTGCATTCACTGTAGCTATGGGGGGAACCAAACATGCAATCATTACATATTAGCCATATGGACTGACGGCATCTGCACAAGCTTTACTGAAGCTGAACCCTGAGTTGTTTTTGTTGTTTTTCTTTTCCCACTCTGCCAGGTGATGCAAAGTGACATTTGGTGACAGTCCTAAGTGCCGGTGCCCACTTTAAGCCATGGTCCCCTGCCCCTTAACAAGCCCGTGTGGACGGTGTGATGTCATGCTCTGGGCCTCAGCTCCACAGCTGGCCCACTGAGTCAGCTGCCTTAGTGTGCTTTATAGCCACACAGGGGATATCAGTGCCTCTATCCAGCTGACTAAAAGGGCAAATTATTAGAAGTGACAATTCAGTGCATTTAAATTTTTTTTTCTCTTTGATGGGGGGGTGTGTACTTTTTCATCACTGTAAATCAAGACAGGTAATTGACTTATACAAGTCAGAAAGCATCTCCGAGTGGGAATTGGAGGAGTGGGGGCCTGATGCGGTGGGCTAGCTCCTGAATAACCTCCAGGTAATGTGAAGGCTCTGATTAACTTGGCTCACAGTGATACCTTAAATGGAAACAGTAATTATTTTTTTTCCTCCTTGTGCAGGAAGCAGCGTGGTGTTTTTGATTAATGCATGTGCTCTAAAACTGGGTCTCCCAGGAGCCAGTGATCACAGGATCCAGGAACTTTGGGCCTGGGGGAGTGGGGATGGTCCTGTCATTAAACATTTGGGGTGCTTTAGGTCCTGCTGTCTTGAACTGCTGTAGGACTAGCAGAAAAGCACTTGCAAACAATCACAAGACAGGAACGGGGTGTGGGATGTGGAGGGGTAGAGGAGAAAGAAAAGATGAAGTAATGTGCTGTATAACGAATTCTTACCTTGTAGCTTCCGGCTTAGGGGAAACAGGGAGAGATGCTCTTTTTCATTATATAGCCTCCAGACACAAAAAACTTTACAAAAATGACTTGCTGTTTCTCCCTCTCGTTCTTTCTCTCTCTCTCTCTCGCTCTCTCTGTGTCTGAGGTTTAGTGAGACTAAAGTTGTTTACAGTTTCCATGCTGAAGCTAACTGAGCAGTGAGTTTAAATCAGAGTTCTCTGTGTAATATAATTCAGTGAAATAATGAACAGCTGAAACCCTATAAATTCCCCCATTGACATTTTGAAGCACAGATGAGTGTAGCGGCTGAGCACAAAACCATAGAAATAAACATCTTTGTCTTCCCAATAAATGACACGCAAACTGACGTTCTTATTGATTGCATTTAAAAAAATATATGTTATTGGTGGAAAGATACAAACAACAACAAAAAAAAGGGAATTCAATGAAAAATTATCAATATGTTTTTTTGAAGCAATACCACTGCTGTACTGAACAAATGACTAGCACGAGGCCAGCTTGTTACAATGTGTCTGAGCTGTCATGGAATCGCCCAGCTGCTATCTCATGACTGATGCTAGTGACAAGACCACTTCAAGTGTCTGGGGCAATGGGTTTGATGACAGCCGGTTGAGTTACTACAAGTGTGCAGAACACGTACTCTGAAGCACTTCACTTCAGCTCCTCATTTTTCCACACACAGAAGTGAAGGAGGGTGGGGGTGGGGGTGTCCACTGTGAAATTCTGACTGGAAGAGAGATTTTATTCACTTTAACATTTCTGTCTCCTGTTCCAGGGTTGTCTGATGCACTTGAGTGAATTAGTGCTGTCTCTTTTAATGCTGCAGCTACTAGGCTTTGTATGAATATGTGAAAGGACTTGTGGCTGCTATCCAGACCGGGTATCAGGTGTTTTATTGCCTTGACAACTGAGTCCATAAAAAAAAAAACATATCAGTCAGGTTTCACAACTGGCATAAGAAAAAACAACAAAGCTATTGTCAAACACATGAGGTGTAAAATCCCACTCAAGTTGATTCCTCTCACAAAGCTACAAAAACACTAGCTAAATTTCTTGGCCTCCAATGAACCTGTCTCTTATGACATCATTGCCAACAAGGTTTAAACAAAACCCATCATCCACAAACACCAGTCCCTGCGGCTAGCCTCTCTTACTATCCCTTGCAGTACCTTGGGCATGAAATGAGATCATCTCTGTCTACAGGAGGGTTTAGACCAGGCAGCTCACATCCACCCACAGCTCTGAGTTTTAATTCAGAATATCTGCACCTCCTCTGTAACATACAGTCCTTACCCAGCACATCTGCACAGTGACTAAAACAGTGCATGGACATTAAGTTATCATTTACACACAGCAGCTTAGTTCATAATTGTGTTATGACCACGATAAATCCTTCACCATTTCACAGGACGGAAATCCAATTATTCATAAACGCCTTCCCAAACAGATAGAAGCTGCGGAGGCAAGGACTCTGCATCACTGAGGTTCTTTTTAAACTCTAATCTGGCCCCAGCATATCGATACCGATATGATATACTGCAGGAGAACACAAGAAAAATCGAGTAAGCAAAGAGGAACACAGGCACAAGGAATGCAATCAAATTTAATATGGATGAGGAATGAGGTCACCCATCTCTTTGGAGACACACAATAATGCATGCAAGAGAAGAACTCCATACAGTATGTACTTTTGTTGTTATACCATGAAAAACAGTTTCCAGCAAGAATATTATGCACATATGAATATTTATACTGTTTCAAAGAAGAAAAATCTTAATCAGTGCCCCATTTATTTACAAGAGATTACTGCAAAACAACCTTATTTCCTTTGAATAATTAGTTTGTAAATTTAAGTCAGAATGGCCAATTAATTTAACTTCAATCCAGTCAAAATAGACAATGAAAACAAGTAAAGTAGTCCAACAGACTGCAGAGAGTGTTTGGTGCAGCCCCTCTCTTTAAGAAAGCATTCAATATATCTTGTGTGCATTGCCACTTTGAGTTCAAAGATTAGCATACGTTTATGATGGCATTTATGGGAATTGTGTGCTGGACTGAGGTACTCAAGGTAAGCTCAGTCTTCTCTACTTCTGCTTTGCTCTATCCGAGGATTAGCTGATCAGCAAAATGGTAGCCTGAGACCAGTGGCATAATTTATGCCGCTGAGTGCCTTTTACATTGTTATGAAAAATTACCTTCAGGTCATGAGTGCAGCTGCCTGAGCTGCGAGACAGGATGCACGTCTGAGTAAGAGTTTATCCCACTGCTGTAGAAACTCGGGATGAAAAATGAATGAGCTTTGTTTTTTTTTTTACGTATGTTTTTTTTTTTTTTTTTGTTTGGCGGTGGTGCTTTACCTGAAAGGGCTGTTTGGTCGCACTTATCTTCTGTCAGAAAATCTTCAGCCTTGCTCAGAAATGGTACAAAATCCTCATGCCAGGATGATAAAGTCAGTACAACGTAATCTAATCTAATCTCGTCTAATGTCATCCCAAAAATAAGGCAAACACATAGCTAAAGCGCTAAACAGCATATGTATCTCATTTTTAACTTTCCCTTCATCCCACTCCCAAAACCTTCTTCTCCATACATGTTTTGATATTTAAATTAAATTACAAGAGAGCCATAGCAAATCCAAGGATGCATGGAGATACGAAAACATGTCGAATGCTGCCGAATAATGTGACTAGTTTATGTATTATTCCCTTATTTTCTTTGTATGACTGAAATAAAAGTTTTCACTGTGAAAGCAGGACATGTTTTCACCTGGGGGCTCATGCCTGGGTGTGTGCTGGAGCCTTTGTACCAGCCGTCTGAATCATGGCGTTTCAAGCAAACATCCCAACTTCAAAGCCCAAACACAAAGGGAACACACTCACAATCAACAAAAGATTCAGAGGGCCTTTTTCTTTTGTTTCTGTGAGTGAGTGAGTGTGTGTGTGTGTGTATAAATAATGCAAATTGTTTGTATGTATCATTAATGTAAAATTGATTAATGAGTGTAAAAATTGTATTTTGAACCAAGCTGTTGGTGTGTAAAATGTTATATAATATGTGACTCATTCTGCCTATAGCGTAAAATGCAGTGTTGCTGTGCTCAGTTATTTGAGTAAATGTTCTGAGTTTCAATACTTGACTTTGTAAAAAAAAAAAAAAAATCAACATAAAATGCACTGACTGGATATTTACTTTTACTTGCAGAGTGTACACTTTTCAACACAAGTGAACATAGGTGCTAAGGTGTTACCCTCCCAAACATTTAGATATGTAAGCAATCGAATGTAAAAGTTTGACCTCATAGTCAAAACTGAACATTTGTCCTTAGATTGGACATTTTCTTAACAGATAACATTGCCAAACGATGTCAATGAAGACAAAAACAAACACTAACATTTACTTTGGAGTCAAATTGAAGAATTTTTTATCTGAATTATCGATTGACTCCAGCCCTGTGTGTCCTTCCAAGTAGGATCAATGGTTGATCTATGGGCGTGACAGCCCCAAAAATCCACCGTGACTTGTTCAAACTGTGCGCCTTTGTCTTGCTGCAGATCTGACGTGGCTAGCCGGAATCGATGGTGACAGATCCAAATTCAAATTTCCTTCGGCTCCGCGAGAGGCCGACCCATTCAGATGGCCTCTGAAACCGAAGCCACATTCTCCTTATCTCAAGCCCTTCCCTTAGGAAATCTCCAACAGTGGCGATCGAGGGCTTTAAACTAACGCAACCAAAGGTTGCCCTGGTGCTACGAAAACACCAACAGAGAGCAGGGTGAGATGGAGTGACGGTTACACCGCTGACCAGACCGGGCTTGCTGGAGAGAATGGATGTAGGTGGGTAATTCCATACCTGTTTTGATAGCAATCAATCGACAACATATCATTAATTTCTTATCTCATTGTCGGCAGAACTTGTAATTTGAAAGATATGTATGACATTTGCTTTTGATCTGATGTGATCAAATAACATCTTTAGATGTATATAAAAATTGATAGATCTTTTTTTTTCTCAAACATTTCTGGATTTATATCCAACGCTCTGAGGAAGAGATATGATTAAACTGATTGTGATTAAAAGGGGGTGTGGGGTCTTAAAGGCGTTAGTAAGGGTGTAGTATATTCATTTTCAAATGAAAGAAATGAAACTATAAGGAGCAAGATTATGAGCTATTTCTAATCTCTCCACTGTTCATCCCCAACCCCCTGCCCCTACCAAAGGTATGTGAGTTTGAATAGCTTTATTCCTGTGTGACAACAGAAGATGTCCTGTAATCATTCCTCAACACACCTTGATCCAAACATATGGCACTTGCATGCTGCTGGTATTGTTTCTTCTGTAAGTGATGTTTTTTGTTGTGGGGGATTTGCTTTAAACTTGAATAATTAACATGTCTATGATAAATTACAGTGACGGGAATCTCTAAGGGCTACAATGGAAATCTTACTTAAATGAGACACACTTTCACTGTCCTAAAAGAGCTATTTTTACTAAAGAAACGAAAGAGTCAACAGTCAGGTAGGGATTTTCATAATTCTGCTTAGTCTGTGAAAAGCCCTTTATAATTACTGTAAAATACTGTTGTGCGCACATTAAAATATCACATGTAATTAAATCACACAACAGGCAATAATTACTTGTTAAAGGTGCTCCAACATTTTTAAGGTATTATCTATTCATGCTGTAAGCATTTTTGATAGCAATAAATCCTGCCCAGTTAATAAGAGGCAATAATTAGGAAAAACGGAAATGTAAATGAACACATGAATACATAGGAATATAAGAATTGTCCACTGACAATTGATTCTGGTCAACAGAAATTTTCTGTAACTCACATTATTATTAATAGGATAATGGCAATTTTAATGTCAGTTTAACAGCTTGTATGGTTTAATGTAAATGTGAGGATTTTAAAATAAAGACAAAAATTAATCTGAAATTGTGTGACGGCACAACAATGGGCATTGTGATTATGTTAGGGGCATATAACCATGCAACATGCAAGCAGGGAGATACTGTGGGTGGAGGTCTGACTTAATTAAAATAAATCCGCTGCAGTATCTTGTGACTGGATAAAAGTTCAGTTCGAAAAAGGCCAATGAAACACAAATCTACATAAAAAGGTTATGTAAGGAGTCGTTCTTTTCTAGAAACATTGCCTTTCCCCCACTGATTAAATGTGTTGCCTTTTCTCTCTGCCAAGTTATTGACCAGCTAATTCCATTAATTCATACTTTGAAGTGTGAATGTGCAGGATCTCATAGCCTAACATCAGAGGGGCCTTTTAACCAGAATCATTAATGCTTTTCACATTCCCATTCTGTGATTATAAAAGGAAAAATGTCGGCCCGCACAGTGAACCGCAGTGAGACGTGCGGCACCCGGCCCTTTGTACCATGGGAACGGTGAAAATGCCAAAATGTGATTCCTCAGCCCTGAGGGTCCTACGCGCACTGAGAGGGGAGCAGGAGGCAGAACACAGCGGGGTGGGCACTGTGGCAGGGCAGTGCAGTACAACGCGTTTTTTGTCAAAGCCCTACCACGGCAGGTGTGCAGCAAAAGCAAGTCGTCCTTAGTGTATCAGTAATAGGCGGACATTTCTCTTAATTTCTCTGTGTTTGCTGATACCGTGTTTATCTTGTAGAGGACAGGTGAACACAAGCACCTGTCTGATACCATGTATTTACTTGTTTTACCCATTTGTGCACCTGTGTATTTACATAAGTGATTACGGTTAAGTATCTTGCTCTGAGAGAGAGAGAGAGAGAGAGAGAAAACATGAATTAAAGAATGTATGATTCTTATAAGCCATTCTACAACCTATTTCACCATCCCCCTCTTCCCCTCCCTCCTGTAAAAATGCAGGCTCATTGATTTGGAATTCAGGAAGAGGTTTCATTGCAACATGGAACAATGGCTATAATTTGGCTGTGCTGGCAAACACGGACGGCGGTGATAGAAAGCTCATTCCCTCTCACAGGAGGAGGCAGAGTGGACAATGAGTGACTCAATCCATCAGAAGACACGAGAGGCGAGGTCAGCTGGGCCCCATAACCGTTCTCTGGTAAATATGACTGCCAGCCAGCCATGGAAGAGAAAAAAAAAAACCCAGCAGCCATAGCGCACCTGGATTCCACGTTACGCTGCTCAGGATGGGTGGGGGTTGGGGGGGTCGGGATATAAAATACAACAAATATAGGAGGAATGTGGAGGTACCTGACTGATGAATATGGTTATGCGTGTGGACATTTGGCTGCTTTACAGAGAATAACAGGGAGGGAAGCTGGCACTTCATCAAGTGGCCGACTACTGGGAAATCACTGCGAGAGAGAGATGAGGATGATACGCTTATCTAACTTCCTGTGATGTATGGTTGGCTGTTTCTGGTCTCTCGCGGAGTACGCGGCGCATTTTGACTAGCAGCTTGAATGCATCAACTCTGAGGTGCTTTTGGATGTGTTTTGTGTATTGTTTTTTTTTCTGCACATTTTGCATGGTCTTCTATAACAGCTTAATGTCAAAGCTTGATTTGATTATAGAAGGAAAAACAACGACGTAGCCAAACTGTTCAGAGAAGGATATATATATCAACTATTGTGAATACAAAGGGGTTTTCAAAGTCCAACTCTACAGCAGGTATGCAACTGGTTCACATTCCTGGCGCTAGAGTCTCCTCAGTCACATTTTTTGTTGATCAGAGTAGACGGCTCTGTTCTCCAGTGAGCAAAACAATGAGGTTTTTCAAGTTAGTAACATATGGTGTGATGCAGAGCCAAAACATTAGCTTATAAAATTGCACATTGAATCTTTTTTTTTTTTTTTTTTTGTGAGAGTTGCCATGGCCATGTGTGAAAAGCCTTGTGTCTGAACTAATTGGAACCAAAAGAGACTTCCAGGGGGCGTGCAATGAGCACAACAAACAGTAACTCAGACAGTGGGCACCACTAATTATTTTCGGCCACCCGCCAACGCAGTAATGTTACGGTGTCAGTAGGCTGCACTTCCTACACTTATTACCCTCAGACTTAAACTTTATTATACCACAAAACTGTAATTTGAGGTGAGAGGTCACTGCTTGAATGGGATTCTCTTCAGTGACATTTTGCAAAGTGAGTATAGGTCATTTTTTTTTACAGATCTGCAACAGTTGTTCTCTCTTAATTTTTTTTCATCTATGTAAATATATATTTGTCTAAATATATCTAGTAAGGAGGCTTACTTCTGTAGTCACTGAGCTCTATCCAACGCTTCTCTGAGCAAAATAAATAAATAAATAAATGCCCTCAGCAGGATGTCTCTGTGTTCAGAGGAGTTTAGTCTTGAAATAAACTCTGCATATAATTGGTTTGTTTTGTAACGTGTAATTAATTCTCAGGTGGTGTTCAGAGACAGGTATTCAGCGGAGAACCTGCCCAGACTGGGTTCCTCTTTGTTATGAGGCTGAGGATAAATCGTGGGCCCTCAGGGCAGAACTGAACTGAAATAGGTGGTCTACGGCTTTTGTCATTTCAAGGAATCTCCTCGTTTATAACCTCGGTCTCAGGGCCAAGTCTCCCTGCTGCCTTTGTGCAGGTGATATTGAACACGAAGAAGGTAGAGAGCAGGTTCAATCCAAGTGAAATATGTGGAAAAACAGTGCGCTACATCAGAAAACACAGACTTTATCAGACAGGAGAATCAAACCTTTTAAAAGAACTGCATAATTAAAGCCGTTTTGTATCATTACGTGTTAGCAATTACCGCTAACCTGTAAACCCAGACAAATAAGACACTTTGCATAATATGTCTTGGTGAGGTGTCGGTGGGAGAAGAAAGGAATTTGTAAGTGGTGCAGGCACGGTGCAAAGTGGCTGCACTATAAATAAAACAAATAAGGATCCTCCTCTCTTAAGCGATGAGGAGCAGAGAGAGAGAAGCATCAGGACTGCAGCCCATGCATCACCACATTACCAGCTACAAAGTGCTCCCTCTGCTCCGAGTCTGACCACAGCCCTGCCTAGAAGCTGTGTTATCTCACCTCCTCTTCCGCCGGGAATTTCAACTCCCATTGTGACCGGAAAAGCACGGCTATGAGAAAGGACCACAGATCCCGAGCCTATCAATCATAAGTAAGCACCACGTTGCACAAGACGGATTTTCTACCGAGCACAGTGATCCCTGCAGCACAGTCTCTCCCACCTGTGCCCTGCTGCAGTCATACAGCGCGGAGGGGTGGAGGATGGGTGGCGGCTCTCCAGAGTCTTTTCACATGTTTAAAAATCCCTCTTGCTGTGAGTCGGCAGTAAGAGTCAGACCCCCATGCCCCACCAACCCAAAAACCATGGAAATACTCCTACTGTCTAAATTCCATAGCCATTAATAGAAATAAATATTTTATAAAAAGGGAGTGTAGACAATGAAAACACTTAGGATGTCAATGGCATGAGCAGGAAATGGAAAACCCAGCGATGTAAATAAGACCGCCTTTATTTCTGCTGATGGTTGTCAGAAAGGTGGCACTGAAAAGCTCTCAGTGTGGGGGCATAGTCAAGGGGGATAATTACCAGAAGGAGATGGCAGGTGGAGTGGGAAGGGTAGGGTGCCGTGGGGTTGGGGGTGGGTTGTGCTGTAACGGGACAGCGGTGGTGCACATTTGGAGGGTGACAGATAAAAAGTCTTTGATCAGCAGTCCCCCCGTGACATCAATTAACAGTTAATATGCAGCAGTAGCTGAGGCCGGTGGAGAGCTGCAGCAGGTCAGCCCTGCCTGGCTGGGGTCCATGGCAGATTTTCAGCCCCGCTAATGGGTACTGTTTAACCTGCTCAACATCGCTTTGTGTGTGTGTGCATGTGTGTTTGTATGTGTGCGTATAAGTGTGTGTGTGTACATCTGCAGGAGTGTATGTGTGTGTGTGTGTGTGTGTGTGTGTGTGTGTGTGTGTGTGTGTGTGTGTGTGTGTGTGTGTGTGTGTGTGTGCGCGCGTGTGTGTGTGTGTATGCATATATGCATGTGTACATGAGCAGGTGTGAGTGTATTTATGGATCTGAATGCATGTGTATTTGCATCAATGTGTGAGTATGTGCAAGGATTTGTGTGTTTGTGTATGTGCATATGCATGTGTGTGAAAGGTTTTGTGTTTATGTTTGTATTCAAATGTGTGTGTGTGTGTGTGTGTGTGTGTGTACTTGCATCTATAAGAGCCCACTCTGTTATCACTGTATGCTATTTGGTAGGCTGTCTCCAGTACAGCCTACCAAATAAAACAGTAATGGAAATTTCCATTTCACCTCCTCTGTGCACTAAAGCATATGAGGAAGGCTATTCCAGTCTTGTGCAATTCCAGAATCAAACTGTCTCAGGGCCTGAGTAGCATTTTATGTGCCAGTTGTGTTGTATTCTGTATTGTGCCAGGATTTGAACACCATTGCTGTTTCAAACAGCCCACATTGCTCCTATTGTATTTCCATCTTGTTACTAATCATTCAACTGAAAATCAAGTCTGGGTAACACTTTGGTTTGGGTGCTGGAGAACTGGTTAGAAACTTGTTATTAATTAGTATATTCATTTGTAGTAATCTATTTATAAGTCGTTACATATCATTAGTTAACACTTGTAAAATGCAAAGTCTGTGGCTAAAGTCTAGTTTGGCTTTCTACATTTGATTAATTACTGCAGACAATTGATCCAGGTGTACTATGACCTACAGGCAAGATTAGCTTATCTCAAACATCATTATTTACTAAGGCTAACAATTACATGAAAAAAATCATACATAGTGACTAATAAATTGCTTACTATTAATGAAAAAAACTTCTTAATACCGAGTTTAAAGGTAGTAAATTGCAGCACCCAAACGGAAGAGTTATCCCAATCAGTAATGAGCAGGTTCAGTTTATACTCACTCACTCTCCTCATAGGCACCTGCAGTTTCTTGGGGCGATATCCCATCATTCACAATAATAAGGATGCATTGCATCGTTACCCCGGCTGCTAATGAAAAATTATTATTTAATCATTTTTTATATGAGTTTAATTGAAAAGGCATGAAGGATTCTGTTAGGGGTCAATTAGGTGAAAACGTCCGGCGGGGGTTCATCACGCCGCGTTTAAAAAAAAAAGTGCAGGTCGATATCAAAGAGCAGAGCTGCGCAGTGGCAGCTGTGAGCTGGCACACCAGTGCAGTGCCCCCTCAGGACCTCACTATTTACCCCATGAAGGCCATTAGCGGCAATAATTGAGTACGGTACGGATGAGCTCAGTGAAATGTGTGGAAATTATTCCAAAAGGACACATCTGGAATATGAAACCAAAGTTCCTCTCCACGCACAGGCTTTTTTTTTTATAGGCCCGCATTAAAAGGGAACTGATTACAGTTTTAATACCGTGAAGAGTAATTGCACCCCATATGTCTGTGATATGACTGTTTTTGTACCGCTCTCTTGCTCGCTGAGATTAGCTCATGCTCTAATCTATTGATCCGATGGGAATTCTTTCCATAATTCTCGTGATGGATTCCACTTAAATCCCCATCAAAGGAACTTGGATTGTGGCGTACTTGCTATTTGTGTCAATACAGTTACTGTTCTGCATTTCACGCTTCCCCTCAGAAAAGTAACCCATCGTGTGCGATGCAAAGGAAAAGAAATAAACTGAAAATAATTTTTTTTTTCTGGCAAATGTTAGACAAATCCCATCCATTGATCCTCAATTTTAAAGTATCAGCATCTCAAACAAATTGCTGTGCGACTGCCAGACAGCTTTCCTCTTTGTTGCGCGCTGTCTCTGCACTTTCTTCACTGGTGAGGATAACCCATTGTTGCACTGTGTTCATAATGATAAGTGACACTAAAAAGGATGAACACTTTGTGCCTGTGTGCTCTATGAACGGTCATCAACAGCAAACAGAGGTAACCTTTGTCATGCTAAGCGTAATAAACGCAGGCATAGCCTGATTATCATCGCTAAATGGAAACCCATTTTAAACAGATGTGTCTTGTCAGTTTTCGAGACGGTGGAGTGGATTAAAAAAATGCTGAAAAGAATGTCTGTGACCAAAAAAAAAAAAAAAAATTTTTGAAAAGACTCCCCAACACATAATGAATCTGTGAAGCACGAGACCCGGTCTTCTTCCCCCGTGTGCCATTTTAGCGCTGATAAGGTTGCCTTTTGTGGCGCATGCTAATTCGCGGCTGCATTGAAAACATGAGTTATATTAGGCAGTAATCACTGCTCCGTTTCCTCTACGGAGGACGTTTCCCCTTTTGTTCCGTGACATTGTGTGACAGACCGTGTGGAATGTGCTGGAAAGATGCATGACGGGCAGAGTTCTCCCCTGGCTCGTTTGCTGGCAGCAGGGTTCAGGAGCATTGGGGCTGGCACCCCAAGACATGAATAAATGGGGGTGGTCTGGGGTCGGGGTATGGTGGATGGGTCACATTATCTCACCACTTTATGAATGAGCTCTGATATTGCAAGAGCCTGACATGCAGCTATTCTGTGGGCTCAGAGCACTCTGCACCAACTTCACCTGCTTCCACGGTTACCCCATTGGACTCCTCCAAGATCTTCATTTGAGTCATTTGCTGCCATGGCAACAGCAACCACACCAGAGCAGCAGGGAGGGATAAGACATGTCTTTTACTTTTTAAAGTGACTTTTATCATTATCATTATTATTAGTAGTAGTAGTAGTTGAAGTAGTAGTAGTATTAGTAGTAGATGAAGTAGTAGTAGTATTACATATTATAATCTATTATACGCTTATTGTTTTTTATTATTATTATCATCACCAGTATCATCATCATCATCATTTTAGGCCCACAGCAGCAGTGCTCGGGCACAGGGGGAGTTATGGTATGGGAGCAGCAGAGTTCAGGGAGGATGATGTCACCATGGGAAATCACAGGCTGAATCACTGGCACAGAAAGGTCCCGTGTTCTGTGCTGCTGTGTTATCCAGCCAGTCCCTCCCCGCCCCAGAGACCAGACTTGTGAAATGCAAGGCTGTGAGAAGCGCTGGACAGTTGGAGCTGAAATGTGTTTCTTTGGCGATCGCGGTCGAATGGCTCCTTTTGCCTGCCCTGTGTCTCTCGTGCCGTGGATAATGGCTGTGCTTACTGTCACACTGGCGAAAGGCAAATTGGGATGCCTTGAGCTCACGCTAGAGACTTTGCTGCCTGTCTGTCAGAGAGGCATACAATTTAAGATGTCTGGTCAAGTGGAAAATACAAAGTTAGACAAACCTAAAGCAATATTGTGAAGAGAAAAAAAAGAAGAGAAAAAAGCTTTTGTCAAAACTGTATGAGATTCCCGTTATTTTAATTTATGGGAAAACTTAAGCTGGCTACGCTTCAGCTAGACTTTATTCTGTTCATATGGAAAAGACAAACAATAGTGATATGTATGACTTCATATTTACACAGAGGAAATCCTAATAAGGACAATCTGTTAAGTGTCATTCCTCTCTCTAGCCCCCCCGGTGCCTTCTGGTTAAAATTAATTTGGATGGAGCTCAGTTAGCATCAAGTTACAGGGACAGCACTCTGTAAAAGGTATCATCTTCATGTTGAAAATCATGTTAAAGAAAGGGTCCAGACTCACTGTGTGCCAGGGTGACTTTCCTTGGCATGTATCACAAAGGGAGGCGCTCTTCATTGTCCCGGTCAAACTCTGCTTCGCCCTAGTCTGGGTCTCTTATCACCAAAACTGCTTTAACTGGTTTCATGAGCGTCTTCTATCATTCAAAACCTTCGTTTGCCAAGCATTCTGTTGTAAAAGGGGCTGTCCAAGTATAGCACATTACATAGTCAAAAATATTACACTTAACATTTAACAATTAACATTATCCGACAGGGCAAAATATAACAGTGAGTGTCTATTTCAGAGAAAACACATGCTATTAACCCAAGACAACCATTAGACAGCAGAATAAGACCATGAGGCCCCTGAGGATCCCTTAATGATGGTGATTCATTAAACTGTGAATTACATTTGTGTGTTTTATTGTAGCCCACATTATTATTATTATTATTATTATTATTACTATTATTATTATTACTGCACGTATGTGCAGCCAGGACCTTAGCACAGACTGGTTGGCCTGCTACATAATGCCTGTGTGCTGAACAAAATTTCCACAAAGAGCAAGCAACTGTGTTTTTATACTACATGCTAATTTTTTATTGTAACTTTTATTCTAAGGCCAAGGTTAGATGACTGATGTCTGGTCTTTGAAGGAATTTCCTTGTGTTTAATTTCCTTTTTCATATCAAGAATAAGAAGAGTTTTATCAGAAGAGGTTCAGTACAACTTAACTTCAAGGTACACATCCATAGAACTCTAAAGGAGCAGAATAGAGAGAATTTTCCAATTTGTGTTCTCTCACGGCTCACGATACACATATAAACATATCTTTTGGATAAATCATAATTATAACTCTCACTCATGCAACACTCTGTCTGCCCTTCCAATGGTACAGGCTACAGCGTATGCTCTTTATTGTCAAGACGTGTCAGTTTGTGTAAGACTTACCCCTTCTTAGTACTTTTTTATAATCTTATTTTATTGAAAAACATAATCCGAAAAGCTTCTTTAAAAGCACAGAAGTCAACTGAACATCAGAGTAATGAGAAAATGCAGACAAGGGAATGGCAGATAAGACAAATGAAATAAGCTGAAATCCAGAAAATTAAGTATCACAGAAAGAAGCCAGCCACAAAGCAAGTATTGATAACAATGCATAAATAAATAAAATGAAACAAACTCACATTTTTATTAAGCTACTCAAGAGCTTCTCGAAAATAACTGTCACTTTGTCGGAACTTGTGTCATGCTTTGTTATGGTAATTGCTTGTCTGGAACAAAAAAAAACTCAATTTCCTCTTCTGGAATAAGTTGCAGTTTAAGATAACTAGACACATTTTAAACAGAGAACAGGAGTTCAGCCTACTTTCTCCACATAAAGTAAACTTCTTTACCTGTCTTGTCAATCATTCACTTCATCTCAGCTTGGGTCCACAGAAAAAGCTGAATGGCATATTGTCCACCAGACTATCCAGAGTGGAGGCAGGCTAGTGGGTGGTCTTGTGCCGTTATCTCCAGCAATCAATTTCAAGAGCAAACATTCTGTCTTTACAGTCTGATATCGTATTTAAGCCTGCCAATCAAACAATAGAGAAAAAAAAGGATTTGATTAACTTTAGATTGGAGATATTTCCCAAAAACAGCCATTTTCTTTTCTCATTTCTGCAGGCTATCCACAGCCCGTACTGACAGTGGCAGGAGCACAGGGAATTCTGGGAAATGGTATTCCCAGATGCCTGCCCTCTTTCTGCCTGTGAAGCCCCTACTTGAGTGTGCATGGATGCCGTAATCCCCATCTTAAAGCTGCACAGAATAGCAGGAAATCAGCAAAAACGCACACATTTCACAGATTATCTAAAATGGAGGGTCTCTGTTAAAAAAAAATTAAAGCTATCCATTTATTCTAGGGGTGGGGGCTTCTGCTTTGGAAGAAGATTATGAAGAGGTAATTGAGGCAGAATTGTGTGGCTTCAAATTCAGCAATTTCCTTTGTTAAACAATATCTGCCTTGACCAATCAAACCTCAGAAATTTAAAAGAAAAATTACATACATCCTGAAATATCACTAAAATGCTTAAAGGTGTGAGATTACAATGTGACATGATATCGCTGCAATAGGAAATAAAGACAGCATTGGGGCTGAGGCAGTAATGTTTTGCAGTAAAGGCTCTGTGTAAGCTCTCTAATTAAACAGAATACAATGAATCACAAAAATGGAGGGGTCAGAAGGCTAACGTTACCCCGCTAATTACACACATACATTTGTAAAAAGGCAGTGGGAGGGACATGCTCACACATGTTACTGCTTTATCTCTTAGGATACTTTACTTACCCTACTAGCGTGTGTGTGTGTGTGTGTGTCTGTGTGTGTGTGTGTGTGTGTGTGTGTGTGTGTGTGTGTGTGTGTGTGTGTGTGTGTGTGTGTGTGTGTGTGTGTGCATTTGCACATCAGTATTAAACACTCACATCATCACATCTCATTCAAACACCATCTCTTTGAAGGTTCCCTACTTAGCCCTTTACATGCCTCCTATCATCGTTTATGCTGACCATTTTTAATACCCTCAAGAATCACCAATGTTGCACGTCATGTTCCTTTGCATAGGACATTTCTGCTTTCTTTTTCATATTGTGCATCTTGAAAGGCACTTGTGTAGTTCCAGTGATGTCTGTGAACCACCTGGGTACAGCTGTTTTGTTTGTCTTTATGCTTTTATGTTCACGATGGTATTGTTTTGCTGAGCATTCTTTCCAGCCATTTCAAAAACAGGAGCTAGGTCTCATTTGTTGGGAAAACAAATAACACTGCCTGTTTTTATTGTGTGAAACATAAATCTTTCCAAAAACCTTTTTACATCGTTCAAGGTGGAAAAGTAAAAATATTCCTTTCGGCTAATATTGAACCAACATGTCATAATTTTGCAGTATATGAAAGCCACCTTGATAACAGTGATAATAACCAATGTGTCCAATATGTTATTACACAGTGTATAAAAACAGTCTATTATCTGTCTGAGAAGGCTTTGAGCCTGTGGGCTTTGCATCAATGCGATGAACCAATCCAATAAACCTGAACACAGATCACATTAATGGGATCTTTACCTGTGTGTATCTAAACAAAATTGGGTGGCTAGGGTTGTTTATGCATTGTGAAGCCCCTCCATTGATTTCCTCTGCTTCCTCTGACATTTTGTGATTTTTGCTCCAGGTCTAGATTTTGTTTTCATTTTCCTGTGAACAGTGCTGGGATGTCTGGACAGCTGTCATCTACTTAATCTGAGTAATCAATGGCCTCCGCAGGCTTCCGTGGAGAGCTATGACACAGAGGCACCTGTTGCACACAGAATGTTTCTTCTCACAGCAGCGGCTATTGTGTGTGTGTGTGTGTGTGTGCGTGTGTGTGTCTGTGTGGGCGTGCTTATAAATATGCATAATTGTGTTTTTGTGTGCGTGTGTCTGTGTGTGTGTATGTATGTATGTAAACATGCATAGTCGTCTGAATATTTTTGTGCAAGCATATTGTTTGCTTGTATGTGTGCGTGTGTGTCTATGTGTGTGTGCGCACATGTGTGTGTGTCTGTATGTGTGTGTTTGTGTGTGTGTGCATGCTTATAAACATGCGTGATTGTGTTTTTGTGTGCATGTGTCTGTGTGCGTGCATGCGTGCATGTAAACATGCATAGTAGAGTGAATATTTTTGTGCAAGCATATTGCTTGCTTGTGTGTGTGTGTTTGTGAGAAAGAGACAGTGAGTGGTGGAGAGAAAGAGAGAGAGAATGTGTAAGCCTGTGAGTATGCATGCTTGTGTGTATGTGTGCGTGTGCATGTGTGTGTGTAAGCATATTGCTTGCTTGTGTGTGTGTGTTTGTGAGAAAGAGACAGTGAGTGGTGGAGAGAAAGAGAGAGAGAATGTGTAAGCCTGTGAGTATGCATGCTTGTGTGTATGTGTGCGTGTGCATGTGTGTGTGTCTGTGCGTGTGCGTGCGTGCGCTTGTGTGTGTGTTCATTTGCACATTAGTATTAAATGCTCACATCATCACATCTCATTCATATACCAACAAGTACATATGACATGCTGGTTTGTTTCCTGTTTCTCATAGCGGTCTAGAGTGTTAGTTTATGGAAAATACAAAACTCATGGGTCTGTACTATGTCATAAATGGCCAAAGGCTCTATTGCTCAAATAAGGCACACTGTTTTTAAATGAGTTATTTTAAATCAGAAATCCAATTTGTATTGTTAGTTATGCTTGGATTAGATTACAATATCTCAGCCAGATGATGCTAATTTGTTTGGCAGCCTGTGATTGTCACGTGACCATGACTAGAGTGCGGCAGCCATGTTTGTTGAGGTAGTGCCCCATTCACTCACTGTCCCGATGTGGCTGTGAGTTTCTGTGTATGAACATGGCATGGCACGGTTATCAGTCTGCACTAGCATGTGTGTCTCACTCATCATGACTTAATTGCTATGACTTCTCCATCACAGGTCTTAGCAAAACTCCTTTAGGCTTTGCTACACCTACACTTTTCACTGCATGATACCTTCTGATGCAGTCACTTTAGTCCAGATTCCATTTTACCTAAAATAAATACAACTGTCCTTGGCTTTGAGTTGTGAGTTCAAGAAAGTGTGTTATTTGATTTAGTTTTGTTTCGTTAAATAGTTAAATTGTATGCCCAGCAGTTGTAAATAAAAAAAGTATAATTTTCTTGAATTTTTGACTAAAAAGCACATGGGAAATAAGATGATTATTTGCACTGAATGTGGGGTAATCCCTTATTATGCTTCAGTTATTAATATTTCATAAAGTAATGATAACTGCATTACTCTTTCACAGATAATGCATTGTTAAATTGTCAAAAATAGTACAGTGGGGATGTTCCATATGCTCAGAGCAAATGGTAACATTGTGCACATATGGCTGACCACAGTTCTTTTCTGCTTAATAGCACCTTTACTGACCTTTATTAATTTTATGCAACCATTAATGATGCATATTAATCATGTATAATACAGGTATTAATAATGTATTAAACAGTTATAACTATGTTTTAGATTGAAGTGGTACTGAATTTAGTTTCCTAGCCCTGAAGTGCAAAAAATTTGCATTATTCTTCACAGCACAGTTGTAGCACATATTCATATTTTCCTCTGAACATAAAATAGGATAATCTTGCAAATAGAATACTTCTATACTAGAATACTAGAATAAGACCATAGAATGTTCCATGAATAAATCTATTTTCATTTGTGTGACACTGTTTACTGTCAGGTTGTCTGGAAGTGCTTCAAAGCAGACAAAGTTCTAAGACAAAGACAAATGTTAACCTAAGCTAACTGTTTAAATCTTGTTTGCTGTATTATTCATTTAATTATAAATTAGTTCACAGCTGTGGAGTTTTGGAAGGCTATAGGGTACAATATTTTATGATGCACTTTATGACCAATTAACCAAAGTTAACTAATCTTACCTGGTTTCTTTTAAATCAACTAGTTTTGGATTTTTAAAGGAAAACAAAACCTTGCATGCACTCCAGCCCTCCTCTTTATTCAAAACAATATTTCAACATCAATAACAAGTTACTTTTGCAGTCTAAAGACGTATGGAAATTTTCTGGAAATAGATTTGTTTACAGAAAAGAAAACTGCGCGAATTGAATATTAAACATAATCTCTGTTTATCCACTACACGTTGGCCTGAACAAGGTCATGAACATCCTCTGCCAAATGCATAAATACTTAAACTACTTTGTAATCCATACCTTACATTCAGGATGTTCACATGATTTCACAATATTGGACACATGTACAAATAATCCATAGAGGCCATATTAGGAGAGGAATTTCCCAAATACAGAACGATAAATTACTTATTGGAGTGTAACACAGTATAGACCAACATAGTTAGCATAGGTTATATATAGATATATATAGGCCTTTTAGAACTCTTGCCTAAAACCAAATTTCTTGAAAAGAGTAAGCAAACAAAAGCCAAAACCATATAATTAGTGTTATTTTGAATTCCCTGCCCTTTATGAGAAGAAGATGGCAAACACCCCTGTTTGTAAGATCCAATTCCGAACTACTCCTTCTGCAAGCACACGCCGAATGACAAGATACAGTTACAACGCTGGGAGTAAGTGAGTGGGCCGAATTGCATTTTCAAAAGATTAACTTAAGTCTCTGAACTTTTTGAAGTGTGATCTCCACTTTAATGAGCATCAATTTCAGTGGAAAATGTATGTAAAACAGTCCCAGGCAGAGACCAGAATGAGAGTGTACAATTACCAAGAGCTGGTTGTTTTGGTGAAGTACTGCATTTTTTTTTCAGAGAACTGTAATTAAAAACAAGTTCAGCAGATGAAACGAGAGCAAAGGCCTATAAAGACTATATCCATTACATTAGAAGATTTCAAAGCACATAACTGTGGCAAATCAGACTCAAACTGAAGCATGAATGGCTGTGTTTCCTGTGACATTACTGCCATAGGGTGTGTGCCTGATATGGAACTTTGTTCCTTAAATTTTAAGTATAACAATTGTACAAGCTGAGCTCTTTTTAAAGATTTCCCACAAACACAAAACAGGCTCAACTTTTCAGAAGGGGGCAGAAGAACTATTATGGGTGGGGGACATATTCCCCTCCCCAACACCCCCCCACCCTCCACACGCACACACACACACACACACACACACGCACACTCACACATGCACACTTTTATACAGATTGTATCTCGTATTTTCTCAAACAGAGAAAACCCATCAAATTTGTTCCTTCCACCTTTAAAATGGTTGAATGCCCCTGGGGAGAGTAGATTAAAGTAACAGATTTATTGTGCTCATGTATTTGTATACGTATATATTCATGCAAGAGTCTATGTAGTCAAGTGAAACGTGTATGAACGTGTGTGAGTGTGAGCAACAGTGTTTTTCCCTTGATAACTGTGGTTGTAGAATATGGGTGCATTATCACAGTTTTTAGATTGCACTGTTAGAATGCCTATAGTTTTGTAAATTGCCACTGGGTGAGGTGATAAATATTTAAGACAACATCTGTTAGGCGGCAGGTAGACATCTGTAGTGTTAGAAATCCTTCTCTTTCAAATGACTTACATAAACACATGACCCTTGCCTGCCTATCCATTGCAGTGGTTGAAGTGATGAAATAGGCTCGCTAAGTACCACCTCAAGGCACTTTTTGAGGCATTGTTTAGAATCTATATAAATCTTCCACGGGCTGTTATTGTTTCTTCAACGGAGCTATATATCGCTTTGACGAAAAAATAACAAGTCCTCGATTGTCCTTGAGCCGACCCCTATCAAATATCAACCAACAACAGGTTTTCTCTTCCTCCGGTCTGGCTTCAAAACCGCGGCCGGGCTGCTCTGACCTGCTTGGGGAAAGTGGTGTGGCCTGAGGCCCATATCTGGTCACATTAAAACAGCGCTTAGAGCACGGATGTGTCTCTGGGCGTGGGCCAGACAAAAGACAACTGTTTCTTTTCTTACTTCAGAACCCAAACCCAAAGTGGCTTCAGGGTGGTGCTTCTCCTTTTTCCTCATCCTATTTTTTTTCTCCCTGAATGTGAGACATGTCATCTTTTTTATTTTATTTCCCTCTATCTGCAGTAATAAATTACTTCAGTTAAAGTGTTCCGGCAATGCTTAATGTTTCAGAAAAAAAGGAGGAGATCTGGATGAAACTCTCCAGTTCTTCAGCTCTGACTGAGAGTCGCTGATTCGCTCACCAAGAGTGAAAACTGGTGAGAAAAGACAGCGAGTGCGCCTCTAAAGAACAGCCCATATTTCGTTACGAAAACAGGACGTATTCTTCACAATCTGGCACATATGAATGTTCATATTTAAACTTCAAAAACATGCTGTGATAAAGGACCTTTTGATACTGTGCCACAACCTGTACATAAAGCCAGCTCAGTTATTTGGTTAGTGAGGCCTATCCTCCACAGTGTTGCCTACCGGCTTTGGTCTGGCTCGGTAAGTTATGTTTCCATTGCAGACTCAGATGTAGTCATCCAAGAATAAAGTTATTTATAGATGAAACTTTATCAGCCAGTTGAGTTGGCAGTTGAGTTTGGCTTTGATTGAATTAGGAATTGCATTTGCACGCTAATTGCGAATTATAAAATGCTAGTACAAACGCCGGCTTTTGTGCATGTCAGAGCACGCATGTTTGTGCTCAAGCTGGAATTCATTATCGGCATTAAAATTTTAATTTGTGACCTGTGCAGACCTTTATGGATGGAAAACAGCCTGTCTGAGTTTCACAACCTACTGAAAGCTAAAATTATAACATTACAACACAAATTGGCCTTAATGTGACTCCCAAGAAATCTGAAATATATTCATACACGTGTTTTCACTGTTACATTGGTATTGATTAGTCTCCATAAGATGATATTGTAACCATAGATATCAAAAATGTGTGACACAATGCCAAAGAGGGAACTAAGAATAGACCAGAAATATTTGCTCCATCCGCTTACAATGGTGCAGAGGCCCCAATCCTTACCCAGAATTCCATGCACCATTTGTGGTGACATTATGAATGTTTTTGCTATACACAGTTGCATTTGTGGTTTCTGGCACCTTAGTTTTGAGCACTTTAAAACCACCTCCTTCCCTATTATCAGTAAAAAAGCAAATCCACCAACCTCCACAATATTTACACAAGTCTGTGGATTTATACAGGTCGTGTGGGAAATTTAGGTTTTTTTTTTTTTAAAGTTACGTGTGTATTAATAAAGATTTTTCTTTTGGACTGTGCATGTTGCGATCAGTTTTAAACAATCTCAATTAGAATGTGTGGCTAGTGTTTTATTTTTTTTATTTGTTTTGTTTTTTCAAAAATTATTGTATTTAACAGTGGGAACTGGGCAGAGACAGGGAGACATCCAGACATAGGGAAGACAAGATGGGAGGAGAGAATGAGGAAGTGAAAAAGTACAAGGACCTCTGGTGAGATGGCAGCCAAAGGAAGGGAACAGTGTTTCGAAACTTGTGTGAAGTGCACTGTGGATTGAAGGGGATGCTTTAAGAGCCACTGTGATTTATTTCCCCAGAGCAGCTGCCTCGCTTTTTTAACCACATCACCATGTTTTTCCTCCTCTCCTAATGAAATTTTGAGCAGCACCGAGGAAAAATGTCAGGAGGTAATCTCTGTGCCATATGGACAGACTGATAGATGCTAAGTGGCTCTCTCAAACCTTCCAGTGAAAATAATTGTAATTTATGACGCCAAATCTCTGGATTCATCACAGAGAAGCCCCCTCCTGTTCCCCCGCCCCTCCACCAACGGCAAAACGCAGCGCTGGATCACGTTACCCCGACGCTCCCCTCTAATCAGATCACTGGCCGATTTAGTTGAAGCTTTTATGACAGTCTCGCTGTCTTCCCCCCAAACCTTGTTTTCCTTTAACAATTCAATACAATATGGATTTTAATCAGTTCCCCAACATTGGCTGAAGCCAGAACTCGGAGGCCCCCGTAATGAAGGTTTATGTGACGTGCTGAAAGCGTTGTGTTCTCATTAGTGTCCTGTTAATGGCTCCTTCTTTCAAGCTTGGGTAGCAAGACAAACAGGAAGAGAAAGGGTGCACGTGGTCGATTAAGGAAATATCGACACCATATGCATGTTCCTAGTAGTATCATGTGGATGTATAAATTCATCATTTTTGTTATTTTTTGGATTAATTCATTAACATGAATATATATAAAACAATATTATATAATTTAATTCCTAGTAGTCTCATAAAAAATAATATTTATAATGTACAATTGCAACCATGTACTGACTTTTAATACTGCAATAACCAATATTATACTAATCTTTTTGATATTGTGTATAAAAGATCCAAATATCTTTTAATGTTATTTTCTCGCCCTCTATGAGGATCATGCTTATTTCATTTTTATATTTATGTTTATTTATGTTTATATATTGCCCTCTATATTTCACTGTTAAAGCATTGCTCTCTTGAAAGCTATATTTTATTGAAAGCTTTTGCTCAGTTGAGATTTCTCTATGCCTTTGTTCTTGCTGAATATAATATCCTTGGTCTTAAACATGAAATTGGCCTCCTCTTCAGCGGAGCCTTCAGGCTCACCAAATGCTTTCAGTATTCAGACGTAGCCTCACATGTCTCTTCTCCCTTCTCATTGCATTACCATGTTTTTCACACTTCACCCACTGCCAGCTACTCCAGCTTTTTCCACCCTCCAAAGACAAGGCTGTCTAGGTTAATTGGTGTCACTCAGTTGTCCCCCTTGTGCATATGTGTGTGTGTGTGTGTGTGTGTGTGTGTGTGTGTGAGAGAGTGTGTATGTACATGGGTATGTGCGTGTGTGTGAGAGAGGGAGAGAAAGAGAGAGAGTCTGTATGTACATGGGTATGTGTGTGTGTGTGTTTGAGAGAGAGAGTGTATGTACATGGGTATGTGTGTGTGTGTGTGTGTGTGTGAGAGAGAGAAAGAGAGAGAGTCTGTATGTACATGGGTATGTGTGTGTGTGTGTGTGTGTGAGAGAGAGAGTCTGTATGTACATGGGTATGTGTGTGTGTGTGTGTGTGAGAGAGGGAGAGAGAGTGTGTGTATGTACATGGGTGTGTGTGTGTGTGTGTGTGTGTGTGTGTATATACGTGTGTGTGTCCTCATGTGTGTAACCTGTAACAGACTGCATGTGGGCACTCCTCTCCCTCTTGTCATGTGACTGGCAGGGATGGCATTGATTCGCCATGATCTTTGCTGAAAATGGCTGAATGGAGGGCAGCAGCATGCCAAAGGAAAAAACATGAGCACAAAAAAACACCATACAGGTTTCTTTCACTGCAATTTTCAGCATCCTATAACCTCCAAAATAAACACAGTTAGCAGCTGTATATAAGGAAAGACATGGCCTAAACAACTGCTGGAATCTGCCTCTCTCTCTCTCTCTCTCTCTCTCTCTCTGTCCAGTACACGGATATTCTAGATCATTCATCAAAATTGTGGAACTTTAACTTAACAGATATAGAGAATTTTTTCAACAAGACAATTAAAGTCACTTGGGGGCAATTAACTCAGTTAGACATACAATAATTAATCAAGATTTGCCACTGAAAAAGAATATGCTTTTGGTGCAATTAATAACTGCTGAGGGTGGATTTCATATGTAAATATCCACATAATCAAAAAAACCTACCGTCTTTCAGATTGCCAGTGCAAATTCCAACCAAATTCACCTATGAAGAAAAACATTATTTATACACTGTAAATCACAGTAATAAGAAATATTCTTTCATGACATCAGCCATTATGGCAGGATGTGTCTGTCAGGGTGAAAATCATGGTTCATGGTTAAATACTTTCTGTGTGTGTTAGCAAATGAATACATGACCACAGAAGCGAGGGTAGAGTATGGGTTTTATTTCCGTCTTTTGAAAGGTGTCATTTCATGCTTATGACAGAATTATAGGAGCTTTATGGCATATGGTATGGTCTAAGTAAAGTGTTGCCGTCATTCATTGCACACTACCTAAATCTCAGGTGTCCATTGCACCACACGTATTTAAAAAAGCCCGCCATTAAATCATCACCAGACGATGTAAAAGAGGTTCCACTCCACAGGTGTCCAAAACCAGGCAAAGGTGCTATGTGCTTTTGGAAAAAACATTAGATGAAATTTTCAGTTTAGTATTTTAAACAATTACATCAAGAGTATGCTTGCTATTTTTCCTGAGTCATGAGCTTTTTGAAATGCACCTCACTAGCCTTGGGAGAATATCTGTTTCCTCTTCATTTCTCCTTCTTTTTCTGATTCACCTCATTTTGTAAAATGAAAAGGAAATGGCGATGAATCAATATCAAAATGTCATAAAATTGTGTTGATTGTTTTTATCCAGGTGTTCCAGCACATAACAGGAAGCTAGCTTAGCACTCATTACATCAGCACAAAACCACAGTCGTTTTCCAGCTGTCTCCACTTTTTGTTATGTTTGTCTCATAAAATATGGGGGTAACATCAATCTGCATGCGTTCGAGAGGCTAGAGAACTCCCGTCCTTCACGTCTGATTGTGAACGACTCTGAGAATCTAACCTAAGCGTGTCAAGCAATACTTTGATATTGAAATCACTCCTAATTTAAATCAGAAACCGTGGCAGAATCTCTGTCAGCATCAAAATTTAAAAAAGCCAGAGAAATACGTTTCTGTTTCTGTTTTAATGAAAAATGATTCTTTAACAGGGTCCTCCATGTAACAACACAACACAACAAATCATCGGTTTTTAATGATCTCTGTTTAGTAATATAGTTATATTATTATATGATAATAATTATATTTGTTTAGGTAAAATAAAGAGGTAAGTTCAGCTGGATCGGGCCTTTAATTGTATAAAACCTAAATGCAGTAGTGTATAGCTTTTCTGGTATATATTTATAGACCTATTTCTGATATTTTCTTCCTTACACAAATGAATAAGACGTTAAATTTTCAAGCTCTGTTTTCCATTCATTTCACACATAGTCTCATAGTTCATTTTTCACGCCCCTTCAACATATATTACAGTGTGGGCCCATGCGTAAATTGCTCTGGGACCAGCCTTTTACAGTGCTCTGACCTGTGATACTCCTGCGATCTCTCTCGGTCCCCTTTTCTCGCTGTGTCTGCCTCACTGTCTCTCTCGCTCTCATACGGTTTCAGATGATATTTGCTACCTGAGGTAATTGAGAGAGGAGAACCATGTTAAAATGTAGGGCTAGCCACGCCTCATGGACTGGGGTCTGGCCTCACTTTTAAGGAAGGACAGTGGGAGATGCAGAGTCTATGGTAATTGAGCTCTCTAGCCTTGAAGATGTAGGCCAGATAAAATTACCGTTTCCCTGTGGTAACCCCACCGAGTTATAAGGGAGAGGCGCTGTCATGTTTAACAAAGACAGAACGCAGTCCACAAAAACAGGAAACTAAGTCACTATTGTGTGGATGTGAAATATGGGCATATGTGTCGAAAAAAAAAAACACACATGCATTCAAAGAGGGAAGTGGAAGGATTGTTTCAAAGTCCAAGGCTAATAGCTTGCTAAACAGACTTTAATGTTTTGTTTATTTCCGTTCCACATGAAACGCCAACCTTTCAGGCAAAGCCATACAGGGATACATTTAAGACGTTCGTTCCTCTTTGTTCTCCCGAGGTGGTGGGCGGTGAAAATTCCTCTCTCTCTCTCTGTATTCCATCAGTTATGAAAGAAGTTATTCAGTGAAGGAAGAAAAGCCTTTAACTGTGGAAACCATCATGCTAAAAACCAGTAGCTGATATCCGAGTGATGATTCCTTCCATGGCCTTTTGCAGTCCACTCTCCTTCCAAAAGAAAAATGTTATCCATTGAATTGAATGTGTTTGTGTGATAGCCTCTGAGCTAGAGGATGCTTAAACCCCATTCACACCAGGCCCAGTTCCAGTAAAAATACCTATCATTTCAGGCTCTTGCTTGAATTGTGTGGAAGGTGTGAGGGTAATTTTTACCTATATATATATATATATATATATATATATTTTTTTTTTTTTTTCAATTTTGTGGCCTCATCATGAAAGTGTTAAAATGTCTGATTTTAGTGTGCTGTGTGGTGTGAATGGATTCCTGACTTCCTGACATTCAATGACAGCGTCATTTTTATACCATCCAGATTAGCCATCCGCCCCACCCCCCAACCCCCACACATGCACTGGCAAATGTATTTCAGGAGGGCATTTCATCAAGTACAGCCAATGTGTTACCAAGCTAATGCTGGTAAATACACTGGAACAAACTGGACTTTCAAATTGGATTTTACAAACTTTACACCAAATTGAGGTCTGTTGTCAATGTTGAATATGTAGTGATATTTGTTGTTTGTATTGTTAATTCAGACTAGCATGGCTATCCTGCACTGGTACTGGGTGATGCTGCTTAAGTACACCCAAGCTGGAAAACGTGGTTAAACCTGACAGCATTGTGCATAATAAGGTGAATGCACTCAATGTTCTGTAAGTGAGAGCATCTGCTAAGTAACTGTAATGTAACATAAATAAAGAAATATTACATTTATCTAGGTTTATTTGCATGGTAACACAAACAGGACCTTAGAGCTGCTCAAAGCACACAAACTCTAAGTTATCTTGGTTTAAACTGTCATTGTGCCAGCCAATTAATTAAAACATTGCCCATTCTGATAAACTGACACGCTGGCTTTGATAGAGACCACATTCTGGCTATTGTTATGGGATAGCGACGAGACAATTTAAATGAAAATATAAAGTTAAATTTAAAAATATCTAAATAAAAATTCAGCCATTATATAATGTTGCAGTCCACGGAATGCTTGAGCAGAGGAATTCTGATGCTGCACAAAGTTTAAAGTCTAGGCTTATGTATGATTAATGTATAACAATGAGAGCAGTAATTGTATGGGAATAGTAATAATAGTCTCAATAATACAAGAAACAAAGACAAAGCAACATGTAATATTTGTATTTCCGGCTGTTAATTTTGGGCCTGTGAGTGCGATAATGGCCTGTTGGTGGTTTTCCACGGGGAGTCGGCCTGCTGTGTGAATGGGAGGGCCTTTGCTCATGCTGCAGTTTTGGGCGGTTTTGGGCGGTTTTGGGTTATTTTTGGTGTGTGAGAGACTTTATTTTTCCTCATAAGTTACGACTGCCAAATATGTTTCTAATCATTCATTAATACTGTGCCACTGACTATTCAACTGATGTGGTGCAGATTCTTCAAAATAAAAAAAAAACCTCAATTTCCAAATTGAATACTTTTTTACTGAGTCATGTGATGGTTTATATTATGTGATTTTTTTTTTTTTTTTTACGAAAAAGACAGAAATAGTATCCAATTTAATCATCTTTGTATTGTTTGGCAGAGGACTCTCCAAAATGAAGGAGGCCATTAGAGTCTGCAAGATTCCAAGTGAACCAACAATGGCTAGATTAGATCCTCCCTGAAGCATGACATCTGCACTTTTAGCTGCTTTGTTTCTCTCAGAGACCGTTACCTTGGTAATACCAGGGATGTCCACATCCATCTGGGTTTTTGTCCATTTTTTTGTTGTCAGAAATTATTATTTTTGAAGAGGTTCTCCTTCAGAAAGAAACCACAGGCACCGTAAGTGGTTTTTATCTTAAAAAGAGCATTTTCCCTATTCTTCCCCATCTTGCTCCCTAATTACACTTCCCTCCCACTGCTGTATTGTCATTTGTGTTCTCTATCTTTCATTTTCATTTCTTTTTTTGCAAAATAACTATTTTTCCAATATCACTGGAAGGAAAAAAAATTTCAGGGGGAAAATCCTGATGCGAAGCATAAACTTCAAAGTCTGTTCTTGAACTGTTCTAAAAATAACAAAACAAACAAACCTTCTGTAAAACAAATTGTATTTGCTGGAGTGGGAATGATCAAGAAATTTCCCCAATGACATACCTTATGAATCTCATACACTGTAAATCCGGTGGCTAATTATTAATTATTATTAAACTCTACAAAGCGTGGAGTTATTCATTGTATTTCACTATAACATAGATGAAGAGATTTTCATGTAAATGGTTCCAGATCCAAAGGCTGTGATGTCCTCACCCTAAACTGAGATAAGCAGGCCGTTAAACAAAGGGAAGGACCCCCTCCCTTTGATAATCCCACAGGTGCACGTTCAGCAGCGTACAGGTTAATGATTAAACCAGGAGTCATTCTTCGAGCCCCCACAAACAGACAGAGCCATCATCTCCCTGACAAAACCCACTCAATGACCATGGTTAATTAATTCCCAGGCACAGAACCTGGCTATTGTCCCCAACCGGCCCTCCTGCCCTGCGGCAGGTCTGCATGCCTGAGTCATGCATTTTCTGAGGGGACCCATGGTGCTTAGGATCCTGCTGTTCAATGAGAGAGGAGTGCGATTGTTTTTGCATTCCCCTTTGGCTCCAACTGCTATGAGAACCTCGGCTCCAGATTTTCCTGGATTTGGTAAATAGCGAGCTGAAAAGCAATGCTGCTGGAAAATAATAACAAAAAAAGAGCCTTTTGCTCTCAATGAGTTTTCTCACATATGTTTTTGAGAGAATCTGCCCCCGCAGTATGTGCTAATAGCTCTTGGGGCCATGTCACACAGAATTTTGGCTTCACACGGAAATGTAACAGGCTCTCATTGTTTCATTGGGTGCTCAGCGGCGGGCGAGTGCTGTACAATTAGGTGAGAAGATGGCGCGCTCTTAGCGGTACGAGGGCCCCCCGCGTGCTCCTGCGCATGCACACGCAATCAGCCGCTGAAAAATCATCCTGTCCACTCCATGTCCATTTCTGTCAATTTCCAAAAGATTTTATTTTCAATTTGCGCAGATTCCCATCCGGCAGAGAGCAGCCCTGTTAAAATGACGAACTATTCTCTTAAAATCTCCCTGTGAGCTGAGAGGCACTTTTTCCCTCATAAAGTCAGAAAATTAAAACTCAGAGATGAGCCTAATAACCGAGTCCATTTGAGTAGGGAAGAAAAGCAAAATTGTGATGAATAGAGAAGCTCTTTCCATTATACAGACATTTGGCCTCATGCTCCATTATTCCCCCAGAATAACCTTGAAAGCCCTATTTTACTGCAACCCCAAACACCCTGTTTTTAGAGAAAGTGTGCCTCTTTTTCAGTCCATGATGTCTTGGAGACCATGTGAGCAAGTTTAGGAGTGTGGGAGAACATGTGTGGGATGCTCTTTTTCTTTTTAGCTTTGGTAGTAAGGACATTACAGTATATTATGCCAATAAAGATTTATTAATTTAATAGGGACAGAAAGAAAGGGAAAGAGAATGACATGTGCATTGGTACTCAGCTTCAGCCTTGAAACCATGGATTATCAAAATTAGGTAGCAAGTCACCAAGAGCCCCAGCATCAAAAGTATTGGGGTGTCAAATTCAGGGTCTCCTCTAAAATCTTCAGAGAGAGGCAAAGAAAGGGAGGGAGGGAAAACAGGTTCAGAAAATGAGCATGTTTAGGTTTTGAGCCCCTTGGCCACGGCGATGGAAGCCAAGCCTGCTCACATGTCAATACCACTTCTGCTCTGCATTCAGGTTGCCCATACCTTGCACCATGTTCCATCTACCCTAAATGGACCAAGTTAGCTTAATCACTGCGAACAAACTGCCACTGCTTCCAAGGTCACACACGGGGCTGGTGCACTCAATTACCACTGGAATTACTTTGGAATTGAATTATCCCTGGGTGTCGTAAAAGATGTAGGCCTCTGTGAACCTTTTAGCTCAGAGTAAGTGCAGTATCTTTCTCAATCACCAGGTGCTGAGTTGTGCCAGGGAAATGGGACTGCGATGGAAAAGTTTTGCTGAATCGTGACATAACTGTCCTAATTTTATCCCTCACAGGGAGATCTGAAGCTATCAGAGCCACTTATGAGATCTGCTCTTGGTCTCCCGGCTGAAATTCTAAAAACTAGCTTTTTTAACTAATGGGATGCAACCATGTGTTTTAAATAACACTACATTTTTTCCACTCATTTTTATAAATAATAAAACTGTGACAATTTCTAGCTCATTCAGCTCATAGAAGAGTGAATCCAGCACTTAGTCAAGCATGGTCTTCAACTCCCAAGAGTCTGTACTAAGTGTCTACTAAATTCTGCTAAGTGTCACTGCAATATTTTTAGTTAACTATTTTCTGCCTAGGCTCCCTTGTTCTGATACCTGAAATGTTGCTGAAATAGATTCATTAATATGTTTTATATTCTTTCATTCCTTTAAAAAATCATTCTCATCAACTTGGAGAGATGAAGGTTTTGTCAGAGAAATTCTAACTGCATATTTCATGTTTTTCTACCCTGGTCCATCCTTAAACAAGTCCAATTTATGAAATTCAAATGAAGATGGTTAATTACAAAAAAAATCGAGCTGACCACAATTACATAAATGCTAAAGTTGGTTGTAAGCAAAGAATCATGTAACCCACAGCCTCAAACCAAAAAAGGAATAAAAAAAATCAAGTTAGAGTGGATTCAGGAGTTGATCCAGTTTTTCATCACTCACCAGCAGACGTTGGCTAAGTCATAGCCGCTGTGGGGTTGGTCACCACAGCTCGTGAGCACAGAGAAGACAGTGGACAGTGGACAGAAATGGATAGAAATGGTTAATCTCCAACTAAGGCTCAATCAAAAAAAAAAAATTCATTTTCAGATGATAAAACAGTTCACACAATAATTGAAATATACACATATTACCTGTGATATTATCACTGCTCACTGTCAATAAAGTTATTGTATGCCCGTATATAACTATTGGCGATTTTGTGGATGCAGAAGTAGAATAATTTATCATAAATTTGTGATAAAAACAGGGTATACAGGATTCAGAATCTTGTTTTATGTGCAGCAGTGTCAAATAGAATAAAAGCCTGTCACCAACAACACTCTGTCTCTAAAAAATGCCTTGTACATTTTCTTGTTGAAGCAAATAAACACCTGGGCTATTATGGGAAATCTGATGCTAAACTGTTTTTCAGTCAGTTTTGTATTCTTCCCTTACTCTATGCTCATTTTCAAAAACTCTTCTATGTCATAATAATTTTAGCTTGACGAGTTAGTTTTGGATAACTTCAGCAAATTTTTCCAGTTCGAACATGGTCTGAACATTTTGTCATATCATTGTAGCATATTTCAATTCTGAATATTTGTTGAGTGCAACAGCTTTTCATTCTGTTTCTTTTATTCTTAACTTGTCCTTGGTTATATATTCCAGAGTTTTAGAGGTGATGCAAGATTAACTACCCAACCATCAATTTCCTCGATCAGCACAATCCCCTTTATTTCTGGCCTCTGCTTCTGTTAATCAACAGGTTCCTCCACAACGTCAGGAGGGGAGCATAAAACCTGTTCATGGGTCATGAGTAATCTCCAACACTTTCTTTAAACTTTATTTTTCTTTAAATACACTTGGATATCTGCCATCAGGCCCTACTGATTTATTCATCTTAAGGTTTGCAATTTCCTACTAATTCTGAGAGAGGATTTTTTTTTTTTTTTGCTCTTTCCGCTAGGAAAAAAAAAAACCTTATCTCTGGAAAACCTGTATGTGTTAAATGTGGGTTTTGTGGTGAGAAGATGATCTGCTTCAACAAAGAAAAGGATGACACAACCATCTATGCACACAAGTGACTTCTTTTCACTGTACAAAGTGCCACAAACATAACAAAAGGAAATACAAAATAGTGCTGTATGATGTAACACACAGTGCAAAGTGGAAATCTGTTATTAGCGGCCATGTATGCTTAGTGAAGTTCATTTCTTATCTACCCATTGAAAGTGAAATGAATTATGAGCGACCGAGCCTATATACCTACAAAAGAAAATGATTCACTGCTTATCTGTGCAGGGCCCATCGCTTAAAAAACAGCACTATGAATTTTCTATAATAATAAATGCACCACATCAATAACAATGTACTGAATATATTCAAGAAATATTTAATATACTTAACAATAACACACACACGATTCATGATCAGTATACATGATGAATAAGGTGAAATAAACTATACTGAGTGTTTCTTTCATTGACAGCATGCCATAAAACACCTTATTACATCTGTGTCCTTAGTCCTTAATCAGGCATGTTCTATGCAGCGCTTAACTTCTGTGTTGTAAGCTGGGCTTTACTGCCACTATGTCACCAAGAAATGTATTCATCTTATCCTCATCACCCACATTCATATGTTAGTTTGACAAATTGGCCATCACTTATAACAATGCATCAGTTTCACACGTCATTTGTATGCCAGCAAATTGTATTCCGCCCGGCGATATGTCATATTATCAGTCTCATTATGTACTCGTGATGACCTTTATCTCCTCTGTGTCTCTTGTTTTCCAGTCTGGCTACAGCAGCTGTTACATGGTTCAAGGATATCTTATTCTTATCATATATAATATAATTATAATATTATATGATAATTATATAATATTATAGTATATAATTCTTGTTCTTATAATAAGAATAAGGATGTCTTATTCTCTCATCCGACAGCAGAAGTGTACTTAAGGAGTGCACCTACCAGTACTTAAACTTCAGGGAATGTACAATATACCCATCTATTAACCCTATTAATGCTTATTTGCTTTGGAGTTAAATTGCGCCCCCCCCCTCTTCAAACAGTACACTTCCGTCCTTAGTTATCCCTGGACCAATGATTTACATATAATTTCATTTAAGATGATTAGCCTAATTTATATGAAGACAATAATTGTTTCCAGTTGTTCTTCTAGATCTTACTCTCAACTTTGGGAAAACGCATGCTACCATGCTTATTTCAGTCTTGGGCTTGTTCCTGTTCTTTCCGTCTTACAGTTCCCTCATTATTTCCTCATTATTCGCTTCACAGAACATATCACCTTGTTCACTTGAATTTGTGTGAAATTCATTTGTATAAATCTCACCACCCTATTCCTATCTTAATAGGAAGGCTGAAAGGGTACACAGTAATGTGTGAGCATACAGAATTTACATTTGCTATAATTAACAGTGTTTAATATTACAAGTAAAACTTTGATGTCATCATAACTTTCCGTGGGTTTGCTGCATTCAAAAAGTCATAATGTTACTATAACAAGCATGATATCTGTAAATATATGAATTACATTTTATTCACTTTCTTGAAACCCTTGTAAGATCACAAAATTGCATAGTTTCCCTAACCTGTTATCTTCTCTTATCTTCTCCTAGAAAGCTACCATGGTTTTTGTGAATGTGCAGTACATGCAGTTGGTTCCCTGGTGAAGCTCTCAGAACAAAAGCCATTGTGTGATAAGCAAAATCTTTACTGTTATAAAACACAGCATTCATAAATTACATTTTTAAACTTATGTTTAAAAATGAAAAACATGAAATCTGTGTTTACGGATCACACGCTAGAGATAATGTTGTCACCATCCAGACTGTGGCAAAATGGACGGCCCTAGTCACCGTGGGAACTGTAGCAATGCAGGGAACTCCAGCTGCACAAAGAGCTCATGGTGGACCAGGTTACCATGGTGGCACAGCAGTGCAGCTGAAAGAGACCATCATCACTCTCCACAAAGACAGAGCACATTTCTGCTGCATCTCTTCTGCATTGCTGCTGTGTTCCCCCTGCGCCAACCAAATGTACGGGCAGTCCAGCGATCACCCAGTGAAATGTGACCACATTGAGGGGCTGTGGATGAATTACTTCAGAATCAAAACCCCATAATCAATCATTCAGTGTCTATCTGTGGAGCATGCAGGTGGAATGTTTTTCATCTTCCAGAAACCAATTTTATTCATGTATTTATTTTATTTCACTTCATTTCATTTCACTTTTTGTCACTGATTACCTAATTGAATCCACTTCCTGCCTTGTGAACTGAGGCTGTTGTGGCAGGAGAAATCATTGACTTTAATAAAATGCAATTGTGCTGATTTTTCTTTTCACTCTGTCTGAGAAGCAGTGGGAAAGACATTTGTGTGACTCACAGCTTGTTCCAGCCTCTAATTGAATTCAGCTCTGGGACAGAATACTTAGTTACGTATTACTAAAAAAAAAAAAACAACATGCAGCATCAAACCATTCGGGAGAATTCCTGTGGTTTTCCAGTTCTTGATTAAATGAAACTGAATATCCCCCTGTTTGAAATTTAAAAGCATTTGCTCTCCAAAGAAACCTAAAATATTTCAGGGGAAAAATACAGATAAATAAAGGGAAAGTATACATGTTGTTTTTCTAAATTAATTTTCAGAGTTGCTGAGTCCTCAAGCCATACTTTTTCATTTAGGAAATGTACTTTTTATTTATTTATTTTTTTCCACAACAATGTCAATAATGTTCAGCAGCAACCCGTTACTCAAGCGAAACTTGACAGTTGTTTGTTTTTTTGTTTGTTTTCAGTTATGATTAAACAAAACATCAGTTTGGGTTTGCCAGTGCTGACCACCGGCTTTGTTGTGTGTTACGCTGATCTGTGCTGTGAGCTGGGAGCCCTACACAGAGCGCCACGGCAACGGGTCCATCACTGGCTATGACGAACATCTCAGCGGCCCTCGCTGAGCATCCCGGCCCTGGTGAGAAGCCCAGAGAGCCTGGCAATCAAAGTGCTGATTTAAATCACTGCCTTCTCCCACAACCTTCTCTCGACTCATTAATGGCCTCCAGCCCACCGGGCCAGATCCAGCCTGTGAGACTCTGCGCTCGGCCCTGCTGATTGGCTGACTCAGGCTCCCTCATGCACTCATTTGCCCGCTTGGAGATGGGCTCCCTGCTGCTGGTCCCTACAAGTGCGCAGTTTGGTGTTGTCATGGTTTTTTTCCGGGGCAGCCATGGCCATCTAGAACTCTGAGGAGCTCTCATGGGATCAATCCTTTTAAATGTTTTCTTTTCTTCTTTTTCTTTTTTCTTTTATTTTTAAACCCTGAATGAATGCGCGCGGCCGGGGTTCAGGTGGTGAAGAGAGAACCAATCTCAGGAACGCCGAAAAACAGAAAAAAAGAACGTGGATTATAATCAAATCATCGCGACGAGCCTTGTTCGAGGCAGTGGAAATTTACAGAGAGGCGTACTCCTCTGCACCCGTTTCCCAGAGACCAGAGTCTGACACTTGTTCTCCTCCATCAGCCAGCAATGCTTTCACACCTCTCAGCCACAGATGTTCCACACCCTGTCATGCGTGACTTTTCCATGGATCGAGATGGCCTACGCGCTGGCGAAAGTATATGCTCGCAGAATGTTGCACAAGACATCGTTTAACCCTATGCTTCGGCATCACAGAGCTTTCTCAGGCAGTTCGCCATGCCCCTAAGTCTCCTGATCTCTCATGACATTGTTCTGTGGTATAACTCCAAGTTAATCATACTGCAAAAAAACACAAAGAACAATAGCAAGAATATGATCGTTTTTTCAGTCTCCTCTAGGAATATGCTTTTTTTTGGACTGGGGATAAAAGTCAGTTTATCTCGAGATAAAAGTGCGCCTGTTACTTCATTAACACATGTGCAATAAGTCATTTAACAGAGAGCCAAAAGGCCAGCAACGCAGCTGGATTTCTGAAAGACATGACGAAGTGAAACATTTGTTTCTCAACATGTGATTCCTTTAACATCATACAGCCGTGGTGAAAACAAAGGAAAAGAGAAGGTTGGAGTTGGCTAAGGAACAAAATGCATGGAGTAAATTACGTCCACCTGACACAGGGTCCAGTGGAAGCCATGGGAAAGAGCATGGTACTTTAGTGATTTATCCACCCTCCCAGGCAAGCTGACCGTGTTTCTCACCCACTCTCCTCTCTCACCACATTGCATCACATTTAGCTCTGAGCTTTTCTTGGACATGTCTTCCACTTCATATCAATATATGGTGCATTGCAGTTTTTTTGTTCTTTATTAATGGAATAGAAATATCACCTCTGGTTTGTATGGATTTTTTTTATGTTTTGCAGGTGTGTTCAAACATGTTATCAAAGAAATATAGCTTTTATTGGTTTGTTATTTGTTGTGAAATACAACTAACGTCTTGTCAGATTATATTATGTAGGTATCAGAAGCAAGGGTATTACTTGCACTTTTTATAAGCAGTAGACAAAGGGCATTACTTTGCTAACCAATCATGTCCATTTAGTCTGAATAAATGAGGATGACCGATCCAAGGTGATTTTTTTTTAGGTCTTTTAATTTTAGCAAAAGGAGAATAAATGGGTGTTTTCTCAGCGTCCCGTCTGGTGGCCGCTTTAAATCGATGTGCACGATGAAAGGAGGCCGGCTCTAAGCTGCCTCTCAAGGTGACTGTCCTGAAGAGAGAGGCAGGTGGAGACGAGTTTACCTGAGGTCCCTGTCGATACCGCGAATGAGAATAAATGGGTGAGGAGAGAGAGGGCACCCACACAGAAGAGTGAGTGCAGAGGAGGGTGGGGGCCATGCTGCATGTCAGCCCTGTTTAGAGGGATGGATGGGGTGAGAAAGAGCTCCTTTGCTCCTGGTGCTACAGTGAGATCCAGGGTGTCCCCCAAACCAGCAGAGAGCAAGCCCTGCTCCCATCACTCAGCCTCCCACCCGCTGATACTCCTGTCATCCTTCATCGTACGGCTAAGAATCCCTCTCCACTTCTGCAGCATCTCACAATCTGTTGCCTAGATTTGTTTCTTATCTCATTAAAAAAAAAAAGAACAGGATCCCCGCCTTAGATGGTATCGGTTGTTGACGTCTGGGAATGTTCTCGTTCACTTGCACTCCCCTTTTTGAGAAATTGTCAAGACCCATTAATCTGGTGATGAAGACTTGAGAGCATTAAGGGAATTACTCTGTGTTGTGTGTCAGGGTTGTCTGTTCAAACTGCTCTCCTTCAGATCTCCAGATCTCTCTTTAATAAAAGTGGACAACTTCGCTGGGCCTTGGAGAGGAGAAAAAGAGCCAATGGACCGGCACCAAGGTCAACACCAAGACGGCTGTGTCTTGTCATGAGCTACAGAGGAGAGGAAAGCAGTGCAGTTCTTTTCTCAGTTATGTTTGGCCCAATTAATAAGCAGTATCATCTGACCAGAACAAGAACATGCTCCCATAACACTGCTTATTTGACTGGTGTGCCTATTGAACCTAACATCCATTACTAACATAGTACACATTGTCCATTGATTACATGTATGCTCAGTGGAGTTACTCAGGGTATGTGCATTGCTTGAGGTTAAAAAAAGACGGTGCTACCATGCAAACCAAGCCAAGCTCCCTCACTTCTACTCCAGCCCTGAGAAATAAGACTCTGATACAAACTGAGCTGTTAACTTTGCTGAAAGAGGCCAAAAGACAAGTTCGAAACCAAAATCAATACCCTACACAAACAGCCTGAGAGTGCTGAAAATTGTTTTGCTTTTGTTTTGCTCTGTTTTGAAAATTTGATAGATTTTGAAACATCAATAGTAATTCTCACTAAAGGGCATTTAAGACTGCTATTTCAAAATTAATTAAAATGGGACTGTACAGTAACTTATCCGGCTGAAAAACTGGCTCTCTGTACAGTGATTCAAAGCACTCTCTGGATTGTTTTCCTGTCCATTCCAGTGTGACTGGTAGTCTTGTGCAATAGCACATAAGTGGCTATAGCAATGGCCAGGATGGGATTGTTTAAGTCTGCTACACCAGCAGTGGCTCCAATGGGATGGTGCCTCTAGTCCAGTGGTATCTCAGCTGGTAACCAAGAAGATGGAGGCCTGCAGCTCAGGACTGTGTGCTAGAGGTCCTCTAAAATCATGAAGGGGGTGTTGTGGCAAGAGTACAGGTTTACAGTTCTGATTCACTGTTCCAAAACTGGAAAATACAGAAAAAATCTGGAAGAAAGAGCGACAAGGACATAGCTTTAGTTTAGTCAACACAATGATCATTACCATGCATATCAGAGTGGAGAGGTAAGTATTTGAAACCCAATGTTGGTATTTTATTGACTTTTAAACAAAGTAAACCCATACAAACATCCCTCAGAATGCACATTAAATATCCCATTGCCCCCAAATGAGCACAACTCATCCTCAGTGTTTCTCTCCTCTGGCCAGCCCTGGTCATGTTCATTGCAGATTTTATGAAAATATATCTTGATCACCATTAATGTGTGTCCCAATGCCGGAAGAAGCAACAGGGAGCATGGGTTTTAAAGATTGCATAATTGAAATCATATGTTGGAAATATCATAAGGCAATACTCATAGCTCAGGCTATCAACCAGTTTCCTTCATTTTCTGCCTTTGTACACTTAAAATTGAAGTGAGAGTTAAAGTAACCGAGCATGAGAATATTCTGAATCTATAATTTAAATGAATATTTCACAATTCTCCCAGAGGTCAGAAAGCGGACTCAGACATCGCAGTTCATCCCCACATGTGTGGTAAATACGGATTCTATTTTATTTTACTAATTTTTTCTCTTTTTTTGGCCGTCATCTTTCTCGGCCACTGCTGACATGTTCCATGGGCAAGGTCTCAAGTTGTCAATTACGGTGCGGAGCGCTGAAATGAAGTCAGACCTGGCTAGCCCCGCTAGCATTGCTTTCCTTGTTTTCTCAGCTGAAGACATGGACCGGATTTGTAAGCGCAGTTATTACGATGGAGGACACAGCTTGCGGGCTTGGAATCTGTATCTGCCATCTCCCAGTTGTATTTCTGGGAAATGTAGAAGATACCGCGCTGTAATGAAGGTGACGGCAATGCCCTCCGAGATGATGGAGGATCACGCAGTAATTTGTCATGTACATCTGGAGTTTGATGGAAAATGATACAATGATACTTTGTACATCTCATCATCTCAGCTCCCCTCTCTCTGAAAGCTCTTTAGTATGCCTGTCTTTGTTTGCTGTAGACAGTAGATGAAAGGAGGTTTTCACTGAGCAAAGCCACACCATCAGTACAGTATTAATACGCAATGATAATGAGGCGCTGGTTTATTTTGACAGTGTTTAGTCTCTTTAAGTCTCTGATACAAATTGGCATTGCCCCCCATGTTAATGTGCTGGTTGTGGAGATGGGAGCGATGCACCTGTGTGCCATATGTCTGAGGCTGCATTCATTTGTGCAAGTGAAGTCGTATTTTACAAAAGGAAAAGAAATGTCCTCTTGTTGAAGACATAAAGGTTTGAATCAGAGTCAATTTGTTCCGCCTCTCCCGGCTACGCTATGAAAAAACTTTAATGTTAAATAAATGCTTGATGTTGGTGCTTTGTTGTTTGATATTTCCCCATGAGAGCAGAACTTTACTGTTCATATAAGTATGTCATAAATGAAATAAACTTTGAGTCACCAGACTTCACATTCTTCTACTTGGCATTCACATACAAAGCACATCCATATGTGTGAATGCATGTACATACAATACATCCAAATGAAGATTGGACATTTTCAGTTTAATATATGTAGCATGCAGGAAAATAAGTTAGTTTGCATTCAATCCTGTAAGCAAATTTAACATATCATTTTAATATGCAAAAAAAGTGTCCAAGATCAAAATCCATAAATTAATTCAAGCCGTATGTAACAGGTTTGCATTGCATTAATGATCAATTCCAAATATTAAAATATTTTCCTACTATAGCTAACTTTTGAATGGAAGTCCACCAGGTGTTATGGTCAAAAATGGATACCTAATATCATAAAAAGGTGATGATTAGTGCTGTAACTGGAAGCTGCTGAGTGCTGAACAAAAGTGCTTTGAAATTAGCTTTTATCTTGCCTTGCCAGTGAGGTTCTTCAGATGTATTAATTTATACATGAAAACCCTATAAACACATGGTCCGGGGAGACAGACAGTGGGAGAGGGACGATAAACAAGCTGAAAGATGGACAGACAGAGAAAAGGAGGCAAAGAGAAGCAATATATCTGCACAGGGACATCGGTGGAAACGCTTGTGGAAGCAGCAGCTGGCAGCAGAATAAATTTCAATACTGATCGAGGTTAATAAATAACTTTGTGAAACCAGAACACCTGGCAAGGTCTCTGGTGTGATTTCAGAGGAACGTCAGAGTGAACGAGTTAATTATTCCATAAATGGCCCAAACTCATCATTAAAAAAGCCTGCACTTCTAATGTGATTGAACCTCCCAGGCCAATCCACTCTCTCATTACACATCTTACATCACCAAAGCAAACAAAATTGGTCAAACAACATTTTTCATCTGCTTCGGAGATTATGTTTCTCATATTACTTGTGGCTCTGATGATCACAATGTGGTAAAACAAAATTCAAATTAGACCCCGATATTATGTCAATGTGGATAAAATAAATAAATGTGTTATTGAAACCAGTCTTCAGGGGTCCATAAACAGTCCAGAGCATTAGTGTACAACATGTTGCTACGTGAAAAGGAACAGCTACATCTCAACTTATTTTCCATTGGACTGCCACGAACCAATCAATATGAGTGGATGCAATCAATTCCAAACATTCCAGAGGAAGCAGAGCTGCACCAACAGATAGCTTGTATTGAACAATTGCCTGCTGGTCAGGGTGAAAAGGAGAGACAAAACAAAGAACCATGGCCTCCTGAAGGCGAGGCCTGACATTCCAGAGAGCCAGCCCCTCCTGGCTGGTATCTTCAGGATCGCCATTCACCAGACAGATCTCTCCCACATCAATCCATACAAAATGCAGTTACCTGTGCTCCCAGACACAGATGCAGCGTGGGAAGCAATTTGTTTTGTTGTTCTGTACAAAAGCCCTGCAACCAATAAAGGCGGACATTTTTTTTTTCTAAGACTCAATCCTGATTGATTAAGCTTTGGGGTGAGCGACATGTTTAATCTTTCATCTTAAAGAGACATCTTAACAGCAGATGTAATTTGGAAAAAAAAGTACAAGAAGAAGAAACTAATCTTCATGGAATGATTTCATGACTTCATGCACACATGTACATATTGTGTTTTGGATGTAACCCCACAGCAGTGTAGGGAACTCTCCTAATCAAAAAAAAAAAAAAAAACATTTCACACAGTAATCCATTTGAGATGTGTCCATTCCAATACAATTTTGAGATACTCAGAGGACTGCTGACTGAATGAAAGCTTGTTGAGTCGAGTGTAACCCGGGAAACAAATAGGTATTTTCGATGCTGCGGTATAACAAAGCTGGTAATGGCAATTGGAAACATCACGGGTGTGCTTTACAATACTGCAATTCGCATATCATCCTCAGTGATGGTAATGATGCAGTGGTATTGATGACTTACATGTGTGAAGAACACGTAGGAGAATATCTGAGCCGCCTGCGGAACCCATGGAGACAACGTTAACTAAATAAAGCGCAGAGCTGAGCCGTGCGCACCAATGTTATTTAAATTCCGCAGCGCTCCCCGAAGAGCTGCGCTTTCTTCGATCAAAGGCAGTGGGGATGGGATCGGTGGATAATGGCAGGCTTACATATCTGGGTTACACATTAACTATGTAAATATCTCCGTGGTTCACAATTAAGCGTGTCTCCCTTCTCTCAGTCAGCTCATTTCCTGGGGTCCCGCCTTCTGCTCAGGGGTGGCAACATGCCCCTTGAGGGGGGAGAGACCTTCCATATCATTAAACTCATTTACTAAAACAACGCGGCCCGCTAATGAGAAATTCTAATTAATATTCTCATTATTTTTTATAATTGCCTGCATCGGTGATTACACTGCCAGTGTGTGCCATATTTTATATGAGCCGTATAGATTCAAGATAAACTTGAAGTTAATACTCAATCTTCTCATATATGTTGAATTATTAGATGTAATTAGAATGCCCTTTGATGGAAAACAAGACTCTATATATCAACCAGATGACTCTAGCAATCTTTTCCATATGGATGATCGTGTTACACTGTATAACATTGGCTTTAGAAAACAAGCTGTGTTTCACATTCAAAATACATCAATCATTCGTAAGTCATTCACTGCATCACAGAACAAATTGATAAAACCATTAAGAGTGTCTTTAGGTATTTGGGGGGGAAAAAAAAACATTTTTGTGAGGTAAGCAAACTAAAAGCTTTACTATGCACACTGGGAAAATCAGGAATTGCCATCTACGCCGTGTGAATTTCTGAGACAACTTGAATTTCCTGTCAGACAAAGCCGACATCTGCCGACATAAAAGATAAAAAGGGAATTGTGCTGAATTTAGATCTGCATTCTTCTTCCATCTGTATCCTGCTCCTTCACAAAAGTAATGTGGCCGAACCCAAGCCGCCATTTCCCTGGCACAGGTCTGGGGACTGAGTCATCATTGCCAGTGTTACTAAATGGCCGAATGTCTAGCAGAGGGGTAGACAACTCCAGGTCCAGAGGGTCACAGTGTATGCATGCTACAGTGACTGCTTTTAAAAATTATCAGTCAATTTAGACCTTGGAAATTAGGTATTTTGAGGCTTTAGCCAGTCAACGCTGAAGCAGACCAACAACGAACACACTCGAGGGGCCTTCTCCAGCAAGACATTGGGGAGTTCTGTACCCCTGGTCTAGTACAGGGGCACAGGAAAGCCTGCTTCCACCATGGGGTGTGCAGGGTTTTTCTGCCAACACAGCACCTGATTCAAATGAATAGAATCATTACTGGAATCAGGTTTGTTATTGCTGGGTTGGAATAAAAACTGCTCTCCCTGTTTCTCAATAGGAGCAGGGTTCCCTATCTGTGGTCCCATAGGAGGTGCTGGAAGAAGCACCGCTGGTCACCAAGTGGGTTGCCAGGCAGAGGAGGGCCCGCAGTCATCCAGGGAGAAAGGGGGTTCTGTGAAAGAGGTTGTGAAAGGGATTCCTCAAACAAAAGGGCAGGTCGGACTGATTGGCGTGACTGACAGGTGATTGACAGCCGACCACGGCCAATGTGCCTCAGGATAGGGCTCTCATCATGTGAGAGCGGGACAGATGACGTGATGGGGGGGGGGCGCTGACTCACACACAGCCCAGAATACTCCGCCTGCAATCTGGCTTTTTGTCCCAGGACAACGGTCGGCATATTCTGCCTCTGACCCTGGGCTCTCCGAGAGCTCGCAGATATAACAGGGAACAAAGGACTGACTCTGGAACCTGCCAAAGGTGGACCGTGGCCAGATGCCTTCATTAAAACCAGACTTTACTCAGAGGTTACAAGGCAGCCACTGTGACAGTCCCTGTCTGTTCTAAAAAAAAAGCAACTGTTTTGAACAGAAAAGCCATAGCACACAGTCAAATACAGTCACACAAGGATGCATGCGTGTATGTACACAAACAAACATGTGCGCATACACAACCACACACACGCACATACATGAATGACAATAGATATTCTTTCTGTGCTGTTCTGTAAATATCTGCCAAAGTTTACATTTTCCAAAAAATAAACAGTTGCTAAGAGCACGGGGATTTAAGAGTGAGCACGATATTCATGCCATGGTTTAGGCTGATGGAAATGTTCAAAGACTCTTATATGCTAACAGACACACATACACACACACACACACACACACACACATATATCTTTGCACACAGAGATACCTACACACACACGCATATATCCATGCACACAGAGACGCCCACACACACACACACCTATACACACATCCATGCACACAGAGATGCCTTTAAACATATGCACACATGCATGCACACACACACGCACACACAAACACACACATACACACACCATGCACACAGACATGCCCACACAGACACATAATCAATCGTATCACAGATATAGAGTAATGCATGAATGAGGACAGGTTTAGCGGTCATGCTCCCCCAAGCATCAGGAGGAAGCACAGATGGGGTCGGATCTCTCCAAAGGCACTCTGGCCCCAGTGGGTGGAGGGCCTTCAGGCACGCTCCCTGGTCCTCACAAGACTAGGCCAGTGCCAGGCCAGACAGCATTCAATTCCCTGCAGCGAGAGCAGGTGAGCCTGGCGCACTGCCAGTCTGTACCCCTCTGCTGGTGGGGTGGCTATTCAGACCACAGCCAGGACCAGAGCAAACCCCACACACTGACTTAGACCAAAGAGGTCTGCACAGCAAGCAGACTGCAAGAGATGAAAAGTGACAACAATTTTTGCACCAAGAGAGATTCTTTCAAAAGTTTGTGCACAAGATGTTTTCTCAAAAAGATCACAAGGAATGTTAGAAAAGGCTGAAAGCAATGGGATTAAAAGTACCAGCAGCATGTACTTGTTCATTTTTTTGTCTCAGTACCAGTGTTTGTGTATACTCACTTGACTTATTTACTCCTTTTTAAGAAAAGCATTCAGACAAGAGCTTGGAATTTTAAACATGTTTTTCAACATTTGATAATTCTGCCAAGGATCCAAAAAGTTATCTAATTTCTTAAGGCTAAGAAAATCCTACTCCTCAAACAGACTTATACTGTACTTTCTGCTTTCCTCTATCATTTTTTTTCTTATTTACTGTATCTTACTATGGCTGTTAGTTATAAGCACAAATAGCTTTGCATTTTCTCATATACATGGGGCACAGATATTGGATTAAGTAAACAAATCCAGGAGCGGAGCTGTGAATGCTATCTGAGAAGCGGTCCTTAAAGCTGTGAGGAGCCTTTCGGTCGAAGCCTGCCACCGCTCAGAGACATGAAAGGAGCAGGGAGAAATTAAATAGCAGCTAATCCCAGTGTTATCTTGCAGGTGTTTGCAAAAAAAAAAAAAAAGATGCAGAGCTCAAAAAAACTTGGAAACGGGGCCAGGCTTTTTTCATTCAGGACCAAGTGTTGGCAGGGAAAAAGTTCCCAACAATGCCACACAGCGACCTCCTCCGCAAACAATTTTCCTTGCTTCACAAACAGTCACACACACGCACACGTACGCACACACACACACAGTCTCTGACACTGAACAAAGTGTGCTACATTTAATATGCTGTCTGCTGGGATTCAGAATTCAGTACCACAGAGCACTGAGCCTCCCACACTCTTGTGTAGCCAACAAATGTCTGTTGCTGTACTGAACATGTAGGGTACAAATGTCGGGCCTATCCAAGATGCATCTCTTATTATGAAAAACATGGAAAGCCACAAAGGTGCAAGAGGGGCTAACTACCTCAATTGTCCCTGAATTGGCACCCTTGCTGGGCTACCCCCTCACATTTCCCCATCTCTGTGTTTTGTCTCCGCATCTCTATCCGTGGAGCGGCTGAATTACCGTTTCCCGCCACCACCTGTCTTCGTCTGCGCTTCCTTCACCCGCCGCGTGTTTGAAACTGATGCTGCGAGAGTAATTGCTTTTCATGGAGAGCGACTTTTACAGTATCTGCGGTGTGCCACAAAGTATCAGACATGAAAGGTGGGGGAGGGGGGATTGGGGGGTTGGGGGGGGTTGAAGAGTTGAGGGGTTGGGGGGCGGGGGTGGGGGTGGGGAGGGAGTAGGTGACAGAGTAGGCCAGTTACTGACGGGATCTCTCCTGGAGAAATAACTCCACTGCACTTCAGAGAAGAGCGAAGCCGAGTGTCCGCCCGGCGGGGTTGACCTTCTGCAGCGCCGATGTCGTCTCATCTCCCAGCATGCCCTGCTGGAACCAGCTCCTCCGCCGGAACACTCAGAAGTCTTTGGCAGTTCCGCCAGACAGGAGTCATTAGGCGATGGAGACACACAGCATATGAGAAACAGCACTGCGGAACAAAGGGAAAGATATGAACGCTCGCGAAGAAAAATGAACATCGAGAAGCGCAGTGCTCCCTGGGATAACAAGCACCGACCTTATGCGTTCCTTTCCCGTGCACTTCAGTATTAATGAACATCGAAATGTATGCATGAAATAGCCAAGACCAGTTGTGTTTCCAGTGACACCGTTTCATCTCGTCAGCAGACTAGCTGCAGTTCGTAAAAGGGTGTTTCATTTTGTCAGGGCCGGTCCCATTACAGAGCATGTACAGTAAACAGTAAACCATTCAAAAACATTACAACATCACAATGCGAATAATAATAATAATAATAATAATAATAAAAAAAAACCTTTTCCTGAAATGGCGTGTCCTCCAGTTTAGTGGCAGGGTATGTCATTGGAAATGAGGCTGGGTGGCGTGTATCTGTGCAGGCATGCTCTTACGAGGGACCGCTCGGTGATGAATCCACCCAATTCAGCGGATGGGTGGAGGGTGGGTGGGTGGGCGGTGGGGATAAGGTCTTGATTAATCGTGAGTGCGTTTCTCATGCAAGATTACTCTCTCTCTCTTTGCCTCTCCATGTTCACTGTTTACTGTTGCCTCTGGGAGGGTGAGCTGTAAGGATGGCATGTCAGTATGTTGAGGGTGCAAAGGGAAGCTGCGACACTTTATCATGTGTGCGTGTGCGTGTGCGTCTGTGTGTGTGTGTGGGTGGATGGATGTTCAAGCATGTGAGCATATGGGTGTGGGTGTGTATGTACCTACATGTCTGTGTATGTCAATCTGTCTGTCTGACTGCATGTGTGAGTGCGTGTGTCTGTATGTGTGTGTGTGTACGCGTAACCATGTGTGTGTGAGGCAGGGAAACCCTCCAATAGCTGACAGGTTGGGAAAGGGTTTTGGGGGGATGGGGGTGGGGGGGTGTCGCACAGGCGGTGTAAAACAACCCTGCTCACCATCTGGCGGAGTGGGCCCTGCCTCCGTTCAGCACCGCTCCCTCAGGTAACGGCTAAGTAATTGTGACACTGTGTCCGATGCACATTAGGACATCTTAGAAAGACACAGCAGCAGGGGTGGGATCAGAGGGGAGGAGCTCTTGGACATAAGGGGTGGAGCCTAAATTTCCAAAAGGGAACCTAAGCCCCACCCCCACCCCCCCAAACCGCTTCCTCCGTCCACCAACCTCCCCCGGAATGCTCTGGAATTCTGGGTAAAGAATGTTAACTGGAATGAGATGCCTGGTGTCAGGCGTTGATTCATTATAAATCCCACTATCCGACAGATTCGTGGGGCCTGACCTGGATAAATCCTGTGTGCCGAACCTCCCGTGTTGGCTCAGAATGGCCCTCTAAATTATTCCGCCGCATCCCGCTGTTTGTGTGGACGAACACATTTCATTTTCTAGATGATATTAACATCGGATTGGAAAAAAAAATAGAAGAGAAAAAATGCAGCGCATGTCTATACATGCAATTTCACTCTCGGGTGGGTGATGAGGGTGAACTGCTGGGGTAAAATAAAGAAGAGGAAAAAAAAAAACTTGGCGAAACTGTCAGAGCCGTTGCGATGTCATGCGGGCTGATATCAACGCATGTCACACTGAGAGCAGGTGAGGTCCCTGACCAGTGAATAAAACATCTGGGTGTTTTCCAGGGGGTTGGGGGTCAGTGCAGTTGGGGGTTGGGGGGGGGGGGTGCAGGATTAGGGACAGAGTCACAGAAACAGACGTGGCCCCCGGGTGCGGTGATTGCCTTTCCATGTGGAGATAAGATTCTGAGCTAGGCGTTATAAGGCCCGGAGCCGGTCAGGCTGTGTAAGGGTGTTGTGAGGGGGGTGGAGGGGTGTGAAGTCCCCTCTGATGAAATCTTAAATTTGAAAGAGTTAAAGGTTAGAGGTAGAACTCTGCAATGGCCAAGGGGTGTAGGGGGTGGATCAGGGTGGGGAGGCTGGGGAAAGGGGCATGGTGGCTACCCTCTGCTCTGAGCCTGTGTGGAACTCTCAGGGTACACACATTACATTCAGGCACCTCACAGTACCCTTATCCAGAGGGATGTGCTCAACGTACATTTTACACACTATTTAGTGAAGGGCATTAATGAGAGTGATGCAGGCTTTGCACAGTGAAAGTGCCCTACCTGGGTATTCAGTGTACAATGTCTGAGCTTAGGGCCCAGCTCCTTAACCGTTACACTACACTGCCTACCAAAGAAAAGGCAACCCAAATCCCCCTGGACACTGGGCAAGTATGCCGGATTCGGCATGCAGGGGAAAGGGCTTAAAGAAATAAATCAGGACGATCTCTGAGCCCGCAAACTGAGAGTTATATCATGAAAGGCAGATTAATGTCGATTGATATCTATAAATGGTATTTGAAGGACAGCGCAAGGTGTGGGGAAGGGGGGGTGGGGGGGTGTGGGGGGTTTTGCGTGCCGAATGTTAAAATTTTGTTATAAAGTCCTGAAGCGTACCTTTCTCCTGATTGCTTTCCGCCCTATCTGTTGGTAGCAGCTCTGTTTGTGCCATGCGCCTGAATGTCAAAAACACCCTGTTCATTTTACCATCTGTCATGGGCCCACATCTCTGCTCTGACATACATCAGAGCCCGGCTCCCTTATCGCCACTCCATGCCATGGTTCACTTAGACCATTCCAGATTCAAATTACAGCCCAGCCAGGATCTGCACAATAATATCCTGCATTAGTTTGTTGCAGAGCATGTATTGTGATTCCTGCTATGAAAAAAAAGGGTAGCGAGTAGAGAGAGTAGCTGATGTCTTGAGCAGTCGCAGTCAGAGAGGCCGTGTCAAACTGATTTGAAGACACACGTCAAGTTTATGTTTCACGACATAGGTTAACAGATTAACATTTGTTCTTGGGTTCACAAATTGTAAATGTACTCAATTACTGTTTAAAAAATGCATTGTGTAATTACATGCAATTGCTATATAACCTAAATAAACTTCCCTGCATATCCAAGTGATCCAAGCATTCAATTCGTGTCTGAAATGTGAAGCTGGATTTAGTGTTTTATAGGATATGGTCTAACACAACGCAACAAAGCTAGAAATGTGCTTTATCATTTGTCTATACAGTTTTAGCACATCTAAAACACATATAGTCAAGTAAGCCATCAATATTGACAGGTTTCATTCGGTTCCTTCATCTGAAATTAATGTCTGCTTTAAAGCTAACTGGGGGCGAAAGTTCCGTGTGGAATGGTGCTTGCTGCTTTCTGCCACAGCCAGACACTGGAACAATTTTTGGAAAGTGTAATTTTTCTGAACATTTCTCACAACAAAAGCCCTCTTATCATGACAGGATGATGCTCAGCATCGCTGAACATCAAGACATGAGAGTTCTCAGGTGAAAGCAAGTAAAGACAATATGACTTGTTTTTTTTTAGGAAACTATATTTAAAGCATAAACCTTCCTCCCGATGTCTGGAACAAATGTGCTTGAGTATCGGTTGAGAAGCAATCTGTGAGGTTTGCACTTGCTTCAGTAAAATCAACTTTCCAGTAAATTTTAAGACTGAAGATGTGCTGGTAATCCTAGCAGATGGAGCAGTAATCCCGCTAATCAATAGTGGAAGCTTAAATGCAGACACAGAGCATTTCCAGCTCTCAGACAAATAAGAGACAGGTGTCTGTGTGCTAAAGCTCATCCACAAAACACGAGGACAAGGAGTCAGTGAGAGATATTCTGTAACTTTTCAAAACAGACTTTAAAAGGAACCCGTTATTCATAATGAGAATAAATATGCTAAAGTTATGCAGAGGGTAAAGAACTTCATCTTCCTTAAAATAACCACAGGCCGATAATCACGGGAGAAAAAAAAAATGGAGACAGAAATGGCTCTGCAATATGTTCAGTTTACTCAGCAAGTACATCTCTGTCAGAACAAGTTGAAGCAGAGATTACAGAACTTTTCAGATGGAGACTTGAAATAGAAGCACACAGGTCTGGTTGTGCACTGGAGTCGGACACTGTAGTCTGGCATGCAGGGTAGGCCACAGTCTATGCCAAAACGAAATGCCCTCTCCATCCAAACGTACGTCCTGATTTAATTAAAATATTCTCATAAAATGAAAGTAGAAGAGGTGATTGAAGTGTTCAGGGAAATAGCTGGGAAAGTCACACTCCATTTGCTGAGTAATTTTACAAACATGATGTCTATAACACATCTGTTGCAGTATGTATGTATGAAAATCATTATAGGCATTTCAAGGGAAATAGTGGGAGGATGAAGTCAGTTTTAAGGTCAAAATACTTGCACTGACATGTCAATTTTCGGGCGTGGATCATTATGAAAAACATCATTTTTAAACTACAGAATGCGAGACAAGGCTGACAAACCTCAGGAGGAGCCCAATGGTCCTGTCAGGTGGGGAAGGCCACGCTGCAGTCACCAACAACAACAAACAGACACTCATTAGCGAGGTATTCCCTTTGTGTGTCACACTGGGGCGGCCAACGGCAGTCAGATAGAATGGGAGTGAGCCCTGACAAAAAGCAGTGCTGAATTCTCAGACTCACACAGACTGTGGAGACGACAGAGCGTTCCCATACAGGGGACCGTAGGGGAGAGAGCTCTCATTCGCTTTGTTTTTCCTGTAACTACTTAAGATAACATTTGGGGTTTGTTCAAGGAAAAAAAAAAAAAAAAAACAAAACACCAAGCAAATTGTGTCAAGTAGCAGTTAGTGAACTAGAAAACGATATCACAAGAAAATAAATAATGGCAAAGATGACAGCGATGAAAGGCCCTGCTTGTTTTGGATGGTCTACAGCTCAAAACTGTTTTCTTTTTTCTCGGCTCTGGTTCTGCAGGGGAACTCAGGCGGATAGTTTCCCAGGCTGGAGAATCCTCTGTGCAGGATTTAATTAGCCATTTCTGCGATAACATCTTGTGGCACAATCAAGGCGCTTTTCTTAACAAGGAAATGTTGCTCAATGTGCAAACACACACACACACGCATACACACAGATACAAACACACACACACACACACACACACACAAATGCATACACACACATACAAACACTCACACACGCATCATTCACACAGACAAACACACACACACAAATACATCATGCACACAAATACACACAGACACACACATACGCCTACACACATACATACATGCATATGAGCTCAAACACACAAACAAACACACTTATACGCTGTATACAGACATATACACAGGCATGCATGCTCACACACACACACACACACACACACACACACACACACACACACACACAACACAAACATGCACACACCCATCTTGTAGTGAGGAGAATCCTTGAGCTGGAGGGGCTGCCCACTCAGCTGGCACACTGGCTGCTGAACCTGACCTCTACCAAGGGCAATCAGGCTGTGTTTTGGAGCCACAGACTGGATCTCTCCCATTACCGATGTTACCCTCTTTAAAAACTCACAACGTGAACTCTGTTTTCATTTGGTAACTTTAATCATTTGCAACGTAACTCAGGGCTCACAGCAAGTATAAGCAAGGCTGACAACACATACACAACACAATAGCTGCCCCTTTTTCTTCCACCTCTGTCTATTTCCCCCTTATGTACAGCTACGTGTTTTTTTTATTTTATTTCCTGTGTCAACATGAGCAAACAGAAAAAGAAAATAAATTAATAAATAAAACACTTTTATTTTTTACCATTGTCTCTACCAAGAATTTTACCCATTGGCTTACTAAATGTATATTTCAAGAAAAAAAATATTACATGAAATAATAATTTTCTCTTTTTTTGTCAAGATGAAGTATGATATAGTGAATCCAATTATATATACAACACAGACGCTCTGTGAGTTGCACTGTGTATTTCACTGCAGCCTGGACTACAACCCCCTGCCCATACAATGTACACCTCAGTATACCCCTGTTTAAAAGGTGTGGCTTTCCTGCCACCTTCTTCTTGCGAGTTGCTTTTCTTTGTTACCAATGACAACCGAGCTCATAATACAAATGTCTTTTACGGTAATACTGTTTTACATATTTCTTGTTTTTAAGATTTATATTTTTAACCTGATTTCTTTTCTCAAATTCAACAACAAAGCTCAGTGTGGTTTAATCATAAAAAGATAATTAGTGAAGGAAGTAAGTCTATTTTCTATTTCTGTTAGCGATGAGTAATTGGGATAACCCTTTTTTAACTGGGATGACACTTTTGGCTTTTTAATTGTAGATATGGGTCCCTGTGAGTTTTCTGTTGATTGTATCAATGTTTTCCTGTCACTGTTGATGATTTTTATCCTCTTCTGAATGGCTGTCAGCAGGAGGCTGGCCTCACACAGCGACATCAGCGATGCTGGCCAGGCCCTCTTTACCCGCTTCCATCCAATGAGCAGGAGAAGGAAAAGAGCAGCGAGCAGGCCTTTTACCAAGCCTGGTCTTTCAATGGAAATGTTTCTTTGAAGGGTAAGAAATGTGCTTCACATTAATGAAGTAATTCTGCGGTTTGGCCTCCCCCGATCTTCAGAGGGGGATGAAGGGAAACGCGAGACGCGAGCGTGGCCATCTCTCAGACGGGGGAGCGGGATGAAGACTGTCTGGAGCTCGTACTAGAGCCGTTCTCAGTCCTCCTCAAACACAGCTGCTGCCACTGTCCTTAAGCAACAGCAGAGCTCATCGCAGAGGCACTGCGGCCTCTTCCGCATGCAGTGTTTAAGAGCAACTGTCCCGCATGTACATGAGAAGGTTATATACAGGACAGCCTGTGGCAGCCTGTAGTGGCCAAGGTAGATGACTGGAACCCCTGAGCAAGACCCTTAGCCCCACATTGCTCCCAGGGGCGATTGGCCCTTGGTTAGCCTAATCAACTATGAGTCACTTTGGATAAAAGTGTGAGCCAAATGACTGTAATGTAATATATGTGTGTATATGTGTGTTGTCATGCTGGGGGTAGTATCTCACAGTATATGTTTAGTTATGGTATAAATTGTAAAAGTGTCTGTCCTCAGAGACAGGATGGAAGAGAGAGGGAGAGAGAGATTGTCCTTTCTATAATGAATAAATAAAATCATATTATGGCATGTTCAGCTGCTCTGTAACATTTAAAAAAATGATAATTGTTCAGCTCCCTGCCTAAATCCATGAAATTAACGACCTAAGCTATCCAATCTCTCATGTTACTATTTATATGTTTTTATTCAGATGCTTTTATTTGTACTTTATATCAGCACATTTATGTACAAGGTTAAATTCCCAGCCATTATTTTTGGATCCAGTATAAACAGAGAAGCATGTACAATGGGGTAATATTCAAACTGAAGACTGGTCTCTAAAGAGATATCATTTTCAAGCAAGAGAATGGGTCACTGTTGGGTATTTCTCCATGGACGCAAATAACAAAGGCAGCTGGCGAAAATGATGAACTGTACATTTTAGTTTGAAAGCCTGAGAATTAAATGTCTCGCATGCTAAAAAAAGGAGCAAAACATTGCATTGACGGTTGCCATGGGATAGTTTTCAACAACTCACAGTCGTTTTTAAGCAAAAAAAAAAAAAAACAAAGAAAAACAAAAAAGCGATTCACTTGGGAACCTGTTGATTAACCTGTCAAGTAAATGTATTAATTAACATATGAATGAAAATGATATAATTCAAACACACTTGGGAATCTTGATAAGGGGTCTTTTCAGGTGATGAAAGCAGAGGTAAGAGACCTCCCACTGAAAGCAGTTGTCATCAACCGTAGTGCCAGTCCAGTGACTTTAGGGCTGGCGTATCTTTATAAGACAGATAGATAAAGAGAGAGAGAGAGAGAGAGAGAGAGAGAGAGAGAGAGAGAGAGAGAGAGAGAGAGAGACTCAGCACTCATGGAAATTAGCATCAACCTCCAGACTGCCATTTCCTACCATAAGTGACAATGTTTCCATTGGAGATCTCAGCTGGGGTAACCTTCCAAACAATAAGTCTCAAAGCATATCCTACATGTGCAGATGTAGTCTATGGCATTGTTTCACAATAACACTGTAGCAGATGGGATCGCAAAGTTTCCATCACGTTTTATGAAATACGTATTACATGCTTGCCGTTTTCATTACAAACTATATGCTTTGGCAGGGCTGCAGCTATTTGTTTTGGCATCACGCAGTGCGTTATGGTTTGAGGTATCGTGTTCTGTGTGGCATGCGGCTCCAGCTGCCAGTGGTATGATCCACTCAAGAGTTCTGTTAGGAACTGTGTGTGTGTGTGTGTGTGTGTGTGTGTGTGTGTGTGTGTGTGTGTGTGTGTGTGTGTGTGTGTGTGTGTGTGTGTGTGTGTGTGTGTGTGTGAGTGACAGAGAGAATGTATATGTGTATGAATGCATCTGAATGTGCTTATATGTCAGAATGTGTGTTTGAACAGTAGAATCAACTTAAGCCATTTCCTCCATCTTGCATAATAATACAAATTGATTCTATACAATGATTCTATTATTGGCAAAATGAGAGTTTAGTGAATGACTGATACTGATTTAGCTCTTTAATCAAACCAGTAAAACAGAAGGACATCAGAGTTCTTTAGCTTAGTGCATATACTGTAAATGTGGCAGTACAGAAAATGAATTATTAATCATGAATAATTGCACAATAAATGGGCATTGATTACAGACTGTAATATCGGGTGAGTAAAAAGAAAAGTGTATGGGTTTGAGCTGCTCATTGAAGAGCTGTTTAAGGGTGAGGAAAATTAAGTACCCTGATGACAATCAAAGACAAATTATCATAATGTACATAAAGACACATCCAAGCTGAAGTCCAGTATCGATCTGACAGAGCCTCTCTATTGCTGTGTAAATCAACAGCTCACTCAGTAAGAAGAAGGTATGATATTTTAGTGATTTACAAAGATCATGATCTTGAGTAAGTAAAATGATTAAAATGCAAATTTTGCACTATAACTGATATTAACTGCATGACTATTGTGAATTTATGTCACATCTTCTCCCATAAAATGCAACATTAATGCCATTTCAGTTGCCGTCATATAATTTAATTACGCAGATCCACGCACATCCCAGCATCAATAAACTTTAATTTATTATGCATTTTAGAAGATGTTTTAAGGCTCTTTAACCTTTGTGAATGTAAATGACTCAGCACCAGGACAGAACTGACATGTGAACAGATTGACAGCCCAGTTGGGCCCCTTCCCCAAAATTTTCTGTAAAAGCTTATACATTCCACACCTCAACATCATTATTGATAGTTATATTTAGATATTAATATTTATTTGCGTGTTTATGCTTTTGAAATATTAATATTTGCTAAATTGTGGGACAACTAACTATATTTTATTTTATTTACCATTTATTTCCCACATAATTCCCAACATTCCCAACATAATTATTTATCAATTATGTTTTTTTATTTGAATTTTTTTTACATAAACAAGGGTCCCACCCTTCATGTATTAGTTATAAAGAGGCTTTCATCACTTAGGAACATATTTTCATATTGAAATGCATTATTCGTCGAACTCAGCATTTTACTTAATGATCTACATGGCATCTAAGATCAGCAGTTTCCCATGCTTTGCATTATCAAAACTTTAGCTCTTTGTTAATCAACATCATGTCTATGTTTTAATATAATATTACACGGTTATGGTGTGAAATGATAAACATATGACTGCCATCACATTGCATTATTTTATCTCTGTATGCATTTCATCCTGTACACACAGGCTTTCAGACCATCATGATATAAACTGTTTATGCATTTACTACCAGACATCTTAGTTTGGACTGTATATTATCACCATGGAAACCTCCTCAAAGTTACCTAAGTAATATCAATGAAAGGACAGCTGTCTGACAGTGTTGGGACATCGTGAGGAAATTGAGTAGCTGGAGAAAAATTATACATTGTTAGCATGACCCAAGTGAGCCACCTTTTACACCCACACTGTTAAACATATCATTAGCCAGAGAGTCTGCATCCATTTCCTTGTTGCGGAAGACTCAACCTATTCTCGCTTCCCGGACCCTTGAACAATCACTGAAGTTGATAAAAAAAACAGTCAAAGTGACCTTTAATGTTTGTGCTTCTGTGTATTTCCTTTGAAATAATCAGTTTGGACTCCCGGGTGGAGACCTCCATGACCTCATCACGTACTATTCCTCATATAAGTATACCATAATAATCTTCTGCTGCCAAACATATTCATTCCTATTTTTAACATTGTTAGACCATGAGCATTTGGCAATATACTCTATACTCCCTTATGCAGATATACCTGTTCTGCCTTTTTCAGATATGAATTTATGCTTCTTCTGATGTTGTTCAGGTAACATTTTAACCTTTAATCAAAGTATGATTGTTCTTATCATTGCTGACTATATATTCAGGCCTGTCTGTCATTATCATCAATGACAGAATAAGAAAAGAGATAAAGGAGTATTTTTCCTGGATTTCTTTTCCTTTCCTCTGACATGATAGATAATTGTTGGTGGTGTCTGAGAGTACTGTTCTTTCTAACTTCTCTGACCTTGTGACTGTTTCACTTAAAAAGTTGTGGCTGGGTTAAGATGACTCACACTAAAAAGACTTTGATATTTTGACTGTTGCAGTTCTGTGTCTATGGAACATATTGATTTTCATCAGAGTACAGAGAGAGTATCATATCGTCACTGGCAAGGTAACGCGGCAGAGGAACATATATCCAGCTTCCTGACCGTCAGAGACATTCTTCATATATCAATCCGTTAACATTCCCCATGAAGACACAAACTTTGACAAACCTATCTGGCTGCATTGCGGAAAAATGGCAAGCTGACAGGTTATAGCTCAAACATTTGACCTGGTTGGATTAACAAAAGAAACACAAGTCAACTGCCATCTAAATGTAGCTCTTGATGCTGAAAGCCAAACCGTCTTACAAATGTTATTGTACGTTTTGAAGGACAAATGACTTATAGCTCCGATTCTCTTAGTTGTGGATAGTGACTTGTGTTATCATCCTGTCTTGAGGTATTCATCTTGTGATGTACAGTCACAGAGATGTTGAATTGCAACTGGGAGAGCATTTATCTAACAGGAACAGACATATTTGCACATTATGTAAAATTTTCTAAATTATTTGTCTGATGAACAGCGATGCTGTATTTGCTTTAGTTCTGTATCTGTCCCATTGTTTTTTAGCATCTATTGGGGTTAGGGAAATTTGGCAGGGATAGGATTGCCGGGCGACAGAGAGGTTGATGGACTGATTGACCTGTCCTCTTTGATGAGATATCTTATCTCAGATACGGAAGAAGCTCACCTGAAATGGAATCATAGTGCTGAGTGCTACCTGGGAACCCGCTGCACAGTAATGAAGACCCAGGTCAGAATCAGATTGCATTGTATTACACTGCTGAGAGGATTTGGGCTGGGGGGGCTGAGGGAAAAAAAAAGACCAAAACAAATCCTGTCAAATATGACTCTCCCTATGATACAAAACTATTTCAGAGGCCTGTGGCTTTTATAGGTTTAAGAAAAAAAACAAGGCGCCTTCATCCAAGCCATGCTGAAGCATGTCACGCTGTTACAGTGGATTGGGTTTGCTGAGACAAAGGCGGCACAGTGTGAAAGGGAAACCACTGAGAGGCCACCCCCCACCCCAACCCCCACACCCCCGATAAACAAGTGAGGGATTAAATTCAAACCTGTGCAGTGTGTGGCTGAGCGGTCCCTGAGCAGTCTCCCCAATTATTTAGCCTTTTGCCCTTAAAATACTTTATTTGTTAAACAAAAGTTTACTCACTTGTTGTTTAGTTGAGTTGGTAAAGTTACACATTCCATCAAATGCATTTAGGCTAGGACAAAATCAAACAGACTTAGACTTCCGAAAGGGTATGTTGTTCAATAAACACATGCTTCTCATCTTAAGGCCATGTGTGCTTCTATTTCAAAATGAAAATAATACACTCCAAATGATGTGTTCTTGTCTCCAATTAAATGAAAATACTCTAAGTGTATATGTCGTGCAGTGTTCTTTTGTTGATTGAATTGTATATACCCTTGAAGAAACTACAAGCATTTGACTGAATGAATCTACCAAATGGATATAAATGAAAGAACTAACATGAGGCCGACGAATAAGATCATCAATGACATGACGTTTAAATGTGTTACAAACGAACTAACAGGAGCTGACAGGAAGTGCTGCGTTTACTGTCTAAATGGCTTTATCGCAGTAGATTGTGCGGTGAGGTTTTGAAATAACCATGTTTAAGATCACTGGAGAATTGCCATGCCATACCCCCAGGAAGTAATTACGGTAGAGTATTTTCTTCTCTATCCGTCTTTATCTAATTAACATATGCTTTCTAGATAATTTATCTGGGAGGTTAATCCAGATATGAATATTCCTGTTTATCTAAACAAATAAACATAGACTGCATCATCAGGGACACTTTATTTATGTATGTGTTTTTATTTATTTATCTTAGTTTGTTGTGTTATTTTCAGATGGGCATAGGCTGATCTGGACCGGTGTGCTGTTCTGGAAGCGCTGCGACTTCGCGCTACCCAAGGTCATCTGGCTGAGATTCTGCTCCGTATCTGGTGCGACCAAAGAGGCGCGAGGATCAGAGAGACTCCCCTTTAGAATGAGAAGAATGACGGTGCACCCGGGAATGAAAGTGGCATCTCCCGAATTCCAGGTTTCCCATTGTTACCAGGAAGCAGCTGGCCAAGGGGGGCGTCGTTTTGCTGTGAATGCCTCTTCCCAGGGAGAGAGAGCGATTAGCATGTGAAGGTGTCATGAAGAAAGAGTGTTCAATCCCGGGAGCTAAAGCTCTTCAACAACGGCCAAACGATACTGGGACGAGGAACTGGAGAAATATTTACTCCCCACACAAGCCCCCACCCCCCTTTTCTGCATCACTAGATTGCCAAGCCAAATGTGTGCGTTTGCGATAACGCGACTGGCGGAGTCTTTCATCCGGAGCGGGCGGCGTAAAGGCAGATTCATCAGAGCCCTCACTCCGCTAAATGTAGGAGCGAGACGGTTGTGGTTCGAACAAATGAGAGGGCGCTTTAAAAAAAAAAAAAAAACAAACAGGGAAAAAAACCAGCATGTCTCTTCTTGTTTAGTTCAGTGTGCAGTTCCTGTTAATTACTCCTCCAGTCCGTGTCGTTTGATAACATAATTTTGTTGGAAGACAGTTGTTCACCAGTCATGCTAATTTGCATTCTTTTGAAAAATTCATGAATTCATTTATGGGAACAGGTGGGGATTCATCTTCGCTTATTGCACACTAAAGACTTTTCTCGGGTCTTTACATATCTAGTCAGTGTTTAATTTAGCTACTGGGAAGCACTATAAGCTCACTTTAAACAGAAGTCTGTGTTTCAAGCGCAACCGTATCTTTCAATATTGACAGCGGTGGCGAAACGAGATGGTAGTGGTTCAAATTTCTCAAAAAGTGTTGCTTACCTTGGCACAGTGTGATGTTATCTGATTTTGATTTTGTTACAACACATCTGGGCTAGCTAAAGCTACAACAAACAGACTGGTATTCTACGAAGTAATTCGTTAATTTCTGAAGAATCATTCTGGCCAAACCTGTATATAGAAATTCATATCAGAATGTTAAAATATATTGATCAATTCTGTTCCTCTGTTTCCATTGCTCTGTCACACACATTTGCTTTGTATCTCTCTCTCTCTCTTTCCTCCCCCCTCTCTCTCTCTCCCTCTCTCTCTCACACACACACACACACACACACACACACACACACACACAGGCCAGAATTTTTAAAAAAATGCATTCATTGTATGCTATAGCACATCCAGGTCCTCTTCCTCTTTCCACCACTCCCCACAGGGGTTTTCTAAGACATGCCGTGCAACATGCTCATATTTATTCCTTAGGCAGGAGAAGAGCTTTTTACGAGTGGAGCGAAGGGTTGACAAAGAGCACATGCATCAGCACCGAATGAGGCAGAGGTGTGTACCTAAGGCCCGGGTCACTGCTGCATACAGACAGATGCACCCCATGCGAACAGCTCTCTCAAAGAGTGATAGACTCTGTGCCTCCGGCCCCCAGGGAACGCTGGCTCTCATTTCACACAATGTCCTGTAGACACTATAACATCTGCACTGTGTAGTGAGAGCTGCTCCTCTCAAACCAAAACCATTATGGAGAGAACCTTGACTTCATGTATTTTTAAAATGAATGTACAAACATTTTCTTTTTTTTCTTCTTCTTCTTCTTCAGAAAAGCAGTCATTCCACAGAGGTGGGGTCAGCACCACCATTTTGGTACGAGAGCATTTCATTTCCCTCCAGATCCAGCAAGTGCTACATGCCGCTACTCTTCCCGTCATTCATAAAGCTGACAACCTATGATAAAGACTACCCCTGTGGGACCACTCTTCCATGGACTGTAAATTGTGGGTGAACTCTAGATAGCTGACAGCATGTGCATGGTGTTTCATTAATAAAAAAAAAAAAAAAAACATGTCAGACATGCTTTAAGACCCATACAGAAACTGTAAATGCGTAGTTCAAGGAGTGAAGTGTCGTAATGGATGTGCTATCACAGACCCTGTGCACCCTGGGTATTATTTTAACTACTGCTATGGTTACAAATTCTTCCTTTTGGCACTCAAGCTCTATTGTAAAGGTACAGTGCACTGACACAGATGCGGCACAAAACTGCTGTGTACTCCCCGCTGCTAGCCTGGATGGAGCGGCCACAGGTTTCTGACAAACAGGAGGCAACAGCTGGTCAGGAATTGTTTCGACAGAAGTCATTTGCAAATGGAAATGCTTTCACACAACAGGAAATAAAAAAAAAAAAACACACACACACACAAAAGAGCTCCGGGCCCATTTAAATGAATCCGTTGGGACTCTCCTGTCCGAACAAGCCTGAAACCGCTCGCTTGGATGGGAGCGGCTGCTACAGAGCCGGTGGGGCTGGCCTTCTGCATCTCTCACGCTTGGCAACCAGTCCTGAACAGTTTGGAGGAGGAAGTCAAGGGTTCGAGAGGTAGGGGGTAGCGGGTGGGGTTGGGGGCGGGGGCGGTGATGAATGAGTCCAGTGTGAAGCCTGGCACCATGCTGGCTTTCTGTATGCTTCCCAGACAAAACCTCTGGCAACCCAACGGATCTGGTGGACACACTTTTTCAATTTAACATCTTTTTTTTTCTCACTCTCTGTGCTCACCATGAGAGGACAGTAATGATGGAACTGCAGATGTGACTTTAACGTCCATTGGCTGTTCATGTGTTTCTGCTTATGAGCGATAAGCTCAAGTTTAGCCAAGCCATGAATAAACTACTGATGTGATACCCTGTATCCAGAGACACACTGGGAAAAGACGCACAGTAACAGGTTTTGTTATAGATGCACATGAGAAGAATGCATGAAAATGAAGCTCTCCAGGTCTGTGATGTTTTATTTTTCTTGACTGTGTCATTATTTTACTCTGAAGATTGAATATTACAGTGGAAAGCCATGACACTAGATGGGGAATAAGACACTGATTGGCCCTGACTCCTACCAACTGATTCGGTTCGAACAGAAAATGGTAGATTTGGCATACAGTTTACATCTTCCGGATTAAAAGTTGGCACTGCCAGCAAGAATTTGATCTCATACTGTCATGATGAACAGTATTTCATAATTTGTAGTTAATGCCATGCCATGGATGATGATGGGAATATGAATTTCTGTGTTTCTTTGTGCATTCGTTTGTAGATTCGTTTTAACTAAACTAGCACTGATATTTAAAGTTATGTCATTTTCTCTAGTTTTAGTGGATAAATAAACTCACCATCACTACTTATGACCCTTCAGAGTCAAGCAATCACCGTTAGCTGTAGAGAATGGGCTGTATACAACACATAGTTCAGAATTCAGTTTCTTAACAAGGTGCATTTTCTTATTACTTTCAAAGTTTCTAATGACCTCCATTGCCAATAGCAGTGGAATGACCTCTCCCAGGGTGGTAGTGGAATTGCATGCTACTTAGTTAATATGGAAAGTCATTCATCTAAAGCTAAAAAATGGCTGAGTCAGAAAACTGGACTTATGGTCATTTCAGTGCTGTCGTACTTTCATCAGAAATACTGACTAAATAAATAAATAAATGACAAAAATATGTAGTCAAATGTATGATATCACTCTCTCTTCATCTTGTAATATGCAGTGTCATTATTCCATTGTTATGTAACTTATTTCATTCATTGTATTCATAATTATACCCTTGTGTGCATTTTTAAAAGGTGTTTTGCTGTAGTCATTTGCATACATTTAAATTTGATTTCAGTGAGTTTTGTTGAATTTATAAAAGGGTAAAAAACGCATAGCCTTTGTCCCCCTTTGGCAGCGTCCTAGAGTGAAAAGATGAGACCGGATCAGGAGGGACAGGCTGCGCTGCACTGAGGACCCGGGGCAGAATTGATGATGGATCTCCAGATTTGGGAGTGTAATGGTGATAGCAGTTACCGGCTGCATGGACAGCAGCCTCCAGTCTAGAGAACCTGCTTCTGCTAATAATGGGGAGACAAAAAAAAAAACGTTATTAATAGAATTTGAAGCTGTGGAGAAAAAATAAACCAAGATGACATTTATCCTGGATAAATAAAAATCCCATCTTCTCCAAACTAATTAAATTATTTATACATAGTCCAAATGGTTTTCATTATACTGCGCAAATATGTTTCCTTCTGTTGAAGAGTACTCACTAAAAAGGTATTTTGGTAAAACATGGGGGCAAAAAGTTATGCCAACACCCATTACTGCCACCTAAAATATATTTTGCTCATATGTTGATGCCATACTTAGTCTATATGAGGAAAGCAATGTTGCTGGGTTTTAGCTTGGATCAAATAAAAAACACACATATATTTTGATCGTAGCGTTTATGAAGATGAATGTCACATTCATCTGAAATGAGCCTGTCTTCATACAAATATCATTTTGAGCAATTTGAAACCCAGGTGGCAACATTCAGTGTCTTCTAGCATTCCTGTTTTTCCTGTAATCTTCTCTTCATTTGACATCACAGTCACTGTTTTAGACCACAGCAAACTGGTTAGTGGGACCAACCAGTTGTGTTGTGTTACTTGTATGGCTGTGCAATGTACCTCAGTATGCCTTGTAGCCATGTAAAACTTTCCTGTAGTTTGATTGTTGTGTGTCACCCCTTTGATGCTTTTGTTGTTTTTGGACTCATCTTATTAGAACATTGTTTGAAAGAATTAAATGCCCTCATTCCCCCCACTCCCTAGCAACAGAGCAGGCACCCCCCAAGGGGCTGTGTCGGTAGGGTCCCCATCCTTCGCCACGCTGGAGCGCACTCTGAGGAAGCAGTCTAAACAGTGAGCATGTCTCTATGGCATTTATTTACAGTGCCCCCTCCCCTGCCTGGAAATCCACATGGAGAGCAGGTAACAAAGCTCTCTGTTCCTAACCTGCCCTGTGCCCGAGTATGCTAATGCTAAGGGGGGGATGGGAAACACAGACTTTGGGGGTGAGGGGTTCAAGGGAATTTATAGTTTAAATAAAGCAAACAAAGCGTGGTGACCAGCACTGAATGTGTACAGGACTGCTCAAACCCTGTTTTTACAGGCTTACTGTAATTTAGGAAAGGAGTAAAAAAAAAAAAAAAAGAACAAACTCTCCAACAGCAAAGGGACATAAAAGAACCTTGTTTTCAATGTCAGAAATGACTAGCAGTGTGCAGCTGTGTTGCATATAGTGAAGAGAACAGTGAAAAGTGCAGGCTTTGATTTGTAGTTTAGACTGCATTTACAATTCCGGTCTTGGGCACCACACCATGGAAATATATAACAGATATATTTTTGATTTCAGACCTCTTGAGGGAAACAACTTCCTGTCTGAAGAGAAGATTCAGCTCTACCAGGAGCAGTGATGTCACAGTGCTAGTGGAACACGCTGTCTTTGGGAGTTGTGAAATCAAAGTTCTGGCACAACATGTCCATTAAAGATCCCACAATGCCTCTTGCAAAAGTTGGGGTGTTAACCCAGGCGACCTGGTTTTATTTCTCAACTCAGCCTCTTAATCATCCCTCTTTCTGTTGCTTAGCTACACAATCCCTTCCATTCCCTACCCACCTTGTTTGCCTTGGTTGTCACTGTTCATAGGAAATGAACTCTCAGCCGACCCTCGTGGTGAAATAAAGGCTACTAACTACTGATAGCTAGAGCCATATTAAACGCACTGAGACTGCTGTTATGTCTAAACTCAGTAGCTTAAGAAGAGAGCCTTAAAGTACTTAAACTCTTTACTCTGTGTGAAAGGAGAGTCAGAAGGGCCTTGATTGAAGTATTTTTGAAATATTAAAAAAGTGCTAAGCAGCATGCTACATCAAACAAGCTACTGTCTGTCATCAGAGTGACAGGACCATGGGGGAATTAGTCGGAAGAAAATTTCACACTGAAACTTCACATAGAAGTTATAAATACATGCTGAAAACAGACAGGATTCACAATGAGTCAGAGGACTTGGCTACTTCCAGGCCAAAGTCAGCTCAGAGATATTCAGACAGAATCTCTCTCTGTACTATGTTGGGAAAATGAAAAGCCAAAATGAGAGGAATGGTTACAGTTTTATGGCATTTTTATTTCATACAATAAGTTGTTGGCAGTAATAATTGTATTTTCCACTGTATTCATTGTCCCTGCAGTGAGGGCATAGATCCATTGTGACGGACACAGTAACTGTGACTTAGTGCATTTTCCCTTATGATTAACTCTAGGCAGGATTCACATGCGATGGGTTTTATGCGCCCCACTGTTGATAAGACCCCAGGATCCCCGGCGTCCCATTTAACTGCCTGTGGAAACACCCAACGCAAACAGACTGTGTGCTGCGTCATATGGGGTATAGTAATGCATTTCCCCTGGTTAATCGGGCTGTTAAACTTTATTATCCTGTTAAATTATACATGGCTGTTAATGCCAGCGTAAGACAGCCATGCGTGTGCAGGTTAACATTGCATTAGTGCTCCTCAGGTCGCCATGGTCTGATGTTCTCTGCACAATGATCTGAGCGCAGACAGCTAATTATTATGCTTTAAATTCATTGTCACTCCCTTGTCATGTAATTATTTTTCTTCCTTAAGTGGAAAACTGGTTTTTATTATTGTTTGGATTTTTATTTTTTTTTTTTTGTAGCTTTAATAAGGAATGACCTTGTGCATTTTCCTGGATGTGCAATTTATCGTCAGGAAAAGCAGAGAGACAATGCCCACTGAGGCCCTCAGAAGAGAGAGGAGGCAGATTTCCACAGACCGGCCTCCCACATCACTCACCCAAGGACTGCCGTCATAATTAGGCTCACCCCTGCATTCAATCAAAGCTGCCAAGTCACCTTAAGTGAAAGTGCTATTCAATCAAGTGCTGTATTAACCTTCCCAGATTGATACAGCACCCTGTTACAACAAAGTGACTTTTACCCTTAAAGGTGGATCGGTGGTTTTGATTGAATCCAGGGGTCATTTTATCGTAATGCAACACAGGATTCATCTAGGAAGGTATATATATTTATATATATTTTATATATATATTTTTTTTTTGATTGAACAGTACATTTTCATAACATGACTTGGGGGTATTGATTGAATCCAGACAACAGTACAGAACAGGGAACCAGCTGTTGTTGTATGGATGCAATAGTAACTGCAGCGTCAATTCTGGACTCACTAACTCTAGATCAGTTAGTGATGGGTCTCCATAAAAATGCTTTATGGAAGCCTAGTCACCGTTACCTGTGATCAGGCTTCCCTGTGCCAGCCTCAGAATAATGCTTTTAAACATCAAAGCCAATGAGCAACATCTTACCGGAACCCGGCTGCTTCAGAGCAGGAATTTGGCAGCATCGTTCCAAGTCAGTGTAACACAGCAGGTCGCTGGCAGCTGGACTAATGCGGATTCAGTGCTTGATGTGTCCCTGGAAACAGGAGTGCCCGGTAGTCATGTTCCACAGCACATGCTACAATCTGCCAGGCAACAGCTTTCTCCAGATATAAAAGATTAAAAAAAAAAAAATAGAAAAAGAAAAGGCGGTTGAGATTGAGGTGGCAGGTCTGCAGCCTTAAAGAGAGACCTCCAGGGAGGGCAAAGGCTGAGGGTGTGAGCAGAGCGCAAAAAGCTCACAGCTCCACACTGCGCCAGGAGAGTCAATCATTAAATCACAAAGTCCTGTTGCAGAGGAACCCCAAACGGTCAGTCGACCTTTAGGCTGGTCCTGATAAGAAAAAAACATTGATTGAATAACAGACAAAAAAAAAACAGTAGATAAAGCTGAGATTGAGTTTTTTTTTCCCAAATAAGGAGAAAAATCTTTGTCTGACCAGCAGACAGTAGAGGACCTCCATATTGGTAGCAGGAAGAGGACATTGATAAATAGACCCTCATTGTTCCCGTATGAGCTTCCTTCGTGGTGTATTGGCATGCAGCATAACATAACACATATTGTGGTGCTGTGGCAGTTGATGAATGGAAGGAAAAACATCAAGAAAAAAATGAACCCAAATTGGCCAAAGACCATTTTTTCATTCCCTTTTGAGCAAGAAGGAAATCTAACTCAACACTCTGTAGACAATAAAGAATTTGTTTAAAAAAAGGCAAAAATACAGCTCAGCACAAAGACAACCTTAAAACCAAAAAAGGACTGCTTCGGACTGCTGCAATGTGCTTTTTATGCAAGACCATAACAAGGGCAATGGCTGTCAGCTGGGCTGGTTACAGCTCAACCTCAGGTGAGCCTGTCTGTTAGTGAGGCCACTATTGTTTCAACTTCCTGTAGTTTGAGGCTGAGGAGGGAACAGGGACTGACAGCTGCTGACAGGCCCCTCTGCACCCTCCTCCCCCTAACCAGGACCACAATATAAAAATCTCAGGCAGAGCTACACAAGCATTATTTAACACAAACCTTACACAAAGGTGTTGTGGCCTTCCTCTCTCACAAGCTGCAGGTTTTCGGCTGGGACCACTCAGACCACCATGGGAAGTCAATGTGCAGGAGTGGTGAGCCTTTGGACACAGCAGGGCGCACACGAGAGAAAGAGAGAGGGAGAGAGAGAGAGCCAGAAGAATACATATCAAGACTGGTGATTAAATATTCAGTCATTCAGTCAGCTGTAATGCTCTTATCCCAATCAGAGATGTAGAAGGCATTTGGAGCTGTCGATGCATGCCTAATGACCCCATGATTAATTACTTTCCGTGTGCTCTGGAGATACCGCACTGCTCTTCACAAGTGGATGGAGAAGAGAAACCAAGCTGCGGTGTGCAAAAATGCATTTCCTGCTACTGTTTCTGTCAGCCGTATCCCCTCTCATTGCCTCCTAAGGCATTACACAGTTCTAAAGAGGTTGGTAAAAAGAAGTTAAGAGCAAAACTGCTCATAAACTGATTGTTTCTGGTTTAATTTCATCTCATTCAGAGGATTAGCTTTAGCTAATGTTCAACAGGGTCTTCAGCATTGCCTGTAGCTGCTCATGTTCTCAGGTTGGTGTGCAAGAGTAGAGGACTTCTGTATTGTGTTCCTCCGAACAGGGACTGTGTATCTGGGGAAATCAGCTGCTGGACAGTAGTCCGAAGGGCAAAAATGAAAAAAAAACAAATCTACCAAAAATCCAAATAAAATTCTGGGCTCAAATCCCAGGTAGCAAACAGCAGTGAACTTCAGAACCCTTCACTCAGGAGTGAACCATCTCACTGCCTTTTAGCCATTTAGCAGATGCTCTTATCTAGAGTGACTTACACAGCTTACATTTTTACACACTATCCATTTATTGGGCTGGACATTTACTGAAGCAGTTTAAGTGAAGAATGCTGCTCAAGGCTAAAACAGCCGCTCTAGGTGAGAATTCATCCTACAGCTGCTGACTTAAAAACCATGTTTTTTTTTTTTATCCGATTACTCTGTGAACATCAAGGGCCTCAATGCAGCCCTTTTAAAAACTCCTTTTTGTTCCAAAAGATTGACTGACTGAAAAAGAGGATCTAAGGGTTTATAAAGCATGTCCACGCAGTGTGATTGGCATGCAGTGTTGCCAGGTGTACGTTAGTGTAAATGAGCTGGACATCAGCGGGGGAAGGGAATCGTTAATCAGCGGGTGTACGCCTACGGTTAGCGTAACGACGCTGCACGTGAAGCACACGACGGACTCAGGAGGAGGAATTCCACTTTCCCGCCACACCTCAGCAGAGCCTGGGGCATGCCGAGGGCCTCCCCCCCATACACCTCCTAAATCAGCCCCTAACAGATGCTCCCTGTACTCCATGAAAGCAGAAGTGTCCGCCTCTTCCCCGAGCATGCGAGACGTAATTACCCAGGATTCCTTCTCTGGACAGAGCGGGATACTCGGGAGAATCTATTACACCCCTGTCGCGTACCTCCTCAGGGCTGATCGTAAACTCTGACCCCATCACCACCAGCTGTGGGCCATCTTTGTTCCTCCCCCTCTCCCTCCGTCCCTCTCCTCCTCCCTCTCTTTCTCAGTCTCACTGTTCCTAAAGCCAAAATGAATAGATTCAAATCGATAGAAACACAAAATGTGTTTTTTTTTTTTTTCATATACGAGTGGACCTACAAAAAAGGACTTTTTTAGAGCAATTGTACTAGAATAGAAAAATACAGTTTTCCCAAATGCTTGAGGATGAAATACAGCTCATACATCTTTGTTGTTTATTTTATGCCGCCTTTTTTCATTTTAATTAAGGGTGTCAATAATTCCAGATAACATTGTATGGACACTGGTGTGTATACATGTATCGGCATTTGGGGCTGTGTGTGCATTAGCGTGTAGGGGTTGATTTGAACATTCCACTAAGGACACTACAGCTGTGGATTGGGGGGTCACTATATTGCAACCCTGTCATGTCCCTCCTCAGGGCACTCCATAAACTCTGACCTGTGGAGATGGAGATGATCACAAAGCTGATTGAAACACCCAACACAGCATGACACTCTGGATCTGTATGGCTTTGCACAGCTTTTATCTAAGTCTCCCATCTGTTTACATCTTAGGATAAGCTGTTGTTACATATTGTATTTGATAGATTTTAGGTATTCATACCCATTTACATAACTGTAAAGAGAAACACAAAACCCTGTGGTTTATCATCTAAGTAGAAATGTTTTTGATTGCTTTTTCCGCTATTGAAATAGTTTTTTCATATGTATACATATATAAAATGCTTCTGCATAATTCTATCCTACCTCCCATCATTAACCTTGAAATGATGTTGACCTATGAAAAAGATTTCATTCTGGTTGTCCTTCAAAAGCTAGATAGGTGTAAGGTGGTGAGAAGAAAAAAAGAGAGAGAATAGGATATCAGTCCATGAGTGTCCATGGTAACCCAAGGTTTATTGCTGTTTGTCTTGGATTGCAAATGCAATAAAGCGAATGAAAGGAATGTTTGCGCATCGCCTGTAATTGCCAAAGCAGGTTTTCACAAAGGCTACTTGAGACAATGCAAAAAGCTCCTGTCTGTCAAACAGGGCCTCCCTAATCCATCGAGTCTACATGTTTATTACAGGCACAAGGGCCTCATTAAGGCTGATTGGATTGGCTCTGAACGGCGAGGGCTACATCATATCGCAGACTCCATTCCAATCAAGATTTACAGCTGCAGGAGTCTCAGGTATCTTATTAAAAAATAAATGGAAAATTAAGTGTCTCTCGCACTACTTCTATTCGACTGAGCCGTAGCAAGCAATAAAGAAATAATAAGCAATAACTCATTTGTTTTGGGGTTGAGGGGCACAGAATATGAGAGAACGTGGCATTGTCTATAGGCTATGCAGCTGAAATGAGGTCTACCAGCATCTGGTAAAGTGAATTCGCCAATACGGTACAATCTTGCAAATGGACGAGGAGTGTTTGAGTTCCATGAGCTGCTGGATGCAGTGTTAAACTGCAGTGTTAAAAAAGAACAAAGACATGTATGTGCCACCCCCGGTTGCCATATATCTACCCGATTGAAGAGGCCCATAACGCTCCCCCAACCCCCCCCCCCCGGGGTCTTGGCCTCGAATGGTTGTCCCACTGGGACTCACATCTGTGTCTCTTCATCTCTTCATCTCTAAAAGGCCTTCAGAGAATTGAGCTCTCTGCTAAAATTAGCCAGTGAAAGGACACTGGGAAAGTGGAGCCATTTAGAGAAAACTGGAAGAGAGAGTGTGTGTGTGTTTTTGTTTTTTTTTTTTTTTTTGGGGGCTGAAACCATGCTGTTATAATTCACACAGAAAATAACCGAAATACAAGCTGTTCCCTTTTTCCCTCTCTACATATTGTCTGACAATCTTAAGACCAAAGATGGAGGTTAATATTCGGTTTGTACACACATGTGTGTGTTAGTGTATGCTTATTGTGTGTATATGGGAGAAAGGAACAGGGGAAACCCTTCACACATTAAATGGCTGAGACACAAACTCGTTTCCTTCCAAATCATACATCCACCACAGAAGCACAAACATATGTGTATGTTTGTTTATGTGTAGGTGTGTGTGTGCGTGTGCTTCTGTAGGTTTTCATATGTTTGTGTATTATACATCCATCTTTAAGCTGAAACAGTTACTGATCCAGAACAGAAAATAAGGCCTTCTCTTTCAAACATGTACAGGTTATAGCTTGTTGCATCATACTCTGATACCCTGGTACTTCATGTATACTTAAGCAGCTTTATTAAGCAAAAATAATGTTTGTAATGAGCCCTACATGGGTACTAATGGCTTGCAATCCCAAATGAAGTGTCCCTAAAGTAAACAAGAGGCTTAATTAGCATGGTATTGTCATGAACAGCTCTTACTCTCAGAGTTATTGCTCTCCGCCTAGATTGGCTCTGTCTTGTAACGGACAGTTTCAACAGCAAATAAAATGAAAAGGCGGCGTTCTCATCACGCCGAAAGCCCGTTTTAACCCTCCCCAGGGTGCAGCTGCTTTTTGCTGATTGGTATGAGGTGACCTGCACCAAAGATCTGAAGGTGAACATTAATTTGCAACTTGAACTGCGAAACTGGCAGGAGAGGAAGGGAAATCAATCCCGCAGCCTTTGATCAGAGCGATGACACGAAACAAGAAAGGAGAGCGGTTGAACCGCCAGTGATTCCCCCACTCGTGGCGGAGGAGCGCTCGCCCACGGGGGGCCCAGGCGGGGCGGCTCTGGAGCTCCTGCGTGCACGTCTCACTTGATTAATATTCTCATCTATCCCCCCGTGGCAGCGCAGGGGAGACCCCTCTCAACTGAACGTGGGGAGCTCCGTCCGCGGGGACCGGCCCGGCCCGCGTGCGCCAGTCCGCTCGGGTCAGCTCCGTGGATAAGCAGCGGTTGGATGCACGTCTCTGTGGGGCCTTGCCGTGAGGAGGTCATCCTCAGGGGCTGAATGTGTCATACCCTCTGCGGCTCAGACCGCCGGACCCTCGGAGCTGCCTTCCGGCTCTACCCTTTTTTTTCTTTCTTTTTTTTACTTGGCTGTGCATAATCCTTGTGCCTGGTCTCCTATGTAATCCTGTTTATTTAGAGTCAGGACCTTTGTCTGCAGGAGATCTGCTTTTCTGTAGAAGCGCCATTCCTTCACCCCCCCACTCAAACACACCCTTGGGCAGTCAGTAGTTGTATCTACATAGGATTATCATCTTGCTTTTTCCCGGCTGGCTGTTAGACGCGGCGGGGGGGTCAGTGTCTGGTCTTGGCCCCAGCCACCTTCTATGTCCATCACTCAAAACTATCAACTGCCTTTCTGAGCTCACAGCCGTCCCCCCACCCCTCCTGAATGGAGCTTCCACCAAACCTGGTCCCCTAGCGCTCTCTCTCCACCTTCTCTTGGTTCTGCTCTCTTTCCCCCTCTCTCTCTCTCTCCCTGTCTCTCTTTTTCCCTCTCTCTCTTTCGCTCCCCCCTCTCGCTCTGCTCCACCTCTTTCAAAGGAACAAAAGGGAGGAGGAAGGTGGGGTTCAGGCCATGGGTGTGGGGTGTAGGGTCTCAGGTGTGGGGCATGCGGCATGTGGCATGGGGCACCTGAAAACCCCTCTGTCTGCCTTTCATCCTGGGCCACAACAGAAGAGCAGAAGCAGGAGGTTGTTTTTTTTTTTTTGATGAAACCTTCCATTGATTTTTCCACAAGGATGGAGTATATCAATATCTCTAGTTCCAGGATGAAATCAATTGAAAGCACACTTCCAAAGGGTGGTTAAAAAAAAAAAACCTTGCTTTATTAAAGAGCCTGTGTCCACTTCCTCCTGTTTTATATGCAGCAGTGTCCTAATGGGCAACCAGCTTCCATAGGCCTAATCAATAGCCTATATGAGTTTGTATTTGAGAGTGTTTTCTGTCCGCTTGTTAAGGCTTCTCAATCTCTCTCCCTCTGTCTCTCTCTCTCTGTCTCAATCTTGCTCTCTCTCTCTCTCTCTCTCTCTCTCTCTCTCTCTCGCTCATACAGGTGCCTAATCTCTGAGCGCTAACACCCTCAGCCCCTGTCCCATAGGCCTAATCAATAGCCTATATGAGTTTGTATTTCAGACTGTTTTCTGTCTTTCTGTTATAGACCTCTTTCTCTCTCTTCCCACCCCCGTCTCTCCCTCTCTCTCTCTCTCTCTCTCTGACTCTCTTTCTCACAGGTGCCTAATCCCTGTGCCCAAGCACCTCCAGCCCCTGCTTCACTGCCTCCATTCGGGCCCTCATTATGGGCTGGCCCTCTGATGGACGACCCAGGCAGTGGAGTGGAGTGCTTTCATATGGATTTTTAAATTTCTTTAAATTAAGTGGGTAGAATGATTAGCTCTGGGCTACAGCAGCTTGTTTTAGTATAAGCACCTGGATAGACATGCTGTGATGTTCAATCTACGTGACTTTAGCGATACCTGCAGCCCAGTTCTTAACCCCCTCACCCCCATGCTTTAATTGCAGAAAAATTTCACAGGGGGTTTCACAACATTCCCAATGAGTATATTTGTAACATGACATACATGAGGCACTAATGCAAGTAAACTATGCTAACAAATCATCTTGTGTACTAACAATGCATTCATAAAAAGCCCAAATTATAAGAGAATTATAACCACAAATAAAATTCCTGAGAAACCGAGTCGGAGTGTACCGACATTTTTTATACACATATCTCAGAGAGTGCGCGCACACACACACACACACACACACACACACACACACACACACACACACACACACACACACACGTAAGTTCACATGCACACAGACCTGTCTGTCTGACTGTTACTTTGGGGTCATGGGGAGCATGGAGGGTAGTCTCTGTCCTCTATGACTTTGAATAACATGAACGCACTGTGACACGGGGGAAGGGGGGCAGGGGGCAGGGGTTTGGGGAACAGTGCCCGGGGTTGGGTCGGAGGGGCAGAGTAATTGGAGGGCGGTGCTTCCGCGAGGCTCTCCATGGCGCACAATGCTAATTCCTCCCGCCGCGCACTGCGTGGTGCAAGTCTCACACGGTGATGTCAGCTAATTACTCGGTGCGAATATTTAGGCCCATTAAAAGGTGTGAGACCCCTCTCTCTCCGCCTGCCTGCAGAACAGATGGCATCTGCAGCCATTAGGACACTGTTTAGCTAATTACTGCCGCTCTGCCGGTCCAGAGAGCTGGGGGGGGCAGCAGCGATCCCCTCCTTTTTTGGGAAGCTGTGGGGGAAAGAAAAGGTCACACCTTGGTCTGTTCCCTCAGAGAAGTGTTGGGGGGTGTCGGTGGGGGCGCGGAGGGCAAGCAACATAGCACAGAAACGAGGGAAGGGCAGAAGGGAACCTGGGGAGACGAGAACAGGAAGGGACCCCGCTGCTGCGCATTGCGGGGTGCCCTCCAGCAGGCTAATCCCACCACTGCGCTCCCAATCAGGGGGTATCCATGTTGGGCTCAGTTAAGAATGGCACACACATGAGGGGGTGAGCTCCAGCATGCTGTCGCACAGTGCACCCCACTCCAGGGACCTCTGTCACCATTGTTTCCGCCCTTTGGGAGTATCCTTGTCAGACCTGAAGAATTTTACAGAGTCCTAATGATGCTTACACACAGGCAATGCTGAAAGACCTAGCACAAAATTGATACAGGATGTTGGTGTGTAACAGAACTCCCCCAAAAAAAACCAAAGAAGTAAGTTGAAAAAGGAATCATGGCACCCCCTGAATAACCTCCAGCACTATATGTAGTGGCTATGAAAGTAAACTTCTGGAGGGTAACTTTATGTAAGAGTTAGAGTTGGCAGCAGTGCCTGTCACACACAGTGAGCCAGCGCCGGGCACCTGTCACGCGTTCCACTCGGCGTCGTAGATCCCTCACACGTGGCGACCACCGCGGGGACAGCCGCCGCACTCCGCGCTCGGCGCCGGAGAGGTCACGCACGCTGTGCCGCGCCATGCGGGAGAGTAGCTCCAGCAGGGCGGCGCCATGAGAACCCGCTCCCTAATTGAATATCGGGTCATTAGAACGCCACTGATCTGAGACCAGGGAGCCGGGGATAAGGACAACAAACCCGAGGACTTATTCATTTTATAATAAGTGTGACATTTACGTGATAATTACATGCATCACTCCTTGTTTCATGCATACATTACGGGCAGGGGTGAATGAAAACCGGGTGATTACACCCAATGAGTCAGAATAACATGTGCAATATGAGGCCAGCACATCTAATATCATCTCTACCATATCTCTGTATATTTATGAATGCCATAACTCATAATTAAATTGTGTATATTTACATGATTTTCATATATTTTAACAGTTTAAGGGCATTTACTGTTGTTTCTTTAATGGCCTAGTTTTCATATTGGCATAGTGTGGCCTCTGAACTAAAATGCATGTATAATAAAAAAAATATGTCATACTATGGTGAAAATGTAGTAATATTGCCCTTTCAAGTCACAATTTCTATTACGTGTCTCTGAACGAGTAGTGCATTCAGGTGGAACAAAGCTATAATTTAAATAGCAATTTAAAATAATGATTATGCTGAAGTGTAGACACATACATACATATATTCTTGCTGTTTTCATATTTCAGTGCTGTCACTGGAATGTAGGTGGAGGTGACCTGATGTCACTGTGTGTTTGTGCACCCTGAATCATGCAGTGGCAAAGATAAAAGCAAAATAAATAAATAAAAAGTAATATATAATAAATAAAAAATCAGGGCTTTGTGGACTGACTGGCTGTTGAAATCCTTGAAGACTTGTGCAGACACATGATGAGACTGTCGGAGATATTAAGCTGACCTGCATCTCATCCCACGGAAAGGCCTGTCATTATAAAAACTAATGAATATGTCACGCCACTTGAGTGACAGACACAGGAAGTGTCCTCATCCAAAGACATCATTTGAGGGTAAATATCTGTGCCGTTTTGAAAGGCACTCATGCCAGATTCGCGCCAATGAAAGAGATCATGGTTTTTAAGTTTCACCTCTGGAGTCTGAGTCCTATGATTCTTCCAACGATTCTAGCTGCCATTTTGGTGCAGAGCAAAGCCTTGTTTTAAATAAACAGCCAGGCCCTAATTAAACTGATATGAAGTGAGGCCTTTTGCTGAAGACTGAGTTTACATCTCAGCAGACAGGAAATGTCAGTTAACAATTCTGGCATGATTTCGTATGCGTAGCCACCCAGGCCCGCAGCGCTGTAACCCTCAGCTCATTTTATTCATGCAAAGTGATTGCACTTTAAAAATAACATGCTTAAATATAATTTACTGTGGTTTATTCTTATTGGATTGAAAAGGCACCATGGAAATTGCGAAACACACCAGGTACAGGGAGAAGACAAACGTGAAATGAATAAGGACAAGGTCTTATACATAATTTTGATGAACAATCATATGTTAACTACCATATTTCACCATATTTTTTTAAAATACTCATGAAAGATTGTAACATTTGTAAATAAGTAAAAAGCATATTAATATTGTATCTGTGATTTAGGTAACAGTGGGCTCTCTGCCTCCTGCCAAAGCTCCCTCTCTATGTCCCTTCTCCCTCTCATCCTTCTCTCTCAATCCTCACTCACTCCATCTCAGTCTTATGTTCACATCCTTTCACATATTTCTTCTTTCCTTCCTTATTTTCCTCACTATCTCTCACCTATCCGCCCATCTACCCATTTCTGTCATTGTCTCTTACTGTCTTCCTGTTTGTATTGCCTTTTACCCTTTGACATTATATTTCCGCAAAGCATATGTATGACACAATACAAAGTGACTCAATAAAGTATGAATGACAAAATATTTAATACCAAAAAAAAAAAAAAAAAGGCCATGATGAATGTAACAGAAATTATACTATAATTATCATACTCTGGAAAACCAGTCAACTCTGGATCACAGCTAGAGTTGCTTCTATGCCTGTCTCTCATAGTATTATTAAAAATACATAGCCATATTAAAAAGCCTCTGACCACTTCCTTCTATTTTATATGCATCTGTGTACTAATGGGCAACAAAATTCGACAGACCTAGGCAATAACCTGTATGAGTTTGTATGTAAGAGTGTTCTGTATCTTTTTATAGGTCTCTCTCTTTCTCTCTTGCTGGACAGCTCCCACAACCCCCTCCCCCACCCCCACCGGTGTGCTTTTTATTGGTAGGACCCCAGCACCCCTGCATCTGTGTCTCCCTGGAGTCTTAGTGACTGGGGCAGAATGCTGTATCGCCATAGCAGCGGGTGCAGGCAGAGTACGGTGTGCGGGGGGTTGTTGGGGGTGGGGGGCTTTGGGGGGCAGGGGGAGCTCAGCTGCAGGCTGCATCCAGAGCAGGGCAGGGAGGCAGGCCTCTAATTATCTCTGCCCCTGTGGCAGCTCTCGTTTTCACTGCGGGCCCCAGCAGCCCACGGGGGCTCTGTCCCCTTCGTTTGTGCATCGTCCGGTGGGGGACCTGCAGTCTGCCATTTCTGATTGCTGCCGTTTCACAGAGACAAAGGAGCATTTGGCAAGAGGACACTTGTCTCAAGGTCAGAAAAGGATATTGAATAGAGTGCACCTGGCTGTTAAAGGGATAGTTTTTTTTTGTTTTGTTTTTTGTGCATGCGTCCTGTGGCTTAATGGCAGTTTATGGTTTCATGTATTTATTTATTTATTTTTTGCTGTGGCTGAGGTGGGGGATGTGGATTTGCAAGCCATTCTCTCTTGCCAAGGGAGGAGACGTCTGGTTAATGTCAGGTTTATTTTCTCTTTATTTTATTTTCCTGTTCTTTTTAATATGTACCAAGCTACTTTTTTCTCTGATGAAAATGTGTGCTTTTTGAAAAAATTGATGAGGTTCTATGGGTGAAGGTCCATTGCCTTTTAAGTGAGTTAACACAAACTGACTGTGAGGTATACCCTGAACTGAATGAATGTGTTCAAATATTTTTGAAATCACATCTTGAAAACTTTTAATTAACTAATGTATCTCTCAACAGGTACAAGGCTGCAGTGGAGAAAACAGATGCTGGTTAACAATGATGAAAAGATTGCAGTGCAATGCAAACTACAGGCCCCTGGGTACCATGAAATATTCTGTGAATTGTGTTGATGGATATGACCTCACTTTTTCTGCAGTTGAGAGGATGAGGGTCACTAATGCTTCTGTTTAATCTAACCAAATTGCACTGCTAGTCCTGCATCACTGCTGCAATTTAAGAGGGAAAGATTATTTTCTCATTTCTTGGACATTTTTTGGCACATCTTCCAAATTTTCAAGATCCGTTAAAATCCCTGTCATTTAGGAAACCAACCAAAATCTGAACATGTTTCACCCACAGCAAACCCAAGATAAAATATTGAGTTTCACAGTCAATTCCACTTGTCATTTCTAAGCTAAGATTCAGAGTAGTATTTCTCTTGTTATACCTCTGCTTATCTGAGTAGTGTTATACTCCTGAATGGCTGCACTTTGGCCAGGTTAGCTGAAATTGTCTTCTTAAGGAGAGCTAAGAAGATTTTCTACAAGCTTTGTTTTAGCCATTTGAAAACATATCGATCCACTGTTTTCTTAGTTTTAAGTGTCCTTTTGCCTCAAGCATGCTTGATGATATTTCCCTCTTGCAATGAAATCGTCTCAGACAATTTTGACATTGAATTTGCTGACACTTTCATGTCACTTTATTTCACAGTCTCACATTTCCATACTGCCTATTCATACCCAAAGCGGTTAATATTTATGTATGTACTGCACAATTTATAGAAATATATATAACACTTTCAGAAGTCAGGGTGAGGGACCAGATGTTGATGTAAATTTTGTTGAGAACAGCAGCACACACATCCAGGACCTGGCCAGGGTTCGCTGGAGAAGATGCTGGGCTTCTGCAGCTGAACACTGCTGTTGGAAATGCAAATTAAGGCCTGATCACCTGATCCCTGAATTTTTGGGAGAGGAGCTGAGGGGGTTGGAGGGGTTTGGGGGAGGGAGGTGGGGGTTGACATCGTGCGATCTTGTGCCAGCCTTGGCAACAGCGTGTGATGTGTCTGCGTGCCAGCTGGCCGGAGAACGGGCGGAGAACAGGCCTTGAGATGGGGCATCCCATACACACATGCACACACACACACACACACACACACAATGTATTGCCCACCTCCTCAACCAGGAGGGCTGTCAAAAAGGGAAGTATCAGCTAGAAGCCGTCATGAAACCCCTCTCCTCTCCAAAGCGGAGGCACTGAGTGACCGTGACGGGGCTGGCTCTGCGCGGCGGCCAAGCCATCTCCACGCGAGCGCACGCAAGGCCAAGGCTGCGAAAGAGCAGAGCTCCTTAATGCCGTCATTTTCAGCTCCAGTGAGCTCAGAGCGGGCATTCTGCATAGGCCCACTTTTGTCTTTAAAGAGCGACTTTGACTGATAGGAAATATAGCCAGAAGTGAGGTTTAATTATGAAAGTAAACTAAGTTTCCCCTGTCGAGCGGAGATTAAGCAAAGCTGATTTATGGTTTGGGGTTCCCCGCCCTGACTTCAGCTGACATTTTTTATGCCTGTTTTGTTTTGTTGCAAGCCATAAAACACATAGTCACGGTTCGGCGGGAAACAAACATGATTTGTAATTAAGATTCAGGTTTATTGAATCTCGCACTTCTCAAATTTAGATTTATTGCTCGGTAAGTAGTGGCCGAGCTGTTTGCCATGTTTCTTTCAAATGACGTTGAACTACCGAAAGCTGATTAGCAGGGGAATAACTTGACTAATTATCCTTGAAAAAGCCTTGTGGAGGTGTGTTGGGATGCCTGGTTCCCTTCCATCTGTACAATGCGTTATACGCCAGCATATATCCCTGTATGTAACACACAGGAATCTAACACACCCACAAAATGGAGACCTGCTACTGATGAACTCTCCAAATGGTTAACTAATCATGATTCAGAAGGAAAGGTATGTTAAAAATAATAATCCCATCTGTAAATGTTCAAACGGGGGGGAAAAAAAAACACTAATCGCATTACCATGGAAACTGCAATTACGTGTCTTTGAGCGTTGGCTTTTCCCAGATGCGAGGGGCAGGGAACGTGCGCAAGGTGGAGGGTGGGCTGGGGCGATGACGGTGTCGGAGCACGTCAGCGATTATTAGAGCTCCAGCGGACAGTAAATAACAACGGCCTGCTGATATCTCCCGCTGAAAAGCTCACTTTTTTCCAAGAAGGTTACCTTGGAAACCATGAGGGAAAAATGCCCCTAATTTGTTGTGGATGGTGAGAGAGGGGCAGGAGGCCGGTGGTGAGCAGTGTGCACATGCACACATGCACACGTGTATGCACACACATATGCATACACGCACACGCACATGGGCACACGCACATGAGCACACAGAAGTATATGTTCATACATAAACACACAAAGATGTAAATGCGCATACACACCAAATTGTATAAACACACGCACACAAACACACACACACACACACACACACACACACACACACACACACACACACACCTGTGGGTGAGACAAAAAGGAAACACAAGCTCACTCCTTTGCATTGCAATGATTTACATTATGCAGTCTCCAGCAGGCAACACTGAGAGATACAATGAATGAAAACAAGCCCCACAAACAGCCAGGGGGCAAAGACACCTCCCGTTTCCCTGGTTCGTGCTGGATTAACCCTGTTCTCTCTGCATCAGAGTGATGCCCAAAATGGCATTTCAAAATTTGCCCGTGCTACATCCATTGTCTTTCCATATCACTATATTGCAACCATAAAGCAGTTTTATACCCATATTTTATGATGCAAGCATTCTGCCATAATAGTAAATAAAGTGCTTTACAAAGCTATAAAAAGAGAAGAATGTTAATCAGTGCTATTATTTCAGCCATTAAGAAGTAAGTTGTTTTGGAAATAATTTTTTCCACAAATTTGCCTGTTAGGAAAACTGGGAATCCTGCATTACTGTGTCATTTGAGTTTCCACTCTCACAGTCCATGGAAATATCAGTGCAGGTGAAGGACATGCTCTCATGTGCACTCACTCTCGGGCCAGTGTGAATTTCTATCTCCTTTCCAGCTATGTGGAAGCTCAGGCCAACTGGAGGAAATATGTATCCCCCACTGATGACCACCTGTGGCCTATGAACTTTGGCATTGCTGGGAAAAACGTAAGGGCAACCAAAGGAACCCTGGCGAAATTTAAAGCCACCTTACCTTCCATGTTTCAGCTATTGGGCCTTCCCACTCATGGAAATCATATTCACCTGTAAAAACCCTCCCAAACCCTATAGATGATTCATCATGGACTACAAACAGAATGCAGCTTGTCTGTTGCTTTGTAAGACATGAGCATGTTTTTACATACATCAGTACTGTGTTCTCATAATGCTGACGTCCATGTTTTTAACTGACAAGCGAGAGCTGTTGTCCCGTGTCCTGATTCACTTGCATGCATTAATTAGTGATTTCTCTTCTCTTCCAATTAGAGAAGCATTAACAGAAAAACAAAATAAATCATCCCGACATTGGTCTAATGTATTCCGAATTCCTTACATGCACAGATACTTTCTGGTGTTCATTTTCATCTAATTAGTGACTGATCAAAGTATTGCTTGATATGACAGGACGCATAAAAGCAACTTTGCTGTATTATTCATCAGGAAAATACAGGAATTTATAAATAGATTAATTAGTTAATAAAAACTCAGTTTGAACCTCTCTTCAGAAGACTTTGTGTGGGGGAAGAATACCAAATTAGTTTTACAAAACACAATGTGATTGTCATTTTAAAAATGTAAAAAATTCTAGAAATGGGTCTTGATTCTGTTAAAGCAGACAGTTTTATTTGTCCCCTTTTGTTAAAAGCATTGAAAGATTTTATTCTGTGCTACCCCAAATAGTGTAAGCAACACACAGCCCATTCCACGCGCACAGAAAAACTGACATTCTTTGAAAATCCCAGACAATGAAAACGGGGCAGGGAGATGGAAGGTGTCCTTCAAAGAACTAGGTCTTTCATTTTCTGTCACATTTCCACCCTGTAGCATAGTTTAAAGAGTATTATAAAATTAGATTATGCATGAATTCTAGCCCTTGTATTTATCAGTTGCTGTTAATTCACAGAATTTTATAATCCAACATTTGCATATTTGAAGGTCGTTTTGAGATCTTTGTTGTTGTTCTGTTTATTGTCTTTGTTTTTTCGGTGGGATTAATTTGCATGGATCCTTCCTCTCAGGGGATGAGAGGGCTTCCTTCACCTTATCTCCCGTGGCTGTGACCTTCTTATCAATGTCAGATTGTACAGATGAAAGGAAATGGTCTCAAATTAACACTGTTTTTAGAGGACACTATTTTGTTGCTATATATCAACCCATGAAAACGTGAAACAGCAAACAGTTACTTTTCCATTCCTATTGCCTTCTGTGCAGCAGGGTTAAAGAAGTGATGAAGAGAGCTCAAGCATGTTTGCAGTGGAGAAATATTTATGCTTCATTTTCAAATATTTGACTCAAGTAAATCAGTTTAGTTTCAGTTCATTGAATAGAGGCTGTATACCTAAGTGGACCTTCAGACGCTTCTTTCTGGGTTAAAAAGAGTATTACAATGCAATAGAAATGTTTGAAAGGGAAAAAAAAAACTTGCCTTACTTCATCATCTTGTTCCTGAAATTTGTTGTGGAAACTGAGTTTATGTGCACATTGTATTCCCTGCCATTCCGTTTGAAGTGTTCCCATGGTGAATCATGTTTTAATGTGGATATTGTGAAATGTGGGGAAAGGGTGGGAGGTTCAACGTATTATTCTGCAATCCACAGTTTGCACAACATGTATCGTCTGGATAGTGCGGCCATAAAGCTTCAAATGGCCAGAGAAATGATTTCCTCGTCCCTTGAAATAAAATATAAGAGGCATCTATCACTGTTTTCCAATTTCAGGGGGACAGAGCGGCAACTTATCTTGCTGTTCCTGTTATAAGAGGCGATTATTTCTTTTATGACTTTGTGTTTAGCAGCGGTCCTCAGAGCCACTCTCATGGCCTGGTAGGTTTCCATACTGGTATTCCAATTAAGTTACCGAATCTCTCAGATTCCCATTGCCCCTCCAATGCCAAACGATTTGTCAATACCGCTTCAATACTCTTCAGGAGGTGTGTGTGTGTTTATATATATACGAAATAGCAAACACAATATGGGGGTGGGGGGGGAATTGTTCAAACAGTCTGTGGCTCTCATCCCAGTGTGAATGAGAAGTACAGAGGGGCCGGCGATTCTGTGGGGGGGTGGGGTTGGGTGTTGGGTGGGGGACCAAAGAACCGCTGCTCAAATATTGATCAGCTCCTTTGTTTGCGCCATCTTCAGCTCTTCAGTCCGATTTCTTATGAAATTCAATCACAACCAACAAGGGGGGAAAGGCCACACAACAAAGACCGGGGAGGACTTTGTTTCATGAGCTCTCCCTTCACATATGTGTGCGGGGAAGGGGGGGGAGCAAGCTCCGCCGGAACTGCTGGGAGATCCAGAGGCCGAAAACCGGACAAACAGGCAAGTGACAGCCGTCATCTTAAGGGCCCCCTGCTGCCGCTGATCATAGATGTGTCTCTCAGGAGTGGGTCAGATCCACCTTCTGAGCACTGCCTCCACACATCCACTCTCAAACCAGCAGTTTATGTAAGCGTTTATTATTTTTTGATTTATTATTACTGCTACTTAGGAGCTTTGTTTTTCATACAGTCATTACTACTAAGGATATGATCATTCCTTCAGGGTAGGTTGGTGCTATAGTATATGCACTAACACACACTCACACACACTCACATACACGTATAGGCACACAAATTAAAAAGACTAATACACACAAAAACACACCATTAAAAAAACCAAACACACACACACACACACACACACACACACACACACAGACACACACACACACACACACACACACACACACACACACACACACGTACGCACAGATCCCACCCTCCATCACGCCGTGGCACCAGGTGTGCTGAGAGAGGCTCCAGGCCAAATTGGGGATGACAGGCGTGGGAGAGTGGCACGGCTGGCCGCCGCACCGCTGGGGCCAGGCCCCTTTGCCAAACGGGTCGAGGCGGGCCGCGGGCGTGCTGAGTGACACCGGGTCTTTCGCCCTATCGCCCTGGACCACCGCCCGGCCATCTGCCCATCCAGAAGCAGCTGCCAGTCACAGCGGCCGCTAGACAAACCCCCCGCCGGCGACTCCACGCCTCAACAATCTCCGCAGGCTTCGCAGGCCCCACAAAACGTTGTTCCCAGCTACCGTACGCGACGTGTTCGACTGGGCCAGAGCTCCGGATTGCGACAGGCCCTATTACGAAAATATCCACAAAATAATTCTGTGACCGACAAAAGGGTGGAGTGTGAGAAAAAAAGAAACAAAAACAAACACGTGGAAGAATAAATGCGTCGTTCTGGAGGATGTGTGTGTACAGGCTGTCATAAATCCTTTCCCTGTCAATCAATTTCTCTCCTGAGAGAAAGCTTAGGCAGAGAATCGAGATGGACTACCGATTTGACTGATGACATTTCAGAGTACATTAGCGCTTTAGCTGCCTTCGATATACCACATCAATAGCTCGTCTGTTTATATGGACAGACAGCTTTTTTTTTTTTCGCTATTTGTTGTGTCTTTCATTACCTCAAACTCAGATGGCAGGCCTTGGTGAGATTTGTTTACTTCCGTGACATTTCCTTTGACATCAGTAATACATCAGCTGCACAGTACCTCTTCTTTTTCTAACCACTTCTGTTGATAACAAATATCTAGCAATAATGGCAGGCTGTAGCCACCATAAAAGGAGAAGAGGAAGCTGGCCTTCCCATCATGCATTGCGGCCGACAACCTGTGCCTGCACTTTGAGATGCATCATTGCAAAGAGTCCATCATTTTTGATCTCCATCATGGATGTTGGATTTAAGCTCAAATTGTCAAGATCACCACTTCTTCACGACACAAACCCCCGACACGTTAGTAACTTTAATTTGCAAGCGAATAACGACTCAGGCCATTTTGTTTCGCACGTAGCGCAGTTGACAAGGAGATTAATGTTGTTTTGGGAATGTAAATACTGGAGTTGTTTAAAGGGTGAGGGGGAAGACAAAATGATGAATGCCTGGTGGTGGAGTGCATAGTCCCTCACATGGAATTTCCCTTTAGGGCCAAACGGTGCTCCCACAAGCCCGAAAGCAAACCCCAGCAGCATGCAAAAGGACCGCATGCCAGGATCCCAATTTCCCCCCTCCCAAAGATGCTCCACATGTCTGTCTGCTATAATCCCCAGTGACACTGCACAATGAAGCACTGATGCAACAGGCTAAGTTAAGGACAGCAAACGCATTTGTAGCTGGTGTTGGAATCAGATCAAATCAATATAATGCTGAGTCAGCAAATACTGTAGTTTGCGGGCACCACTTTCATGCTCCCATATTGCAACATTGTCTAATGCTGCGCCCATATTAGTTTTAACATACTTGTATTGGTTATAATTGTGTAATGTAAATGTTTCACCATTCACCATTCACCATTCAGTGACAACAAACAGAACAAATTTGCTGCCTTGGTTTGGTCTTCAGAATGATTTCCCCTTTATCAGAGCCGTACTGTACCTTTCATAGCATGTACCGGGGCTCCAGAAACACTGAGCATGCCAAACACAGCCAGCACAGCCAGAGAGCATCGATATGCTCACTCTCTGAGCCTCAATAGCGTTTTTGTTTTGCTGCTGTTCAGAACACTTTATTAATCAGCCCTTAAAAGATAAAAAAAAACTCACATACGCAAAGATGTCAGAACACTTTCCATTTTCTCTCCTGTGCTGATAACATAAAACAGATGAAAGCCCAAATAAAAAATTAAAAATTAAAAAAGGGAATGCAGGCATACTTATTCAGTGTGATATCCACAGCAAAGAACAAAACAAATCCAGAGATTAATACATTCTTCATGAAGGCAGCTCTAGAACAAGTAAAATGAGCAGAGCTATTAAATGCTTTTCTTAATGCCTTCACACTCTCCTGTCTTACTTTTTTTACAGTCTCTTTTAATAGAGTTTGCTATAAAGACGCTGTTTATGTCATTATGATTTAACTGTATGAACTCAAGGATATAAAACATGATGTCTAATTCATAGTTTAAAAGGTTAACTTTATATAAGTGGGCAATTAAGAGATAAATCCAGTTGCACAGTTGTGAGAGAGTCGAAGGTTTAGTATGGCAAAAATTACCATAGTAATGTATTGGTGTCATATACAGTAACTGGCTGCCCCATGATTGGTGTCAATGTTGTAACAGAACATCAAAACTGATTAAAATCTAAAAGTGTAATAGATGCAGCTATTATTTTCCCCTCAGCCTCAATTTTCGGGGAATGATCTCCTTCTGTTTTAAAAGATATCGTAGACAAAAAAAAAAAATCGCTGTCAAATTGAAAATTTCCACCCACATCTCACACAAGGTATTGGAAACACCAGGAGTTTTCTTGTGGGAGCGAACGACCCAGAATGATTTATTACTCTTTTAATACAGCCTTTCACAGCTGTTATTGGAAGATTTGAGGAAATAAACACTCTGCAGGAGAGCAGTGGCAAAACTTGTTTATCAATAAACGATCCTTTTACAAAATAGCTTGATGGAGTTTTTCCCAAGGGTATTAAAAATTGTGAAATTTATAGGAAATATTTGACACCTACCTTGAACTATTTGGTTGACAGCAAAAACATCTTAGTAACGGTGAAGCTACTGCATAGTAAAGTGACTTTAGTAAAATCATAAGATTCACCTTCATAGGACACAGGTGGATTCTGCTACCGGATAGTGAAGTGACTTTAGTAAAATCATAAGATTCACCTTCATAGGACACAGGTGGATTCTGCTACCGGATAGTGAAGTGACTTTAGTAAAATCATAACATTCACCTGCATGAGACACGGGTGGATTCTGCCACTGCATAGTAAAGTGACTTTAGTAAAATCATAAGATTCACCTGCATGAGACACGGGTGGACTCTGCTACTGCATAGTAAAGTGACTTTAGTAAAATCATAAGATTCACCTGCACGAGACACGGGTGGACTCTGCTACTGCATAGTAAAGTGACTTTAGTAAAATCATAAGATTCACCTGCATGAGACACGGGTGGATTCTGCCACTGCATAGTGAAGTGACTTTAGTAAAATCATAACATTCACCTGCATGAGACACGGGTGGATTCTGTTGTTCTGCCGGGATCGCCTCATTAGTTTAACAAGTGCAGAAACACCTCTGACTTTCCAGCCTTTTGATTTTAGTTTAACGCCAGCGTCAAAATTACCTCCTTTTAGCTGGGGGATAAATCCTTTTTTAAAACCTTTCAAGTTTCAAAAGGAAACAGAGAGGCATTTTTAACTTTGAACATCAATATTCTGCATTTTTTAAAGTTGTTCATAAATTGTATTTGATGAGGTGGATACTCTTTGCCTGGGTTGTCAAACTGATTTAAGAAAAATCTAAAGCTAGCCTCTCTGTAATCTTCCTAAAGTGACAAAACATGTGATGGTGCAAGGCGAATATAAATACCTCTGCCCTTAACTACGCTCAGTTCAAAACAAGGCAAAACTGCCCATTGGCTTATTTCAACACACAGGTAAATAAAGAAATACAAAGGTGACTGTTTCCAAGGATTGCAAAATGAATAGACACAATTTTATCAGATAAAAAGCTGGTAGCCTGGTTATTACTCTTTAACGAAGCAATGCGCCCATACAGAGCCATTTCTCTTTGTGTGCAGCATCACTTCTGTCTGATTGATTAGACAGAGAGGCTGCAGACCAGAAATGTGAGCGGCTATTGCTGTGAAAAGGAACTGCCTGCCAATGGGCACGGTTTATTCAGCCAGTTGGCACTCTTGTTAATCAGACAAAGCAAACGAAAAGCAGGTGTATATAAAAGGTAAACTATCTGGCCCTTCAATCACCCGCTAAGCAGTCGCCACAGACACGGGCATGGCGCCTCAGCGCTGTGGGCGGGGTCTCAGGCCACTCTCACGCCGTCTTCAAAGCAACAAGGCCTGACGACCTCATCCTCCCAGGGTCAGGGGTCACAGTCTTAGCATTTGCCTCTCAATTCAAATTCAATTTAAATATTTTAATGACATATTTTAAGATACATATACTCTCTCTCTCTCTCTCTCTCTCTCTCTCTCTCTCTGTCCCTGTCCATTTACTTGGATTACTAATTGAGCATGACATACAGTGGCTGTCTTGTTTTTCATTATTGATGCTGTGTGTTGTCATAGGTCCAGCACATCAGCCTGTTATTAAAACATTCTGTTCTATGGAGCCACAGCTGATTCAATGATAACCTGCTCTATTTTTGTGGAATATGGGGTGCTTTTGTATGAAGGTGATGAAAATAGTCAGTAAGGGAGGGTTTGGTGTACCAGCCCTCTATTACTGCTCTTCCACTCCATCCATCCTTTAGTAGATATTTTAAAATGTCTTCAGGTAGAATAATGGTGCAGATACGGCTGGCAGGAATTAGTGTGGAAGAGTTGTGGTGTAACATCTGACCTCCCCTGCCACTGAGATAGTTGTTCTGCTGCTGATCGGCTTGGTCATGCAGCATTTGCACAGCCTGAAATCTGCATAAGAGATCCTGAACTGTTTAACAGCCCCTGTAACCACGGCCCATCGCATGTCAGTTGGCACCTAACGCCTGAAATGAACTTCATCAGCAAAGGTTTAGACATAGTAATGGTTAACACGTATAGGCTATGTAAGCTTTTTTTGATGAGGCAAATAAATTCAAAACTTTTCCTAAATGGAAGCTCCCATCTCTATGTTTCTTACCTCCTGCCACTATATATTCTACAGCGAGCAACCACACAGCTGCCCCAAGAATCAAAGGCAGTTACACACTCAGACAGAAGGGCCTTACACTGGAGCAAATATGGTTGGTCTGGGCGTTGCCTTGAAAGTAGAGCACAAGCATCTGACATTAAATTAAGTACCAATGATAGCAGCCAGGCCTGTTCATCTGTACTGGAGATGTTATCAACCGTAACATGGCAGCACATAATGATACATACACACAAGTCTGCATGTCTTAGATTCAATGGCTGCCATCTGGAACTATCACACTTGTGCATTGTCAGTGTTATCAAGTTGCTGTTCCTCAGGCCAATGTTACTTCCCCTGGGTGGGCCCCCTGATCTCAGACACACACACACACACACACACACACACACACACACACACACACGCACACACACACACTCACACACACACACATACACTTTATAGTATCAGTCGTCTTATTATTACAGTGTTTCATTTTGAAAAAAAAAATGTGATCCCTGAAAAAATTGTTTTCTCAGTTTTTCAATGATGATTATTTTACTGCCACAGAAAAGAAAATGTCCCAAAATAAAAGCGAAAACTTGCAAAGCGTTGTCTCAGGAAATCATTTTTCCAAGGAAGATAGAGAACCAAAATCACTTGGCATTCTTTTGGCAGCTCCTTGAATTTCATTTGCATGTCTCAGGATGCACTTTGCAATCAGTACATATGCACAACAGCTATGAAAAGCTTTACTGCCTCTCTGTTTGGTCCGTTTAAATTTCAGGCCGCAACATAGAATTAGACAAAGAGATGATACTCTTTCTTCTCTGGCACTGTCTCTCAGCAGGGAGATCTATATCCTGCGTAGGACACGCTTTCCCAGAATGAGGCTGTTTACAGCGGCTTTACGACAGCGCACGGATGTCGGCGGGAGCAGAATTTTATGTTTGCCTGCTGCGATCACAATCATTATCTGTGGGTCATTCGCCGGCATCGCGCCACGTAAGCCATCTCACAGCCACCTCTGTTCACTGCGCCAGAATGGATGCGATATGTTAATGCACTTCACGACTATTAGGGCCAATCATCTCCATAACGTTTATAAATGAAAAGTGAACAAGTCCTCGACAAGAGCTTAATTTATCCCATCATTATAACAATGTGTAACAACGCTCCCATTGCTACCTGCAATACATGACTAATTAACTATTACCGGAAGAGGGCTATTGCTTGCAAGCAGACATTAAATAATAATTTGGTTGGGTTAAATATCCATTGAAGAAAAGGACATAATGTTTTTTTGTGCAGTTTGGTTGTTAAATACAAGGAAAACCTCCTCTGAGAATTCGGACTCACACGGTTCCCTGTACTGTTGATCCTCTCCTTTTTCAACACAGTCTCCACAGCAGGGGTGTTTTCAGACTTCTTAAGCCTCTCAACACCCAGAAAAATCACATTCTGGATCGGCTTGTCGCAGTTGTTTTAATGATGCACTTAAAACTGCCACACACCATGCATCTCAACGGTCTGATTGAAACTTCATTAGAAGCTCGATTTAACAAGGCCTCCTGACACCATGTTTGAGGAGGAGGGGGCGGGGGTTTGGGGGACAGTGGTCGGGGCCAAGCCTCACCATCTAATCAGCTGTTTTTGGTATCCCTCACAATGCCCAGGAAGCCTGCAGGACCTTGGACAGCAGCGATTATGCCTGTATGCACACACCTAAGGTTGATTGGTAATCAGACATAGCCTCCAAAATCTTTCAGAGGGAGACAGAGAGAATGTGAGAGTTCCTTTGAATTGGGTGCAGTGACTGTGTGTTCTCTTATGCTCAGTTCTTACTCCCTCTGTGCTATTCTGAGGTTGGTATATAGTTTTCCATCCTCTCAGCCCCTTTGAGAGAAAAACCTTTTTGAGTGAGTCATTTATCTTTTTCCATTGTTGTTCTTTTTTGCCTGTTTTGAATGTTGATTCATTTTTTCAGTTATTTCCAAATGAAAAGGAATGAAAGGGCACTGGGCTTAACTGCAGGGCTCAGAGTTTTATCCAATCAGCATCTGTGCTGATGGTCACACTGCTGGAGTTTTATCCAATCACCACCTGCAATGATGGTCATATTGCATGCCACAGGTACTTAAAGAATCCAATGTCCTCAAGTTCCCTTAACATGAATGATTTTCACAACATTGAAACAACATCAACCCCTAAAATATACTTCTAAAGAAGAACATGAGAATGGCATTGGATGAGACCCATTACTTGGACCCAGACTCAATCTAAAAACAACGGGATTCTCCTTAACCCTGAATGACATCCGCAAGAAATAGTTATTTTTTAATACATTTCATGAAATCAATGATGAGTGAAATAGAATTTTTGATAAAAAAAAAAACAACACTTGGTTTTTTTGGGCATGACAAAGATGACAATAAAACTGTGTAATCAACACCAACAGAACTTTCGAGCCATCTGTCAGTCCAAGAGGTGGCTGGGAGTGCTTGAGAGAATTCTGGATTTTGTTCCATCGTTTGTTTAATTACAGTCTCGCCAATTATTAACTTATTTAGTCCCAATATTCATAATCTGATTGATAAAACTCTGTCTACAACTCCAGCATTCATTAAAGCCTAATAACGAATAGGATTATGTAGTTAGGAGGTTTAATTGGAGGAAGAATCAGAAACATCTGTGACACCCCAGGACCAGCGTTGTCTAATCCCTGTGCTGGGGAGTTATCTTTAATTTGTGCGGGTGACACAATGATGTTCACTACACCCCTGATCTGAGTTGTCACTCTTCACAGAGCGGCCTTGTGTCTGCGCTGCTGCCCGTTTCTTTTCAAACTCTTTCTGTCTCATGCCACTATAATTGTCCAAGATTTCAGTTGATGAGTGGCTCTCATGCAATTTTGCATCCGATTGATTTCCGACACGTGCGTGCCTAACCAATTTACGTTACAATAGGACTCTGCAGTGGAAGCAGATTGTCTTTCATGCAATTAGCAAGCTCAGTCGATCTGGCCATTTTTGTTCATTCAGTCCAGGTGTATATTCATTTATTTACACTGAACTAATCTCTCTTTAAAGTACCCTCCTCATACAGTGGTTTGAGACATGATATATGCCACCCTTTTTTTTTAAACCAAATCCAATATCTCAGACTATTTTCTAACAAGAAATCAGAATTAAATAGGCTGGGCACAAGTTATGAATAATTCTATTAATTTTTTTTTACCTCAATCCCTCGGTCTGAAATCGAGTAACTGGCCAGTTTTTTTCTCCTTTTTTTTTTTGCAATTCCACGGACACTTTTTTTTTACCATAGCTGTGGAGATTAGCAGGATCTGGGCCTGGACTGCTCTCTGCTGATAATTGCAATGTACTGAACATTCCGGGACATCACTGAAACTCCTGCAAGTCCTTCTAAAAGTTGCAACATAAATTGGAGTTGAATCCTCTGGACTGGATACGTTGGAGGTTTACAGCTAATAGTATTTTGATGGATCTTTATGGGAACAGAGAGAGAGAGAGTTTAAATTTTTGGACATCCACATCGCATGTGATTAAAACCTTCTGTGCAAGTCTGTCATTAAGAGCTCTCCCACCAACCTGTCTTAAAATATTATGTGCAGATCTCTTTTTGCTGGGCTCCAGGTGGGGTTTCATGAGAGGGGGGCAAAGTTTAATCCGGCACAGAGCCAGGTCCACCCCACCCCCACCCCCTATCCCCCCCTGCACACTCCCACTCCACGGGGAAATATATGAGATCCAGGAGCGTTCGGCCAGTGGTGGGGCAGTCCGTGGGTGCATGCTGGCCTGTGGAGAGGTGAGATCTGTTAGGTGGAGACAAAGAGCAGACCCCAGAGGGGATGGCGGGAGGAATGTGGAGTAGCATCAAGTGGAAGCAGGTGCATTTTAATGACTTGGAGTCTCCCTGTTCCACAGAGGAGCTGCCGGAGACTGGCACAGATGTGCTACCTCTCAGTAATCTCCTCACTCTCACACCCCTCCTCCTTCGCACATATGTGTGCATGCACAGGTGTTCCTGTGAGCACATGCATGCAGGCTTGTGTGTGTGTGTGTGTGTGTGTGTGTGTGTGCGTGCATGTGTGCGTGTGTTTGTGTGTGTGCGTGCATGTGTGCGTGTGCATGTGTGTATGTGTGTGTGTGATTGCATGTGTGTGTTTGCGTGTGTGTGAGTGTTTGTGTGTGTGTGCGCGCATGTGCGTGTGTGTGTGTGCACGTGTGTGTGTGTGTGTGTGTGTGTGTGTGTGTGTGTGTGTGTGCGCGCATGTGCGTGTGTGTGTGTGTGTGTATACTTGCATGCATGTCTGGACACGTGAATGCACATATATGAATTCACATTCGTGAATTTGAGCATAAAGTGGTGTTTGTGTACATGTATATGTATTTATCAGCGTGCTCGTGTGTGTGCATGTGTTCATCATCCGCAGCACTCTTTCAGATCCATGTCTCTTGCCTCTTTGCATTGTTTATGTGACCATAGAAAAGCTGTTCTCAGAAGCGTTTGGCAAGGTTAGCATAGCACCATTTTGTTTGTGTTGCTGGTTGGCTGCAAAACAAAGAAGTCGAGGACAAGTGCAGTTCTTCCTTGTGTTAACAGATATTATTAATCCCCCATTCTCAAGAAATACAGTAACATAGCAGAGTGGCCGCTTATTATCATGCATGTGAGACTACATGTGTATGTCAGCAACAACCTTGAAACAGCCAGAGATCGACACCTCAGTAGTAGTCATTATTTAGCCATTATTTATTCACCTTTATTTCTCATTATGCTCTTACCCCTCCTCTTATGTTAAGCTGTTACCCTTTTTTGGGTCCATGCACTTATTCTCTTTGAGTGAATGCAATACTCTATTATAAAAAAAAAGAAAACACATACCAAAATCATATTTTCTTGTCTCCAATAAAATGTAACATACTAAATTAAGAGTATGCTGGGTAATGAAGATTGTGTTGGCAATTTAAAATCTGTTTTAAATGAACTGCATATCCCCTTGAGGACACTAAGACCAGAATTCAATCAACATTTGTCCTTAACTTTTAATTACAATTGAATAAGAGTGTAATGCTTTTTTTTCTACAAGAACAAATGGGCGAATTAATTTACACATTTGCTGAACTTGCCTTTAATTGTGAGCCAAAGTTAAAGAGAAACGTTGATAGAATCCCAGTCTAAGTGCCCTTGATTAAATCTGGCTCTTTGTTTGGATTTTAAACATAATATAACATCTTTGAAAAAAAAAACTTATTTTTAAAATTCCATTTTCAGTGTTGTTTTAGTGTTTTCAGTGTCCTTTAACAGAGCCGTCTTGTGCAACAAACATGACACAGGGCTCCGACTGTGCATTCCTCCAGTCATCACAGATCATGAGGGGCCCATGAGACTGAAACGGGGGGGGCTTCAACTAAAACTATTTTTGGTTATTTAGCCTGATTGACCAGGCTTTTCCATTCTAACAAGCACTCCTCCTGTGTTTCTTTTTGACTTTTTACCAGATTGCACATGGTACAAGACGTGGTAACAGTATCCTTTTTTTTTTGAACTTTGAAATGTTTGCTCTTAGAAATACAGTGCCGAGGCTGGATTACGCTGAGTAGTTTTGATTAAAAGAAAGAGATTGGAAGGTTCGTTCTGTGGGAAATTTTTTTAGCAGAACCGCAATTTTCATGCGAACCACACAGGAATCATGACAGTATTGGAAACCACATTAGACATAATTACAGCATGCAAAATGGAGCCATCTACTGATGGTCGTTTTTTTTTTTTAGGTTGGATAATCACAACAGAATCCAAGACAGGTTTAGGACAGTCTGCCATTTTAAGGGGGCATATTTATTGCCAAAACCGCATCTCTCATCCAAAGCATCACTTGTTACAGTATGTCATTTATTTGAGTAGTAGGAAATTTTATTGTGAGTGACTTGCATGGTTTGCTCTGTTTACACATAAACTTTTAGAACAGGGTATTTGATGAGGCAGTCCAGGCTAAGTATCTCGCTCAGGGGAAGCACAACTGGGATTAAATCCAACAGTGCCCTGGTTACAAGCCAAAACCCCTGAAAACCTGGCCCTGAAAACTTCCTCCTTTCAGAGAATGTGCTTTCTTACCTGAAACAGGTAGATTCAGTGCAAAATGAAATAATTAAGGTGTAGTTTTCCACTGTTATCTACACCACATGGATTTACTTTTGATTCCTCTGTCAACCAATTTTCAGTCAAGCCAAATGAGACAAGGATTCATGTTGTGTCTTGAATATTAGCACAAATAGGGCCTGTTAGTCATTATGAGAAGCAGAAACTACTTTGTTCATGGAAGACACAATGATCTCAGAATTATGTATGAACATTCCATTTAAAAAACATATTGACCAATCAGCATTCACCAGCATTGTATTCACAGGTTTGTAATATTGCAACAACATCTGTTAGTTTGGGAGAGGTCAGAAAGTCATTTGCTTGCCTAGCGTGCTACCAACTGGGTCTTTCCACTCCACAGTCCATCAGCTAAGTTGTGCATGTAGTCAGTACTTCAAAAGGCGTACACTTGCACAGCTGGCATAGAAAGATCGAGGCGCTCAATACACCGTAGGAGTTGCAGGTTTGCAGTAAAATGAGGACATTCCTGCCCAGTCACGCCCTGCCCCCCTGGGTGATTCTTCGGCCAATTAGACTCAACCCTGCTGACCTGCTGGTGTCATGTCAAACATTGCACAGGGTAAACTTCTGCATGTGGCACCTTCTGCCTCTCACTTCTGACCCTCAGCGAATCTTTTTTGTCTAATCACATTTCACTGGATTAGAGATGTATGCACGATATTTCGCTACACAGCTGTGATGCGGCTTGTCCCATTGACATCCAGTTTTTTTCAACTTTTTTATTTTTTTATTTATTATAAGGCTAAAATCTCCGGTTGGTCCGTCGCAATAGCGCCCTCCTCAGGGCAGCTTTGGCACTTGCGGTGGCATGAACCAATTGTACGCTAACTACGTCTTCTTCCGACGTCATAGGCAGGGTGCGACTGGTGGTGCGGCTGCAATGAGAAAAAGAAGCGAGATTGTGTCGACACGTGATTTGGAGGAGTCACGTGCGCGACCTCTCCTCCCATAGCTGTCAGGGGCGGGTGCTGCGGTGTGATCAATCAGTTTGGTTGAACATTTGGGTTGAGAAGAAAGGGGAAAAATCAAGGATTCAAATTTAAAAAAAAAAAAAGAATTCAAATCATACAGCTGCTGGAACACTGCTTGTGCTCATCCGGGAACCACGCTCGGAGCGTGTCGAATGCATGCAGCTGCAGGGCACTTCTTCCTCAGAGACACCACTAAGAATCCTGGCAGAGATCTATTGTGTGTCAAAGATGTGTTTCTTGATTGCTTGCTTCCAGATTGGCTTGCCATAGTGCACGTAATTAGGTGAAGATAAAGCCTGCGAAGAGTTTTCATTGTGTGTGCAATTACTTTATTTTATTCTGGAAAGCATTTCAGATTTTTCTTTGGAAACATTCTAATTCTTAATTTTCACACAGTATAAACATATGTAAATTTTTTCCTGAATGTTGACCATTACGTTGTTTTGAATTTCAAATGTCCTCCAGATTTTGACAGTTGCAACCTTGCTCTTGATGTGGGTCACAGCAGATGCAGTTAAATTAGACTTACAATAAACAGGGCATCCCGGTGTCATCTTTAGACTCTGAAAAAAAGAAAACTCTAATTATAGTTGGTGAAATTAAGTGCCATTATTTGGACAGGCATGTGTTTTTCAAAGTGGCTCCAGAAGCTTTTGCAGAAAGATGGGGCAGAGAGAGCAGCGCAAAAACTTTTAATCATTATAATACAAATTGTTTGTTCCCAGCTAAAGCGAGAGGTTCTTGACAAGAAAAAGCATTATTTGAAAAGAATTACATATTAACAAAAGATACAAGTGAATTTGAATTAGAGGCAGTGGAGAGAGAGGAGATTAAAAATTGTAATAATCTGCAAAGGCATGCTACAATTCATGGTTAATGGCACAACAAAACAATCTAGCCCTCCAGGGGAGAGAGAAATTATCTTCATCAAAACACGTCCCAGCCTCCCCGAGAAGGAGTCTCCACATCGCTGGTGAGGGATTAAAGCTCTCTACTCAACGACACAGAATTCCTGCCCAACTTTCTCTATTCTACTTGCCTCCTCATTAGAGCAGATAGCTTGCTCACTACACTCTTTGCTTCATATGGGCCTCATGTGAGAGACTCCGAGCAGAGAGAGATACTCAGAGAAAGAGAGAAAGAAAGAGAGAGAGGCTCAGAGAGAGAGAGAGAGAGAGCAAGATAATGCCTGAAACATGAAGAGAAAGGGGGAGAGGGAAGTGAGCAAGAACAGAGTGAGAAAGAAAAGAGAGAATGTCAGAGACAGAAGGAAAAGGGAGAGAGAGAGGGAGAGAGAGAATGTCAGAGACATAAGGAAAAGGGAGAGAGAGAGGGAGAGAGAGAATGTCACAGACATAGAGGAAGGGATCAGAGAGGCAGGCTGGGCAAGGGAGACAGAACAGAGGGAAGGAAGCAGACAGAATAAGAAAGAGAGCGAGGGAGAGATAAAGGGCACCTTCCTCCTCATTCTCAGAAGCTGTACGGTGGAGCTGGGTTGACGGTTGTGGTGAGCCCCAGGTTGCGTGTCACTCATGCAGACGTAATTATGCCATTTGAAACACAGTGGGCACAACATCAGAAATGTATCAAAGCCTTCCTGCCCCTAGCCCTTCTTTTTTTTTCGCACACACCCAAAACCTCATTTTTTAGAAGATTGTAATTAGATGCAGGGTGTGGACTCGGTGCGATGGGTGACTAGGTTGGAGGGCGTGCTGCCAGGTGTCCGCCTGAAAGCAGAGGAGGGGAGCAAGGGCTTTCTGGAGCGAGAGTAAAGGTTAACACAAGCAAAGTCAACCCAGCAGAGAAACTGAGACTTCACACTGTAATTACATTAGCAGTCTACCTCGGCTTTAAGTTACCGATGCTATTGTGGGCAGTGCGGTTAGGAAAGTGGGTCTGTAATTAAAAGGTTGCAGGTTTGAATTCCTGGTGGGGCAAAGCCATATCCTTGGGCAAGGTACTTAACCTGAATTGCTTATAGTGAATATCCAGCTGTTGAAATGGAAAATATGGCGAGGGAAATGTGTGCTCCGTGAAATGTGTCACACTGGGTAATGGCATCCACAAATGATAGGGAAACCATATACACAAATTTGGTTTCTAGGACCAGCACTGGACAACACCATCATTAGTGATCAATGATTAATGCTGACCTATTAAATGACAAACCCAGTTGGGACCTGCTCTTATTGTCATAAATTGTAGTTAACTATGTGTGTGTGTGTGTGTGTGTGTGTGTGTGTGTGTGTGTGTGCATATAGTTAGTGCAATACTTTAAAGTACTAAAAGAATACATTTAAATGTATGAAACTGAAACCAAGAGTAACTTATTTATGAAAAATATTGCATGTACTTTCATGAATGTATTTACATGTTTTAATGAGCAACTGTGTATCAAGATTAAGTATTGCTATTGAAAGATCATAAAACTAGCAAACCATCAGACCAAATCCTCCCGTGATGCCCTTGATCAACAGGAAGATGCCTGAGGGAGAGAGAGACAGAGAAAGGCACCATGGGAGAGAATCGGGCCTGCTTTCCAAACATCTGCGTGGAAAGGGCTGAGTGTTCAGCGCATCCTGTGTGCAGGGGAGATGCTCGTTATTGGCGCTTTGCATGGCATGGACCAGCCGTACATCACCGGGACGCCTGCGGATGCCGGCGCGGTTTTTTCGCTGGGCTCCTGATGGATGGGGAGTGTCACCGGGCCCAATTCAGCGCGTGGTGGGGAAACGTGGAGCCCAAACAAAGAGGGACAAATTGACATGATTATTAAGTCGACGGCGGCGCGTAATTGTGTTGTTCGCATGGCGACGCGGGCACACTGCAGGCAGCCCGCTCCTTTGTCCCGCCTCGCCCGCGCTGATGAATCCTTGTTTTTACAGCAGCAGGATGCTCCACAGTGCCAAGTGGGTTTGGGAAGGTTACAAGCTCCCTCATTTTGAGGAGGGGTGCGGAGTGGGGGGCACCGTCCAAAAATGGATCTATCTCTGTCTGTTTTTTTTTCCTAAGTCTTCTTAGGAAATGTGATTCATTGGTCTCAACCAGGCTGAAGCAGGCTGGGCTCATCATTCTCAGAGGAAGGGATTCAACACATTTGAGTCAATTAAAAGATTCCACATGTGCTGTCGAAAAGTTTGGAACGCTGCATCAAAACAAGCCCTGCTGCTGGCTATTGCCTGTTTGTTTTCCCAAGGAGTCAGAAAAAACTTTCAGCTGACAGAATTTGATTGCTTTAGCCTCTCAGGCATCCACACACACACACCTTTGGAGTGTACAGAGGAAGGCTGTAGTTTACAGACTACAATTTCAGAATTATATAGTGAACACAGTACATTTTTTAAAAAAGTAATTTGGTAGTCATAAAAAGCTGTGTCTGTGCTGATAGTGGAATTCTCCTGTTTGTGTTACCGGGGAACGCTCTAAAACTCCACCTGCAGCAGGCCTCACCAGGTTAGCGATTTTGTGCGCGGCAGAATTTGTTTGTGCTGAGAGATAGCATCCGTGGTCCTGTCATCCCCCGCTACTCGCCCCGCAGAAGCTTGTGTTTCAGCATCATCAAAGACAGATAAGTGATGGCGGGCGCGTGGGGCCGGCAGACTGACCTCTGTAAACACGCCCGCTCGGCCCCCTCCATCCATCAGAGTCCGGAGCGTTTCGTCTCTGAGCCGCCTTATCGAGGGTTATCGCCTCCTCAAACAGGAGATCTGAGGCAGGACCAGGCCCTCACTCATGGGAAACAGGTCCCAACGCCCCCTGCTATGTCTGCACCCGCATGAGCTGTGTTTTGGCTAAGGTGTGAAATTAGTGGGTCTGGGGGGGCCCAGGACCCCCTTATACAGCATGAGAGACCCGCCCATAAATCCTAAACAAATAAATACAATTGGGGGGTGGGGGGGGGCCCCCATTTTATCATTGTACCTGTTTAATTACTGTTTCTGTTGTTCTGTGTGTTGCTATGGTTTCTAACACTGGAACGATTCCCCCCCACTAAACCCAGTGATGCCCCACGGCTCAGTACTCACTTCAAACCCTGCTTTTGGCAAAGGTGGAACATCCTGAAACTGCGACCTCCATTTTGCTCCCAAAAGAGAGAAATACTGCTTTCTGTGTGAAAGAGTGTCTCACTGTAGGTTGAGGGGATACACATTTCTCAAAGCAATAAGGAGACAGATATTTCATTTTATTCACTATGTAATTATGCACTACCCTAATTAATCAGCAAACATGTAAGTATTAATGGGGCTTATTTAATGGCGTCCAAATGGAGGTCAAACATTGTCCAGACTGAAAGCCATGTTTGCCAGGGTAATACATTTGGCACATGGCTTCAAAGATTGAAGATTTTGATTTCCGAAGTGGGATGCTGTCATTCTACCCTTGAGAAAGGTTATTTATTTAGGTCATTTAATCTGAGATGCCTGATTAAATATCCCGCTGTAATAATGGACCGCATGAACAAAAGTAGACTGTATGACATGCTCTGGATAAGATGACATCCTAAATTGTAAAATATGAGTATGACATGGAAGAACATGCCAGCGTAATTTTACTCCCCCTCAAACCGAAAACAATGAAACACGAGCGCGTATCCCTACTGCGATTTATTTTGCTGAGAAACTTGTTTTCGGTGGCTTCCTGTCCTTGATCATTGTGTAATTAGACTCTACATTAATATTTCTGGCATGTTTGCTTTTTTCCAAGTACCTACATTCCACTTCTTGCATTTATGAGAAATGATAAAGCAATATTGATAACATCTATTTTATTTAAACCCATATTTCCTCATAATGCTTGCTGCATGATGTATTTCATTGTAGTTTGGAGAAAAGCCTTATTTAAAGTGTGTTTGCAGTTCCAAGTCATTATTGCTTGGTGGCATTTAAAATGAATGAGATACCAGACTTTAATGCAGTTTTCAGAGCTAAGAGGAGGATCCAATAAGAACACGGAATATTAAAATAAGGATTTTAATAAAGAAGGTGATAACATGGTTACGTCTTCATGTACAAAAAAAGCAGAGGCCGATAGGAGGTGGTAGGAGGAGAGCCATTTCTTATCTTGTGAATGGTCATTCATTCTGCGTCTGTCACGGGTGCTCCTTCTCCTCTCTTTAAGATGTAAAGAATGAATTGAGGGGTTATTTGTTTTTGTAATGGCCTTTAGATCTGAGGTAATTGTTCGCGCGCGCCTCGCCTGGGCGTCGTCCATCACCGAGAGGTGGGTGGGTGGGGGTGGGGGTGCTCTGCCAGGCAGAGACGGGGCCTGTCTCAGTTGTCTGGGAGAGTAATAATTCAGAGCTCAGACTCGCAGATTGACTCCACCTTACTGTGCCACTGGGTTCTGGTTGGGGGGCTGGTTTGGTGGTGTGATGGAGCAGGCATTTCCGACAGAAATCCATCCTGACATTCACAAAGCAGGTTTGCTGTTGTGGGGTGGTGGGTGTGGGTGTGTGTGTGGGGGGGGGGTCTATCACCATGGTGATGTATTTATGAAGCAAGGTGTTTCTCTCTCTCGCTCTCTTGCACAGGTAAATTGTCTTTCTCTCTGTCTCTTTTGGGCAGGCTCTCCCTCACTCACAAACAACACACACACACACACACACCCAGGTAGGCCCCACCTCTCTCTCTCTCTCTCTCTCTTTCTCTTTTCCTCTCTCTCCCTCTGCTAGTTAGGTGCGGAGGGGCGTGGAAGTCCGGAAACACACCCCGCTGAGTCGGCAGAGAGACATGGCGGCTCTGCGGGACAGCACACATCTACATGCATCCCCATGCGCTCCCCGCTGGCTGCCGCGGGCAGTCACTGCCTCTTTCAGGAGGGTCAACAGCATTACGCCATTTCTCTACCTACTTAAAAGATTAAAGGGAAAATTATTTTGATAAAAAAAAACTCTCAGAGCAGGGTTGGCGAGGTTCCCTTAGAGGTGCCGTTGTGGGCGGAATGCAGAACGCAGCCCTTGTGTCCTGTCACCCCCCCATTCCTCTCCCTTGTCCCCCCACTGTTATTCAGCTCTTCAGCCTCTGCAATCTGGGGGAGGGGGGTGATTTCCAGTAAACCCCCCCGTATTCCACCAGAAACCTTCTAAAGTATATGTACAGACAGATGAAGGATTGCAATTCCTGACTCATATTTTTGACCTCAAGGACCTGGAGTGAAGGACCAGGACCTTAAGCCATCAGCCATCAGCCATCAGCCATCAGCTAACAAACAACAACACAAATACACCCCCTACCCCACAAATACACACACATACTTTTTCAGATGGCAGAAACAGTTAAAACTGAAGGTATAGTTGGTAGCTTCTCAGTCCCCTGAATGAGTCCCAAAGATGATCGATAGCGTTCGTCCACGGGACGTGTACCTCGTCTCACAACAGGGGAGCAGAGCCTCCCATTAGCCTCCGTTCTCATCCGAGCTGTTCCTCTACTCTGTGATCCGGCAGTTTAATATCTTTTTCTGTGCTTGAACAATGACAAATGAGAAAGCTTCTGCGTGCATATTCTTACAGTGGGAAATTGTACATTAAATTGTACCTCAAGGGGTAGATGCACAGAGGGGTGATGAATTTATCAAATAATACACTAAATGAGCTGGAATTCGTTCGTGGAGAGAGCCGAAACACAGAGCAGCATTTCTATTAATAGTGCCGGTGTAACTCTGGGCACCGCTTAGGTGTTGGGGTAATTTATGTCCCAGCTTAAGCGCTTAAAAAATTCTGTCTAATTTGTCCTTAAATAAATGCATCATTCCTTCATAATATATGTCTTAATGTAAGCAGAGCGCTTGCGTTAGCATCATGGGATGAAGCAGTAGTCTTACCCCAGGCATGGTGAAAGAGCAAAAAAGTCCAGGGCCTTCATTTCCAGAAGCTAATAGCTCCGACCCAAGACTGTATGGAAATTTAACCAAAACTGACTTTAGTCTCTTCAAATGACATTTTTTTGTTGTTGTTTTTTTGTCTCCAGTAATATAGAAAATTCCTCAAAGAAACTCACGATGTAATGTCAGGTCAGTTTTGATTGAATGTACTTTATGAATGAGTCTAAGTGTGCCTGTTTCAGTCCCAGTCTGTGCCTGTTTCAGACGCTGTCATGATTGCTGAAAACATCCTAATAGAGCAGTCTGCAGCCTTTCCTTGAGCTCCCAGCATGCATTGTGCTTTCCTCACCTCATCTGTTTCTCTTCATAGTCGCCATGGGACACCTTTCGCTGTTCAAAATAGCCCTGTGCCTTATCGCCAGGGTCCGTGTCTGAAAGAGTGGCACATAGTTGATGTAGTGAAAACTCTTAACTGCAGTTGATATGATTACGCTAATTAACTGAGGGAGTAGTGCTCTTTACAGTCAGCTTGCACCAGAATCCCACGCAACAACACACATTTAGGCATTCCAGCTCCCATGTCTGCTTGTCTGCAGACAGGAGGGAAGAAACACTACTGCGAACAGCCCTTTCAAACACAGTGAGAGAGCTAGAGAGAGAGAGAGAGAGAGAGACATAGATGCTAAGAGAAAGGGATAAGAGAACCAGACTAAAAGACTTGGGAAAAGTCATGTTCCCATATAATTGCATATTGTATGTGTGATCTGTGATTTTCCTTTGTTCATTTTTCATAATTGTTATCTTTTTAATGCATTTCCATTGTCCAATTTTGTGTCTCATATTGAATGCATTAGTACACCAGTGTAACTTTTTTGCGAATTCTGTGTAATTTGTTTTAAAATCTGGTCCTTTTTTTCCTTGAGATGAGAATTTTTCCTAATTATCTCTCCTGAAATTAGTGTTAAATCGAAGCCTTAATGTGTTCCAGTACATTAAAAGCCAGGTAGCTCTGATTGGCTGACTTTGCTAAAGTCTCTTGCTTTAGCTGTAGTAACCACTGTTGCAGTCACAAGACAAAATATGAACTGGGAACTGAGTGAAATTAAATAAAGCACGTCTGAGGATTTAGTTTCACTGAAATGAGGAATACAGAGACAGGTGATTTATATCTGTCTGCCAGCCAGCAATTTGTTTTCCCTAAGGGTGCACACCCAAGATATGGGCCATTTACGCTAAGCTTTGGGCTATGATTACACTATTCATATAGTCAATCAGCCAAGGGTGCTCAGGAGCTCACAGTGATAAGATCGTTGTGAATTTCAACACAGACAACAGAAATCCAATTTGAAATATGGCTTTCACGCAGGAGTAATCGAAGGCATTTCCTCCTGTCCCGTCTCCAGGGTCATTAAGTTTCAGGGGCTGATGTGTCAAAGACATCACCCATCAATCTGGAGAACATGAAAAAACAAACAAATAAATAATTACATTTCAGGTTGCAGCTCCCCTGTTTCTGACTTCCTCCTGCATGTTTATGTCATGTTCTTGCTCCATTTTTCATGTTTTTTTTTTCCAAACTATTTTTTTTAAACAGCATTGTTGATGATCCTGATAATACAGTGTTGTCATCTTCAGGGGTTCCAGGGGTTAAAATTGTTTTCATTCATTTATTGTTGCCAGCTTTGATTCTTGTTACTGTGAACCGAAATTGGGAAATTTCAACCGTCCTTGCATTAGTACAGTGGGGTTAATCAGCAACTGAAATTAGCCACACTCTCACTAATTTTCTGTAAATATGTCAGAACTTAAAGCTGTTGATGTAAACTGCTAAATGCAAAAATCAAATACTATATATTTTTTTAATAAAATAAAAAACATTTTCAAACTGTGTGGCAGAGTTTATTCAGCTGAGAGAATTTCACACCACATTTTATACATACTCCCCTCAGACGATTAGCGATTAACCAGATTGTAAATGCTAAATATCGACAGAAGAGGCACTTCCTGAGAGCACGAGGCTCCTGCGCGTGTTGATCACACCGTCTGGTGCAAGCATGAGCAATATTTCCTGTCAGATAAAATTTACATAATTTTAATAAGTCAGTTCTAAAATGACAGATAATGACTTGAGAATGTCACTCATTTGTTTGACTCTTTGTGTCCAGGTTAAGAGTAGCTTTTGAGCATAGGTCTGAAGTTCTGGCTGGACCAGTATGGAGCTAGATTTGCGCTTGTCATTGACTAACATTTCAAAAATGCAAAAAGGCTATATAAAATGTTCAGTCACTTGATGTTTCTTTTGTGTGATTAAAGTTAAGGACACTAAATAAATTCACAAATATATTATTCCAAACACATCAAAATGAGCTTCTTTGACTTAACTTTTTTCATTACTGAGTGAAGTTAAGGTCCACATTGTTACTGACCTCTCAAATAGAATGCTGCTTCATTACTTATGAACTTGTGTTCAAAATACATACATATTGAAATGTCTCATTAAGTACTGCAAAAGATAAAACAACAGCATTCATTAACATTCATGGCTTATATCCCAGAATTAAACTAAAGTGCCAGCTTGATACCTCTTTCTCTCACTCTCTCTCCCCCCTTTCTCTCGCCCTCCCTCCTCTCTCTCTCTCTTTCTCTCTTCTCTCTCTCTCTCTCAGTTTTAGCCAGCCTGTACATCAGCTCAGAGATAATTTACACATGGGGCTCTTGGGTAGATCAGTAGTGAAGTGGGTTGCAGATTCTCATTTGCTTTGCTCATTTAATAACAAAACAACCAAGACAAACAAGGCAACCATGAGTACGTGATCTGAGTGTTCTGTGATCTGAGACCCTCAGTCCAGAATTGAAAATGAAATGAGGACAACACATTGAAATTCAGCCTTATGTGTTGCTTAATTTTTTGAAAATTTCGATAAACCCCAAAAGGCCCAGAATAAATATACTTAGACATTTTGTCCAGATGACTCTGGCAAAGTGTTAGAAATCAAGCGATGGTTTAAAAGTCCAAATATTGCATCATTTGGAAGAGCCAAGGAAAACAATTCACAATCCAGAACTCCAGAAAGAACTTTTCAGGAGTTCGGAGCTGTGACATGGAGTGCATCTGAATTCGATTAAAATCACAACTGGTGTTTACAAAAGGGTGTCGGTCTGTTAGATTTTCCCAACAGAGTCCTCATTAGTCCTAGTTATCATTTTGGCAGCGCAAATTAACACCAATGCTGCTGCCAGTTTGGCCTTTGCAGTAACGTGAGAAAGCGACGTGCAGCTCCTCCACGGTATTATTATAAACTCTCTGTCCTTGAACCAACTGTTTTGTTCCTTTGTGTGCACTTCTACTACCTGTCAAGTTCTCGGATGCCCTTTCTGCAAACGTTATTTTACCATGCATTTCAGGTACCTGATTTCTCCACACTGGTCTCATAAAAAAAATCTGCAGTCTATTGCTTAAGTGTACTTCAGTAACCTCACCTCCACCTAACCTCAGGCTTTAACAAAGTGCAAGAAGCATAACATTTGAGTCAGGGTTGATCATTCTGATGAAATGTATTCTGTCTTTGAGGCCACACTGTGGGTTCTTTTGAGAACTAAGGGCGGCTAATCCAACATTTTAATTTCTTTGCACATGGGAAGTTTTTGGAATTTCCCTTTATTTCCTGCCTCTTTTCCCACCAAAATTTAGCTTATTATTAGCCACGCTGAAGAGATCGTCTCCCACTGACTCTGGAAGGAGCAGTTAAACCATGGCTTCCTGTGATTCACAGATCAACAAACTTGCCATTTTTCGCACTGCACCAATCATGCACAGCCTTTGCTGACAAGAATCAACGTATGTTCAGTCTAAAAACCAACGTGCAGGAGCCTGGTTGAGCGATGGCCTAACCCCTGCCTCTCCCTGGTAAAGCACAGCTTATCCTTGCCTCTCCAATGAGGGCCATAGCTGGGACTCAAACACCCAGTCTCAGGACTCAAAGCTGCACTATGAGCATGTGCCTGTACTCTGTGAGCCACCCAGAAGCCCAGGGATAGCAATGCTGAATCATCAAGATCACCAGTACTTCAGTTTTCAAGGTGGCAGCCATTTTACTGATGGCAGGGCCAAATGAAGTGAGCACAGTCTGTACGCAGTGCTATATAGGAGGAGGGAGGTGACCCATATTGTTCTTGCTGATAACAGCACTTTACCATTATTCCATTACTTAACAGACCCTTCCTTTAAGAAAAAGGCATCATTAATATTTCACATTCCTAAGATTATCCTGTACGGAAAGGGAGGCATGCAGTGAATTTCTTCTTTGTATATATATTTTTGCCAGTTCTGTGGAGGTTTGTACCTTTACAAGAAATGGTCAAACGTGGGTTCATCAACCTCTTGGTGTCAGCTTGTTTTTAACAAAAATGTGTCCACAAGTAAAATTATCTGTTCACTGTTTAACTATGATAAAAGGTCTCAGCATACTGGAATATATTCAGTATGAATATAAGTCTCCATAAGCGCTGAATAACACCCTCATAAGTATGCACCAAATTAGCTTTGTTCACCTGCCAAGGGACTGCAAAAGAAAATTAACTTTTTGATTAATCTGTCACTGTATGTATACATAAACCACACCAGAAAGTGTTACGTTTTGTGTTCGTAAAAAAAAAAAAAGTTATGAACTGAACTGCTTGCTTCTTAATCAGAAAAATTCAGAAAAAATTATTGCTCTCATTCTTTCATATACTTCCTGTGGCAATAGATTTTCAAAGTTAGCTACATCAAACCAGGTCAGGTGGAATTCCACTGCAATCACAGTAGAACTTTATGTGCGCTAACAGAGTGAAGGACAGAAAGGAATTTTACCTCGCTTAAACAAACATATGCCCGTAGTAAATCTTATTTGTGGTAATAAATCTTATCTGTGGTCCGCCAAACCGATTCAAAACTCATCTGGATTGCAAAGGGGTGGTAACAGATTGCCAAGAGGAAACTTGCAATTACATGTAGTCTATAATCTTCTTTCTATGTAGGACCTGAAGTTATCATTGCAATTTGTTAGTCTTGGTAATGATTGCAAGTGCATTGATTATATTGACAAAACCAAAAAGACCTTGTTAAACAGCGCTAAGCTAAGATTTGTTCATTTGATAAACAAATTATCGCCAAAAAGGATGCCAAACTCAGTCATTTCTGCTCTGATAACTTTACTTTTTCATGCCCATCTTAAATATGCATTATTAATAATCAAATCAGAGGCTGGCAAAAGCATAAATTATCATATACTGAGTGAACATGACCCCTGGTGTCTGACACCAAGTAGCTGCCAGTGAAGAAAGAATGTTCCAGAAACCAAACAATGTGGTGATGATCCAGCCAGAGTAACTATGTATGTGTTCACTGTGAGGGTGTAGTGTTTGTTCTGTAACTTTAATTAACTGAGGGATTCACTCTGTGACAGGGACCAGCCTGCGTGGGAAGGAGATGGGGGCCGCGGCTGTGATCCTGGCCTGTGATCCTGGTCCAGATGCCCCTCGGTATGTCTGAGTCTGCCTTTGGTTTACCGCGGTGGAATTGATGACATATATAATCACACGCTATCATTCTGTTTCATCAATGTGACAACAGTGTTGGCATGCATCATCGCGAGGGTACGAAAACGGTTTGATATCCAATATGGGGGAACGGGGCCGACGGGAGTCGCGGGGCTTCTGTGGAACTAATGACAACGAGATAGATGAAGCTCCCATTTAGATGCATTTCTCAGGGTTTCTCATGACAGAACTGATGTCCATGCCTTTGCAAATGGAAAAAAGCCATACATAATACGGACTTTCTGAGTGCATTTATCTCCACGGGCATCTCCTTGACGGAGTGTATGATGGGATGTTGATTGTCCCTGCCACACTGTGATGTGATAAACTGCGCTCCTGCCTACGGCGGTTTCAGCAGAAATCTCTTGCTGTTATAAACCTGGCCAGATAAAGGGCTCAGTAATGTCCCTCTAAACCAAGGGAATCTTGGAGAGCGCAAACAGGGGGTTAGAGGTCAGAGGTCAACCCCATCAAGTGTCAGTCACAGGTAGTGGAGAGCACTCACCTCTGCTCATTGCATGTGGCATAGTGAGTTAGAGATTTGTTTTGGGTTGAGGATGGGAGTTCCTGAATTCTCTTTCAGCAATGTTTCAAACCACTGTTAATTGTATAAAACCACAGCAGAATAAGCAACAGCCTGGGTGGTTATGGGTGATGGAATATGTTTTAATGAATGGTTTTGCTGTATTCTAGACTTCAGTAAATGACAACATGATTTCATATATTGATTTCTAATCCTGCTTCAAGTTACAACAGAAGCAAACCAGAGCAAATTTTACACAAACCTTTTGCCCTCTGATTACCAAGACTTTGTATTCATATTAGTGCATAGGACTCCACATTAAAATTAAATGAAATATAGACCGCCTGTTTACATGCTCTTGCCAAAGAAAGGTTTAGTTGCGAAGGTCAGCTTATGTTTCCTTGAACCATATGTTTCACTTTAAACGTTACCGTAGGCCATCCTGGGCTCCGCATGCCCTTTCATCAAAACAGCCGCTTTGATTAAGCACTCGGTAACTGACAGTGAAATATGGCCGGAGGAGCTCCAACAGGCTGCAACAGTCTGTACTTCTGACCCAACAGTTCTGGATGGGGGATGACATCATAACAGACAGAGGCGATTATCTCCACGGCGTTCTGCAATGTAGCCAATCTGGCACTGAAGGTCTCCAGGGCTTGACCTTTCCCTGAAAGCACACACTACTCCGGCATGTCAACACAAGTCCTCCAACTGCTTATCTCCATGCTCTGCTCCTCACATTAAAGGATGATCTGTGTGTGTGTGTGTGTGTGTGTGTGTGTGTGTGTTGTGTGTTTGTGTGTGTGTGTGTGTGTGTGTGTGTGTGTGTGTGTGTATGCGTGTTTGTGTGTGTAAGTGTGCTTGTGTATAGACAGCATACACTTGCACACATATAGTTTGCATATGCACACATGTGAACCTCCAAGATAAGGGATATTCCTGAATGTGTCTGCGTTTTGGGACTTGTGCTGAGGTTCCTCGATAACCTGAGCGTACCGCTGCCGCCGGTGTGGACTGGCGGAGCTTCTGTCCGTCTTTATTTGTCTCCGCAGACAGGTTGATTTCTCCAAGGGCCGCTCTCTGACACCGCGAGATGGAGTCTCCAGCTTTGACGCAGTGAAGATATTGACAGCAACGAAGGTGTGAACTTTGTAGGGGGTTGCTGGATGTAAGACAACAGTAACCCAGGGTGGGTGAACTTGATGCCTGTGTTCAACTGTCACTTAACTGACTGATCCTTAACAAGGGTTTTGATCTTAATGGAGATGGGAACAGTGGGTGAAATCAAATTGGTATCAAAGCGCCTTCACCTGTGCCAAAAGTACAAGCACAAATTGATTTAGATACAATTTTCATTGCCTGGATTTCTATTTTTACCTCAAAGTTCAGACACTTTCATTCTTAGTTTGCATCATCATTCAATTTAACCTCATTGAATTTCGTCGTTAAGACTAGTTCACTAATTTGAGAAAATGTTTCCATGATGCAGCTGGATTGAATTGGGCCCTATGTTTGATGTGGAAGGTCATCTCACTTTGGGCCTTCCTAAAGCATCCAGGCTGCATTCTTTTTTTTCATCAGTGCAAAGGGATACATCAAGGATTATCTTAACTAAATGCAGGCTCGATACATCACAGCTCTGTTGCTTTTAAAACGGTGTTTTGTGGTAGAAGTGTAGATGCTCCTCCTTCTGAAATGAATGCTGATGATGAATCCAAGATGGTTTCCAACAGATAAATGCACAGCAGCACCCATCCTTTGATATCTCCGCCCACTACGCTGAGCTCAAAGAGAGGATTGGTCTTTTGACGCCATGGTTTCTCAGATAAGAGAATTCCCATTCACTCATCTCTCATTTGATTCCTGAAAACAAGCCTTTGCGGTCTCAGACAATTGCTTGATCATACAGAATTGGCTGCCTGTGTACTCCAGCCAACATCAAAGGTGTGCCCTCTGAGTGTCTGAATCTAAAAACCTGTGAGTGTGTGTGTGTGTGTGTGTGTGTGTGTGTGTGTGTGTGTGTGTGTGTGTGTGTGTGTCTGTGTGTGTATGTGTGTGTGCCTGGGTGTCTTGCAGTAATAGCTGATAAGCCAAATATGTGCACCCAAAAATGCAGGCGCATGTTTTCTTGCAGCAAAGGTTGATAAGCTAAGTGCCTGCATCCAAGAATGTGTCTGTATGTGCAGCAATGGGGATCCTCTGCTAAGCATAATCTTCGGTTACATAAAGGCAGAATTAAGTAAGTACAGTCCTCAGTTACACCAGTCAACAAAGCGCTCCTACACCTAAGTGAGGCTCATTTAAAAGTGGCTCTTAACTCTGACCAGATGATTCACATTTTTAGATCACATCTGAAAAGACCACAGTTTTTTCACTGACACCAGTCGCACAAATTCACACACACATACACACACACACACACACACACACACACACACACACACACACACACACACACACACACACACACACAATGGACACCTTTCATCTTGCACACCACCCGGTCCTCACTTGCTTTCTTTGGGGGGGTAATCATTACCTACCTACCAGTTGCCTACACTACAGGGTTGCCTGATCATCACTTTAAAGACAAAGGCCATTGTGCACAAATTGCTGAGGTCTGTTCCCCTTACCTCTTGTTTCTGAACTTTCACCCCCATAAAGGTGCAGGCCGGCCTGAGCCCTACCAGACTCAGGCCCGCTCTTCCTCCCTGGTGTCTGAAGGAAAGGAGGAGAAGCCAGGGCTTCTGCTTTGATCCTGCCATAAAAGCAGCCCAGGATGCAGGCAGAGCAGAGGGTTACGTTTGGCCGCGTGCTGTGGTCGCAACTGCACCTCGCGATAAGTTCGAAGGAGCTGGTCACCGTCATCGCTGTTCCTTCTCAGAATTTTATTTTTGGCACATTTTTTTTTTTTTTTGGGGGGTCAAGGGAAGCTTGGCATGCGTCTTCAGACTGAAAGGCAGACAAAGTCCGCAGGAAATTGAATCAATCTTCCCGAGAAACTCTGTTGATATAAGGTTGTACTATCTCAGCAAAAATCTTGATCGACCTACATACATTTTTTTTTGCCAATGCCTTCCTCTAACTTTTATTACACTTCGTTTTTTTTTTTTCTTTTTGGGGGGTCTATCTTCCTTGCTGTCTCTGTGGGGTGTGGTGTACCATAAACCTGTCACACACAGAGACACACACACACACACACACACACACACTATGAGGGAAAATAGCCCACTGAGATCTTTTTAATCTAAGATCAAAGGAAGATCCACAGGATGAGAATGTAAGCAGTCCTACAGAAAGATCTCCAGTCATTTAGCTTTAACAACGTCCTGATATCTCACCACATACGGAGCTCACAGTAAAGTTACAACATAAAATCATACTTGAAATCCGCTGTTCACAGTTATCAGAGGGAACATTTCAATATGCCTTTGATACAAAAAAAATGGAACTAAGAAATAAGGCCAATTTAAGATGCACCATGTCGAAAAAGACCAGGCCCGATGGGCTATCACAAATACCCGGCGATGTGAAATGCGTGCGCTGCAGAGTTCACCGGATGTGAGCGTAAACCACGCGTGCCCAATTACAGCTCCGCCGCCAAACGCCGTTCCAGTCTCATCGTTAATGCAACACCCATCAGTCTAGCCCTCCATCCCCACGAAACCCTCCAGTATTTTCTCTAGCTGTGTGTTATGCATATATTCATGTGCATTTCCTCTGCTCCACTAAATGTCACTGTAAATGTCTTTTCTCTTCTAATGAATGCATTTTCATCTTTGTTTTATTTCCTTCTCCTGCAAATTCATGTATTCCTCATTTCGCAAAAGAGGATGAATTACAATTGCCGAAGCTCATCTGACTGTTATGTTCCTTCCTCCCTCTCTCTCTCTCTCTCCCTTTCTCTCTCTTTCTCTCGTAATGAACAACTTCGGATTGAGTTTGCCTATTTCAAATCACACCTAGTTTCCCCTCAACTGAAGGCTCTGCAGAGGTACAATGCCAGTGCTAAAACACCGGTACCTCTGGCCCAGCCTCTGTGTAGTGTTGCATAAGGGTTAGGAACATTTTTATCTGTGGTTCCTCTGCAGGTATCACTGTACATGGCTAATGCAGTGAAAGCCTCCCAGAAAACCTCTCCACAATGACTTATACCTATTAAAGGAGCAATGGGAGATGGAGGCCTTCTCACTGATGTCTTGGGCTGAGTTATTCAAACCATCAGCTGTGGGACCCTTGCTGAAGTTAATGTATCCTACGTGATTGGAACATGTCGCAGAGAGAAATCCTTTGATCAGTCACAAAAAGTTTTGTTGTTATTGATTAGAATGTAACCAGGCGTTATAACAGAGAACACACACACTCAAACGTACTGTACACACAAAAGAACATGCAAAAAGACCCTCACGAAAGATGTTCCAGCTATACTTTCAGGATGAGTTATGTCTAGCGCTGACTCAACCCCATTACCTCATTCCAGAAAATTATGTTTATATTTATTAGCAACTTGTGTTTTTATTCATGCTTTTACTTCACCATTTTTTAATATTTATTACTCTTTCTAGCTGGTTTCTTGCTTCTTGTTTCTTGTCTTGCCATGTATTGCATATTGAGAGGCAAAAAAGTCCTTGGCCAATAAAAAACAAACAAGTGGCATCTGCAATGAGCGTGACCCTATGTACTGGACCATGTAGTACGTAACTCAAAACAAGCCCCTTTACGCCCTGCAGAAACAGAGAGAGACGGTTGGAAACAAAATAACAGTCTTGTTTGTGGGTACATGCGTGATGCAAACAGACTTTCTGATTAGTAGGTAAGAGCCCTGTTTTTTTAAAGTTAATGGTGCACATCCAACTCCACAGAATTAACATTTCAAAAAGAAAACTTATATTTAAATGTTTGTAGTGGTTTAGAAATGTCAACTTCAGTGGTTAGATATGGCGGAAGGTCAAGTTCTTAAATGGCAGCTACCACATGTTACACATTTGACTGTCAGCTGTGTGTGTGTGTGTGTGTGCGTGTGTGTGTGTGTGTGTGTGTGTGTGTGTACATGTGCGTGTTTGCGTGTGTTTATGCTTTACAGTGCTATTTAAATTGGATAACATGGTCATATTGAAAGCTCTCAGTGGTAAATCTTGCTTTATTAATGCTTAGAGGTCCAATAGCTAATTGGAAAAAGACTACACCAGCTGAATCCATAAACTGGTTGCAGTATATCCTTGAGTGATATGACATCAGGACTGGCATCCTGCACCCCGTCATTTGAGGGCAGTCTGAGAATATCTACACTTTATAGAGAAGTTGCAATCGGAAAAATAACTAGCCTTCTGAATGGGTGGCCCCGAGCCTGCTGCCACTTCACTTTTCAAAAACTGTGCGTTACAATTTATGGACTTTTTCTCCTTTTGTGCTAATTCATTATTTGATAAATGCATTTATTTATTAGTTGATTTATCAGCCATGTACTGAACAAATTAGCTTTTCTTTTTGGTGCTCCTGTTAACACAGGAAGAGACGGCACTAACAAAACCAACCAGACAATTGCCTTGGGAGCTGGAGAAAATATTTTTGCCTTTGCTCAGAACTAATTATTATAAGGAATGTATTAAAGATTATTGTGAATACAATGGAACAAATCCTTTAAATTGGTATGTCATTGTACCTTCACAATCCTCAATATAGTTGAGGCAGTTGTCACCCCCTCTGAAATTCTTCAGTCCTATTGTGCATACGCCTTGTTTTCAAAAAGACACCAAGTCTGGTTTATGTTTCTCTAATGGAGGAGTGCTCTTACATGGAGTGCTATCTATGAGCAGATAAAATTACCAACAGTGTCTGTTTTAAAGTGATGCATTCTCATACTGAGGAAGTTCAACCATTTGCATGCGTCTGTGAAGCTCTAAATCAAGTGTTCCACTTTTATGCAACACCAAAAGATCATAAGTGAAAATCTCAGTTATGATGCTTGGAGTTGTACCTGAAGAAGAGTTTGTATCCAAATTACTTTGGCAAGTGGCATGCATTATGACATGACTTAAACTGATTTAAATAATTTAGAACCCACACACACACACACACACACACACACACACACACACACACACACACACACACACACACACACACACACACACACACACACACACCATGCTAGTTTACCATTCCGGGCAAACATATTTCTTTTATTAAAAAAGTATTGGTGATCCACTAATGATGTAGTAGAACCAGAATGAGCTGGCAATTGCATGCACCGGTGACGTCCTTGTTACAATTCAACTTTGACATCATTTTCAGCATCACCGCACCAACTCCACTCCACGTCTGTATTGCGCATAACATACATTTAACCTTGTGTCACCACATTTCACTGGGATTTAATTTATGGGTTCAGCTAAGATTTTTTGTTTGTTCCCATAACAATGCAGTGTCTCGCGAAAATGAAAGACCTCTTGTTTCTCGTGTTCCAGTAGTTCTCAACACCAACAGTAAGGTAAACATAACTGTGATTAACTTTATTTGCATTGTTATTTGTCGTTTCGAAACTTTCAATACAACCATCAAACTGTCACCATCAAACTGTCTTTCTCTACTCAAAATGGTGAAAGTTAGCGTGAACAGTACATTTATTTATTGTGTTTAACTGTAAATAATTTGTACTACCAAGGCAGTCTCACATTTATTTGATATGTCCTGCTGCTCATGACATTGTCTACATTTCCGTTCTAGTCAAATTTACTGGTATTCGAGTGGTTTATACCCTTTCCTAGTTCTGAAATAAAAATTCAACACAGAGTGTACCCTAGCTTGCCGTGACGTTCATTCTAAATGCATTTAAAATCACTTTGGAGACGTTTCGGACATCGCCTACGGGGAAAATCGCAAAACTCCCACCAAAGATGAGCGCGTCTCTAGAGCAGTTCCTCCTGTCAGTTCGATTCATTCTCTCTTATTGAAATCGTCTAAGGTAGCGATTATTTCCATTGCAGAACAGATAACGCGCTTAGTTTATATTCTCTTCGCCCAGTGTGATTTGCTCTCCCGCGTTACTGAATTCGGTTAACCATCAGCAGGCCCGGCTGGTTTATCTATGTCTTGCGCGCTCCCTGTTGGGGGCTGTATCCAGGGCACTCGCAGAACTCAGACCTTGTCTGTTGCTTTCGTTCTGAAGAACAGCCCTGGTGAGCCAAGAATTCACTAAATAAAAACATGCCTTTGCTATTGGAATTCTGGGGTAGGGTGCGGTATGTTTATTGAAACATATTAATGACAGTTAGTTAGTTGATGAAGTTTAAAATCAGTCATAAATGTGTCTTGGAACTGTTATTTCACAGCTTAAGCTGTGCAGTTATTATTAATTAATTATTAGAATGCCAGCTAACAAAGGCTGGTCATTTGTTTTATACTAAAAATGTTGTTTGAAGTTTTGAACTAAATATTTGTACATAAAGAAATGTTTAAAGTTTTTGCCTATATAGAATTACGTATTGTTTTCCCACGAAAACTGTGCCACATTGTGCGTTATTACTAAATGCAATCTGTCCCGTCTTCCACACTGAGCCTATTTTAATATAGCTAAAACGTCAGTAATTTCTTCATTTATTTCTGATTCGTCTGCTTCTTGTTGTTCATTGAAACGAATGTGTTTATTAGACAATCGGACCTACATTGTAATAGGCTAATATAGATGCAATGCGTTTCCGAAGGAGATATGAATGAATTAGCCTACTACAGTAGTAGCCTGTAGTCTTTTATAAAGTAAGAGTGTCCTGCACTTAATCCACGTGTTTTGTATATCAGTGCACACTGATTTAACCATTGTTAATCGTCGAATTGTGGTGAAAATGCATACCATGTTTAGTTGATGCTTTTTATCCCGCTGGCGTGATATTTCACGACTCAGAGTTGGTATTTTCTATGTGCAATGACAATGGATCATTATCACAAAAATGCTAGAAACGAGAGCGTGGTGACAGAAGTCCTCTTCCGTACGCCGTCGACTCGTGTTTTATCAGGTTACCTATCTGTAACGTTATCAGGCATTTGCTGATATCTGTTCGACAAACCCCATGTCAAATGTGGCTAGCTGTGGGAAGCCCTGACTGGACGGGCGTGAGGCTGAGCATTAACCAACGTCTTCCTGTCTTCAGCGTTAGCCTGCACATTCAAAGCGGGGACGCGTAGAGGGAGAGAACTTAATTCAATTCTGAGGAGGAAGGATCGACTGTCCTCTTCATTTTTACCTCCTCCTACCGACCGTTTTGACTGACTGTTTCCTTCGCCCGCCCCGCGCTTTCTCGAAGTTCGAAGCCGTGTCTTTCAGCAGACCCGTGTTTGATCTGATTGTGGTGAGCTGGTTGTCCCGGTCTCCTGGAAGCGGCTGCAGCATCATCGGCAGCAGCTGTTCGGTTTGCGCCGAGCGGCACTTCGAATTTGTGCTGCCTGACACTGGTAGTCTGAGGAGAAGATTTGAGGAAGCAAACGGGATTGACTTCGCTGTATGTTCCAAATACATATCCTGTGTTCGATTTTAGGTGTAGCGTACATAATTCACAAAGGTGCTCATCCTAGTGATTGTAGGTTAACGTCCCGTCTGGTAAAATCGGTGAATGTGATATCCACTTCGTACTGACAAGATTGGATGTATATTTGTGGATCCTCAAGAAACAGGTGACTATTTTTTATTATCTTTATTTGGAATGAATGGACGCGCGTATTAGGCTGGTTGACGCTTCAGGTCTTTGTCAGTCCAATGAACACAGTGCGTAAAAGTGGATATTGTCATTTACACATTTTTTTGTCATCGATTCTTTTCAACCTCTCAAGCAAAACATTTGGACGAACCATTGTACATTTTAGAATAGCATTTTTGAAACATGTCTATGAAATAGAAATGATAGTTGTTTATCGATATGTAGCAGACATGCCTTAAATGGTATTTGTTTTGGCTTTGATATATGCGAATTTTTATGTTTTGTTGGTAAATTGTCATTTTTGTTAAACTGTTAGAGTTACAGCATGTCCATCGGTTTGAACCGAGCAGTTAACACTGTCTCTGGGTGCGTATGTGCAATGCATAGACGAGAGGCTCTGGATGTACTGCCAATATTGTAGAGCAGTATACACGTACGCGCAAACTCATTTCAACATGAACTCATCTCACAAGTGAAATATACTGAATCAACTATAACGTTTGTCATATGTAAGGTTAATTACATACTCAATTCAATATACAATAAAGTTAACCAATATATAGGAAATTATTTAACAGCATTCCCTGTTGCGTAAAATAGAACGTTCTTCAGAATTCAGTTTGTACTACACATAATACATATAACATCGAGGAATGATGTGGATAAGCCTGTTCTGACAAATATGCTTTAAATAGAAAAAGGGCATTTGGCAGAAAGTGATTCTCGTTCAAAGTCGCCGCTCGATTGATGGTGGCCTGCTTTGTTGATTAGCAAGTTTAGTGACATGCGGTAGCTAGTCACAGCCCTCCTCAGTGCGTGAACAGAGGGCGTGTGCGCCTGTGTCCTGTCACTCGCATATCTGCCTGAGACGAGCGAGAGCGGATCCAAGCCTTAAAGCAGTAGCAACTGTTTCTCCTCACTCAATGGGAGTACCCAGGTCAATGTGGCATATTACAATCAAACCAATCGATAGACCCTCTGAGATTTCTAGCTTCAGCAGCCGAGCCAGTGGTCCACAGCAAAGAAGAAAAGTAATTGTAATCAAGGGGAATATCGCTTGTTTTAAATCCTTCTAGAGGTAATGCCGCTCTACTGATGTTTGTATTACTAACTCGTGTCTTGTCAGATTTGAGACTGTGCAGGACGACAGAGACAACGCGATCTTGATTTGCTAATCTGTCCACTTTTAAAGTGAAACATCGCTTAGTCTCAATATTTCTTCTTCATTCTTGACAGCAAAGGATTACGTCTGCCCAGTCATCGTTTTTGAGGAGTTTTTTGAAGCGGGAGTTATTTTTCTCTTCTTTTTTACTGGCTCAGACTTCTCTACGAGGAAATGGCAACGCCAGCGCCAGGGAGAGGAACGGGATTGGAAAAGGAGAGAGGAAATCAGAGCTAAATGACAGGATGCAGGCGACCTTAGACACATAAAGACGAATTTCTACAACGAAAAGACATTTATTCTTTAATAATTTCTGTTCTTAAGTCAAACAAGAAGAATACAATCCACTAGACATCAACGTGGAGTTTCGTTTTCTTTTCTGATTTTATTTTTTCTCACAATACAAGGATGCATTGTGGATTAGCTCTGGTCCTCTTGTCTGGAATCTTCTTCATTGCCAGGGCTTTCAAAAATGGTGAGTGACAACTGATATCCATTGTTGTGTTTTAAAGTTTTTTTTTTTTTTGCAACCGCGGACACGCAAATGTGACTGAAGATTGCCATTCGCTGGCTATTCACCTGACCATCTTCCACCAAAGAATGCCGCTTAGTTACTCCCTGAAGCCCGCTGCATCCGATTTAAATTCCAGTTGTTTTTTAAACTTTTCACCCATAGAATCAAATTTGATTAATCATGGTTTGGTAAAACATGATTAGCAGTGATTAGCCGTGTTTTCTTGTTTCAGGTTTAGTTTGTGTATGCTTTCTATTGTATCTCGCAGTGAGAGATAGACATTAGCTAAACATTTCCAACATTCCTCAAGAATTTTTAATTTCAGAAGATATGTTTACCCAAACATGCATAATTTAACATGAATCATTATAAAACAGGATTATAAACATCATTTGTTGGGCTGTATCATTTCCATATGATTATAAACATAAACCGTGACAGAAATATTTTCAGAAATGTAGAAATGCATTAATGCACCTTAAAAACAATTATTCTAAACTGTGGACATCAGGTATATTTGGCAAAATAACTTACATTTTCCTGCTCGGAAGCTTTTTTATATCTGTCTAGGGGCCCAACACCAGTATCATCGGGCAAGCTGATGTTTTCAGTTCGCGTTTTTCATTGATTGTTTTGGGTAAGATTATACTCTTGAGGTGTCGTGTCTCCCAGGTCCGTGCTGTGTCAGATGCCTATGTTAACTAAGGCTATCGGGCCCACAAGTCGCCGCAAAGGACATTAACCTTGTCCCATGCTTCTCCTGCGCTCTCTCCGAGCCTCTCTCAGTTCACGCCGCTGCCTGCTGAATTCATTCATTATTCGAGCCGGGGATAATGGTTCTCTCGGTCATTGTAAGTTGTTCCTCTGAACTGTTGGTGATACTTCACAGAGCCGAGGATTTAATGCTTAATGTCATGTCATTTTGAAAAGGATGGCCAACCTTAAAATTTAAAGTAAAGTGACAGAGGTTAATAGTTTAATTACTGAAAGAATGTGCACCCTTGCCTTTTCCTTGTGATTTTATAATATCCTTAAGTAAAGGATAATAACGACGAGCTCCTTTTAATCTTAAAGCCTTTTGATTCGTAATTGACTGGATATTCATCGTTTTAAAGCCCTGTAGTCCAACTGTGATGTAAAGAAGAAAATGTATACATAAATGTTTGTAGTTTTGAGAAATTATGCATTTTTGAGTGAACTGAGTCAGAGAAGACGGAAGACTTAACAAGAGAGGTTACCTTTAGTGTTTCACGTCTATTCGGAAATATCGTGTTGCCTAACTTGATGTTTTTAAGTTTGATTATCCATTATTTCCTGGAAACATTTTAATTTCCCAATGCCTGAATAACTGGAGTACAATATGGGGTTGTAGCAGTCAACTTTCTAATGACAGTTGAAAGCATAAAACGTACGACATTTGACACTGGACTTTGAATCAGTCAAGTGAATCGCTGCATTTTTAATTTTGTAGACTACTTATCAATATATCTTTTGGTTGTTTAATTGAAAACCATGATATAGTTCGGATTTAATTATGAAGTTCTCTATTAGGTTAATTTTGATATAGTAATACTTATATTAATTATTGACCGACTAGAGAGACTTACAGATTGTGTATACCCAGTTGTACTCTGTCTATTTATTTATGAATTTATTTATTTATTTTAGAGTTATTTTCTTGTTATTGTGTCATGCTTGCAATTGTGCTGGCCAGCTTAGCCATGTCTCATAGCCATGAGCCCGTCACAGTCTACACGTTTGCCGAAAGCCTTAACCGTGTCACCATGATTTTTGAGACATGGACAGAATACTAACCCCCTTAGACCCAAAGCTTTTTTCAAACCCTGTCATTCCTCGACGCAGGTGAAAAGCAACGCGATTGCTTCTAAAAAATCCTATACTCAAACCCCATACTATGTTCTGTATTATAATGTTTAAGACATTGGCTTAATTCTGGCACAAATTATAACTTAATCATGTCCATTGTGTTCATACAACTTGGTAAACAAATCTCCCTATTACGTTCCAAGTCCTTTAGCCTACATTGTTGAGTTTCAGGTAGATGTGTCCTGATCTTTTTGATATGTGTAGAAGTACTTAAGTCTTGTTAATGGCTTTTAACGAATTCTGTTTTGTTTTGTCTTTACAAATTTACAGATAAGTGTGGAGATAACATCAGAATCACAGACGCTAATTATCTCACCTCACCTGGCTATCCAACCACATATTCTCCGTCTCAGAAGTGCGTGTGGGTGATTACAGCGCCTGCACCGCACCAGAGAATTTTAATCAACTTCAACCCTCACTTCGATCTGGAGGACAGAGAGTGCAAGTGAGTATGTGGTCTTGCTGTAATTTTGCGTGAAACTGCGCCATCTGCTGGCCGTGAATATGTTTGCATAGGGAAGACGTGGTAACTGCATTATTATTTAATTGGTTTGAGTGTATTTGTAATATTTCACTGCTTTACAGACAAGGGTTTAGATTAATAAGATAATAAGCATATTTAACCGTCCATTTTTTCAAGCTACTTTTAAAGCACAGTCTTTCATTTTTCTTATTTGGCAAGCTTTTCTATGACTTCAAGAAGGTTCAGAAGTTCCAGTTTGTGTGCCTTGATGATTTTTTTTATAATCTCTAAGAGATCACACAAATGTGGTACCTAATTCTTCCATTCTTGCTCTGTGTCTGTTTCTTTTTGATATAAATGTTTGCATTTGGTGTAAAGAGCAGGTTTTGGGTTTTTTTTTGCCAGGATGTGAGAGTTTCACAACTTGCTTGGAGTACTTGGTCATGTTTACAGGGCTCTAGATTAACAGTCATGCCATGTCCTGTCTGGGGGAAGGGGGGGTGGGGGTGTTCTGGAGGTGTGGCTTGGCCCAAGGTCCCATGTTGTTCAGTGACTGTAAAGCAAGCATGCCTTCAGTCTCTGGCATAGGGAGCTAGGACATGTGCTTTGCTACAGAGAATATTCCAACAAAATTCACCCCCCACAAACACACACACTCACACACACAACCACACACAATCACACTCTCACTCTCTCATACACACACACACACATACACTCATACAAACACACAGTCCATCCTCATCTCCGCACCCTTCGCATTCACATTATAATACATGTAATTTGCACTTTTTTACTAAGGTTCTTGCTGTTTCATAGCTACAAACTATTTGTAATTTATGGCCCTGGTGACTAGCTCTGTCTAGCTGGAGGGGGTTCTCCACTACTAGTGGATAAGATTTCATCTCTGAGGGACTAATAAAATGTTTTTGGGACCCAAGGATACTGTAAAAACATTGCAAAGTGGATGTGTGTGACAGGAAACAATACATTTTTCTAATAGACTAAGGCAGGAATGTATTTCCTGTGTAAAAATTGAAGTCGCTAACAAAATACTGTACCTTCTCTTGACGTTCCAGGCATACTATAAACTTCACAAATGGATTTTGTATGAATTACTGTGCCAATATCATTCTCAGATCACTCAATGTAAATCTTCTGGTGGAAAGTGGTGTTCTCGCTGCTTTTTCCATGTCGTTTTGGTTTGCAAATTGTGCTTATTTTGTTTGGAAGGAGCCCAAAAGTGAGCAATGGCAATTATGAGGCTACGGGTCATAAACTGCAGGTTATTGCACCAACAGTCTGACCTGGAGGGGTACCAGGGAAATACAGGCATTTTATCACAGCCAAAACTATTACAGCTGTTTGCATGCATTTTAGCATGGGACCCAAGTTTAGTTGGGCCTCTTAAAAGGCCTCTTCCAGTCAATGTTATGTCCTTATTCTCTTAAAAGTTAAAAAAAGAGGCAAGGAACAGTGACGCAGTAGTTCACGGAACTAGCTGGAAAAGCCCTGCTTTCTTATTTCCCCTCTACATCCTGTTTGTAAATATTCAATAACATATATCAGGGTGCATGGAACATTGTTTTAAGAGGAAGTACAAAAATTTTAGGTGCCAGGGTATGAATACTCATACTTTTGTTAAAATGTAGATTTTGTGGCTTGGTTCATTGTGTAACACCATTTTCAAACCACAGAGTGTGCCATATGAGCTGGAAAATACCCAAATGAGTCCAGTAGACTTTTAATATATGAAACTATATCACTAGAATTTGAATGGAGAATTGTCTAAAACTTTAAGTCCAGTCAGTATTTTGCCACCAAATGTTCCAGAAGGAAAAGTGGTAAACACTGAAAGAGACTGTCTCAGATCTAGATTATACCAGATTATGCAGTTGGTTGGAAGATAAGAAATACAAACATCTGAAGACGTCAGCCTTGATTCAACCAGAATTTGGCCTAAAATCAGACATCAATAAATGCAAGTGTTATTTTTCCTCTCACCACAGTCACTCACAGTAAAATTCGATGGCCCTCAAACAAACTCACCAAACTGTGTTTATGAATAAAAACAAAACAATGTCACAACTGCATTTGTTTTCCAAAGTCAAGGACAAATGCTGATTGAATGTAGGTGATCATTCAGGGTGAAACATCTGCGTTAGCTGACTGATGAGGAGGAGGAGGAGGAGGAGGAGGGGACATGCTGTACTGTCATTGGTTAGCTTAGCCCATCAGTCCAATCAGCAGTACAGCAATCAGATGTCCAGAGGATGCCTTGCCTCTCGTTAAAGTTATTCAGATGACAGAAATTGCCGATGGCCAGAATTCCTTCTTTACAGGACTTTGGGGAAAAGCACCGTTCGTGCCTTAGTGCGCTGCCTGCAATTGAATTAGTGGCAAATGGAACACACATGGTCCATATGCAGTGAAACGTAGCTCCCATTAGCAAACCAAACAAGAGGCACTCAAAAGCCACTTGTAGGACAAGTCAGGACTCAGTTCACCTCTCTGGCTTCATTTGTGCTGTGACGCTTCTGTTTGGGAGATATTTGGCTCGGATCAAAGAGAGAAGGGAGGGGGAAAAAAATCCCATTAGAGGACACAGTTAAAGCAATCTTGAAGTCAGAGTTTGCTTGTGTTTATTTTTCAAGCTCTGCTAAGAACTTTCAGGCCACTGCTCCGTCCCACACTGCCCCGCTCAGAAGCCTAACAAAGTTAGAGAGGAGGTCCGCAGATAAGGGACATATCTGAGCTCAGTGTTTTTCAGAAAGTCCTAGCCCAAATGAACCATCTCCTATGCGCAAATGAACAAAACATAAATTACCTCAATAGACCTTTTGTATTGCTATGTTACGGCTGAAATTGAAGCCACCCGAAGGATAAGCATGCTAAAACGGACATTATTTTTCATGAATCGTGGATGTTTTCTCCTTTATGATTAAGCGCATTACAATAGACCATATTTGGACATGGACCCGTTAATTAATTTATGTTTCAGTCTACGCTGAAGACTGCTTCTAAGAAAGTCTTCTCATATTAAATAATGCGCATGTTACGGAATTTCCCTGAGACCGACTTTGGAGTAAACACACTATGCTAGTAATACTCTGCTGTTGTGGCCATTGTTGTTGTTTTCCTTAAATCCCGTTTCAGAATCCATATTTTTGCTGACAGGCCTTGACAGCGGCATGCATTATTGATGGTGCGTCAGGAATTGCTGACTAAACAGAATGCCGGGGCCTGTGTTCGGCCAGCCGGGGTAGAGTCGCTTTGTAGTAGTGAAGGGAGCAGTGGCTTCTGTAAGGGTGGAGAGGCTGAGGTAGGCTCGGCTCTGGCTCATGCTGCTCGCTCTTCTCCCTCTCCCCCACAGCCGTGCAGGGGGGGCACAGGGTCCAGTGTAGCGGACCCCCCATGGAGCTGGTCAGGCAGTGGGGTGTGTTAGTGGGGATGTGCCACTGGTGTAATTGGGGGCAATAGTAAACCCACTAAAATAATTGGATCAGCAATCTCCCCCTACCTTATATTTAAGATGGGACCAACCCATGGAACCTCGAGAGAATCTTGTGCTCTTTACAGTGAAAGCAGACAGCAACCACAGTGAGCAGAGACAGTACTCAGCCCCCCAGCCCGGTCTCAGCCCCCTCCCCCCCCCCACCTCACACCTCCAGGCATGAATTACAGATCCTGGGACCCAACCCCCCTTCCCCCCCGGGTGTCCAAATGAATTGGGCTGTGCTGCCATAACGGCCGTTATCATCAAAGCTGACGATATCCGTGCAAGCCGGACTGGTTGCCATGGTTAATCAGTGCATGCCACGGTTAGGTGCAGTCAGAGTTTATTTAGAAGGTGCTAGAACACTGAGGGCATGCCACCAACACCACCCCCTCCCACTCCCACCCCCACTCCCACTCCCCCCACCCCCACTCCTCCCACTCCTTAGCAGGTTGGTGGGGGGTCCCCGGCCAGAGGCAGTTTGCTGGCTGCATGGTTTCTTTGGGTTGCTGAGTAGGACCATTCAGGGTGAAATACCAACATAGAGATAAAAGGCTGATCTGAGGAGGATGGCATGGTGTGGGAGGTGTGTGTGTGTGTGTGTGTGTGTGTGTGTGTGTGTTGGGGGGGGTCCTGGACCGGCCTGGCACAGCCATAACTCTGCCTCAGTCCAGGGGCTCAATCTTTCCCAGAATCCTCCGCAGGTCTGCCCAGAGAGATGCGGTCGGGCGGTGATCGTACATCAGTTGCTGACACTCAGGAAAATAAACACACCAGGGCAGCGGGCTGCTTTTGTACTCCTGCCCCATAACCTTTATAAAAACAAAAGCAGCAGCCTTTTATGGTTCGGCCCAAGGGTCTGAGAAAGAACACAGCGCTGTACGGATTGCCTTATAAATGAAAACAGTGTCTGTGCTTGTCCATTTATTTATGCTGCATCATTGAAGAACTGAATCCTTGTCCGATGAAATGGCAAGTGGTTAAGTATGACTACTTCTGACCGCTATACATGCTGACAAAGTATCTATAATTGTTGTGAGTGGTGGTTAGAGGTCCGTGCCAGACATCGGTCTCGTTTGAAAACACCACTTGTCCAGAACCAGTACATCCAAAATTATTTGCCCTTCCATGGCAACGCGGTCAGAATGTGCCCAAGTTTAGTGAATTACTATTCTACAAAGAAAGCAGTCAATTAAACCGCGGGCAAACTTTCTGGTATTGTTCAAAGCAATTTGCTGTAATGGAAATTGTAGAGCCCATTTCCCCAAATTATCCCAAATCGAGTTTGTTCTGGGTGTTTTAACTTTCCTGCGGACACAAAAGAGATAAAGGCGGAGGAGGGGGATAGTGGCAGCCCCCACGTATTTACACAGTGGCGGCATCGACTGGCGTTATGTGGCCAGCGGCATTTGGGCTTAGTCAGCGCTGAAATATTCCCTCACAAAAAGAGCGGCGTCACAAGACCCGGTCTATCTCTCTTCTCGGAGAGTCATGTGAAACATCACGCACTGAGAATTTAGCTGCGTCGCTCGGATCCTATTAAAGAATGAGTGGGAGTAGCAGAGAGTAGGAGAGATGTTTTATTGTACACAGCGTACTATATGCCATTTTGCTCTCTCTGTCTCTGTCTCCTTCTCTCTCTCTATCTCTTTCTCTCTGTCTCTCTCCCTCTTTCTTTCGCTCTGTCTCTATCTCTCTCTCTTTCTCACTGTCTCTCTCACTCCCTCTTTCTTTCTCGCTGTCTCTCTCACTCCCTCTTTCTTTTGCTCTGTCTCTATCTCTCTCTCTTTCTCCCTCTCTCTTTCTCGCTGTCTCTCTCTCTCTCCCTCCCTCTATCTCTCTTTCTCCCCCTTTCTCTCCCGGGCTGGTGCCGGAGGAGAAGGAGCCCGGTTGATAGCGGTTTTAAGTGGGGCGCGTGCCGGGCGGGGGTTGCTGGAGAGCGTTCACCTTGGCCGCGCTGGAAGGGCAGCCTGATTGAAAAGCTTCTTGCGGTGACATCTGCCTTCCTCCCCGCTGCTCTGTCATACGCTTGATTCATATGTGCCCGGCTCACACATTCGCGCCACTCTTTTACCCCGCATGTGGTGTCAGGGGTGTGGGGGGTTGGGGGGGTGGGGGGTGGAGGCAGAGGGGGGGGTTGGCAGCTGGGGTGGAGAAAGTTTGGAAATAAGACGCAGAATGATATCACCAGCGCTGATGAATTTAGAGCATTCAGACTGAGTCCGGTGGGAGCAGGCTGCCAACTGTTCACGCAATGATGAACATTCCTCATCTTTTGTGCAGTTTCTGCTAAGAACTCTTTTTTTTCCTCATCACAGCCCATAGCATTTGATGGTACAATCTAGAAGTTTCCAATTAACCGTGATGGTGTCTAAATTGCCGAGGTATCGCTGCGCATAATTTGCTCGTATTCTCAGGCTCTTGACCGGGTTTTTTCTCTTCTTCATTGTGGAGCGTTTGATTCTTTGGGGACGACATTGGAAAGAGCCAGCCTCACAGTGCTCAATCTGGACAGTGATCTGTAGACTGCTGCAGAAAGTGATTCTAGCTTTCCTCCCAATTTAGCTGAAAAGCATAAAACACTGGAGTCCTAATTGAATTGTGTGTTCTGTTCCAGCAGCTCTGGCGCTTGAATCCCTCCTTTCATTTGCCATAGTATCAGTAACAGTTTTTTCTGTTTGTTTTGTTTTATGTAGCTCGGGGTTATGCTGCTTGGCCTTTGAACATGATTTTTTTTTTTTTGAGAGCGATAGAGAAAGAAAAGTTCCTTATGAAACAACAAAAGGGAAATAAGTGTGAGGGTAATTGCAGTACATGACCAGAGAAGGAAAAACCCTGTCAGATTAGCTAAATTCCTCAGGATGCCTTTTCCCATCCCATTTGGGATGAGAAAAGATGAAGAGCAAAAAAAAAAAAAGAAAGAAAGAATGAGAGAAAAGCCAGTTTTAATTGATGTGGCCGGTTGGAGTTTTAATGTGCCGCGCCTGTCCGTGCCAGCATGTTTAGTTTCGTGTCGTGCTTCAGAACAGGGCCGTGGGTTTGATTGATGCGCTGTGCTTCGCCATGACCCACATGTCGCCAGAGCCACTCTGAAACCAGCGCACTCGCTAGACCGATCCCCTTTCCTGCTGCGTTTTTTTTAACGTGTCCCAAAACAAAAACGGAAACAAAAAAAGAGACAGAGAACCAAAACAAAGACCATATTTTTAGTCAGCATGGTTGTGTTTTGTGGTCAGGCTCTTGGATAGCCGATTATATCACTGCGGAGTGTTTTGTTGTTGTTTCTCCCGTCAGCCAGTTCTCCTCGCTCTCTTCCCTCTGCACTTGAGGTTGACTGCAGCCGGTGTCAAGAAGACAGTGATTGATGGGGACGAGTGGACCCTCTCTGATTCAGTTAGCGGGACCGCACAGTCCCTGGCTCTGTGGCTTTAGGGTTTTTTTTTTAATCCCCTCCTGCTTGGATCAGACTGGCTGAATCAGTTATTCTGGGCCACATTTTTTCACGCTGTCATTAGTCTCACCTTATTAACTACAATGGCAGGTCAGTTGTGAATGTAAACACCCCCCCTCCCCCGACTCCCCAAAAATATCACACACATGATAGGAGATCTCCTGGTGAAATGCCCTGAGACCTAGAGCGTCACTTTCAACCCCCCGCCCCCTTTTGGCCCCCCCACAGGGGCTGAGAGAGTCCCGTCTCCTTAGCCCCCCGTAAACAGGCCTCGGGTGTGAGCCTGTCAGAATGCGCAGGCAGCTAATTACGGGACAGCCTGGATTCCACTTGGCGCTTGGAAGAGGAGCCATTGGAATGGGTAGGTCAGCCTGCCCTCCAGAAATTTGGCAGGAGCGCAGGCCATCAGCGCTTTGATCAGCCTGTGGCTCGCAGCCCCCCCCATTCCTCCGCCCCCATCCCCCCCCCCCACCCATGTCAGACCGCACCGGTTGCTCCAGAGCGATGCCCGTCCTTGGTGCTCAATACATCACTGTGTCAGGCAAACCGCAGAGAAGAAGAAAGCGCAGAAATAGCAATGGTGATACATACATATGATAAAAGCAGCTGTGTTAGGACCTCAGACAGGGTGGGCGTTATCAGCATGATCAGTCAGATACTGGAAACAGTCTGCTATCACTTTGAGCTGCTTGATAATTGCCTGATATAATCTGTAATAGTCACAGACATAACTCAGAGCAGTCCGATAATTTAGAAAACATATTTATGTAGTCTGGAGCCGTATGATATTATTGATAACAGCTTGATATCTTTTGGAACAACCTGATGTATTTGAGAGAAAAAAAAGATTGATCTAATCTGGAATACACTGATGTAATTGAGAACAGTCTATCCTTCATAGCAGATTGATATAGTCTGGAATAGCCTGATAACATTAAGATCCATTTAATCTTGCCACAAATTGTTTGATATGTCTGAAACAGCCAGATATTATTGGGAACAGTCTTGATATATTTGGCCTAATGTCATGGGGAAAGCTTAAACATATGTGGTAATGTTCGGAAGAATAAGGAGTCCTATGGAGTCCCTCTCTGGAAATACATCACATAATTGGAGCAAAGAATATTTAAGTACTTTGAAGCACTCAAACTTCCTTTCTCTCCTTGTTGGATTAGACATTATGGAGCAGTGGTCCACGCTCCTGGTCTTGGATGGCCGCAGGGCACGCTGCTTTTCCATTGTTTGTCAACCTGTTGTTGCTCAGTTAGCTCACCTCACCTAGTTACCTGGGTCAGAACCCGCAAGGGCATTTCAGATAAAAACGGGCATCGCCGCCGCTTTGCCGGAAACCTGTGGTGAGGACCGTTTGCAGACATCCTATTGTAGTTGACTGTGTGTGGCTCTACAACTTGTAGCCAGCTGCACAGCTGACCCGGTCAAAGAGAGCAGAGGCCAGACCCTCCGCACCCCCCCTCCTCGCCTCCCACACACACACATACACACACACAGTGTGCTCCTGTCTCTAATTGAATCGGCCCCCCCAGTTCAGTTGCTACTGCCCCACAGCCCCCAGGTCCCCCTCCAGCCAATGTGGAGCCCAGATAAAAGAACCCCGGGGACAGCTATGAGAGAAGGGCCTGAATAGAGACCACTGCGTTATTCATGTTGTCACCCATTAGTCCATCTCTGCTCTGTCTCTCTGAGACTGGGGGGGGGGGGAGCAGCACCCTAGGGCTTTACCTCTGGGTGACCCCTATCCTGTCCTCAGGGGCATTGAATAAACAGCTCATTAAGCACAGGGGGCTATGTATTGCACTAGGGCAAATAAATTGGCTCCATAGTTTGTCATTGTCTTTGTTTGTTGTTGTATTTTTTTGTGGTTGTTGTTTTTTTTGTCCTTATCGTGTATGTTTTGTCTTGCCTGCCTGTAAATACGAAACCATAATACTAATTTTGTCCTGACAGAGGTCGGTATGTCATATACCCAGGTCATTTATTTATCTTTTATTCCGCTACTCACAGCTGATTCACAATATCATTTTGCCGTGTGTTTTTCTTTTGCTTTATTTTGGTTGACATTACGCTACACTTGTTCGTTCTTATCCTCATCAAAGTCAGCGGGACATATGTCCATATTATTTACCTTCATCTTCAAGTCCCGCTTTTTCCTTGTGTTGGTTCTTTTATCATCCTGTGCCTTGGCATGAACATATTGTACAATATATATAAACAGAATCAGCTATTTTTGTATTTACTAGCATGATGACCTACTGCTGAACCACCACTAAACGAGTAACCCTAGCTCAGAACCCATCTCTCTCTCCCTGGCTTAGTCTCCTCTGACACAACAGAGTGGGGCCCGTCTTCATTAAAAAGGACATGGCTCAATTTCTAATATTCAGGCCAAGAAGTGTGTGTGGGTGGGTTTGGCTGGGGGGGGGCTGGATTTGGATTGTTTGTTTAACGGAAGACGGTGTGTGTCTAATGGACCAAGACTGCTTTCACCCCCGACTGCTTAATCACCGTAACAACGCTGCTCAACCACAGTCGCTTGGAGCCGGAGGGGTGCCCTCTCGCTCTCCGGCCCCTGTAACTGCCACTCTCCCCTGGGGTCTGAGGTGGGACAAATGGTCTCTGCAACAGAGGAGTTCGACAAAGGCCCTGCTCCATCTTTTTCTTTCTCTTTCAGTTTCTTTCTTTTATCTGTCTTATCCGGACAGCTCTTGTAGCAGGTAAACCGCATGTGTGTGGGTTCAAGTGACAGAATACCAGAGGCAGGTGAAAACCCAATCATTTCAGTCCTTCACTTAAGTTCTGCAGCCTCAGACAGCTCTCTTAGCGATCCCACGTCCACGGCAAAGCCAGGGACAGCTTGTATACATTTCCTGACTATAAGACGTGTTAACATCAGATCAGAGTCTGGGGAATACCAGGGGCATATACATAGAAATGGGCCCCTGAAAAGCTTGTGTCTGTCGTTATTTATGAGCGCTTGTATGTTGTAAATGATTTTACCGCTGCCCCTGTGGAATAAAGTGTTTCATTTATGTAGTAAATGCATATTTCCATTCTGCCCTCGGCAATTTTCTAATTAAGCATAATTGCTCATTCCAGACTTATTTGTAATAACAGGATGTGCAATACACTGCAAGCGCTTCTTTGTCAGGCCCCAGCCCCCTTCTCTTCCCCCTCTCCTCTCTGAACACTTCTGCAATTTTCATTTCTTGTGTTTATTGTGAATTCTCAAAAGCCTTTAATGGAAGAAAGCAGATAAATATTTTTTTAATCGTTTGCGTAATGTGGCTTACATTTTCACACGGCCCATTTGTGTTGTTAGATATTTACCAAAAGACCTTGCCCCGAAGGGTGACAGCGGTGCCCAGCCGTGTTTGAACTGGCAGGGGTGAACATGACTCCGGCTCCCTGGCTGCTACACTGTGCCTCACTGCTGCCTGCCCGATAGCTGCATGATGATCACATTCTGTGCAGCTCAGACGAGGTTTCTGCAGCTGAAATAAACCTCTGGCCGTAGGCTGATAAGCTGGTAAAAAAAAAACAGACTGTTTGTTTGTGTGAAGTGAATGGGAGTGAGCTCCGAGGGCTGAAACTTGAGCACGCTCCGGTCTGCGTGGCGCATGGTTCATATGCCGGTCAGATGTCTCTTCAGATCTCTGTGCGGTCGGAGGATTTAAATACATTGTGATCAGTCTGCTCATTGCCATTCTGTCCTTTGACAGCTCCGACAAAATGCTCTGAAATCACTTTGAGCAGCTCCTCTCCATACTGACGGTGGATTTTTGAGTAACACTTTAAATTTGGTGCTGCAAAACCAAAATTGCTTTTAAGTTCATTATTAAATAGTTGATTAACTATTAATAGCCAGTTTATTAATTGATGTGCATGGGTCATTCATGCATTCCTTAACATCAGTAAGGACAGTCATCTGACCAGTTGATTTTGGCTACCACTGTGCCCTGCTCTCCTGCTGCCCATGCCAGATCATAGAGCACCGGGAAAGATACTGCCATTCTAAATCTGTTATGATCAACAGGGACCAGGCATGGTCACAGAGGCCATTGATATTTACTGATGTCCAAAACACATGAATAAATCATGAATAATGAAAACTATTTATGAATGAGTTTATTGGCATTTTTGTTTTGCTAAACCAAAACCAAAGGATTACCAGTTTTCAAATGTTAAGCCAAATATTGATCATAGTGTGACTCACCTGGGCTTTTTGTACATTTCCTTTCATGGCAAATTCCTCTGGTGTTGTTACTTAGTAACCAATCATACAACACTTCCTCTGTGATTACATGTGACCATTCTTGTTGCATTCTGTGATCCAGCAACAAACTCATATATAAACCATATATAGTGTGAATAATGCAAGGAAACCTCTTTTGGATCAGGGGGCTTACCGTAGGGGGAGGGGGGTACAGACTTCAGACAGAGCAGATGTGTGTCAGTCGAACATGCTTTTGATTGTGAGATGAATTTCCTTGGTAAGACATGTATCTGAGAGCCTCCTGTCGCTTACAAACAGAAGAGGCCTTTGTAGCCGTCCCTCCTTTTTATGCAGGAATGGCAGGCATAGCAGAGTCCCCACAGGCAGCGTCTCGCTCCGCCCGTCCTCACATTTCCTAATAAAAGATGATTGTGCGTCTGAAAAGAGAGCGAATCGGGCATAATTGGGTCTGAAAAAAAAAAAAAAAAAAAAAAAACTAAATTCGCTTAATGTGGGCTGTCCGGATTCGAGATCTCTCAGCAGCTTAATTAGAGTCCTAATGAACAGAGTCGTACTAATCCATCAATGCTGGCAGCAGTCTCCCAGCGCAGAAACATGTGTTTGACCCAAGTCCAGCAGAACCGAGATGAGATAACTGCATGCAGCTGAATGGGGCTTGGGCAGCTGCTCTGCTGGGCTGAGGTCCCGGCTCTCTGTGGCATAGTGACCCTTTTCCCTCACGGGCCTCTCAGAGTGGATCTGTTAGAAAACCCGAAATTCAGGGAAAATACCTGTTTCGATGAACCGAGAAGTCGATTAATCAACGTCCCGGCGGTCATCGACCTCGGCGTCTGCTCTGCTTATTCGCCTGAGCGCTTCGCCCATGGGGCTTGTTTTTTCTGAGGTCCCCAAGAAAATGTACATCGCAGAAGAAAAAGTCTTTACATTTTTACATTTCCATGTGCGTGATGGACGTTCATCAGTGGGTGTAAGATGGACAAAACCATGCCTTGCTCTCCTCAAAAAAGCCACAGGCAGACCATCGCAAAGTCAACACAGCCAATGGAGCCAGGCAGACCTGGAGCACAGGTTGTGTGCTCAATCATTCTGTTCTTTTTTTGTTCTTTGTGTGTGTTTGTGTGTGTGTGTTTTTTTTTTTTCTTCGTGGTTGAAAAAAAAAAAATTCCCATAATTGCGTGAGACATCCGCAAGCTTCTCATCCTGAGTGCTGCACCACATGCCTGAAATCACAAAGCTAAAAACTCTGTTAGGGACTGTTTTCATTTCAGACCACTTAATGCACTGACAGATTCAGCCTGTTCCTTCCTTGTCTGTCAGTGTGGCTGACGAGAGGTCATTACCGACCTGAGAATGGGCCGCGGGGTGGAAAACCATTATTTTTGGGGTGGGTTAATTAATGTCACATGTCGAAGGAAAGAGCTGCACATTTCAATGAGCTACGAGTCCCCTCCAGGCGTCCAAAAAAAAAAAAAACACGGTGATAAACTTGCACCGGCCTCGTACGTCTGGTAAGGATGTCATAGTTTGGCACTAAGTGGCAGTTTGTTGATGGTTAGGCCTACGTGACAGTACGATTAGGTGCGGATCCCTTGACAGCTGACGGCACCCCTTTCCGGTAAATTCTCCCAGGTCCCCCACTGCTTTCCCTGGGCCTTTTGTTTTGGCTCTCTGCTTTAATATGCTTTCCTAGCCCTGCAATGTTTTTGAAAGTATTAGGAGTGAGGTTTCTGGCTTGACAGTTTCAAGGGAAGGTCTGGAAGGAGGCCAGACCATAAGGTCTGTCCTACACATAGTTTTTTATTTCAGTTCCAAAAGCAGAAACCCAAAAAAATAATAATGCTGGAAAAAAGTACCCAGGTTACATTTGTTCCCCCTGAACTGTGTACTGATTAGTTTCATTTTTTCTCAAATACACTTCTTCCTGCTAACAATTGGGAAATTAATAAATATGCACATTCCATGCTACTCTAAATCTAAAAACTGTGCTTATCTTTGAAAGATGTGCATAATATCCACATTTTCTGGAAGATGAGCATGTGGTTGAGTCTTGACATTCAGTCTATTGTAAGATTGCACAGACAGGTCTGTTCTGTGTTGTGTGGTTTTGCACTGCAAACCTATGTTTATCTCTGACACTCAGACTGTCCAGGTCGCAGGTCACTGAAGTGAAATGTGCGTCTGCTTTATGCCTCTGACACAGTGAAGCCAAGGTCAGCGTTCTTCCCTTTCTGCATCGCCCTTTCCGCTTTTTTCATTACCGCTCAGGCTATGGCTTTAGTCTGACCTGTGAAAAGCAGAAGCGGTGTGCATGAGCCATGAGCAGTCAGGAGTAATGTCAGCAACAAGAGAGGCGTACAGTAGCACTGTGTCCGGCAGTGTGAAAAACTGGACCATCCGTGCTGTCTGAGCTAAAATTAACCAGCGAGGCGAGGTGGTGGGAAGTGAGCTCAGAGGAGAGGGTGGCGGGAGACAGAGGGAGAGACAGAGAGAGAGAGAGAGAGAGAGCATCTGGCCTGTGAATCCTTGCGCTGGCAGAAAGAGGGCTGACATGGTTGAGATTGCGCGGCTCAGCCGCCGCCCGGGTCTCCAAGGTTCCCCGTCGGCACTGGAAGAGAAACAGATCTCGCACGCATCTGTTAACGGTTCCGACTTTGTTAAACACTCCGGGCTGGATTAAACCGCAGGTGGCTGCCGAAATGGATTAGTAATGAATTTATTCAGTGACTCAGGGAGCTGAGGGAGAGTTTGGGAGGTGAACAAGCTGAAAACGACCCCGTAATGGCTTCCAGATGACAGGAGTACCTGTGACTGCCTAAGAACATGGCTGGCGGGCCTATTGAAGCGTAACAGAGCAGGGACCGGGACAGGTGAAATGGCGTTTCAGAAAGAGCTGAAAGGAGTGTTCAGAGAGAGCTATTCCAGGGGTTTTCCTTCAGAGGAGTTGTGAATAAAATGCTACAAAAGGAAGTTCTGAGTGCTTAGATCAGCAGCAGGGAACGCTGCTCTTTTAGAGGCACAGAGGGTGTGCAGGTTTCAGTTCCAACCCAGTACCTGATTCAACAGACTCAGAGCACCATTATTTATTTCTCTATTTGTTTACATTTTAGCAATTTAGCTGACGCTGTTATCCAAAGCAACTTACAGTTGATTAGGCTTACCAAGGGCCATTGCCCCCTGGGATTAAGGGGGCAACAGCAATGGTGTTCTTGCTGTGGCTAGGCTGGAGCTTGAACCCTCAACCTCAGGGATCCCAGTCATGCACCTTAGCCACTAGACTACAGACAGTTTATTCATTTCGCCTTTATTTTGCCGGGTTAGGTCGTCTGAGGATTAAGTTCTCTTTTGCAGAGACGACCTGGGGAATCGACATAGGTAGGGATTGTAAGGGATTGTATACCCAATCAGATATAGGTTATTTAGGTGGCTAGATATGGACAACCAGTGTGTGAACAGAAGTTTCAACACCCTATGGCTCTCGAGGCACACGATACCCTGGTCCCTGCCTGTTGCATGTTTGGGGGGTTGGGCACTGGCATACTTGAGCAGGACAGTAAAAGTTCAGGTATTAAAGGGTGTGAATGAGCCTCAGAATCATGTGATCACACGGCCTCCACTGAGCACCTGTTGCCACACTGCCGCCCCTCCCAGGACACCAGTGTAGATTTAGCCACGGAAACCTCAGAAGCAGCAGGTGGAAACCCAGCCCGGCCTGACTGACCTGCCTTTCTGCAGTGCGTGTCTGTGTGGACCGTTCCCAGCTGTATAACATCCAAAGAGAGTGCGGCGGAAGGGGGGGGGAGATGGGAGGGGGCACAGAGGTGAGTTACGAGCTGAGAGATGTGGCTCCCTCGGCTGAAGATTGATGCTGCCGGCCCTGAGCTTTGAGGAGACGGAGCACCAGCTGTTCTGAGCCTCTCCGCCCCACTGGCCGCTGCTACTACCATGGATACACTCGCTGCTTCCTGGTGCGGAGCACGCAAGCCAGATTAAACCATGAATTTTTAAGTATGTGACCCTGGCAACCCCCACAGTACACAGCTTGGAGCTGTTTCTAAGGGAGGCGTACAAAGACACAAGGTGCAGCGGTGATTTTCCATTGCCTACCTACACAATCAGGTTGAGGGAAGTGACATCACAAAAAAAAAGGCCCAGTGAGAAAAGGGTTGGAAAGAGACCCTAGGAATGAACAGCAGACAAAAGCAAAGAGGAGAAAAAGCCGCTTTGTTTGAGCTCCAGAGACCTTGCACCTCCTTTGTGTTGCAAAGCTTGTTAAACAGCAGCGCAAACGAGAAAACAGCCACGCAAACGGAGCCAGGGCCCACATCGCGTACGCTCAGCTTTGGCACATAAGGGTTCGAGGAGAGGGTGGGGGCGAGGGTGGGGGGCTCAGCGCTGTTTGCACACGGCCACCGTGGCTGTTTCCTCAGCTGCCTCTGTGAGGAAGCGCGGTGGGTGGGGCCCCCACAAACAGCCAGAGCAAACACGGTTAGGGTGAGCTCATTACATAGCAGCCCCCAGTAGTCCCGCGCTACCGCCCTGCACCACATGCTCCTGCATCGCACTAGCTGCCCTGGCGCCCCACTAGTACCTACCATGAGGAAAGCGCTGCGCACAGATAGTCGATAGGCCCACACCCTCCACCGCCCATCCCAACCCACCCCCTCCACCCCCCCCCATACCCCCACCTCGCCCGCCCGACGCCTCCAATTCCCCCGCCCCCGGCCCTCTCTGGCCGCGGGAGACCATCAGCGTCAGATAGACAATGCGGAGGAAACTGGGGGTGACAGTGGGGCGTGAGTGATGAGGTGATATCACTTCCAATGAGGGAGGCTGCGAGGCTGGGTGAAGTCATTCCTGCATTATACAGCTCCTCTGGGGACCTCATTTCGCCAGCGAGGAGCAGAGAACCCAGCATGCCCCAGTGCTTCTCAGATTCCCCCCATTTATCCATCCCTCGTATTAACCCGACACAGGCACACACCCATACAAGCACACACATGAACATGCTATTTCCCCATAAGTTTAGCTTGCCTCGCTTTATAACCCCTCTGTGGGGCCTTCATGACTTCATTAAAATAAATTGTGAATTTTCCCCTTTTAATTTGAAGCAGGTTGAGGGATTGTTGTTTTTTTTTTGGGTGGGTGGGGGGGCGGTAGCATTGGCCTGGTTTGGGAGCAGGGAGTGAAGTGAGTTTCCACAGGAGAAACCCCCCCCCCCCCTCCCGCTCCCCTTCCCAAATGTCCAGTCTTGAGTAAAGGGCTCCTGTCAGAGCACAGCTTACCTCATGGGGAATAGTAATTGTTTCATCACTCATTTGGCTGATACAGATATTAAATCAAGTATGCTGGCTGGTGCACCCATTTTTTTCTTCTTTATTTATACTGGGTACGGTGCTATTTTAATATTTTTTTCTCTACTGTTAATGAAAAAGGATGGAATACGATGCAGTGAATACCAAGAGCTCTGCAGTAGCAGAACGAGGCAAACGCATGCCTCCTTCTCCTGCAGACCTGGGCTGGAAAAATGTGCGTTACGGCTGATTAAATGCCATGGCAACTCAAAACCGTGCGGGATCAGCTTTGCGCCACTTGTCCTGTCAATCAGAATATAACAAAGCATAAAGGATCTCTCTCCTCCGGCGCTACCGTTCGCTGTTCGAGCCAACCTGACACCGCCACCACCATGACCGGCGGCCTCTGATTGTGCCCTTACCATGGTCAATCTCTCCAGATTCCCTCGGCTATGTCTTATATTTCCCATCTGGGACCTGTGCCGAAATCCGTTTGTTAACCCCGTCCTGCCCACTACCCCCATCAGGGTGAACCCTCCCTCTTAGCTGTCTGCTGCTGCTGCAGACCGGTGTCAGGTCAGACAGCTCACATGCCAATAAACAAGGGTGTGCTGTTCTATTTGAGGAAGCTCCTAAGCGAATCTGCAATGTGTGTGTGTGTGTGTGTGTGTGTGTGTGTGTGAGGACTGCCTGTGAAAGCAGACAGTTGACTTTATTAACACCTGTGCCTCCCTGCCCCAACCCCCGCGGGGAGTAAACATGATCTTCCACGTCAGACACTGTGTGCTCTGTGCGGCCGTATAGTCACTTCCTCTGAGCAGACCCGCTGAGGAAAAGGAGAGGCTGTATACCTGTGCAGTGACACAGACTCTGAGATTAAAACATGACCGAAGGGAGAGGCAGTGTATACATTCACGCCGCACTGTGTCTCAGGAGAGCAGGCGTTGAGTTGGCATTGTCAGGTGCAGATACCTGGACCGTTGCCATGGGAAACCAGATGTGGCCAGATATTACCTGCCCACATTCATACATGCATGTGACTGTGCGGAGCTGTGTGGAGCGTGTTTCAAAGACACATGAGCCATTAGCTACCCACGCGTGTGCTGGGATGTGCATGCATTGCTAGAGGTTGTTGGAAATAATAGCTCACAGCACTTTAAGTCTAGATTAAATATAAACTTGGGGTGTTGAAGGTAGGCACTGCATTAAAGGTGAAGTGGCCGAGGGCATGCAGTGAGTCAGAAGGTTAGCTTCTCGTTAATGTGTCTGAGTCTAAATTACCTGCAAACCTTTGACTCTGCTCTGAGCTCTGGGGCCCATAGACCCCTACATGTGTGTAGTAATGGCCTGTTTTCCAAAAGGAGGAGGGCCTTACAAAGGTGTGTGTGCACAGAGGATGTACAAAATGGACAAAAACAAGGGCACGGCTACTTCTGCAACCCAAACAGGGAATAATGTGTACTCATCCCAGATCGTGTCCCTCTTACTGCTGGGCCACTTCAGGAAACAAGCTGTTTATTTTATGAAGGCAGCTGAAATGTAAAATACAAAACAGAGAGGCAAACATGCAGTTCTTGGTCATTGTGACAGGGGTTTTCAAACAAAGAAGTAGTTCCTTCCACTCAGTACAACTCCTCTTACTCCTCCAGGTGAGGTCACACCTTTTCACCTCTTGATGAGGAACTGCACATGACCCCAAGTAAAACAAAAAGTGTGCAGGTGTGTGTGAGTGCTATGTGTTCTCTCCCTAACACAGGTATAAATTACCTGCACACCTGTGACCTTGTTATGAGATTGAACCATGTAGTGCTGTTTGTCTTAAACATGCCAACCTGTCCACAGGTATGACTATGTGGAGGTCAGAGATGGCGTGGACGAGAATGGCCAGCTGGTGGGGAAGTACTGCGGCAAGATCGCCCCGTCCCCCGTCGTGTCGTCGGGCAACCAGCTCTACATCAAGTTTGTGTCAGACTACGAGACGCATGGAGCCGGCTTCTCCATCCGCTACGAGATCTTCAAAACAGGTAGGCATCTGGCCCACGCCGAACAAGGCGGTCTGATGTGACCTTTTTCACTTGAGTGAGAGATGTCAGCGCTAATCCGTGTGTCGATGGGAGCGTACATCCTGAAATGAGTCCCTTTGATCCGTTAGCACCACCACCCAGGCAATGCAAAGGTGTTTGTGAGAAGGGACTGAAAGCACAATGACGTTTTGACATTTATACCAGGGCTAGCGGTAAGGCACATCAAATTAATTCCGCTCAGAAAATAGTCTCGTAAAACAGGAGATGTTTTACAGTAGTGTCGCTTTACTAAATCTACTCAGTGTCCATTCTAGAAGCACTACATAATACACTGGAGATTGACGATTGACCCATAATTGCATACCAGTTGTAAATAAAAATGAAGAAATTAATGTTCAGGTGCATATTTCTTATTTTAGCAGTCCAGCCATTCAGGCCTGGTGCTGAAGCAAATGTGAATTGACTCACAGTAATTGGTAAGAGGTTAGCAATGGACCCCACCAGGAGTAAACCCACTTCTGGCCTGAGTGTATCAAAACCACATGTGGTGAGGCGAGAGGGCAGGGACCTTCTCTTGTTCTGTTGGCAACACTGTGGACAGAGTAAACATCCATATAAGGGCTTAAAGACAGACAGCCTCTCCCACTTCCTGTTTCGTGTGAATGGGTAGCGCATATTTGCATCCAGCTGTAAGATTCCAGTGAAAGCAACACAATTGGAACTGATGATAAGGCAGGAATTCCCTCCTTAACTACAATGTAAGATAAAAAAATGCACAATCCCCTCATTAATTGAAGTCCATAACATGTCTGTTTTCTGCAGCTCAGATTTGTTTTCTTAAGTAAAGACAACAGGAACAATAATAATGGACTTCCTGTTTTTTTTTTTTGGTGGGTTTCCTGTTTTCTGTTTCACCTTAGATTGATGTTTTCCAAGGAATCTCATCTCATTTTAATCTGGCCAGGTGGAGGGGGCGGGGTAAGAGAAAGAGAGAGGTGGGTTGGGTGGGTGGTGGCGGTTTTGTGGGCGGTGCGACAGTAGAAGTGTGGATGCATTCATATTCAGAGCGTCAGGGCAAAGTGACAAAGACCAAGCCCCCCACCCCCCCCCCCTTTCCACAAACCCCCATCTACACTCATCTCCCAGTCTCTCCCTCCCTCTCTCTGTCCCACTTACCACAGAGGTCAAACGACATGTCACAGCACATCCCTATCATGATTAGACATTTTATAGCCTTGGACGTCTGATGTGAGCAGCTAACAGCTCCTGCATCCCAGACATAGTTGAAGGCGCAGACAGCAGCAGGGAGCAGGGGCCGTGTTTTGTGCATGGTAAGGGGACTAAAAAGAGCCGCCTGAAGCAGCAGGGTTTGAGGCCTAAAGTGCGGTACAGTGTGAGTTTGCGTGCGTGCGTGGTGCGTGCGTGCGTGCGTGCGTGTGTGCCTGTGTCTTATAATTCACTCCAGTTTTTCCCGCCCCCCTCCTTGGGTGGGTCCCCATCCCTGTCCTCCTGCGACTGCAGACTAATGTTTTGCCTCCAAATCATGTTTTGTTGTGACTACAGTAGATGCGGGTGCCACTGAGGAGATGGCCCTGAGATCAATTAAAAACACACAGGGAAAGAGACAATGGCGTCGTCAGGGAGGCTCATCAGCACAAGTGCATTAGATAAATAACATCTGCGCTGCGCGGAGACGCGTGGTGCGCTGTGTGAGCTGAGGTGCAGATACTGGGGAAAACAGCAAAGTGCACACATGAAGAAGAAATTGTTTTTTCCTGAAAAAAAAAAGTTTGTTGTAAATGTTGTTTCTAATGTATACTTACAGATAGACACACATAAGCATACATATACATACACATAGCTGTATTTTTCCTCTTTTTATTGCCTGTTTGGTGAATTAGCACAAGAATTGGAGCCAGAAAGAAGAAAATTTAAAATAAGCATATATGAAGTAATTGCATACATAATTATAGTTGGCAAGCATATATTAAAGTTTTATTATCAAATTAGTTTCTCGAAAACGAACATGGTGGAAATTGCATAGTCAGCGCCCCTGACAGAGCAGATTCATAAGTCATCGTACTCTTTGCTTAACCCAGACCTATCGCTGGATTTATCTTCCATTGTGCTGCCCGAGGTAGCGTTTAAGTAATGAGGGGCATTTACAGGCCTCCGCGGGGATTGCCAATCAGCGCGCCGCGTGGCGTAATATCGCCAGGTGAGACTGATGCCGAAATGTCACCGCCTCAGATGGGTGTTGTTTGTCTGCTCTTGTTTACCGTTCTCATTGTAAGCGCTGGAGAAGTGAAGCGAAGGCTGCCGCGGGGAGGGCTGCGTATTTTAAAGCCGCAGTCCTCCAGCTGCACATGTGGCCCTCTGGTGTGGGCCGGCATTCCGCAGGGCAGAGGAGGAGGATGTGTCAAACGCACGTGTGCAAACTCCTACATATGTTCATATATGCACGGACATACTTGTGCTGGCAGACTCGCTCACGCGTGCGCTTATGTTCGTACAAACACTTACAACCTTGCCTTGCTCACACTCACGCACAACACTCACATATGCACACTCACACTCACAGACTCAGCTTGAAACACACACATACACACATGCTCACATATGTATACAGAAATGTATTTACTCCCATTCACACACATGTACATACGCACCATACCATACTCATGCATGCATACAAACACACACACACACACACACACACACATACACATACACATGCTCACACACACAAAGTTAGCATTTAACCCAGAGACTGGGCCAGGCAGGGGGGGTCAGGAGGCACAGAAGGAATGTCTAATTTAGAGAAAAACTTGCTACATTTTTTCTCGCGTTCCTCCATCGCTTTTCAGACGACTTTGCTGTTTTCTCAGGCCCAGGCATCTTAATTAGCTCCGCAGTTTATTTTATGGGCAGCAAATTGCCGGCCTCGCTTCACTGACCCCGGAGCATGGGCGGGCGCACGAACGGAATATATGAGCCCGAAAGCCAGGGCCCCATGACAGCATCGGCTGTGCCTATGAATGCAATCACCGCGCGGTGCGGCCAGTCGCGGGGCCTCTGCTGCAGCCAATCAGGACCCTCCCTCAGTGCTTCCACCTACAATAAGATGCCACAGACCGTAGGTCTCATACCTGGGCCTGGATATCCCTCTGGGTGGAGCACACCCAACCTGCATTTTAAAATGTTCATGCAAAACATGTTTGTGTCATATTAAAATCTTTTTTATTGTGTGTGTGTGTGTGTGTGTGTGTGTGTGGGGGGGGGCAGTTAGTCTTGGTAAAATTCAGATATTATAAATACAAATAAATATATTTGGAGGTTTCATCACATAACAACATACACACTCACACACACACACACACACACACACACACAGACTGATTTGTGTGTGCACATCTTAAGATCCCAGAATGACAAATTGAACGTCCCCTAAGAAAAGTGATCTATATTCGTCTTGTCTTCTGGACTGGCTCTACCCTGAGCGTTTCTACAAAACCGAAAACATATGCGTCTGGTTGGAGGCCCTGCTGTTGGCAGGGCCACATCAAACCCAGGCTGGGGCCCCATTGAAGTGGGCAGGGCCGGAGCTGCTCCGCCTGTTTCGCCGGGAGCTTGGATCGAAACTGTGCTGAGCGTCATCGAGTCCTTCGCCCGCCGATGCCATTTATCATGTCACCGCTATCTGCACTGCTTTTACGACAGCACCTGTGTCAACATCAGGGCAGCTCTAATCCTGGGCATGCGGTCCGTCTGGATTTCATATGTGTGTGTGTGTGTGTGTGTGTGTGTGTGTGTGTGTGTGTGTGTGTGTGTGTGTGTGTGTGTGTGTGTGTGTGTGCGTGCGTGTGTGTGTGTGTGTGTGTGTGTGCGTGTGTGTGTGCACAAGGTGGCATAGGTCACATCTGGCAGGGTGGTGCTTTACCCCTGGCTTTGGAAACCCCAAACTGAAACTCTCTCTTCAGAGTCACAGACCCCCATCCATTTTGTGTGTCATCTCTCAGTTTAACAAGTGTGTATGCCCAGTGTGTGTGTGTGTGTGTGTGTGTTGGTGTGTGGGTGGGGGATGGGATTGGGTGGGGGTTTCAGGGTCAGAGAGGTCAGCATATTTAAAGTAACGTCAGCACCTATGTACGGGAAGGGGGGGTCTGTAACCATGTCTTGAGGTTAATGTTTGACTGTGTGTCAAAATCCACATTACTAATCCACCAGCACCCATTAACTTCTCTCTGAGTGTGGCCATGAGGGTTGTGTCTAATTATCAACTAACGGACCGACGGAAAATAAACATGAGCAGCTGGTATTCTGGCCTTAGAATAACACCGCAGGCCTCGAAAGCAGTGCTACCCAGAGAACCGGAAAGGTCGACATTTCACAAGACTCTTATTAAAAGGCATTTTATTTTGCCAGCGGCAACGAAAGGTTAACTTACAGTCCTCGCTGTATCAAGAAATCAGCTTATTTATCACAGAGAAGCAGTCAAACGCTGAAAACTCCATGACTGTTTTTGAAGATATGAGACTGTAGAAAAAAACTGGTCAGATTTTTATCTCTTAGATGTTAAGCATAAGACCTTGTAAAGATAATCTGAAATATTGAGCTGTCTGATGTGTTAGATAAACTCACTGTTTTGACAAAAACTTTGTGAAAACATTACCAGCTTAAACTGATAATTTGGGTCATGCATGCGCTGTGAATGGGTAATTAAATCCATAACTGCCAGCTGCTTACACTGCAGTAAATTTCCAGCAACCATAAACCAACTCTAGATTTCAAACACATCTCTCTTTTTTTTTTTTTTAGCAAACCATTATAAATCTAGACAATTGTTTCTATCCAGGGTTTTTAGATCTGCTTTCTGTTTTAAAGACACAGCAAAATCAAAGTTAGCACCATGAGGACTTACTTAAGCTTGCCCACCAAAGGAGAGGTAGGGTGTAGAAGAAAGAGAAAAGACCGAAACACACAGATTGGGTTCCTTTGTTTCTGGGATAATTGCACAGCTGTGTTCGTACACCATGGGCTTCTTGTTTACTGTTTCGTTTTGTACCCTCTCTGGTACAATGGTGGCCTTCTCCTCTCTGTTATGAAAAGGAAAAGGACAACAAAAGACAGAAAAAAAAAAAGAGTTTTCATTTTCGTCGTGTTAACGGGGCTGCCCGATTGTTTCCTAAATCCTCCTTGGAGACGACTATGTAAACAGCCTGAGCGTCCATATCCGACTTAAGTGCGTAAATGCTGGCCGTGGCCAGGCAAGACAAAACACTCGGAGGAGAAAGCAAACGGGGCCGTGAACCGTCAGGTACAGGCCTTTTTGGAGAGGCTGATAAAAAGATTTCAGAGGATGATTAAATTGCTGGGGACAAACCGGGCGATTGTCGTCTCCTCTCTCCTCCTGGTGTCTGTTGTCCTTTAAAACACACAAAGGCTCACAGTCGCTGGGCCTGCCCTTTGATGTAACCCTTTTACCAACAAGCGGGACTGAGTGAAACATAAAGGAAACAGAAGCGGGAACAGTTACCGGCAGCTCACAATAGAAGCAAACAACAGCATTAATATGTGAGCTCTTATCTCTCTGCTTTGATGGTGATACAGGATTGCCCATCTTTTCAGCCCCCTGTATAGCTTTTTTGAAATTCTACACATCAACCGTGACTACAGATTAGCCAGGATAAGGCATAAATAGCCTTGCTGACCGACAAAGTGGAGAGTGAGGTTTTGTGAAGACCAAGCTTGGCAGCGCCATCTTGTGCTGTCTGTGACTCACAGATCTAATGGATAACTGCATTTTACTTTTTCCTCTGATAGGTTAGTGCAGATGGGTGATTATCAGTGGTACAGTGGCTTCTCCCACTTCATTGTCACCATACACTAAACGGTTATCATGTTCCCCAGTCTACTATTGCTACTAATGAAGTCCCTTCTCCAGCTCTGCTGCAGTACCACACATGTCCACCAGGGCAACCAAGGGTCCATCGATCTGTGGGGTGAATTTGAATCTTTGTCCTTGACAGTACCCCCTCACCCAGCTTCAACAGATAGCGACACTCGGCATGCAGTATGAAGTCAAGGGCCATTCAGAACATTGTAATTTGCAGCAAGCGGTTGTAAAACCAGGCCCAAGACACTCGGAAAACAATTGCAAAACAATTGAGTCGAAGGACCTGGTCTTTTTATAACCAGCACACAGGCACTATGCATGACGAAACAGCTCTTGGAAAACACTTTGCTTGAAGTCTGCAACATTTCTGGCTAGCTTGAAGGGGTAACTAAAGTGCCTAGCTAACCCATAGGTCCTTGCCCATGTATATTTACTTCATTTTCAAACGTCCTTAAATCTGTGGCATTTTCCACATGAACATGTGGATGGAAACGCTGGGGGTTAGTGAGATCTCTGTACTCTATTTCAGGTCACCAGTGGTCTCGCTCAGGCTGACTCAGTGGGCCCACATACTCCTGGGCTTCCCTCTGCTAATATGAACAGACACAGAGAGGTCCCCATCACTGTGCCTGCCAGCTCCAGTGTCGGGTTTTCAGTCTGCCTGCTGCCATCAAGGGAAAACCGAGCAGCAAGCTGCCAGGCCTCAGAACCATGTATCCCAGCATGCTATATTTTCCTCTCATTTGAAATCGAAGGGGGAAAAAAACAGGAAGAAAGGGAAAGCTCTCAGTGTTCCGAAAAATCAAAAACTAGCGGAGTTAAAGCCCCACCGTTTGAAAACCCCCAAAACTTTAAGTGCAGTGCTAAATGTCAGCTCCTCTTAGATTTAGACTCCCTCTCTTGCCATTTTTCTAAAAAGCCCTTCTCGTTTTTTTTATTACAGAGTGTCAGGCTGGCTGAAGTGGTCTTGATGGTCCGGAATTTTTAGACCGCAAGATGACTGAAATGACAAGGAGAGGGGGAACAAATGCCTTGCTGCATTTACTCTTTGCAGGATTGACAGCTACAATCAGCTCTCACATGGGCTCCTCGGTGGCAAATGGATTGTGACTTTGAAAGGGGCATTGCGGAGCATGGGCTGGTTCCTAACCACCACGCCACCTGGCTGCAATTGGCACCCCGAAACCACACAGTAATAATTACTGTAATCAGAGGACATATTAATACAGGCTATCATTCTCACTATGGCTCTCTGGCATTATGGGAGGGGAAAAGAAAAACCGAATCGTCAGTCTGACATTTCAAAGAGTTATTCAGGGTTTTGAATGGTAGAAAAATAAGCTGGGCAGGACGTCTGTAAGACAGACTTCCAGAACTTGCATATTAATTTTATTATCACAATATGCATGTTTTTGATGGTTAAATTTACTGGTGTCACTGAATCAAGACAAATTAATCACTGCATCAAAACAAAATGGAGTGAACACTCTGACAGTACAAAATAATGAGTGTGTGCATGTGTGTGTGTGTGTATGTGTGTGTGTGCATGTGTGTACATGTGTGTGTGCGTGTGTGTGTGTGTGTGTGTGTGTGTGTGTGTGTGTGTATAAATGCATTCATATGTGTAGGTATATCTGCATTTGCGTGTCTACATGTGCACTCTGCCGCCCATGCCTAAGTCAGTAATCTTTTCCGAGCTCCTCTCATTTGTCGAATAGAGGCGTAATGATAGGGCGAGAGAGAGGAGCGCAGGCCCGGGCAGATGTGAGTCTGTGCCCCCATATGTCCCGAGCCGGTGATTGAAGGCCTGCTGAGCGGCAGCCTCATCTGATCCAGATGTTGGGCAGGCGGGCAGGCCCGACACCGGGTGCACACACGCTGCGGGATCAGCGCGAGAGGGCTGGGTCCCAGAGCTGGAGCGCGGGGCGTGCAGTCCTATTTTCGGGAGAGCTCTTGCACCAAACCCTCTCAGTCACTCTGAAGGTCTCATCAATCCCTCATGCGATTTGTAGAGCGAATCGGGCAGTACATATGAGGAGCTGTAATCATTTTTAACCACACCCCCACCCAGCCCCGTCCCACCCCACCCTACCCCTCACCTCTTTGGCATTAGCCACAATATACAGAGAGGCGGAGTATTTTAGGGTGGCTGTTTTTGGGGTGGGGTCATATGTGGTTGAATTTCACTTTTTTTTTGGTTCTGTTGCAAAATCTGTGAAGTACAAAAAAATAAACAAACGTATCCCAAAAAAAACCATGGACCTAACCCAATCAAACTAACTTGGTCTCTTTAAGAGAATGAGCAGTTCAAACAAATCAGACTTTAGTCTTTTAAGGGGCTTATGCTATTATACTGTAGAATGAAAAAAGACGTTTAAATTATATGTTTGATTGAAAATAATCAAAGAAGTGTATGTTGTATTTGAAAGTCTGTTGTGGTTAAATGGCATTTGCCATGCGTTTGATTGGGTTCCAACCTATATTTTAAGTGAGAGTTCACATAAGACTACAAATTCAAACAAGCACAGATTTAATTTGACATATGTACTAGCAAAGCTTTCCAGCACACACTGAAGTGATACCAGCTATAGGGCTTTAGTCATGTTTGGGTGACAAGTATCTATGAGGCTACTTTAATACAAGAAATGCAGTTGAAATACTGTTGAAAAAATGAATAACAGATTAAATGTTGTTCATCTTTCAGGGCCAGAATGTTCAAGGAACTTTACCTCCACCAGCGGCATCATCAAGTCTCCTGGCTTCCCTGAGAAGTACCCCAACAACCTGGACTGCACCTTCATGATCTTCGCCCCCAAGATGTCGGAGATCGTCCTGGAGTTCGAGAGCTTTGAGCTGGAGCCCGACACCACGCCCCCCACTGGGGTGTTCTGCCGCTACGACCGGCTAGAGATCTGGGATGGCTTCCCCGGAGGTGAGTGGTCAGAGGGGTCAGCCGAGGTCAAACGGGTCCCAGACCGGCGTTTGTTTGCACTGTCAACCATTTGTTTTCAGTCGACATTCCAATCGACTGAATGATTGCCTCACACTTGCGTCTGCATTTCAACTTTCACAGCATCATTTGTGCTTTGTGTATAATTGTCAGTATTTGCTAGGTACTGTTATATTGAGAAGGCCATGACAGTCCCCTTACATTGATGAGACAAACGTAAAGCACAGTACAATAAACAATATCAATTTATACAGCTGGATATGCCCTCCCATGCCTGCCTGAAGAATGCTTTATTAGCCAGTTCTTCGTACCCTGGCTAAGGAAGTCTGTGCATGTAGATCCAAATATTGCACATGTGAGTGTTCTAGGGAAGAGGAAGAGTCTGGATCTTTAGCTGATCTCAGCACACAGACAGTAGTGGTTTCCCACCTGTTCCTTAGCTGATCCCAGGAGCACAGCTCCATACCTTCAGTCCACAGAGGACATTCTATCTTCCCAGCATATTTTTCTCCCCCCCCCCCTGCCTGCCCCCCCCCAACTCCCACACACAAAGAGAAGCTGCCAAGCCCCCGCCCTGATTTCCCAAAGTGCTGCTGGTCTTCCTGATGACCCACAAGAGACTGGAGTCCTTAGGCTTAATTAAGTCCCCTTTGCTCGGAATTCTCAATCAGAGCAACTACCTTCTCTTGTGCCCCTCAAGTCTCAGGCAAAGGTTGCAGAATGATCACATGGGACTGGTGAGGTCACCTAGCAACAGGTCGTCAGGGGCGGGAGGTATCTTTTTTTGTTCACATCATCTTAGAAGATATAGAACTTCTTTATCATTTGCATTCATAACCTGTCGAAGTACTGATTCAATACCTCTCAACCGTGAAGGTGTGTGCAACTTTAATGCCAAGAGTGCCAAGGTGTCTACCGTTCGGCAGAGACGTGTCAAAAGATGCATTCAGTTATGCATTTTGTTTCAGATCAGGGGGACATTGTTCCTCCTCCAATCTCAACCTGAGGAGTAAGCGCTAATGAAAAAGACTGTGAAGCCCTGTAGGGTTCTATCTGCTCGCACATAATTAACACCTTTATTTCTGTCAGAGGGTGGAAAGTCGCAGAGATCGGTGAGGGAGAAACGTGTTTGCCCAGTATTGTTCATCGCCTCATGATCTGAAAGTTAAGTTTTTCCTCCCTCTTAGCAAGCGATTCCCAAAGAAACAGATTCCTTTCTTTGTTTCACGTTTAAAGGAAGTCCCTTCTGAGCACATTTTTTTTCAATGCAAAGCCAGCTGGCCTACAAGGACTCGTTCTTGTAACGCAGAACTGCTGTGCTTTTGTCCAAGATTTCAAGGTTTCTTTTTCACGTAAATCTGAAAGGGGGAAAAAAAACAATAAATAAAGGAAGCAGAAGAAGCCCCTGAGTAGGAGTCAAGTCAAGTGATTGAATATGCGAGACAGAAAGCAGGATTTGTAGCAGACCTTGGCAAGCCTTTCATTTGAAATACTCTATGCCTTTAGATACCAGTACAATACTGCAGATTAATGACAGATTTAAAGCAAAAATCACACACCACTAATGTTAAGAACAAACATTTTCTTTCACATGCTTGTATGGTGATGAGTAAAATGTGTCACTGGGAATTTGCAGCATGTGTTTTCAAACCTTGTGTACAAACTGAAAAATTTACGTATTTCAGACATTGTAAAGAGTCTTCGGAGTGGAAAAGAATGGGTCAAAATTTTGGCTGCTATTTAGAAAGATGAGCAATTATAGATTAATGTTATCAATAGCAAGTATTGCATTCTTCCATTGTTTTCACAGCAAAATCAGAAAATTATGCACGCATCCAAGGTATACCACATACTGAGTAGAGGGGTCGGGCTTGTCATGGCGAACCATTCTTGTTTTTTGAGATGCTTTAAGTATTTATTTGACACAGATCTGGTCAGAGTGTGAGGGGAGCTGGGTGGAAGGAGGGTGCGGCTAGGGCTGCCTGGTGGGGGGGTTGGGGGTGGGGGTGCTGTGTGCGTACAGGCGTGATTAAAACGGCGCATTACCTGCAGTGCCACTCGGATCAATACTGCATTAGCACGGAAGGCTGGAGCGCGTCTGTGACGGGGGGGGCCGTGGTGCTCCCTGGGAGGCGCGCGGGCCCTCTCCTCCCCGCCCCGAGCCCCAGAGCAGACAGCCTTGGCAGAGAGCGTGGCGCCCCGCCATCCCAGGGCTCCATCCGGCTAAAAGACAGGCGTAACGACGCGGCGTTCTCTGCGAAAGCTCTTTAAAATTTCATGCAGCGCCGTTGAGTCATGCAGACAGTCTTGTAGATGGCTTCTTTGCACATCGGGGTTTTTAGGTCTCCTGGATATGGCCATGAAGGGGAAGTGTGACCCCCCGCCCCCACCTCAGCTATCTTCCACCACTCACCCCCCCACCCCCCACCCCACACTCGATACATGTCTCTATGCTATGAAGATCACCCCAAGTCACCAGATCCTTGCTCCACCCCCCATACAAGACTCTCCCAGTTGGTAAAAATGGCTTTCATCTCACTGGCTGCCTGTAAATCACATTTCATAAATGAGGAGCGCTGGGAAGGAAAGCTGGGGCTGTCGCTCATCAGAGATCACAGGCTCCCTAATCAAAGATAAGCAGCAGGCCTCATGGCCTCCCTTTCATCCAGGGCCTCATGGAGGCAGGCTAATGCCTAGCTCCTCTGGAATACAGGCACTCTCACATTCAGTGTGTTCAGTGGGACGTGTCATGATTTTACATTTATTGCCCTCTGTTCTTCTCAATTCTTATTTCGTCCTCCTTCGCCCCACTCCCCCCCTCCCACCCACCATTATTATTTACTTGCCTTTTGCCTTTTTCTCAAGTTTATTGCTATTTGGGAACTCTTTCTTTTTTTGTTGTTGGCTTCATTCAAGACGCAACATCATTCGCTTTAGACCCCAAGGAATTTATGACCGAAAAAAAATACTTACAGACAGAAACTGCGACCTTGGCCTTTGTCGAGCTGCGCTCTTTGGTCTCCTTGAAAGGCATGAGGTTTTTCCCATACACCGTGGTGGGGTCACCCTCTCCTCGCTTCTCACAGAACCCCAGGATACCTGCCGTCTCAAGGGGCTCCCCTACTTCACCACAATTCATGGATGCTAATTAACCACAGTGTACCCCAATAATGACTCCATCTCCCTCTCTCTCTCTTGCTCTCAAAATGGTGTGAGGTGGTCAAAAGTGGTCTGGTTTTTAATATTGATTGGGTTTTATTGTGATTTATAATTATGTTTTATGTAGTTGATTTTATCTTTGTGGTTGTTCTTGGTTTCTCCTGGTTTTGCAGTGTTATTGTTTCTTTGCAGGTCTGCATAGTACAATATTTCCTGTATCATTTTTATTCTGGTTTTATTTTATCAATGCAAAATTTTTACTCTTTACTGTCCATGTAGGTTTTTAGGAACACGTTTTTGAAAGTAATTGTTTGGTTTTTTCTGTAAAATTACATTGCAAGTGTTAAGTAAAGGGTGACATAAAAGAAAAATAAAATCTCTCTCTCTCTCTCTTCTCTGCAGTTGGTCCGTACATCGGCCGCTACTGTGGGCAGAATACTCCAGGCCGCATCCTGTCCTACACTGGCATCCTGGCACTGACAATCAACACCGATAGTGCCATAGCCAAGGAGGGCTTCTCCGCTAACTTCACCGTCATCCAGAGGACAGTCCCGGAAGGTAAGATAAGAATCAGGACATATGAATACAGGGCAAGCCATTCAAGTTAACTATGCCTTCCATGTACACTCTATAAGTTTCCTTTGTTTGTCCCCTTGGGGGAACCCTTAAATATTCTCCCGAGATACTGATATCATAAGAAGATCCCTTTATTGATATTAGCATCCAAGAGGAACATGTAAGGATTCCCCCGGGGGGACTAAGAAAGTACCTTCAGTGTGCAAGAACCTTTTCTTCTAAGAGATTACCTATAATCTACAGAGTATCCAGTACTGCATCAAGTCTAGACTTGAACACTCCAAGGGTCTCTGCCACTACCTCATAACTTGCCAAGCTGTTCCAAGCACTGGCAGCACTTTGGGTAAAATAATAATTCCTGATATCAGATGGCAGATGGCAGACAATGGAACCCTTTCCGACAACCTGCCAGAACCATATCACTAATACCACTTCCCATTAAACTCAGCAAGTGTAGCAGCAGCAGCAACAACAAGTCCGAGGCTTGGTGTGCAGCCCACACGCATTAAGCACCGGCGTTTATTAATGTATGAATGTGGTACATCTGAGGCTTTGGGACTTGCTGATGCCATAAATCACACTGATGAGATCTTTGCTTAATTGAATACATAATGAGGCAGTCGTCCATCCGTCCGACTCGGAGACACGGTTTGCAAACTGGCTCGATACGACGTCTCAGACAAGACAAGGACTGCCAAACGTTTGCCAGCCCCACTCCGCCTTCCCTGCCCCCCTCCTCCCCCAGACATTTAATATTTCCCTGGGAGCTGCACCCCTCACCCCAATTTGAAAAATGCTCTGACTTAACATTGTGCCTGCGAGCAGAACCAACATAAGCTTGTAAATCTGTCCACAGACAATATCCCCCCCTCTCTCTGGGTGTTTTGAGAATCACTGGTGTTAAATAAAGCACTAATTATCCCAGATGGTTAAAGACACCCACAGGGAATAACATGCAGTTTCACTCTGAGCGTGGCGGTTGGTGACTTCACTCGCCACCAGACTGAAGAGTGAAGGCATGCCGCTGCAGAAACGAGGCTTAAGAACAAACACCGGCCTGTTCATCGTAACTCCACCACCTTTGTGTTAGAGAACTCTGTGGTGTGGCTAATAGGTTTGTTTTTGTTTGTACTGCCTCAGATTTTGCGCATGCTTTGTAAAGGTTTTTAACCCAGCAATTTCAGGGCACTCTCAAGAAATGTGTGATGTGATAAGTTGCTTTTGAGTGCTGTTCTTTTTTTTGACAACTGTTCATTTTTATGTTACCATTAAAGCTATAAATGTTGGCTTTTACAGTGCTGGGGAATTGAACCGAGAGACAGAGAGAAGAAGATAATAATTGGCTCAGTTTGAGTTCTCAATGATCATTTCAGAATTGCTAGAGACTTTTTTTTTTGTGGGGTGGAGTGGGGGGCATGACACCTCACCTCACCGCCAGTCCCCCACCCATATCCAAATTTGAGAAGTGTGCACATGAATAAAAAGATGAGAGACAGCGCTGGAGTGTGAGACGGCCCCTCGGCCCCCGCTCGGAGCTGCGTGTGGCGGGAAGGAGGGGGGAGAGAGAGCAGGTCCTCTGGTGGCGGCCTGTGAATGAACGCAGATGGTCTACCCATCTGTCGTTCTCCGTCAGATCCGCATCTCATGGCGGTGGCACCCAGCTCCCCCATGTATGCGCCACACATGCCTGTTACCCTGGGTCGGGGGGCCAAGATCCAGGCCTGCTCCGCATCCTCCTCCTCCTTTGAACCCACCCCAACCCCCCCACTCATCGCCCCATCACCATGACTGTGTGCCGGACACCTTGTGCCAACGCAAGAAAGACAACAAGCCCCAACGAACCCAACGTGAAGTCTTAGGCCCACCTCGGCACAGAAAGGAAAAACGCATTCCCCTGCACTGCGATGCTTAAATTATTATATAATCTGCACGATCTGCAGATAAAGTGCCTGTAGGGAGCTTTGGAGAGGAAACTTGGCGAAATACAGTGCCTAACAGTCCCCCATTTCTTCCACAAGTGTAAACTTAGCACGGGCACTGAATCTTTTATGAATACTGCTTTATGTTCTATCCTAATGTAATACACTTCCACTGTGTGCTTCCATTAAATGTGTTTTTTTTTTCTTTTCTGGGGAAAGAGAAAATCGCTTAAGAAGTGCTGATATGCACTTTATACTCACGACCAGCCCGAGAGTCCCGGCACAGAGTGTGTCCGTCTCTGGGGGCATTCTGGGATGCCACGCACTTCTTCTGGTCTTCGGACGGAGCTGGGGCTTTCACGACTTCCTGAACGTTGGCTGTTTCTGACCCGCAGACTTCGACTGCAAGGAGCCGCTGGGCATGGAGTCGGGTGAGATTGCCTCGGATCAAATCGTGGCCTCGTCGCAGTACAACCCCAACTGGTCCCCGGAGCGGTCCCGGCTCAACTACTACGAAAACGGATGGACGCCATCATACGACACCAACAAAGAGTGGATACAGGTAGGAGCCACTGATTTAGACAACAATTAGGGCTTTACTATGAATTTACTATGAATAACAAGGATTTACACAGGACAGGAAAGCAGCAATTACTGACACAGAACAGGTAAGGTATTCCCAGAAACAGCATCAAATCTCCAACCACACTTTTAACAAAAGGAAAGCCTTACTTTCAGGTGATTATGAGCCGAGTCCTACGCATTCACTACTTTGGTATTTTCTGGTTGTTGCTTGATCTCCATCCAACGGCACTATAATCAGTGAAATTTGCTCCCCTTGAAAACTCTTTAAAGATGAGTTACAGAGCTGCAGGGGATGATTAAAATCAGCATCCAGTCTGAGTCTGGTATCTCATCTAGGCTAAGGTACCAGACTTACAGAAAGCCCTGGCTGTCTGTGATCCGTTCTGCTTTTCTTACTTCATACCTGAAAGGGCTGCTTTCCTGTCTGGGAGAGGATCAGCCCTGGGAGGGGAGGCTGGGAATTACCCCCGCACATCCTTATCCTGTTACCCCCTGCCCCCCGCCCGCACCATGTACATACTGTCAACATGGGAACCGTTTGAATGCAAGGGCATATCGAATCATTCATAGAGCATACGGCGGTTCTGAAAGCAGAACATTAAAATCCCATACGAGGACATTGTTCTGTCTGATTGCTAAGTGCCGTGGAAAAGCTGTGGCCATGCATTCGTTGGCGTACATGACAGCCTCGGCGTTCCAACTTCACAGCACATATAAATCCCCGTTATGGAAGACACAAGGTGTGATTTAGTGAGCCAATGCCCACTGGCGCAGTAAAAACTGCAAATAAGCATGGATTTCTTCTTTTCCTCCCCCCAACCCTCACCCCACGGCTGAAGGTATGGCCAAGAGCATTCCTCAGGGGGGCGATAGCGGGGCCAACTCAAAGGCAAATATTTTCTCAAGATACTCCTACAAGCAAGGTTTCCTCACCGCTGTGAAAATATTGTCCTGGGGCCCCCATGCACTTCCAGACTAATTCAATCAGCGAGTGGGGGCCCCTTGTACCAGCGGGAGGTGAGTGGAAGGTCTGAGCAGTGCATCTCTGAGTCACTGAGGAACAGACACACCCCCCTCATCCCAACACCCCCCCCCACCCCAAAAAAAAATTCTTCCTGTGGGATCGTCGGAAAATCCCATGGATGTCCAGCACGCTAACTAAGGAGCGGCCTGGGGGCGTTGCCTAACCCGATTGTCTTGCAGAATTCCACAGCGGTTAAAGTTACACCCAGGAGCCCCCAGAATGGGAGCGGGAGGAGAGTTGTGTACTCGAACCCATCCTGTTATTGAGTCTGTGACTGTTCTGAGACGACACCCGGACAAAACCATCCCTGCCTCAGCGCCCACTGTGTGTGTGTCGATGTGATCTGGAGGTTAAGGGCACAATAAATCAGGACAAATCACTCAAAAGGCAGAGAAGGTGTGAAGCCAACCCCCAAAAAATACGAAATGAGGCGAGAACGTAAACCTCATGGTTGTCTGGGGTGTTTTTAGGAGGTATGCATTTTTGAATGGTAGCCCTTTGGGTTTAAAAGATCTTTGGTAACGGTGAATTAGGGAAAAGAATTCCATAAAAACACGGGGGTTTCTTACACTTACCAATGCGGTTGCCTCTTCATATTCTATTTGGAATAATTAAGTAGACTTCATAGCCATTTTACGTCTTCCTGGGCTAAACCCATTTTAGTCATTCTGCATTTTAATGAAATCTCCCACAGAGCAGTAGTGGGTGAAATATAATAAAAATTTGTTGCCATTCAGGGCTCTCAATAGAAAATCGATCTGTTTTTTTTTTTTTTTTTAGCAGAAGAACCAAACAAAAAGGAAAAAAAAGCAGGCTGTTTCAGCCATGCTCTGCTGGGCACTGCAATTCCCTTTTAACCAATCAGATGTCAAAGTTGAGCTCTGCACATCTGTTTCCAAGGGAACAAAAAAGAACCCTGCTGTCGATGTTTAATTTATAATTTAAAGAAATCTGCTTCCCTGTGCCCTGCTCTCCTCAAGGAGTTTAATTATAACAAGTGTTATTAAAAGAGTGGAATTCTTCATTTCGTTTTGATTAAGTACGTTGGAGCACGGCACAACAATCTCTGGCTAATGGCATGGATGGTCTGAATGCACAAACCGTCTCATTTGCTGTTCGATGCACATAATGAATTCATTATTTATTTAATTAATTTCTGAATGCATTCGCACCAGACGGTTATATTATTCATGACGGGCCGGGGTTGGATTCCCAGGCATTTTATATTTTATTCAAAGCATATTCAGAATACCATTTGTCATCCATATTAATGTCACCTCATTTTCATGCTACGCATGAGGGGTGCATGCTCAAGTTGGCTCTCACAAAAATTACACCCTGGAAACAGGGGTTCAGCGCAGAGCTCTGGTCTCGCAGTGCAATTAATCACTGTGGGAGTTAAAGAAACTGTCCTTTGGTTAATGTACCGCTGGCCTGTGTCCCCACCGAGGACACAGGCTTACGCCAAACACGCTTTTCAGACATGCGAACGACCCCGGTGACAGCCGCTCTCTTCCGGTGTCAGGCGTGTACATTACCCTCAGCGGAGCGCGCGGGGGCCGTGCGAACTCCGAAAGGAAATAATATCACCGCTGCGCCGATGCCTTCACATTCAGACATGCCATCTTTTAGGTTAATGCCACAGGCATCGCTGAAATCCAGCAGGGCTGCCAGACATCACGTGCCATTCAGGAAGAAACTATGGGAAAGGCTTGGGTCGCCTGTTCCCGATTATGTATTTATGGAGCCAACCGGCTTCCATGGGGACCCCGTATGAAGAGAATGGCTGAGCCCGCATCTGCGCAAACCATTTAAGCCTATAAGGGATCTTTTTTTATTGGGAAACGAGAGAAAAACAGCAAAGGAAGGAGGCCCTAGAGGCAGAAGTAGGCCGAGACCAGATCCCAGGGGACTTCTGACCCGGGCGAAGAATGGGCCCTGTCAGCGAGACGCTTCGGATAGCGCTACACAGCATGGCAGCTAAGTGGCGTGGACAGTTCCCCCAGGCGAAATGATAAAGGCAAAAAAAAAAAAGATCTGAAAAACCAACTTATTCTCTGAGGCAGCGGTCATTGATCACAGAATGAAGCATGAATTATGTATTTTGTCCGGAGAAGTCAACTGTCAATACTTTAAAAGCATTTCCACTGTCTTATCCTATAATGCTAGGACACAAGCTTTCTGAGGCCTAGTTTTTTTCCCTTGGAGCTCTCCATAATACTGGCTTTCTGTGTCTATATTATTTATTTACAAAGTCGCTGACCATTATCATAAATCTTGCAATATGAATACATTAGCATCCCGTGTGTTAAGGTAATAACACTCCTCTTGCTTGTTGTCTAAATTATTTGATTGTGGGAAAGAACATCGATACCTCAGAAAATGTCCCTCCAGTTCCCTGGAAAATAATGTTTGCTCAAAGCCAGCAAACGGCAACATCAGCTCATGAGTGAACTGTGTGTTTTACAAAAGGATATTACATGTGTTGTTCAAAAAAAAAACCATGCTAATCTGACACAGTTGACTACCGGTTCCAGAGGAAGTATTCGTGTTTTGATTTATTGTGCTATGAGCAGAGATAGCTGGCCAGGGAATTGCCGTTTACTGAGCAGCTACATATTTCCCAAGCAGAGGAAAGTGGCGCTAGGAGGGCCTTTCATAAACTACAGTACCTTGCAAGGAAACTGGTCTGAAAGCTTTCACCCGAACACTAATTACAAACTTCCCCAATGGAAGCGTTCCTCCCCCTCACCCTGCATGTCAGACCAATGAGGGGGAGACGCAGAGGATGCACGCCAGGTCCCGAAGTATTGCGGAGTGCAGCGATTTCCTGTTTTCACTGGACGTCCTAAATGTACTTTCAATTAGCTGCGGTCAGCCAAACGCAACGGTGTCCGCTCACCATTGTTTTTCGATTAAGGCTCTTTGAGTAGCTATTTTGGTCCGCTCGTCTCTCCGCGTCTAGTAATTGGAAGATGGGACAGTAATTAACAGGACTCTTTCGCTGATGAAGTATGAAAATGGGTCTTTGTAGCCGCATAGGTTCCATTCCAGAGATTGCTGGCAGCCGAGCCGCAAGAATCCTGTCTGTACTTTACAGGCAGGTAAATGGCCATGTGTCTCAGGCAGTCCTGATCTTGTGTTGCAATATCTGTGAATAAATAAATGGTTACATTCGTAAGTATGGCGGTCATGAGGGAAGGCAAATGTGAAAAGAAGCCTCGAATAGCAGGGTGATCTGCCCAAAATGGAGCAGACTTAAATTCCATGCCAGTTCAACCACTGCTATTCACCTAATGAAGATTAGGATGGTATTTTACATGTAGATTATTTAATTTTTTTCTACCTTTACGTACACACATACCTTTCAGGCTGTCCGTATCATTTTTCATTGTCAGGAAAATAGATGATCACTATTCAGGAAGAGGTGCATAATTTAATGCCACAAAGAAGCATGAAGACTAAAAATACCAAAGTAATTCTGTCAGGTAAAGTCTGTGATGAATTAAAGGTTGAGAGCAACCATGGGTCTCTTAGCATCAAGTAATACAATTTTCGGGAAAGGGAATTAATTATACCTTTAGTTAATGGAATTTTACAAACCTGAACACCGGCCAGAAGATATACATAAAATTAAAGGGAAAGGATCTGAGCACTCAGGTAAAAATTTATGGATGAAACCATGTTATCTATCAATACTGTTGCCCTTCTCCTCCTGTTTGTTTTATCAGCTAACTGTAAATCAAGCTTTATTCTGTCAGGGCCTAATCCATTGACCATGTCAGGTCAACCAGCGCCAGATGGTGCTTGAATTTCACCGAAACTAACAAAAATTTCCTTTCCTATGATATTTTGTTTTTGTTTTTGCGAGAGAAAGGAGAACGTGTGGAACATTTACGCTCTGTCCCTTGAGTTTCTGGCTTATTCATCCAGCCCACACAGACAGATGGGTGGTTATTTTTTCTGAAAAACGACACGGGGAAAGTAAAAAAGAAAAAAAAGGCCAAACTGGTAAACTTTTTTTTCATTATAGCCCCATGCCAACCCCCACCCAAGAGACCTTACATATCCTCCCACCATTACAGTAATAAGGAAGAGGCAGCGAAAAGAGTAGCAAATGTGTTTCTTTCCCACAACCCCCCACTCTCTTTGGCCACCAGTAACCAATAAACAAACATTCAGAGAGCATGAGTGCAGCCCCAGCTGTGTAGTGCAGGTTGTGAGCTGCCCCTTTTCACAATGTCACTGCTCAGGGGCACCCTTAGTGGTTGACAGAGGATGATGGTGAATTTTCATTTTGCTCAACCCCCACTCCCACTCCCACCCAACCCCATTCATGAAGTGTCCCCCCCCCGACTAATCTAATTGGCACACCATGATTTGCAGGCAGTCCACCGAGCTTAGCAGGACTAATTCTCCTCTCTGCCTTTCTGTTTCTGTTTGTCACCGTAATGATCCCGGCCATTGGGTAGTGGCAGTGAGAGACAGGAGGCTGAGGGACCGTTCTGAGGGGCCGCTCTGTCGTGGGGCTAGGTGGGGAGGAACCATTTACAGCTCCATGGGATATGAAAAACAATTCCACTAGAGTCCTCTTGCACGGGACTCTGAAAATGGCACGTGTGGTTAATGCTGGTGCTGTAAGTGGAGTTCTTTTGTTATGTCAGCACACTTACTAAGTACTTTCGCCACTTAGGGATGTGAATATTTGATTATTTGCTCCTTTCCCCCAAACCCCCCACCCCACCACCACAACGACCAGAAGCAAGGGACGCATTGCGATGATTCACGGCTCTCTGCCGATGCATCTCGACTTAAATAGACTACGCCATTTCCCATTGGCTGGTTTGAGCAGTGATGTCTTTCGGCAGAATCTGCCTCGTCGGTATGGCGAGTAGATTTTTTTCCCTGCTTTATTGCCTTGTTTTTCAGGCTGTTGCATGTGAAAGGGTTTGCAGGGTCTCCTGTAGCTTTGCGCCTCACTAGCCTGCTAGCCTGTCTGCCTGCCGGCCTGTCTGTCAACAGCAGCTTTCCCCCTCCATCTGAAATCAGGGCCCATAAATAAATCATGCACCGCTCATTAGCGCTGCTGTGTTATCAGCCCCTGTCTGTGAAATTGATTCACCCTGCGCTTGTTACATGAGCTCTGCTCCTCAACTCAGATCCTCCACCCATCCAGCCATACACCCGCCTCACATTGTACATGCATTTTTAAAAATTTTTTTTTAGATTTTATTCCCATTTCAAACGCCGATCCTGCATCGGTTCATGAAAGGAGAGGAATTTTAAAAAAAAGCCAAAAAGCACGAGAAGTCAGCCAGCCACTTCTTTTGGGCTCCTGCACATCAACTGCATCTTACGAGTAGCCATTTAGGAATGAGAATGAGCTGGGGATACCCCGTCAGCTGAGCGTCGCCTCCAGTGGAGAAAGCTGTGACCAATTGCATTTCATTACAGCCGTTTAGCAGATGCATTAATACAGAACTGCTAACAATGTGAAGACAAGCAAAGACCAGCAGGGTCAAAGAGCAGTAAGAAGAGAGTAGGGAAGTATGACATCATCCCGAACCAGAAACGTGAAAAGATTAAGATTAAACTTGAGTAACCTGTCTAGGGAGCCAAAAAAAAAAAAAACAGTAAGAAAACACTTAAGTAACTATTCAATATGCGCTGTTATGAGCCCTGAAACAGATTTTAACAAGCTGGCAGTTATCTTGTGACAAAGAAACGACTGAAGTGTGCAATCTAGGTACGTTCCTAAAGTGCCATAAAGGGTTCGATCTGAAGAGGTTCTGGCAGTCTTTGCCAGTAGATGCTGAGTGTCCCTGCAGCGCTGGCCAGCCTGAACAGAACGTCACCTCCATGGTGTCACCACCACAGTTTGGGCCATGGAACATACATACACACACATTTATGGCTCTGGTGCCATAAATCTGTACTGAAGTTTCCATCAGACACTCAGAGGAGATGTCTTCATGTTTGCCAAACAGACATGGGGTATCAGGGCAGATAACTCAGGTTCAGTTTTCAGTGATCGAGTAAGTGCACTGAGGCCCAATGAGGCCAGTCATATTGTAAATCCCCAAGCATGTCCAACTCGCGGCATATGTGTGCGGTCAGGCTCTGCGTCACTGGCCCAATCTCGCAGTGAGCGGCACGTCGTGGCGAGAGAGAAGGGGAGCCCGTCGTCTCCTCACAGCCCGTGTCCAGACAGCCGTCTGAATTCCTTAGAATTCCTCTCCATGCAGAGAGATTTTTTTTCTCTCTCCGTTATTAAAAACGGAATGGTCTGAGGTATGGGATTCCACTCAATCTATGTTTATGGGGCCAAACTTTCAGGGCCTTATTTGGTAGTCTTGCTGCCAACGCCACTTCACCATGAACCAAGCTGCCATCCTCTTTTTATGTGGCTTTTTTTTTTTTGTTTCATATTTGCAGTTCTTTTCCCTGTAAACATACAACACAAGGGAACAGTTTGATGCAATATACGGATCTGTTTACAACCCTTATATTGGATGTTAATGTACTGTTAATGTAACTCCAGATGTATATGCCTTCATTTGCAAGTAATTTTACAGCGATAATTTGCTTAGTCGTGAAGTGCATGTTTGAGCGCACTGTGGATTTTTGTCATGTATGTGTACTTGCATTCTGTGGTGTTTTGTTTCTGAGCCCCAGATCCTTTGACTGCTGTTCGGTGTGAGAGTTGTGGCATTTACAGTGCGGTCTCATTTCCCCCACTCTGCCTTGATTAAGTAATCCCCTAGCAGCTGCCATCCATCAGAACATGCAGGCTCACTCCGACTACTTCAAAGGCGTCTCTTACAGCCGTATGCCAAACAATCAATCACAAGTGCATTAATTTCCCACCCCCACCCCACCCCACACCACCAAATCTAAATTTGATTGCTTTAAATCTGTTTGCATGCAGTCGCATTACGCCGCGGCAACGTCCGCATCAGCTGCCAATTACAGTCACCCCGCCATCGAGCGCTAATGGCCTGCGCTAACCCGTCGGACATCATTAGCGTACGGCCGCTGACACTCTGCACTCCTCTAAGAGTCCTCTGGTTCTGGTTGGCGGGGCGCGGCTCAGCTCGGCTCTCAGGGTGCCCAAAGCAACAGGCCTCTGGGAAGTTGGGGCGTTTTATTTTTCTTTGAAAAATGTTCTGTCCCCTCTGCCGGGACCAGCAAAGTGATGGCTTACCATAGAGTCTGCACAGCTGATCCGGGTGCTCTGAGGGTACAGCAAGGTTAAAGGGACCCAAAGTGTGGAGGTGCAGCTGGAGGGGGCAGGTGGGGGGTGTTCCCAACCTGAGCGGTCATATTGAACTTATCATATGCTGGGATCCAAACAATATACAGTATAGTGCACCTTGCCTGAGAAATGCAGGGTGTCCTGTTCTTTAACTGCAAACCAAATTATGATCCTACCTGTTTTTACAAACCACTAAATGGAGTCAGGGTTATACATATTTCCACAAGCCAGAATAACTAAATTGAATAAGGGGTCTTCATGCTTATACAGACCAGTACACTCAATCAGGAGTTTTGCATGTTTCTACAAACCGGTGACCTTAATCAGAGAGCATCAGCTAATCGGTAAACTGAAATCTTTCAAAACGGCACTAGCCTGTTTCCCAGAGGCCTGTTACCCAGAATTCATCAATGCAGACTCCTGCTTTGCTGCTGTCTTTAAGGGCCAACGTGTCTCTCACTGCAGTCAGGTCATGTAAATATAATGGCCAGCAGAAGTGGAACAGGAATTCATAATTATAAAAGCCTCATAATTCATAAAGCTTTCATTTGTAATGTGGGGAATGTGTTTCAAAAATCTGCTCTGTCTCTATTTTTATATTTTCTAATTTTTCCCCCCTACTCAGTTCAGTGTTTGTTTTTATCTGATAAGGACTAGTTTCCCCTCACAGGAAATGAAGTTTGCACCCATTGTCTTTTTCATTGATGGGAAATGAGTATTTTTTTCCCTGATTTATTAAACTTCAGTCATACCCCTTCACTGAACTATATTGTACAATAATAATGCTTCCTGTGTAATGGTACTGTTTTTAAAAGGTGCCATTTCATAACCAGAATTAAATCCAAGAATTTTTAAGCAAAAAAATGTCATATTGCTTTAAGGTTGACAACAGGAGTGATGGAAATGGCAACCGTTGATCATTTGCATAAATACTGAGAAAAGGTTTATCAGCTTAACATGTGCGTATATTTTTAGTGCCATGTTACATGATATTGTTTGGGTGTTTACACTATTAAACCAGTGATTACATTCAGGTTTACCCTCAATAAAAAACAGTCTGGTGGTAATGCATGCAGAAATATGTGCATACAATGTTCCCCCGGGAGATGGAAACATGGTTAATGTGCATGCCTCCTCAGGTGGACCTTGGTTTTCTGCGCTTTGTCTCGGCAATCGGAACACAAGGGGCCATATCCCAGGAAACCAAGCTGTCCTATTACGTGACGTCATACAAAGTGGATGTGAGCTCAAACGGCGAAGACTGGATCACGTTGAAGGAGGGCTCCAAGCAGAAAGTAAGTGCACTTCTTTTCTACCTTCTCTCTCCCCTCTACCATACCCCACCCCCAAACTATAAGCTCTCAGCCAGAAAAGATCCAGGATGGAGATAACATTCTCATATGGGTATTATCGGAAATGGGACAGCGTTGTGATCAATCAAAGCAAATGAAGCCCTCAAACCCTTATGATGCCAGATGGTGAATAGGGCCCCCTTTGATTGCTTTGAATGCATATAGAACCATGTGGCATCCACTGGCTCTGTATGCTTGATTTTGGACATTACCCCTGCTATGCCCCACACAGGCCGCTCAGTAGAGTAGAAAAAGGTTAACCTTGCTCATTCCGTGCAGTGAGAACTCACACGCAGTTAAGGAATGTTAAGACAATGGCAGTCGGGTTAGTCACTGCTTCCGTTTGATCCGGCTGGAATGTTAGCGCACACAAACCATGCAAGGGAGCCATTGTAACGGGGTGCCTTGCGCACGCAGGTGATGTCATTGTTTACTTGGGGCCAGCTCTCAGCTTTGTTTGGCCTTGCAGAAATCGAAACCCCTTAGTAACAGAGAGAGAAGTCACCAGGCCGAAAGAGCGAAGAAAACAGAAAACAGAGCCGACACACGTGACTGTTCAACCGCATCTGACCCACGTTGAGCTTTCTGTTAAACTGTAAAGTGTGGCCCTGTGTTTGACAAGCTGGGTCTGCACCTTTCTGTTAAACTGCACAGAGCCGCACCAGGTTTGACCGGACAGGTCAACCGATTCCTGTGAAACCGCACAGAGTGACCTTACGTTTGCCCCGCTGGTTGGGCAGCTTTTCACTATACCGTGCCGCTGATATTGGCAGATCTTGATCGATCGTCGATCAGGCAGCAATAAAATAGGCTGAGCTTTCTCCATTACCAAGTGGGCCTTTTTTAGCAACCAGTAATTAAGAGTAAGTGTATGTTTGTGTGTTTGTGTGTGTGTGTGTGTGTGGGCATGTGCTTTGTGTGTGGGCATGTGCTTTTGTGTGTGTGCGTGTGTGTGCGTGCGTGTGTGGGCGTGCACATTTGTGTATGTGTGTCTTCAACCATGAGGCCTGTAAATACAGATGTCAAACTAGCCATATTGTGTGTATATGTGAATGTTTACTTTACCCTAAGGCCCTGTTTTTTACGATGTCTCTAAAGTACAGTTTTCTTTTAAAAGCCAAAGCTTAACAATGACGTCATGAGGCAGTTTGTTTTTTTTTTTCCATGTGTTTTTTTTCCAGACACTAAAGTGCTTTTGTGAGGAGAAGGGCCCATTTGCTGGGTGCTGATCGGGCAGTTTTGGCCCCGGCGTTAGCTCTGAAAAGCTATTTAATACTGCAGGTTGCAGCAGAGTGGAACATCGGCATGGCGGTGGAGAGAGTGGAGTGGATGGCTCTCCTGGCCCTTCCACATTTCCTCCATCATGCGTGTGACAGTCCGTGCCCTGGGACCACAATGACAAAGCTCCTTGCTGGGCTAATGGCTCTCCCCTCCAGTGTTTTAGAGTGACTCGTCACCGCCGGAAGATGGGCCCTTTTGCAGGCTGCTATCTGGGTTGAAGGGCAGGTTTGGTTGGGGTGTAGCTGGAGTCATGCAGACAGAATGGTCTGGAGATAGCTATCACAGAGCGCCTGGCCAGGATAAAATCAATATTTCACCTTAACTTTGACTTACAATTGAGCAAGAGTGTTACGCTTTTTTTCTACAAGAACAGTTTGGCAAGTTCATTTGCATGATTTCTTGACTCGCCAAACTGTTGAAATAATTGTGAGCTAAAGTTAAAGACCAACGTTGCCTCTGTTTCCTTGGTGCAGAGATTGCTTGATGTATGTGCTATACAAATAAACACTGAGGTGACTCGCTGGACTGCCATAAAATATTTAAATCAGTGTTTAATGACTAAACTCCAGCTCGGTGCAAAGGTGTTGGTTTCTTATTAACACATATTAAATATATGCCTTCACATTAACCGCAGATTTTTAATAACCATAAGTGATATTTGGCTAAATGCACATGATGCAAAAATATTCCTGAAGGATTCATTCATATTTGATAGATTTACACTCGCTTGGGGGTATAATGGCTGCTGGGTTATCATGAATGTAAGACTTGTGGTTTGTGCTTAGGTTTGAATGGATAGGTATGATGGGTATTAGCAATGTTTATATGGGTCTTTGTAATGATGTAATGTATGCAACTTAAACATGAATAAGTACATTACACAAGATTCATATTTGACATGTCATATTGAAATAAGATCGGAGATTTGTACTTTTACATCTACAATAAGCCAAGTATTAGCATCATAAAATGTGCAAGCAACACTGAAAACAGACAGACAATGTCATTGGGCATTGAGCTAACCCACCATTGGTATAATGCACAGCAAAACATGTAAACTATGTGGTCATAACTACTGTTGAGGGTATGGAGGTGTGATTATTTAAAAAATGATGGGGAAAACTGATTCACTTAGAAAGACAGCAGGCTGCCTGTGAAACCAGGAGATGATCTCTGAGATGTCTCTTCTGCAGATATTGTCAGTCCAGGGGGAGGTCTGGCCATGGCCAGTGTCATTTTTCTCAGACTCATGACCTTGGTATTTTTAACCCTGGCTACAGCCCCGGTAGACCAATTTCCATGAATGTATGTTGAATACCTGTGCTTGATATTCTTTCGGCACCAATCCCAGAATTATGTATCCTTGTCTGAACTATGGTGAGTGAAGAGTGAAATCTCTACCCGTGTGAAATGGGCTTCAAAGCACAGCGCGTCATGGCATCCGCACTGAACATCTCCCCCTGCCCCCCGTCTCCTCTGTCTGCCTCTCTCCCTCTGTTTGTTTTTTAGGAATATGACCTAAATAAGGCCCTTTTCATCATCCTGTTTCTGGGGCACAGTTTGACATGAGGCCTGGATCTCCACGGCCCTCCTCTCTGTGAATCCCTCAAACAAACAACCTGAATAATTCAAATCTTTTTCTTCTCTTTTTTTTTTTTTTTTTTTTTTTTGCTCGGATCTCAGATTTTCCAAGGGAACTCCAACCCCACTGACGTTCAGATGACGGAACTCCCGAAGCCCACGCTCACCCGCTTCGTCCGGATCCGGCCCGTTTCCTGGGAGACGGGCATCGCCCTTCGCTTCGAGGTGTACGGCTGTAAAATCTCAGGTGAGTCCCACAGTGCTGTTCTCCTCTTGACCGGCGCTGTAGCTAACTCTTTCTACCCTACTTTCAATCAGCCTCCGTTGAGTATCGGGAACGGTAAGGACATCTCATTTATTCATTGATTTATTCATCGTAGGCTGTGTATTAATCAATGATTGTCCAAACAAAAGAGCCAAAGCACCACTGGGCCCATCTGCTTTCTTCCGGTTCTTCACATTCTCATTAGCATGATGGATATTACATTCCTATTGCGTTGCTATTTTCTTTTCTTTGTTCCTTTTTAACATGAAGGAGAATGTTTTCTCATAACCCTAGTGCCCTTGGAGAGTGGCTCTCCGGAGCTTGAGCAAGTTTGAATTATGAATGAGTGGCACATGAAGTTTATTACATATTTATGTTACCTGATGTTTGGATGTACTTCATTCAAAATGAATTGCATTAACCACAGGGCTGCTGCTGCAGAGTGCTGGCTGCGCTCGTCTCAGACTGACTCGTTTGCTGTGCGCTGGTTTAAACTGATTCATTTACATTGCGCTAGCTCAGACTGACTCGTTTACTGTGCGCTGGTTTAAACTGATTCATTTACATTGCGCTAGCTCAGACTGACTCGTTTGCTGTGCGCTGGTTTAAACTGATTCATTTACATTGCGCTAGCTCAGACTGACATTGCGCTTCAGACTGTGCGCTGGTTTAAACTGATTCATTTACATTGCGCTAGCTCAGACTGACTCATTTACTGTGCACTGGTTTAAACTGATTCATTTACATTGCGCTAGCTCAGACTGACTCATTTACTGTGCACTGCTTTAAACTGATTCATTTACATTGCACTAGCTCAGACTGACTCATTTACTGTGCACTGGTTTAAACTGATTCATTTACATTGCACTAGCTCAGACTGACTCATTTATATTTCACTGGTGAAGACTGGCTCTTTTACATTGAACTGACTCTCACTGACTTGCTTACAGTACACTGATTAGGCTTTAGCTCATTCAATTACATTTCCATTTTCACGTTTGGCAACGCAGGCCTGTAACAGTAAGATGGTTTGTGTTGCACCTCATTTGTTTCATCGTGAACACCCATCTAATGACAGACTTAGGACAACTGCTGTACATGTGTGTGTGTGTTTGTGTGTGTGTGTGTGTTAAACGTGCATACATGTCAGTGTGTGAGTTTGTGGGTGTTTATGTGTGAGTTTGTACTTGTGCATGTGTATTTGGGCATGTGTGTGTGTGTGCAGGGTAGCACAGAAAGACAGCTGGAGGCTCCTTAATTAGGGGATAACTATGCATCACAGGGCGCTGTGGTCAGGATCCCCATGACATCATCAACCTGCTCCTGGCGCTCTCCCAAAGTTCAGTTCACTCCTGTCAATCTAAAGTCCCAGAGTGCTAACTGACTGAACAAAAACCAGCTGTTTCTTTCCCAAAGCGCCCCCCACACTGGCTAATCAAAGTGCCCCCACACTGTGCGAGGGCCTGCATTGATGGAAACAAAACAGGGCCAAAATGTGTCCACCATCTTAAATCGCCTTTAGGAAACCTGCCAGGAAGGCGGACTTGGAATTTAGGCCCAGACTCACAGCGGTCAAGAGCGGCCTGTTCTGCTACACAGAGCGGAGGGGTAGTTTGTACTTAATGTGTGGTATTGCAGCAGCTGACTCTTCTAGACTGAGCTGGAGTTTTGGGCTCCTTCAGAGATCCTGACAGTCAAGAAATGCTTTGCCCCTTTGTTACATTACATCACATTACAGTCATTTAGCTGATAAAGCAACTTTAGGGGCCTTGCTCAAGCAGTGCTGTGGCTAGACTGGGGCTTGAACTGCCAACCTAAAGGTCCCATTCATGTACTTTAGCTACTAGACTACAGGCAGCCCCCTTTGCCAGAAACATTGTCCCACCACAGGCCTTGCCCTCCCCCCGCCCTTCTCCAAGTACCCAAACTCCAGTGATCTCTCAACAAAGGAGGCACCCTGTGATGAAGCTATCTAACAACCATTCCATCAAAGTGCCTCCAGCTGTAGTTTAGCCCTCACTGTGGTGCAGGAAAGCCAGGGCAGAGATCACTCTAATGGGAGTATGTAACCCCCGCAGCCCCTCTCCTTTCTCCGTACCTCCACACAGTCCCATGCCAGAGGCAGTTTGCCGCTCTGACAGCAGGATTACCACCATATAGTTACGAACCCCCAGGAGGGGCACACCTGTCACCAGCCTGTCCCAGGGCGGCCGCTTCATGGCCAGCCCCCTTTGCAGCCTTCTGCTGACCAGCTATGGGGAACGGATCCCCGTCCTCACACACTGGGGCTTCAAAGGAGACAGAGAGGCCAAGAGCCTCGCCCCAGCTTTTTTATTAAAACAGAACGGCATCAGAGATCAAGTCCAGAATGTTCTTGGCAGCATAAGAAAGGGATTTGTCACAAGCTGAGGGAGCGGGAGTAGGGTGGGGGGGGGGGGCGGGGGATGTGGGGGAGGTCTCAAAAAAAGCGTCGTTTTCCTCACAGCGTGGAGCTCGGGCTAAAATTTTGGAACAGGCGTGGATTCCTGAGCTCCTCTGAGAGTCGCCGAAGAACAGTTTTTCATTTCAGTGATCTTTTATTTGATGATGAGAAAAGAAATAAAAAGCACAAAAAAACGCAACACCATTCCCAGTGTACAATCAGTATGGTGTTCTGTGCTTCACATCATACAAATCCACCCCCTTCCTGATTGTTCCAGGAGAATTGCGGGCTTTGTTCCCACAATTCCTCAGGAGAACATCATAAATGAGGGTATTACTTTCTGTGGGCAGGCCTGTATGAGTCAGGTGATTAACTGCTCTGGGAGGAACGATGTAGAAGTAGACAGACTGTCTGTGCTCTCTCCCGGTGCGTGTCTGGGAGACCCATCCCCTGTAATGGCGGTTAAAAGAGGGAAAGATCCGTGGCGCTGAAGCTGAACAAGAGAGGAAGCCATGATCCTGCAAAAAGGTGCCACTTCAGCAACCAGTGGGTCAGAACCTGGTGCCCCAAAATGCTTCCCGAGCAGGTGAAGGGGACACTCAGACACAGACCTACTGTTGAAGTAGGTCGGGTTGGGAGGCAAGGTTGGGGGGGAGGACAGCGGGGGCAGCAGGGGTGAGAGGAAGGTGTTGACGCGAGATGAAAGAGGAGCGCTCCCTCGATCCGGAGAAAAGGCAGAAAAGGGACGAAAGAGGCCCTTAATTAGACGCCCGGAGACTAGCGCCGCGGGCGGAAATTAAGTATGCAAGGGGTCAGGGAGACATTAGTGGAGGTGTCAGAGGAGGGAGGGGAGATGAGCTGGCGATAGCGCTCGTGCTACCGAGCCACTCTATCGCTCTCTCTTTCCTCTCTTTCTCAGCGCAATGGGTAGGTTGGTGATGTCACTGGTGGGAGGCGGGGTTGGAGGTTTAGGACCTGAGGCAGTGAGGAAGTGGGCAGGCGGCAGTGTCGGTGTGAAAAGGCAGACGCGAGCAGTACAGGCGCTCCGGTGTTGAGTTCATTATGCTCCCTCCCTACACGCTCACAGCCTGTAGCGACGGGGCTGTCATGCGTTAAGCACGAACACGGAACTCCGCTGGTGTCCAGGTGTGTCTCGTCTGGTAAGGCAGACGCCCCGTGGCCGTCGTCCTCGGAATGAACGCCTGGAGAACACTGTCACCTGTCCTCGCCACACAAATCCTCCCGTGTCCTTCTGAACACACACACACACACACACACACACAGTCATGTACAGTCCATTTGTTTCATGCAGGGAGTGTGGCCTTACCTAGAAAACGACAAAGAATCACACTAATATTCTGTTTGCAGTTACACATACAAACAAAGTCATTGAACCTATTATGTATATGCACAAATCACACCCACAATGAAAGGATTTAAACGCAGGCAGAGTGTTTGTTTGACCACCTTGTCAAAAGCATTATGAAATCATTCTAATGGCAAAACAGAATATCTACTGTACATTTTGTTGGTACCCCAGCTTGCTTACTTACTGTAACTGGCTGGTTTCTTCCAAGTATATGCTCTATGATGTGCATTTCATTTAGGCATCTTTCCATGGTGAATGTATAAGTGAATGAGTAAATGTATAAGTTGGTACATAGGCTTAATTAGAGTGATGATGATGATTTTTATTATTATTATTATTATTTTTATTATTATTATTATTAGCAGTGGTGGTATTAGCAGTTAGCATTAGTAATTGTTATAGCAGTAGTAGTAGCAATGACAGTAAGTGTAATTTTTGCCAGGCCAGTATTTTGACGCTCTCTCTTTTTCCTTCCCTCACACAGAATACCCCTGCTCAGGAATGCTGGGACTGGTCTCCGGCCTGATCACCGACGCCCAGATCACAGCCTCCTCCCACACGGACCGCAGCTGGGTCCCGGAGAACGCCCGCCTCCTCACCAGCCGGTCCGGCTGGACCCTGCTGCCCCAGCCCCAGCCCTTCACCAACGAGTGGCTGCAGGTGGACCTGGGGGAGGAGAAACTGGTCCGGGGCCTCATCATCCAGGGGGGCAAGCACCGCGAGAACAAGATCTTCATGAAAAAGTTCAGGGTGGGCTACAGCAACAACGGCTCCCAGTGGACCATGGTCCAGGACGCCAACGGCAACAAGCCCAAGGTGAGCAGAGGTGACCTCAAAAAGGGCCCTTTGATTACAGAGGCAGTCAGGGAGAGCGGGCTTGATTCAATCAAACACAATTAGCCTCTTTAAAGGGACATGCAATTCAATCAAAACTAACTGCAGTTAAGGGCATCTCTGTTTTGATTGAATTGCATATGCCCCTTAAGAGACCGAGTGCATTTGACTGAATCTAGCCCAGACAGTCAGAGAGGAGACACTGTAACTGAAGTGGCGCATTAGAGAAGTCAGGGTTGTTGTGAGAGACGCTGCAGAGAAAACAGACAGATAGTCAAAGATGAAAGTTACGTAGCTCAGGAACAGAGAGGGGGATTGTGGGAGCCCTGATGCTGCAGAGGTCCAGAGATGGGCACATAAGGGAATAACAGCAAGATCCAAGAGAGAAGTCAGAGAGGAAACAGAGCAGTGAAAGTGTGCAGTCTTGCTACTGTAGCCGGGTCAGATCGCACACTTAGCTTTGAAGCCTGCTCCCCCTGAAAAGAGCCCATTAAAAAGAGATTACAGGGGTTTTTTTTCCAGAGAAGTAGCTTTTTAACAAGTAGTATCTCTAATTATACAAGTGAACATAATACTCTTCAGCAGAGCTGAGGGATAATTTGAATGAAAATAATGGCCATCGTAATAAATCGACATTAGTCATTTATGTGTGAAGGTACTTATTTCATTTCAGACATGCATTTGGAGATTGCCAGTGAATGTTACCGAGAATACATTTAAGGTGTACCCAGGGTACTGCATTCATTTCATGCAGCTGTGCGGCCACTGATGGTGGAGGTCACCTTAAAAATCTAAAGACACTCACTGCACAGGTATTGTGTGAGAACACTGGAGCACTGAGAGGTCATTTTGTGTAAAAGTTATTGTTAATCCTGGCTGGCTTAAGTGTCTCCATTCAGAGAAACCCATCTTAAAAGGTTGTTCAGACCTATATTCATCTACCTTTTAAATTCCACTCAAGCTGTGCAACACTGGAAGTCAAATTTTGCTCTCAAGGTGGAGTGCCGTTGATTGAGACTAGAGAGAGGGCCGCGTGACACCCCGCTGCAGACCTCAGGGGTATCTGGCTGTTTTGGTATGCTCTGGGTGCACCACGCACCCCACCTGAAGTGCAGCTCTGCTCCATCTCCCAATTATAAGAGAGTTCTGGCAGGAATATTAATCTATTCCAGATGGCACTGATGCTTGATTTATGAATGAGCGAAGTCTAGATTTCCTCCTGTCCTGCATCCTGTCTGTTTATTAGAAGCCGTGCGCATGTCCTCCTCAAAGAGAGGAAGGAGGAAGCTCGTATCCATGCCCCAGGGGTCACTAATCCACTCACATCAGTCCATTGTTGTGTTTTGTTACCAATTACCCAGAGAGGAGGGTTTTTTTGCCTTCGATAGCAGCTCTGCTGAAGTGAAAAACCTGTGATCCTGCGCTCAAAGCGCTAAGGCACTGTGATGTTCAGTATCCCGTTGCCGTAGCCACCAGCTCTGCATCCAGACGCTGGCATCAGTCAGATGTCAGCCGGAGGAGTCTGGTCATTGTCTTTTGTTCGCTTTATTTATTTATTTATTTTTATTTTTTTTCCAAAATTGTCTCACGTTTGTTCTGCCAGCTCTTGGAAGGAAGGTGTTCCAGTAATAAGCTGTCCCCAAGGGCAACGTGCAAAGAGACATCAGTCAGCCGGTTGACATCCTGTTTCTCTCTGTTTCTTCCACTCTATTCCTCTCTCTCCCTCTACCTCTCTCTCTCTCTCTCTCTCTCTCTCTCTCTCTCTCTCTCTCTCTCTCTCTGTGTCTCTTTCTATCTCTCTCTCTGTCTGTCTCCAGGTTTTCGAGGGGAACATGAACTATGACACGCCAGAGCTGCGCACGCTGGAGCCTCTGTTGACGCGGTTTCTGAGGGTGTACCCTGAGAGGGCCACCCCAACTGGCATGGGCCTGCGCCTGGAGATCCTGGGCTGCGAGATTGAAGGTGAGTCTCAGTGACTCCTCCAACCATGGTGACCCCTATCCAGGCAGACCCAGACCAGAACCCAATCCCTTGAAATTGGCTCACATGGACACTCTGTGATAAGTTTGAACCATGAGCTTAACTGATTCGACATTAATTTTCTTCATAACAGCACAAAAATGGTCTTCCGATTACAATGTATTCATTTGATGTTTCCCTTTTCTATTGGTTCATTATTCTTTCCTATTATATTGTTCCATTCCTGTGAGATTTCTGCCAGTACTGATATATATCCCTAATAGGCCAATATTAGCCAATAATATGAGCTTTGATATACCTGTCAGAGTGTGTGCAGTCAAGGGGTCATCTCTGGTAAGGAGAAAGTTTAGCCATTGATGCACCCTCCATAATTCCAGTAGAGAGGCACGGAAGACATGCAGAAACCCTGTAGTGTGTTTTCCCCACCCCCACTACCAGAGACAACTAAATAGGAATGGAGATGATGGCATGGCGCCCTCAATTGGAGCTGTGCGGTACTGCAGGAAAACGGGGCAAAGACAATCAGCCAGCACAGAGTCATCGTAGAAGGTTAAGCTACAATGTGGGGTCGTTCTGGACAGTGTCGAAGGTAGCTCCTCTGGTAAAAGTGACATTAAAAAGCCCTTACCACACGAACTTAAAACAAAAATCTGAGGACTGATTCACCTGAAAGATCATCATCAACACCAATCCTTCCCATCTCTCTCCCTTCACCTCCTGTTCACTGCCATCAAAGCTCAGTTACCAAAAGGCAAAAAAAAAGAAAGAAAAACACAGTTCTGTAATGGGTGAACATGCTTAGACAGGTCGGTGTAAGTGGATTTACATATTGGATTTCTGGGAAGGCTGCGAGCTTTGCCTGTGTAAGCCGGTGAATCCCACAGGGGTTTTAGTCGAACGATAATGCTTGTTTTCACCGTTAATTCCAACGCACTGGCAGGGCTTGGCCGTCTCTTTGCCTGTGAGGGGCGAGGGGGCCCCGCTAAGCTCCAGCGAGCGACTAAATCCGCTGCATCTCTTAACGGACTCATCAGCTAATGGTACGGCGTGACCTCCGACCCCCAATGCGCCACATCAGAGGGGAGCTTGTCCAACCAGGATTCCCAGCTCCAACCTGCCGTTTCGTTCTCCAAACCGTGGGGGGGGGGTTTTTATCACAACGCCTGTTGAGGCGTAGGGCAGCCCTCATTACGTTCTCGGAGTAAACACTGCGGGTCCCGTTAGCCGAGACACCCCCGTCCCCGCCCCACCCCACCGCGCCCTGCCCAAGGGGCTGGGATGCACCCACATCCAACAGGTCCAAGCGGGCATAATGACAGGACACGGCAGCCCCAGCATGGATAAGGGAGGGGCAGAGACCGCCCCCCAAGCTATTTTCAGGGCCTGTGCGCCCCGATAAAAGCGCTGGCCTGTGAATAGCTCCGTAATGAAAACCAGCATTAGTCACGCTGGGAGGGACCACGTGTGTCTGACACCACAGTCCTCACACAGCTGTGCTGGGCACTGCTCTCCTCTTTCTCTCTCTCTCTCTCTCTCTCTCTCTCTCTCTCTATGTTTTTCTCTCTCATTCTGTCATTCTCTTTCTGTCTCTCAATCTATTTCTGTCTCCCTCTCTATGCATTCAGTTCAATTCACATATGCTTATTTGGCATAAGTCCACATTAGCATAGTATTGGCTAAGCAATTGTTCAATAACATTAATGTCTCTCTCTGTCTCTCTCTCTCTCCCCCCTAGCACCGACAGCCCCGCCCACCACACCCGCCCCCACCACCATCGTCCCGGATGAGTGTGACGATGATCAGGCAAGCTGTCACAGCGGAACAGGTGATGACTACGACCCGACAGGTGCTAACACCACCCTAAACCTGCATGCTGTTCCTGGGCCCCTCCCCCATCACTGTGTCCCCATCTTTCAGTGTCGACCCCCTGTCCGCATGGGCCTGCTGCACACTAACCTGAAAGCACTCGCTCACAAGCATTGCTGTTTACAGCTGTTGTACTACATTCTTCACCACGGTTCTCTGTCTTCTCTTGCATGTGCACCCCTTTCCCATCCAATCCCTACACCACACCCCACCCCCAACATAGGGAAAATATCTGTCCAAAATCTATGCTCATAGTTGGGTTTTAAAGGGCAAATGTTTTAAATGGCAGAGAAATATTTAACAGGTTTTGATGCATTTTTTTTACATTAGTTGAATTATTCAGTCCATTAGTAGGTCAGAGGTGAGTTTGAAATTGATTTCTCTGGCATATGACATCTGTCATGTGTATTTGTGAACAGTAGGTGGCAGTGTTGAACCTCAACTGGAAAACCACCATTGACATAATAGCAGAGTTCCTGATAAATAAAGTATGTTATTATTTGATAAATAAAACAATTGAGTGTAAATCCCTAGTATATTGTTAGCTTTGACCCAGCAATGCAGGTTATGGAAGAAAATGCTATTTCACATTGTAAAAAATCACAGTGATGTAGGGGTTCTCAATAGCTGGTGTGTTTTCCACAAAGAGGATTTGCAAAGTTGTCACCCAGTTCACATTGATGTTGCCATATCTGAAGTTTCACATTGCTGAGGTGTTACTGTATATTAAAATGAAGATGTAATTAAAACTAGCTAAAATTAGCAATGATTGATCAGTAAGATTATTATACTAATGGTTACACCCCGAATGTGGACTCACGAGCCTGACCTTAATCCCCCATTAAAACAGTGTCTCTGACTGTGATACACTGTTTTTGACAGGAGGAGCTGCTGTCACAGAGACCACAATAGAAGTGGACACTATACCAGGTGAGGAGGTCTTCACAGCCTGTTTCCTTACCTCCCTCCCTCCTTTCTTTGCCCTCTCTTTCTGTGTGTGTTTGTTTGTGTGTGTGTGTGTGTGTGTGTGTGTGTGTGTGTGTGTATGTTGTGTGTGTGTGTGTGTGTGTGTGTGCGGCAGTCTCCTTTATGATGTGTGGTGTTTTGCCTCCTCAGCATAAGCACTAATCAGTGAGGTCCAATCCGCATGCTGATGAGGTTCAGCCCGGCTGAGGGGAGCTCAGTTGGGGTGACTCGGGGGCTGGGGGTGGATGTAACGACCTTGGCTAATTGGGGGGAAACAGAGGCCCGAGAGCTCAAGAGCTCATCAGGTCATCAACAGTCTCTCCATGACAAAAAGCCGAAATTCTGCATTTCTGTCACGTGCTAAAAAACTATATATCCCACAGTATCCAACACGGTTAGCATTCAAAATGTGACAAAACACCAGATATGTGTTTGGGGAATCAGGGTAGCCTGTACATTAACCTTAAACATGTATGTCAAAGTTTCATTTTTTATAAAGATAGAAATAGAATGAGTTTGCACTGGATATTAAAAAAAAAAACATGGCAGAAAATTTAGTTTAGCCTTGAATTCTTTCCTTCTTGTTCATTGAGCAAACGGCTGCAGAGGGAATGAAAATGGCGGGATTGTTATAAGAGTGTCGATGCTCTCACACATTTTGGAAAGCTACCTTGTTGCCGTGTGGACGTGCCCTCAGGAGTAGCTAAGATGCAGAACATATCTACGCCCGCTGTGTGCCTCGGGAGCTCTGTTCATTCCGGTTTGATAGTGAAATGATGCTGCTTGGCTGTTCCGCGTTTCTCCGCGGCCTTGGGTATTCTCAGGGGGTGGGAGAATCGTGTTGGGGAGAACGCAAGCTCATTGTGTGAACCATTTCTCTGTGTATTTTTTATTCGAAGCTCACAGTTCTCTGTGGGCTGCCGTTGGTGTAGACCTTTCTTAGCATGTGATTAGGACTCATTTTTTTAATCCTTCTTAAATTAACCACATTGAGATTTAGATGCATTTCTTAAAAGAGATTATTAGTGCAATCTAAATTTGACATTGCAGTGTATGAAATTGGCCTGTAATGTTCTCCACCCAATTCTGTTGGATTTCTCTCCCCTCTTTTTTTATCTTTCTATGTCTGAGGAATGTTTTTGGTACTGCCAGGGTAGATATAAGAAAGCACTCTGCTGCCATCTGGTGGATATAAGAAACAATATATCAATCTTGCCCTATCACTTGGACCTTGAGATAGGCTCTCCAAGGAGACCGGCTCTGTAGATCACCCTTACTCTTTAAATCCAAAGAGGGAATTGAGTTGAATACAAACAGGTGAATGAATATCAAACCTCTCTGTCTGCAGCGTATCTGTGGTTCGCCTGTGATTTCGGCTGGGCTGGAAATCCCTCCTTCTGTGGCTGGACCTCGGAAAAGGACAGCAACTTCAAATGGCAGATCCAGTCCAGTGGCACCCCGACCCTCAACACAGGCCCCAATATGGACCATACAGGTGAGAGGGTGGGAGGGGGGTCAGGGTCATTGACTGGAGGGTGGAGCAGTCTATTTTTATGAAATGGAATTGATCCTGGGGTTAATGTCCTTTTGCTAAAGTCAAACATCATACTATCTGTGAAAGCATGGTAACAATGGAATAGGGTGTTTTATTTTCAGTGAAAACGTCATGTATGACAGACTAAATTAATATCATAATGTCTGTCAGATATGACCTATACCCTCTGTGGGTATGTACCTCAATACTCACAGACGATTGTCCTGTGTCCTTCAAAAATGGGTTATTTGGGGATTTTGTTTTTGTCTTTTTGTAACACCCTACCTTTTACTTTCACATTGGTAGTCCACAGCCACACAATAAAATAGTGCCATCCCTTCCCCTGCAGGTGGATCAGGGAACTTCATCTACACTCTGGCCACTGGCGCCCAGGAGAACGAGGTGGCCCGGCTCGTGAGCCCTCCAGTCACGCCGCTGGACTCCGACCTGTGCGTCTCCTTCTGGTATCACATGTTTGGCTCGCACATCGGCACCCTGCACGTCAAGCAGCGGAAGGAGACAGCCGAGGGCATGGCCGACATACTGCTGTGGACTGTCAGTGGTCACCAGGGAAACCGCTGGAGGGAGGGGCGTGTGCGGGTGCCCCCCTCCAGCAAACCCTACCAGGTAATGGGTCATCACTGTTCAGGGTTTAGGGATTTGTGTTTTAGGGTTTTATTGATTTGTGCACAGTGTACCATTGTCACCATGGAAATTGATTGGGAGTGCAGTATGACTGCACTGACAGATGATGGGGGGCACTGTGTTATAACGGTTAAGGGGCTAGGCTTGTATCTTCCCTGGTAGGATGCTGCTGTTTTACCCAAAACACTTTAGTAAATAGACAGGTGGATACAGTGCATTCAGAAAGCTTTATGCTAAAATTGTTTAAATTCATTTTTTCCCTCATCAATCTCCTCCCAATACCCTATAATGGCAAAGGGAAAAAAGGATTTTAGAAGTTTTAGAAAACTTTTTATTAAAAAATAAAACCTGGTACGTTCTACTCTTTTTATTCTGATTGAAATGTAAACCGTGTAGGTCACTCTGTTTAAGAAAACCTGCTAAATGTAAAACAGTGAACACAACCTCCAGTTATGCTGTTGTGTTGTTTTTGTAGAGTTTTGACTGTGTCACTGTGGAATTTACAGCACACTTGTGATTATGTCATTGCAGTTATGTGCGCAGTTTGACTATGTTAATGAGAGACTGCTGTCTCCCCAGGTGGTGATTGAAGGGGTGGTAGAGAGGAAGAGCTGGGGCGACATTGCCGTGGACGACATCAAGATCCTGGACCGTCTCAACATGGTGGACTGCAAGGGTGAGCAGAGAAGCCCTGTTTATAGAGTGAGGCAGTAGAGAGAAACCAGTCTGTGCTACATATGAAGAGTCGACACTAGAAATGTTAGCGATGCTGTATTGTACATTCATTGAGGGATGTGTTTGTGACATGCCAGGCATTGCGTATTTTAAAACAATTGTCTTTTTCCTTTCAGACCCAGATGTTCCAACCGAGCCGGTAGAACCAGAGGATGACTTCAATGAGATCAGTACGTCAATCTGTTCAGTTTTTCTACATTTGAAATAAGTTACCATACATTTGTTCCTTGGTTAGAAGAGGCTGTTATCCTGTGTGATACACAGTGCATGTGATGTCACAATGCAAGCGCTCACAAGCTCATTTATACCGCTGAATATTCTGCTGATGATATTTGATGAAGTGGCGCACATGTCCAGAGTCCAGGGCTCCAAATCGTACCACTGACTGAACCACTGGCCTCTGGAATGCAAACAGTGGTTTATGTTTGTGAGGGCAATAGGTAGTTCCACTGAGAAAACATGCCCTTGGTTAATTTTTAACTTTTTTGCTTTGAAAAAGTGTTGGTTTAGCTCACAAATACTGGGTCATAACATGGCACTCAGTTAGCTGGTATAGTGTAGAAAACCGCCAGCTCTGAAGCGGAAACACACAAAATAGGGTCTTTAAAACTACCCTAGATAAATTTCCCTTTCAGATTGTTCACATTCAAATTTTCAGAACATGTTCTACAGTGTGTATAATCTGGATTGATTGCTTACCTTATCTAGTGGTGGAAATGTTTGTGTTGAGTGAGAGCTGAGTGGTCCTTCATCCAGGTATTTACACCTGCTTTACACCTGCTTGTCTACTTGACTCGTCACATGCTATCCGCACTTACAGTGGTCAAGGTCATACTCATAGTGTGTGACATGCACACTTTAGGGGTCCGTCTAGCTCTCTTGCAACAATCTCTTACCTACTTTCAAAAGTTATGTGGCAGTTTGCAGGTGGTGAGGCATGGAGGATGTATATCCTAAAATTGAATGATTTCCTAAATCTACTCTGCTCCAGTTAATACCAAGAATGCTCTGCATTGTTATGCAAATTACACCAGAAGTTTTAGCTGTATTATTTTCTGCCTTCAGTACAGCTTAAAGCATCCTTCTTTTCCAGAACTTCAAACCTCAGAGTCCATATAAATTACTGACTAATCGCCTATGACTCTTACAATTACATCACAAGGTGTAATTTTTCCATGGGGGCAAGGCTTAGAACCCGGCAGCACTGTTAATGGTGAATTAATTTTTGGGAAGGAAAAAAAAGATTGACTCTCACTCTTTTAATCTCCCCTTTGATCTCTCAGTAGTGGACATCACTGACTTCCCCGATGTGGAGGACAATGAGATCCATGGAGCTGGGAACATGCTGAAGACTCTGGACCCCATCCTCATCACTATCATCGCAATGAGCGCCCTGGGGGTCTTCCTGGGGGCCATCTGCGGGGTCGTCCTTTACTGTGCCTGCTCTCACGGCGGCATGTCAGACAGGAACTTATCGGCGTTGGAGAACTATAACTTCGAACTGGTGGATGGAGTCAAACTAAAAAAAGACAAACTCAACACACAGAATTCCTACTCCGAAGCATGAGAGCAGGGCTGGGCGAGGTCTCACGGGCTGGCAGCAGGGACAAACAGGACTGCCGGTAGCTTTTTCGCTTTAACAAAAAAAAACAGAGAAAAAAGGAGGAAGAGGTGCTTTATCCGGTGGGAGAAGTGGTGACTGAGCCGTGATTTTCTCAGGAGCTGCAGTGAAAGACACCTACCAATAGGGGGACACTGTGTATAAAATTGAAGAGAAAAAAAATATGTACAGTTAGATAATTATTTTAATTTGTGTTTTTCTTTTTCATTTTATGTTCTTATTGTTTGTTTTGTTGGTTGTTTTTTACCCCTATATTAATCAGATGCTGGTGTTGAGACCAATTAAGATGTCTAAAGTATTTTTCTTTTTCTTGAAGGAAAATCATGTATTTTTTAATTTCAAAGCCATTATTTTTGTGTGGATGGAGAAGTGTCAAAACCCAAAATTAACCATACTGACAAATATGTAGTACCCCCTCCTCTACCTCCATTCCCACCACTCCCCCCCATTCTATGTGTAACTTTCCCTCCTCCCTCTAGAGGGCACTGTGATTATGCCCGCACCCTTCACCCTGGTATGGTTCCAACAGTGCCTTTAGTACATCTTTGTTGGCTTCGTTTGTTGATTTTGGATTTTCACATTTCACTATTTCTGAAACAAAAAGCAAAAAGACATCAGTCGGATGAGTGTGCAAAACAGAAATCCATCTTCACTGCTTACTGTCAAGTCAAGACCCCTCATATTGTACATAATGTTTTAATATATTTTGATGCCCTTTTTAAAAAAGAAAAAAAAAAAACAGAAGGAAAGGCTGCAGTACCCCTTTGTTGTGGGTTATGTGCTGTAAATACAATCGTCTGGCTGTTTTTTTTGTGACAGGTGACAGTGTGTTTGTGTCTGTTTTTTTTCCCCACTGGGTGTGTTTTTGATGACAGGTTGCATCTACAGAAGCTCACCTTTGTACCACGCCTTGCAGATTTACTGTTCGCAGACGAAGCATTCTGACTGACTGATCGATGTCCTAAAACCGCTGCAAAGCTGCGGTCTCCACTCAGTGGACCACACGTGACTACCCGCAATCAAAGTAGCCCAGACGGCATGAACATCGGGTCTGACTGCATTCGCCGCAAAGATACAGTACAGGAGCATTTCAATCAATGTCTGAGAGCTCCACGCTCCTCCATGTGAAACATTATGTGCGCTTAACTACACCACTGTACTGAATAAGCTTGTGTCACTGGCAAAGGGACGGGCTGAGGAGCTTCTGCGTTAATATGTGTAGCCGTAGCCCTGTTTCTTATGCTGGGGACTGAAACCCCCTCGCTCCCTCTCTGTCTGGCCCCATGCTTGATTGTATCAGGGGGTTTTATCTCCCAATTCAAGGTGCGTAAATATGTGCCGTTGATGTGTTGGTCTGTTCTGTTGAGCTACTATCAGATGTGGGACGTTTCTGCCAACAAACCCACGTAAACAATCAGTGTGCTTCTTGGAGCAAAATAACTCTTGTCCGGCAGCCTTCTCATACCCTGTCCAGGTTCAGCATTGGGGTCAGATCCAGCGCAGGCTCAACACACGCATCATCAGTCACTCGTTGTATAACCTTGATAAAACTGGTGTCATAGAGAAAACCAATCAAAGGAGGGCGATCTCCTGTTTTGTGCGGCACCAAATGTCGCCTCTGAGAACCTGTCGCTTGTGTCACGTGGCTAATAACCATTCCCATGCTGGGTGTTTAGCATCGCATGCCGTGTCCTAAGGCCCAGGTTGTTCAAGTTAAGCTCAGACCAGAGCTGGACAGAGATTCACAGGCACCGCGCTCTCTCTGTCAGTCACGGGCTAACACATCTTAGCGGCCATGCGCAGTGTGTTTGCCGATGATCTTGTTTTATCTCTTGGTGGAGGTCATTCACTGTAACATTGTGGCTGGATCACAAGGGACCTAAGACCCCACAGCCATCCCCACCCCCCCCCCCAACCACCCCAGTCAGGACAGAGGTGCAGGAGTGACGGAAGCTTAAACACTGCTGTAGAGCCAGCAACATAACGAGCTGGCAGATTATCAGGAACAGCGTTTAAAGACACTCTTTCAGGCTTTTCCTCACTGCTTAAACCTGCTCAAGAGATGCTGTGCGATGGACTACATGAGTGCGAGTCTCCTGAAAGGCTCTGGAAACGCTCCAGCGCATAGACAGGAACGGGAGCCAGGAGCGAGTCACCTGAATGATGGCTGTAAGCAAAAAGGGCAAACCGAGGCTTTGAAGTGTCTGGGACACTCATCAAACATGCAGCCAACACTAGTAAAGATGCAGAACCAAGGGTGTGATGTCATTCACACCTAGAGAGAGATTCCGGTAAATTCCATTGTTATGTTGTGTGCTGTTGTGAATACATTTTCAGATTCTTTTTTTTTTTTTGTTGTTGTTAATTTCTCAACAATATCTCACTGCTGAACGATATACAATATCATGGTATGGCTACAAAGAAAGGCCTGAGACTGGTTCACTCTGGTAACTAGAGGAAAAGGATACTGTAGCGTGAACTGAAAAGAAAAAAATGTTGCACTGATAAATATATTTAAAAGGTTTATGTGTTTATAATATTAATTTGTAAAAAAAAAAAAATAATAATAATTAAAAAAATACAGTGTTACATTTTTTTCTTTTTATGGTTTCAGATTATGTGATATAACTCTGAAATGTAAAATTAATGAGATGTTTTCATTATTGAAAAAGGTAAACAAATTTCCTATAGTAATGTTTCCATTTAACTGGTATATTATCGCTTCGTTTTGTACTGTCATAAAAATTTTGTGCTGATTTTTTTTACAAAAAAAGTTTTTATTTTCAATACTGCTTCTGTAATTTGCTGTTGTAGGAAAAAATGAATAAACAGCAAGGCCTTAAAAATTTAAATAATGTTTGTACTCTGACACCTGACGTCTCAACGATTCATCCATTTCTGTTCCAAACCAGTCTCTGATCTATGACTACTACATTCCAAAGATTCAGCTCAAATAAATGTTTTGTTAAGATAAGGCATTTTGATGTTTTATTGTTTTTATATAATTTCATATCTACTTTGGAATATGGAAGGTCAACTTGAAGGGGAATGGTGATGATCTGAAGGCAATCTATGCTGAAGTGGCAGCACACCTTGTTTTTTTTTTTTTTTTTTTTTTTTTAATCTGAGAGGCTTCAACCAAAGATGTAGCTGGTTCCCTCTTTTTATGACAAAACTGGACAATTAACGATAGCATTCATTTGAAGACTTGGGAAATGGCAGGTCTCCGTTGAAGAGTAAAATGTGTTACCGACCCCCAGGAAATACCACAGAGGGGCCACGTCCTGTGCAGAATTTATCGAAATATTCCACAATGTTGTTTTCCCAAAAAAGAAAAATGAAACTGAATTCAGTTACGTTTATAAAACTTATTCTCGCATTAGGACTTACGGAAAACCTTTTGTGGATGTCACAGAGAAAAAAAAATCTTAAAAAAAAAAACAAGAATATTCCATCCATCACATGACAAGGACATCAACGAACAATCAAAGGAACTGGGTGATCTTGACCCAAACGTCACACAGACGGGTCCCATTCCAAACCTCTGAGGGTGTCTGATGGACTAGCAGAGACACGCTGACAAGAAATTCCTTTTCCCAGTTCTGGAAGAAAAAAAAAATATTTACAGGTGTTCTGCAATAATAAATATCCGTTCAGTAGCTGTTGTTTGTTTTCTGTTCCAGGTACCTCAGACAATGCTTATCAATTAAGTAATCTGCTGTAACGTACACTATCTGTCTTTAATTTTGTAAAATAAATGCTGAAATGGTGCTGATAAGGAATATGTCATGACCTCCGTACGTGTTCCAAAATGAAACTATAACTCATATGAGTGAAGTCATTTAAAAAATACAATATGTTCTATATGTAATGTATACATACATGGGACATAGCACGTCACTGAATTATGACAAATTAATTATGACAAAACTAAACTTTTTATGTTTTGTAAGCTTTGATTGATTTTGCACTACCAGCATCATAACAATTCTGTTAAAATATTCAGAAGCTGATAATGTAACAAAAATTAGTAAAGCAAAAACCGTTCATTTGAGTCTAGATACGATCATGATAATTATCTTAGCCTATTTGTCTGTAGGAAATGAGCAGAAACATTAACATATTCATTGGAAAAAGACAACCACTTATACAACATGATGTTTTAGGAGCTCCTAGTCTAATGACAGAATACTTAGTTCTCTGAAGGAGAAGGATGTCTGTTTTTGACAGCAATGACAAAGCTAGAATTCTGAGAATTAATATTAAGCATAGATCCTGAGACTCAGAATATTTGTGTCAATGGAGGGATTTTTAAAAATAATGACTGAACATATTTTAAGAGGAATATGAATGTTGACAGAACAGAAGAAGAACTGCACAAATCTAATCTTCATTCAACAGTTAGCCTGAGTGGGTAATATTGGCAGCGGTGCGTTCAGTTAAAGGGGAGGGTGGCAGTCGGCTAGAGCCAGTTAAAGGGGAGGCTAGCGGATGGATTCAGTTATTTGGGAGGGTAGATTTTGGTTTTATTCAGATTTTTGACCACACCAAAAAGTGAGACAAGCAGTTATCACACAGCTACTAACTATAGAATTACAGAAATGTGTATCCTCTATGGAATCCCGTAATGTACTTTATTTTTAAGTTTCTCTGGATAAGGGCATCTGCTAAATGACTGCCAGGTAAAACGTCAACAAAGCATAAGTGGACATGAAATTAATCTGAGCTATCTCTTTACATCACAGCGAAGCTGCATGCATGAGCAGAATCTAACCTAACACTGTGCCGTGGAGAGTCCCTTGTGCCACTGGCCGGGATGTCCTGCTTCAATGGTGCTGTTTAATCTGTAGAAGTGCGTTCAGCATTACGTTGGTTCGCCTTCGCGTTCGAGTGCCCGCAGGGACGCACTAGCCCTGCGAGTGTGCGGCGCGATTTGCGGGACTGTCCACCGAGGCCCGCACTACACAAACCGCGACTTTCCAGGTGGCTCCCTTCGTAACCAGGGAAACCAAAGATGAGCATCAGCCTTTAAATCACACTCAGGTGCAGCTGATCTGGTGTCATCGGGGCAAGACTTACAGCATTGAAATGGTATACAATAATCCATGGGAGAGTTGCAGGAAAGTGCCAGTGTATTACGATTCTACTTAATTACATGTGTGCTAGTCTGAGATCGAGCAAACCTAGGATACAAATAATTTTAAAGATTTTTAAATGTTATAGGCCAATTTGTGAACTGAGGTTTGCGTCAATTAAGTGCATTTAAAGTGCGATGTTAGGCACTCAGAAGCTTAAATTTGACATTACGCATTTTCTTATGCAGTGCGTATAGCTCAGGTCTGGATTCAGCCCTAAAATTAATAAATGTATACAGTAATTAGTATCTTAAATCAATTAAATATAATTTGTGAGTTTTTTTAAATAGCTAAATAACGATCACAAAAACGTACTTTTTAAAAAACAAACTGTGAATGCACATTTCAGAATCTAACTCAAAGTAAATTTTAGCCTATTTATTTTCCTGATTCTCCTTGCCGACCTTTTCCCCTGGAATATTCCTCATCCATCATGTAGTCATTTTACTTCCAAACTGATTAGAACACACTGATTATTTTTCATTTCAGCTCATAAATCTGAACTGTAAAATACTCTCATAAATTTCTTTTAGGCATTTTTGGGTGATCAATATTTTTCTATAACATATTTAAAATCTAATTAAATTCAATCATCAAAACAGCAATCTAATATCACTGACCCATTGGATCCATTGAGAATTTTGATATGATAGTAGTATACTCTGTATTACAGCCATATTTAATTCAGTTGAAGATACAGTATATTGTTGCTGCTATATGACGCCTACTTAACCTGAAAAACTAAATGCTTCCAATGCTTCTCTGGTTAAAACATATCCTAAAAATAATGTGCCTGCCTATTGATTGTGGCAATAGCCAAAAGGCATTAAACATCGAAACGAAAACTGTATTTACACTAAATGTATTTGTCCCGTGATAGCAGCGAGGAACAACTATTATTGATTTGAAAATTTTATGAAATTATTCATCTCTGAAATCATGACATCTCACAGAGATGGTTTGGCTTCATCAGCCTGAGATGTTTATGGGAACTGTGCCAATGTCTCAGCACAGTCTGTCATATATTAAAAAAAAAAAAAAAATGAATCACCATGCCAGACCTGTCTGCGTCTTCACTGGTGATGCACTTCTCACAAGCAGCTCGTGAGAGCTACAGTAATATGACTGCTACAGCTATCAGTTATCACAATTTGACACTTATACAATCTGCCTGATCGGATTTCTTCCTAAAGCTAATCACTCTGCTAATATTTTCATCAGCCACGAAGAGACAGCCAGCATATGAAAGGGAAGTTCGCACGCACTTCGATTAAGTTGATGGGTCCCACAGGCAGCTGGGTTCTTCTGACAGGTCTACTTTCTAGTGACGTACCCATGTGAAACACAAGGGGGCGCTGATGCTCAAAGATAACTTTCAGTCTCTGCACTGAGAAGGGCATGCTCATAGAACGTTTGATACTGCAGTTTATATACGATCAAGTTGCATAGATATCTGTTTCAATGGGTATTAAAACGTTAAACACACTTGTCTGGGTCACAGTCAGAGCTGAATACTGTGTTTTATGCACATTCAAACCCAATACCTTCTGATAGGTCCACCACTTTTCTGCTCCATGGTGAACGCTGTCAGATATTGCAAAAAAAAAAATTGGCTAAAGAAAAATAATACCCTTAAATGAGGAGTTGAATCTCAAGCATCTATTTAATTTGGCAACACAACTCGTTGCAATTGGACCAATGCATGATTGTCCCACTCATTTATTCAACATCTAAAAACGACTTGACATTTCTTAGCCTCCCAGTGGAAATTGTCCATAGTGTACTCATTATTCATTACATCACAACATGTCAACATGTTCACACAAGTAACAGACTATCATCCACCACCAAAAGGAAATTGCTATGAGTTAGCTTAAGCAGTGAACTGGTATGCACTGTGTTCAAGTAAACTGGGTAAGTAATTAGACAATATGAAAATAGCACTCATCAATGGTTAGTGCAGTGTCAGAAAAGGATATGGCTGGTAACTTCACAATTTCAATTACATTACATTACATTATAGTCATTTTTAGCTGATACTTTTATCCAAAGTGACATACAGTTGATTGGGCTGGCCAGGGCACAATGCCCCCTGGGAGCAATGTGGGGTTAAGGGCCTTGCTCAAGGGCCCAACAGCAATGGTGTTGTTGCTGTGGCTGGACTGGGGCTTGAACTGGCAACCCCCTTACATGTGTTCTGGCTTTGTAAATCATTCAACTTAAACTGTGATCTTTCAATATTTGTTTTTAAGTGGGCCGAATAAAACACAGAGTTCACTTGCAAGCAAAGAAGAGCTAGATAGAAAGGCAGGTTAACAAATATTCTGTCCCATTACCTAGCCAACTGAGAGTTGAAAAGATTATCCTGAGAAATGTGACACTCTACATGTATTCATATGATCCCAATCAATAAATCTATTCCCAACATTTGCAAGACCCATTCCAAGTAAATTGTCAGTTCCGTTCTGTAGCTGACAGCTATAGGCCTAAACAGGAAACACAAACATTGTCACAATTCCTCAGCAATTCAAAGTGTGAACTTTTAAACAACTTGCTACCTGAAAAGTAATATTTTAAAGTTTGTACATATTATATTCCAATATGGGACATTTTTATGAGTTTGCCAAAATTCGATATTGGGTTTTGTTTAGTTTTTTCTTATCAATTTATAAATAATGAAAACAACTTGTTATGCCCATAGCCTTTGATTCTGCTTCCAATATAATTGCCATTATCGATTTAACTTTGTCTCATCTTGGAATATCGATTCTGTGGCACGCAGTTTCCGTTTTAGGTTTCTCTGACAGTCTTACATGGTTGGATTAACATAATCAATTGTGTTAGCCAAGACCATGCAGTTAGCTAATCCTAAATTGCTTCATTCGTCTTTTTCCTTCTCTCTCTCTCTCACTCTCTCTATTAGTTTTTGTGGAAAGGGTATCGTTACCATGGACACAATGCCTCATGTTTCTAAGTTCATTTTCCTGTCTTTTGAAGGTTGGGTTTTTGCCCCTGGCAACACGCCCACATTTCCTTGTTTGATTGGGAGGAGTTCTCTGAGCAGCAGTAGAGGAAAGGTGAGCTCAGCAGTTTTTGGAGTCTCTGGACTGTGGACAGGGCGATCCCTCAAATTCAGCTGCAGTTCTGGAGCTCGTTCAACTCCATTACAACATCTCCACAACACCAGCTCTGAGGGACCCCTCTCGCTTCAGACCACACATGAGGTTGGTGGAAATACGTTTTTAAATAAGTGCGTGTTCTGTTTTTATTTCTTTTTAAAAAATTGAAATGTTTGCTTTTGAAAATTTTTTTTGAAATTTTTGAAATTTTAATCCCATGTCAACATCCTCTCATGTCCTGTGATTGGAAAATGTCACAGTATTTATATATTTATATGTTTTATATATATATATATATATATATATATATATATATATATATATATATATAAATTATTTACATTTATATATATATATGTATATTTAAAGAGGAAAACAGTGAAATAACTTTATCATAAAGCTATTATTTTTTTATGTTTAACCCACCTTTATGCAGCTTCGATTGAGAGTTCTTAAACTATGGTCATAAGAAATTAAATTCAGACCACCATAGCCCAGGATCTTAACTTATTGAGAGTCGAATATTTCTATCTACAGATAAATGTATTTAATGAATGTAATTATTTCATCATTTTGATACCACAAACAAATGGTATAGGTAGCTGTTGTTTTAACAAAGAGGAGGTGTAATTAAAAAGAACGTCTACTTTTTCATTGACTATAGAACACACCCATACATACCAGTGAACAGATTCATTCCAACCTACTGATTACAATTTAGTCACATTATTACTCAAATGATAAAATACATCCTGTCAGTTATACATGTGTCACAACACATTTGCTAAACCATTACCGCGTGTTCTGAATTGTCGACTTTTTTAGATGGAGCTAAAGATTTTCTTCATAGCAGCTTTGTTTGGGACTATTTGTTTCAGAGGTACCCAAGGTAAGCAGTTTTCCCTCCTCCATTTTCTGATTCTCCCATTATTGATAGCCAATCATAAAGCCAAGGCTTAGTTGTTGTGATCATCGCAGTTAGTCATTCTGGTTGTGATAAAAGTCTTTTGCTCTCTATTCGCATTGTATGGGAGTGAAGGGTCAGTGCCAAGAGGTGTCTGTTAGCGCGCATAGCTCTAATATAGTGATATGACAACTCCGCCACCCCTCGGCCTCCTTCAGAATCACACTACAATGGGAGAATGGGTGGATACACTAGCCTCATAAAAAAGGGGTACTTCCATGTATTTGTTCCACCTCTGCTTAAACCAACCGGTATCACTAATTAGTTTCCCATACCTAGAGAGTTGTGCTGATCAGAATCAGTTGTTTTAGTTTCTGGTTGAAACAAATACACAGGAGTACCGAATTCGGCCACTCACCTTGTATGTAGGGTCCAATTTCAGAAAGCTGCCGTTTTCCTAAATAAATATTGTGTGTGTGTGTGTGTGTGTGTGTGTGTGTGTGTGTGTGTGTGTGTGTGTGTGTGTGTGTGTGTGTGTGTGTGTGTGTGTGTGTGTGTGTGTGTGTGTGTGTGTGTGTGTGTGTGTGTGTGTGTGTGTGTGTGTGTGTGTGTGTGTGTGTGTGTGTGTGTGTGTGCAAGTGTGAATGTGTGCAAGTGTGTGCAAGTGTGACTTCACCTGTGCTTCAACATTTGCACACTGCTTTTTTTCTCCATTTTTTATCCTTTTTTTTTCTTTCCAGGGGAGACGTCCTGCTCCTTGGAAAGAAGCAGGTCCTGTGGGGAATGCATTCAGGTTGGAGAAGAGTGCAGGTGGTGCACAGACCCCGTAAGTACATTCACAGATCCAAGTTTTTCTTGGTAAGGATGATGGATCCATCTTCCTTTTTGCTCATACTACATAAAAAAGGTTCAGGTCAGCAAGGCACAGGCAACAATGCTTTCTCCTCAGTCAGCTGCTCACAGACTGAGCATGCTGAATCCCTGAAAGACACCTCTTGTGCAGCTTTCTGTGAGCTATTGTCACTGGTGAACAGTCAGGCTCAAGAGCACCTACAAAGAGGGAAAAGACTCAATCCTTCCCTATTTGGGCTGCAATGGTTGATTATGCCGCTGGCCTGCTGACAACAGTCATCGCAAGTATGGGATGACCCATTCACTTTTGAAGTCAGGATAGTTTGTATGACTACGCAATTGTCCAACAGTGTCAACAATGTTCAAAATGGTGCAGTGCCAGAAATAAAAAGTGTTGGAATAAACCTACTGAGCAGTTCATGGTTTCAGTGTTGGTCTTCTGTTGCAAGCTTACCTTACTGAACATATTGAACACAGCAGCATGATTTTGCCCCCCGCAGGACTTCCTGCAGTTCCGCTGTAATGACCTGCAGTCGCTGAAGAAGATGGGCTGCGGTTCGGCTTTTATCGAGAACCCCCGAGGAAGCGTGACGATCATACAGAACATGCCAGTCACTGACCCCACCCGAAAGCACAGAGAGGAACTCATTCAGATTCAGCCCCAGAAGCTCACCCTCAACCTCAGGCCGGGTAACCCGTTTTTGTGGTAGTCCACTCATTCCTAGATCTTTTTTAGGGAGAAAATGCAAAGTGTGCTTGAATCTGAATGCGACGTGCATTAGAACATTGTCATGTAATGGCAAACACTTACCAATGTGATTGACAAGGGTCACCAAGTCAGACACCATGAGACTCAAGAGATGACAGAAGGTCCAAATGAGAAACATTTACTCACCAATATGCACCATGGCAGAGTAACCTAAAGCCTGTCGATGAGAGCTCTAAATTGGTTGTTCTAATATAGTATGTGACCATTTTGCCTTTTTTATTTGGTGAACATGTTTATCTATGAGGGTGTCCAGGGTGTTAATAGGAGCATTTGTGGATTGTTCGGGAGGAAAGCTGACTTGACTCACTCTTACACAAGACATCGTGCTTGATAAGGAGGTTTCTGTCTCTATGTCTCTCTGTCTCCAAGGTGAAGCCCAGTCTTTTCAACTCAAGTTCAGAAGGGCAGAAGACTACCCCATAGACCTCTACTATCTCATAGACCTGTCATTCTCCATGAAAGAGGATTTGGAAAAAATTAAAAACTTGGGATCAAGCTTGATGATGGAAATGTCAAGTATCACCTCGCGTTTCAGAATCGGTAAAGGACCGAGACGTCCCTTTTTAGCTGCAGACAAGTGAACCCCATTGCTTTCAAACAAAACAAATGCAAAAAGCAAAATCAAGAGGATTGACCTCCATTTACATCTACTTTTAACCAATTGGTCCTAACTCTGTTGTGGGTTGATAACTGCTTTAATTTAATCCAGTCACCAAGACCAGGAAGAAGGCAGGAAATGCTTCTCCTACAGCCTGAAAAGCCTGCATTTGAAGTGGTTTTGTGTCCTTCTCCATTCCCTGTTTCTTTAGGGCTAGGTTCAGTTGTGGAGACGGCAGCCAGCCCTTGCACAGGACAGCAGCAGTGCACCGGCCCCTTCAGCTTCAAGAACCTGCTGAAGCTGACCACTGATATGGAGCAGTTCAGGAGCTTGCTGGGCCAGCAGCAGATCTCAGGCAACCTCGATTCACCCAAGGGTGGCTTCGATGCCCTCATGCAAGGGGCAGTCTGTGACGTAAGTGTAAACCACTTCCTTTTTGGACAAGCGCAGTGCAAATGCAGTGACCCTATAACCTTGGTGAAATGTAATACAGAGTGTTTTTAAATAAATTAATAATGTTTTTCTGTTTGTTTTGTTTTTTTTTTTTTTTGGTCTGAGAAGCTCTGCACCTCCTAGAGGTGGAAAGTCTGGATCCATTTCCAGCACTATTTAATAATCAATTCGATTCCTAGCTGCCGGAGGAGCTTTGTTTTGGACCTAAAGGTTTTTGCGTATATCTGTGTCCCACCCCATGTCCAAACACCCCCCTCATCCCTCTACCAGGATGCTATCGGCTGGGGGAATGTGACCCGCCTGCTGGTGTTCGCCACCGATGCTGGCTTCCACTTCACAGGAGACGGAAAACTGGATGGGGTCAAGCTACCGGATGGGAAATGCCGCTTGGAGAATATGTACAACCTGAGTCAGTTCTATGTGCGTAGCGACCTTAAATGCTGGATATCTAAGTTCACTCCCCGCCACCCATACATTTAAACACCACCTATGACAGTCATGTCTGATTTTATTTTTTTTAGAGCAACTTTGCAGTTGCACGTGTGGACCAGAAACTGAGGCAAAACGACATTCAGACCATCTTTGCTGTCACAGAGACCCATCCTCTTTTCAAGGTACTTGTGTGTGTAAGTGTGTGTGTGTCTGAGTTGCATCTATCAACATTTACTGTATACATAGTTTGCTGTACATGGTAAGCTCACTGTATATATATATATATGTTTGTGTGTGTGTGTGTGTGTGTGTGTGTGTGTGTGTGTGTGTGTGTGTGTGTGTGTGTGTGTGTGTGTGTGTGTGTGTGTGTGTGTGTGTGTGTGTGTGTGTGTGTGTGTGTGTGCACATATCATTGAAAGGAAATTGTAGTATTAGACCAAGGATCAAAATATCAAAAATATGAGATTTTGGCAGGTGTGAAAATCGACTGTCTTATATTTGACAGTCAGCATTATTCATAGCTAACTAGCTCTTAGTCAGTTAGTCATTGTTGAGGTTGAGGAGTTAGTTTGATTACTACTGTAATTACTGTTTCCAGTAAGGAGTTAACGTCATCTGAAATCCTTTTAGCATCATCAGTAAAAATATATTAATTCAGACCCTAGAGAACTAAGACCTAAGAACTTAATGAGCAACTTACTAATTTACACCTAAAATTATGTATTAGGAAAGGGTTTTGTTTTTTGTGCTATAACTAAATATATTCCTAGTAAAACAGAGTAGATGTGCAGGCATATGAGTTTTGCCTGGTACTTCCTCTCCAGCAAGAGAAGAAATTACTTCCAGAGTCTGGCTTTGGGACTCTATCCACTGCCTCCAGCGATGTGATCAGTCTTATTAAAGTAAGTGGCTCAATCCTGAAAACTCTGCTTGCACCTGTTCAAGCTGCTTGTTTGTCATCAGTTTAATGACCTTTCTGCCTGTTCCCCATTAACATATTAATTGTATTGGATTTGAATACCAAGACCAATGAAGGTCTATGTTTTTTTGTAAACAGCTGTTCATAACAGTGCTGTGAATTAAACCCTGTGAATGTAAGCTATGCAGAATGTGACGTGAATTAAGCTTTCAGACTGTGCTGTTTATGAAACAATGCTGTGAATGAACCTGTGCCAAACTGTGTTGTGCTGCGCTGTGCTCTGTAGTCTCTGTCCTCGGAGGTGATTCTGGAGAACAGCAAGCTTCCCGAAGGGGTGACCATCACATACCAGTCCCGCTGTAAGAATGGCCTGGTCGGAGAGGGAGAATTCGGCAGGAAGTGTTCCAACATTTCCATTGGAGATGAGGTTAGTATGAAACCACTCACCCATATTCTTTAAAATTGCTCCCACTTTGCGGCGTGGTGTTTGACTCCTGGCCACTCATGTTCAAGCTATGATCAGACGCCCACATTGGTAAGGCAGCAACTGCTTCTGCCTCACCTGGGAAGAATTGGGGTTCAGCCAGGATAAAATCATCAGCTGCCTGGTCTCCTCTTCTGGCCATCTGGGCACCTGCAAGATGCATGAACTGTGCACAGGTTGACTTTGTGTTCCTCTGACACCATAGGCAATGTGTCATTAGTGTCAGATCTACAATGTGGAAAAGAAGAGAGGGAGGGTCTTTACCGGAAATGCAGGAGTCATGTATGTATAAACTTCCTCCTCCACCTCACAACTCTGGGGAGACGGTAACTCCGCAGGGCAAAAAGAACGGTCGTTCAGCTCTCTCTTGAGAGCCTTGAGTGTTTGTGCAGACTTGCATCAGTATGTTTTTGTGTCTGTGTGTGCCTATGCCCTTAAATGTCAAATTTCTTCCTCCCAGGTGTCATTCACCATCAGCATCCAAGCAAACAAATGTCCAAAGCAGGGCCAGTCAGAGACCATCAAAATCAAACCCCTGGGCTTCACAGAGGAGGTGGAGATTGTCCTCAACTTCATCTGCGAGTGCTCGTGTCAGGCCAAAGGCGAGGAGAAGAGCCCCATCTGTCACAATGGAAACGGGAGATTTGAGTGTGGAGCCTGCAGGTAGAGTCCCTGGCACAAAGTCTGGGCACAGATTCTCATGAAAATATTGCTGGGGACGCACCAAAGTGTGTTGTAAGTCGCTCTGGATAAGAGCGTCTGCCAAATGCCAGTAATGTAATGTAATGTAATGGTGGTGAACACTTGTGGTCTTTTTGTTCCCCGGTGGACGGTGTTTGCTTGAGATATACAATGAAGCCTTCACGCAGGCTTTCTGTTCCTCAGGTGCTATGATGGACGTATTGGTAGGCAGTGCGAGTGCAGCATAGACGACATCTTCAGTGATGCCCTGGACGCCAACTGTCGTCGGGACAATGGAACTGACATCTGCAGCAACAACGGAGACTGCATCTGCGGGACGTGTGATTGCAGAAAGAGGGACAATCCAGAGGAGAGGTACAGCGGAAAATTCTGTGAATGCGACAACTTCAACTGCGACCGCTCCAACAACAAGCTCTGCGGAGGTGAGACTCAGCCCTCTGATGTGAACAGGACCTGTTTGAGACACAATAAAATGCTGTGGGTGGTGGAGTCATATCAGAAGAGAGAATGTATGAGTAAGAATGGCATAAGAAGTCTACAAAACATTCCAGTTCTGTTTCAAGATATCTGAGAAACAAAGAAATCAAAATTTCACATGAATATTTCCCTTCCAATAACCTAAATTTCAGAATTATTATATTTTTGCATTACACACACCTGTATCCAGAGTAACATGCACAGCTTGCATTACCTTACTATTCATTTCATGTGATTATGGTGACACATTGGAATGACTGGTTTTGTTCCGGTCGTGGACCACACCTTCCCGTTTCAGGACACGGCCGTTGTGAGTGCAGGGTGTGCATCTGCGACCCCAACTACACGGGCAGTGCCTGCGACTGCTCCCTGGATACCACCACCTGCCTGGCCACCAACAAGCAGATCTGCAACGGGCGGGGCATCTGCCAGTGCGGCAACTGCAAGTGCACCGACCCCAAGTTCCAGGGCCCCACCTGCGAGATCTGCCCCACCTGCCCTGGAGTCTGCGTACAACACAAGTGAGTCTGTGCAGCCCCAAGCACAGCCAATATACTGTAGAAATCCAAAACAGACTCTTTAGAGATGTAAAACTTTAATATTTCTGGAACATGTTATTTTCAGTGGTTCATCCCCCCCAGCCTACATTCATTAACACTGTCTCTAAAATCAAATCTGTCTCTAAAATGTTACGTTGTTATGTGAAGTAATCATGCACACCCTGAGTTTGATGCAAGAGAGATATGTGAAAGAAAGAGGCAGAGAGAGAGTGAACCAAGATTGTTTTTGAGTGGCTCGTGGGATGAATTGCTGCCTACAGGTCCTGAGGCCTCACATGCACAACCTCTCCTCCCATAGCTGTCAGGGGCCAGGGTGCTGCAGTGTGATCAACCACATTCAGGTTTAAAAAAAAAAAGGTTGTTTAAGAGATACTCTTTGTCAGCAATTTGCCGGTCAGCTGCAAACACAAAAAAGCTCATGTTGGGAACAAGGGATGTAAAAAATGGCCTATGTTTTCCACATTTTGTAACATCATTTTCCCTGTCCTTCCGACTCAGAAATAAAATGATCTCTGTTGAACTGCTACAGGAGAGCAGGCTGCTCGGGTGCTTATGAGAGGGAAGATCTATACTTTGCATTGATGTTGTGAAAGCTGCAGTGAGCTTGGGATGATCTGATACTCTTTCACAGTAGTTCCGTCACAGGAGGCTGTGGAGTCCTTTTTCACAAACTCTACACTCAATCTCCCATGAGCACCTCTGTCGTAGACCCAAGTGGCTCTTATGGTTAGAAGTTCGGGTGACTGCTGTGCTAGCTGTGGTCTTAAGTATGGGCGCCCCCTTCTGTCCCTCACAGGGAGTGCGTGCAGTGCCGGGCCTTTGGGACAGGTGAGAAGAGGAACACATGCGAGAGGGACTGCAGCTACTTCAATCTGATCAAGGTGAAGGACCATGACAAGCTGCCCCAGCCTGTTGAGGCCTTCCCCCTTAGGCACTGCAAGGAGCGCACTGAGGATGACAGTTGGTTCTACTACACCTACGCCAACATCAATGGCAAGAAGGAGGTCCACGTGGTGGAGACACTCGGTAGGTGGTGCAGGATCGAAGGAAATCTCTGAGCACCTTCATGTGGTCATCTATTCAATTGAATTTATACTTCACACCTATGCATTTTGGGAATATGTAATCATTGGAATTTTTATAAATTGTCATCATTAACTGATTATCATATATTGGATGTGCTGACATAGGCACAAGCGTTCAATGCCCCCCCCGAAACAAAAAAAAAGTCAGCTCCCCCGAAAGCATGGTTCACAGGGTGTCATAGGGTAACAATAACTAGCTGGTTCGCTGCACATGGTCAGATTTAAGGTGTTTAGCAGAACATGAAATTCATCATTACACTAAGTAAAAGATAACAGTGAACTTGCATTTCAGATCCAAGGCAAGAGCAAGGTTCAAATGACACAATAGGGCTTTCTAGCTGGCTAAGTAACAGGACTGAAATCTTATATTACTGAGTATGTGTTGGCAACTTGTACTAATTGCTTATAGTATAATAATAACATTGATAATGATTAATCGTCAATAATTAATTAATGTAAGCATTCATTTAAAAAAAACGCTTCAAACTATAATGACAATATGCAAGTTTTGTGGCTGCTTAAGGGCAGCAAATGTTTCCCCCTGTTTATAGTGACAATTTGTATAAAATTTACTCGCAAGCTAATTGTGATGTTGTTAACAGGAATCAATACATTACCAATAAATTGTTTAATTGAACAAGGTTTGTTATCGACTGAATGAAAATAGAATATCAATAAAATCACTTTTGATACATGATATTTAAGAGGTTTCTTGGTTTCTCAGATGCCCCACGCCAAACATGGGGGTGGTGGAGGTGAAAAGCATGGATGGGAGAGGGCTACGCAGCCTCATCATCTACCGTAAGTATAGCTGCATAACTTTGTGTTTTGATACACTTTTTCACTTTTTTACATTACTTTTATCCAACCCCAACAGTAGATTCTGAAAAAAAAAACTATCCAAGCTGGGGTATTACTATTTACAGAATACATTTTTCGCATGTGTATCTACAGAATTCCAGTTTTAATTTTATGTACTGTAAAAATTGTTTTGTTAGAAATTAAACATATTCTTGCAGTTGACCTGTATTATGTTTTGCCATTTTAAAATATGCTTTGACAATTTTTAATTGCAGTGAGAAGAACAGATGAATCCTGCAAACACAATGAACAAAAATGAAATGGAAAGGAGGGCCTAACGAAGTGGACATCGAGGCATACAGACATTTTAATGATTTTAATGTTCTGCCCTTAATGAGTTTAATGTTCTCCCCTTAATGAGTTTAATGTTCTCCCCTTAACGAGTTTAATGTTCTCCCCTTAATGATTTTAATGTTCTCCCCTGTTTTCTCCCCAATTTTGAGGTCCAATCAAAAAACTCCAAGAGAGTTCAATCCAAGAGAGTGCAGACAATCACTAGTGCTCAGTACACAGTTCATATCAAGCTCTACTTGTTACCTAATGTCATTATTTTTCATGATTGAATGAAGTTTTGATTTTGAAGAATGAAAAAGGATGCTTTACTGGAGGGAGAAAAAGTCAACAGACGACAAAATGGGCAGTCTTAACATATAACAATGTACAATAACTTTATACAAAGAAATATAAATAAATGTTATTCAAGTGATCGAAATATATGAAATATTACAAGTATAAATTCATGAAATATACAAAGCTTTGTAAAATGAAAATAACTTGTTTAAAAATAAATTTAAATGTATTTCAGAAGACTTTATTTTATTTAAAGATAGTGTAGAGGCTGAACTTGAGAGTTACCATAATTGCATATCCTTGACAGGCATTAGTCCAGTTTATGTCAGTTCAGTACATAATTAACCACAGTGTAATCCTGACATGTTTTTTCTCTGAGTGTGCAAAATCATGAGTTATATAACTGTAATTTGAAGATTGGCTTGTAGACTTTGTATTTTTACTCAGTTTTGCTTGGTATGGTATGTTAGTGTACATGTTTTTAATAATAATAATTAAAAAAACACTTTAAGCAAAGTGTTTGGTACATTCAAGGGCCTTCACTGCCATGTGGGATAAATTTAAAATCTTTATTATGTTCAATTTTAAAGAAAATAAATGAAACTTCCACGGGGCTAAGGCTAAATCCTCACAGTTTCCCTCAGGTCAGATTCGATAAAGTTTTCCGAGAGCCTACGTGTAGGGTAGGTCAGGCACCCCTCCTGCGTTTACTGCCTTTAATACTCTTCCAGAGTCGTTTGGTGTAATGAGAGTGGCTTAAGAGCCCTCTCTATCCAGACTAACTTCCTGATTTCACTCTGAGAAAAACTCATAAACCCGAATGTGAAGCGTGGCCATGCAGGAGTTCATAAAACAGTTTGGAAAGGTAACACCCCCTCTTTAGGCAGTAGCACTGTGCACAGAGTGCCCTGAGTCTCATCTGTCAGCATGTGGATGAGCTTGCCTCACGGCACACGGCAAATCGGCTTGCAGCTTATCGCTCAAGTGTGTCACTCAAGTCGTTGACTGGCTTTGGAGTCCAAGCGCATTCTGAATTGGAAAGGAAATAACACAGACCCACAGATGTTACAGCCCTGCAGGACTGGAGTCTTGTATTAAGATGTATTAGAGAATGGAGAAATTAGGGCGCTGAGTATCTATGGTCGTTGCAAGATGAAATCCTACTGTCCTCTCCAGCATGGCAGGTGTGAAGAGTTGGGATCGAAGCTCTCGCTGATCAGGTTCTACCCAGTGGATTCAAGGAAGTCCTCCACCTTTTTCCAGTTCCCTGGCTAGGTCATAAGCACAGTGTTTTTGTTTCATGCCCCTAAGCCACACTGACAGTGTGAGGCAGGGGGAATGGACCTCCAGGCTGAAGGAACTCAAAGCATGGCACAAGCAATTGGCCCTTTGTGCAATCATGGTAGGCCTTCATGTCTTGCACAGGCCAGGCCATTTTCTCCTGAAATGTCTAACAAGTTTCTGCAAATCCCTGCAATTGACTGCCCTCTCGCAAGACTTGGCCTCCTTTTCTGGATATGCAAACTCAATTACATCCTTGAACGTCAGAAAAAAATGCAATTACAAAAGGACCACCACTGAAATAGATATCAGGTTGGACAGCTTTGATAAAAATGCATACCGAGCCAGAAGGAAGCAAAATTTTACCTAAATGCTCCTGTACCTGCTTTAGCATCATTTATGCTCAAAGTGCAAACTCACAAAATCCAAACCTCAAAATTAAACTATTTTTCAAGTGCACAGGAACTAATGAATTTAAAAAAGAGCAGTAAATTAACTGCCTCCAGTCTTTGGCACAGTTCCTTACCTTGTTTAATACTCTACTTTAATTGACACATTTGATTGTAAAAATATTGTCTATTTCCAGTTGGCCTTGCAGCTTTAAACCAGCAAAAAAATCTTCATAAGAAATTACAAAAAATTAAGTCCGCTGCTAAAACTGAAACATTCCATCTCTTTGGTCAGGTCAGTGTCCTCCGGCAATAAACCCACAACAGATATGCTCTAACTGGCCTTCAGCTCAGGAGTGAAGAAAAGCAAGCAAGGGTGTGATTCCCATCTTTGCATACAGTCTGAGCCGCACTACCATCTCCGGCCTGTAGAGGGAGACAAACACTGACGAATACTGCCCCAAATTATGCTGATCCAGGGTTGACTAACTGGTTCTAGGTCTGCTGTTTTTCGCACACCTCATTAGAGAAACCATCGATTAACTCTGCCTGTTTCATCCAATCTGGGGTTTCTCACAAACAATACAGAGTTTTCCATATCTAACTGAAAAAATGATTCGATGATTAGATGGTTCACAAGCCGTAACTATCTGCTGTATGGATGCACTTAACAAACTTGTCATTCAATTTCATTAAATTTCACTCTTCATCTATGAGGCTATTACAACAAAGCTCATTTTCCTGCTCCTGTTTTCACTTTCATTGGCAATGCTTAAAATATCAACTTTCCTCTAACATGCAGTTTACTTTCTACAGTAATCCATTTTGATCAGAACATGGTAAGAAAGCTTCTTTATCTGCTATTCAGTTTGGCGTTGGATCAGTTCAAATGCAACGGTATTTTCAGGCTTGAAGGCTCAGTCGGCTCATGATGATGTTTTTCAGGTTTTTGTCACACCCCATAGTTTAAAATACCATTGAACATTGACCCAAGACTGACTTTTAACATGTCCCTGAAAGTATGAGTACTTTTGCCATAGAAGTACATGTTCTGGCTTCCTCCTACTACAATCATTGTTCAAATGAGGGGCATTGCTTTTCCAAATAGTTCTGCAAACTCAGAGCTTCCAGTGTTTCCTCAAGTAAAATCAGGAAGTAACTTCGGGTTGGTAGAGCTGAGAAGAGTACCTGTTTTCACATATTGCATCCTAAGATTTCGTCCTAAGGTTTGTTAAATGCTTCTTTTTAAAAACTGTTTTACTCTATTGTCATTTTTAATACAGTCTTGTGAACTTTTTACTTGAATTTATGTATTCTAAGCTCTTGCTCAGAGACCCTTTTTCAATAATTGCGAAGCTGACAATGAGACACTTGTGAATACATAACCAACTAGGAATTTTTCACCAGATCTTCTCTGTTCTGAGGATCCCGCAGCAGGGGGAAATCTGCACTGAGGGTCCCAGAAAGCTGACCTGGGAATCCAGTCTACATTATTCTGAGTAACCCTATTGGCATTTATATGGATGAAAGGGGTCTCTGAGCATCCACATGATCCACTTACCTCTGTCAGCAACAGACTGAATGATTCAAAGGACTAGAATACTTAAATGGGTCTAGCCCACCTTTATGTATCATTGGACCAATGGAAAGTTGTGTATTGACTTGATGGACATGTGACACTAAGGTGGTGCCAGAACAGCTGGGTGTCACCACAGAGCTACATGTAATTCCTATGTGAGGCAGAGTTGTACTGTATGTACAGTACCAGTTGTCTTACAGTAGAAGTTTTGGCTTTTTTTATTGCGCCACCATGCTTTGATGGTGATGGCAAGAATACCATGCATGCCGGTATCTTTATTAAGGTGACGAATCACTCCATGCATGAATCATACATCAATAATAGCCTAATTGTGCGTATGATCCATGTTGATGAATATACTGAAAAATAGAAACGCATGGCAAAAATAGCATATTGTCAATATTTTAGAGGACCCCCAAAAAAATTTCATGAATCATGTTTTTTGAGGAGCTATGAATATTTCCTGCTGCCTCAATGTCCTAAGGCTAAAATATTTTGTGCTGTGAGTTCCCTCTCAAAGATGCATTGTATTTTATTACATTATCGTCATTTAGCTGACGCTTTTATCCGACTTATAGTTGATTAGGCTAGCCAAGGACCAATCCTCCCTGGGAGCAATGTGGGGTTAAGGGCCTTGCTCAAGGGCCCAACAGCACTGGTGTTCTTGCTGTGGCTGGCCTGGGGTCTTGAACCACCAACCTCTGGGGTCCCAGTCATTTACCTTAGCCACTAGACTACAGGCTGCTGTTTATAGAGAACAGAGGACGGCTGACGCCGCATCGTTGCATTAGCTTCAAAATACAGCAGCATCTCCTGAGGCTTCATCACAGGTGAGGTCCTGACGGGGCTGCGGGGACTGAGTACCACTAGATCAGCTTCTTCTGAGCCTCAGCACCCCCTGTGGGGCGAGGAGAGGTGAGAAAGTGGTGTGGAATTAGAGCCGCACTCTGCATGATGGAAAATGTGAGGATCAACCGTACTCTTAAGAGACGTACCCATCCTATAAATCTCCTCTAATGGGACAAACCCATGAGGAAAACTCCAACAGCGCGCTGGCCAAGCTCCAGACAGTGCCTGTGTGGATATTTCCATTCCACTGCAAGATATTTCAATTCAATCGCTCAGCTGAGCGTCGCACTGTAACTTTGAAAAGTTCTGCATCTGTCAAAAGGTTATATAATCATAAATGGAATGAACAGCTTAATGATATTTCCAGGGAAAAAAAGGCTTTGAAAAAATGACAGCCATTCTTTAATGGTTCATAACTGGGGTTTTTTTTCCAATATATAACATTATTGAAAACAGAATAAATCAGACATAAGATATAATAACTCATTTGGTCAGTTATTTGCTTTTTTTTAATAACATAAACAAATTTGAGTGTGTGTGCTGGTGAGTATATGAGAGTATTTCTATGTGCTGATATAGCATGTATACTTGTGTGCATGTGCTCATATTTGCATTCTTCTTCTTCAGATTTGCCTTTCTCAACAAGCACAAACAAATGTACTTAAGAAATTAAGATACCTTACTGCCTTAATATAATAATATAATAACTTATTTCAACTCATTTGATGAAATTCTGTTTCATATCTTATTATTAATTTATAGGAGGTGTGTATTTCAGATTACAGTGCATTGGGTCTCTTGTCCTCTCACCTGAAAGCAGCTGACTCGGCTGTGCAAGGGACTGACAGGGCTTACATTCGGATGCACTCCAATCTAATGGTTTTCAGACCCAGTTCCTGTGTGTGCGTTCATGTGTATGTTCGTGAGTTTGTTCGTGTGTTCTTGTGCATTTTAAGTGACCACAAGGGGGCAGTATGAAAAAATAAACAAATCAATTGAAGTTTGAGTGTGTGTTTAGGAGTTCCATTTCACTTCAATCATCTGAGAATAATTGTTTACACAGAAATTGTTTCAACTTAACATTGTCATGGCAGTGGAAAACAGCACTTGAAATACAGGTAACAATTGGTTTTTCAGTATTTGGTCAGCGTGGCAATGGGTCCATTCGCAAGGTTACAGTGTACATACCTTTGTAAGTACAGTGTAACTGCATCGGTATTAAGGCCATTTATTGTGACGTGGGACCAATAACAGTGCTGAAATTGTCACAGGAGTTTAAATGAAAGTTTTATTTTAGAGGACAGATTACAAACAGGATCTCACAGAAAGGGCAGATGCTGTTGACTCTATTTTGGGTGCTGTGAAAGAAACACTTTGAGTTGTGTGGGAAACGTTAAGTCTTTTTCATAGGACATAGCAATGGAGGAGAGGAGATCACATTTAGACCTTTGAGGCTTCTCTTTTTTTCTTTTCTTTCTTTCTTTCTTTCTTTCTGCCTCCCTTTCAATTTCTTTGAGAAAAGTAAGAAAGCTGACCACAAACCTCCACATAAACACCACAGATGGAGACACTGCAGGCAGGGATGAAAATATGTTCACAGAGGAAAAACAAAACTCTGAACACTCGTTCTCTCCAGTCACCACTGGCAGAATCATGTCAGTACTTTTTGCTTTGCTTGAAGGAATGATGCATGCAGTTCAGTCGAGTAGTGTACAGCAGAGACAACCACTGGCAGCAAGAGTGATTGATTGGTTTGTAATATCTCTTCTTTGATGGCGTAGAAAACAAAATAATTCAGTGTACTGGGGCATCCTGTTTAGTTACTGATTCCTGATGCTTTGTTTTGTAGCTGAGTTGCAGGGCAGCAGAGATGCAGAGATTCTTGTTTAGACATGAGAAAGAAGAAGATCTGAAAGAATAAATCGGCAGTGCTGTCCCTCGAGAAGCATTCCCCAAGCCCCCAAAGGACTGTAATTAGACCACTGGAATAACAAAGCTGGGGGCAAGAAACCTGCAGAGAGTATACATGCGCTAATGCACTCAAGCCTGCACACAGTAAATGAAGTACTGTATATAGTACATGATGAATAATGACATATATGAACCATAAATATATGAATAGAATAGAATAGAATAGAATAATTATACAGCCTGGTCCAGTACAGCAGGGTAGGCAGGATGGCAAGATAGCTTAACCCATTTAACCATGCGAATTCAAATGTATTTCACAGCAGACATCTATCTTTGCTGACTTGATATATATCCAGATATATATGGTCTGATACGCACAGGTATTAATTATTTAACTTAGCAGTTACTTTTGCCAAGAGGTATAATTACATAAAGAAAAAAAAGGTCATAATTGACAATTCACAATTTATTACTCAAACATGTTGTAACAGAAGTGCAAATCTGGATGCAGTCAAGGAAATCTTTGCTAATTTCCTGAGCTCAGACTATGTTCACCAGAACCCAAGTGAAGCATCCAATAATTATGACTTCAGAAAAATGCCATGACTTGAATATGGTAGACACTGGGATGCTGAGGGCAATCTCACTTGTCCAGGTTCAAAAGATACTTTGTTGTGAACATTTTGATAGTATCACTCCTCTAGGAGCAGTGACATCAGAAACACTTCAGGCTACCAGACTGTTATGAAATTGTTCAGACCTGGTTACCAGACTCTTTTGCTTTTCTCTTCAGTAGCATGGAAGTCAGGAAACAGAATAAAAAAAAAAAAAAACTGGCAGCTCTGCATCATGTGGAAAAAAAAACGTCTCAGTTCTCCAGCTGAGGAGACGGAAAGGACGTTTTCCAGTTCTCTCAGAAACAGTACAGACCTGGGAAGTCATTCACTATCACCGATGAGAAAAGCAGTTCTATTTTTTGAAATTTGCATGACTGCAGAGAAATATCATGAGAAGTCACATTGCAGACATTACTGAGATGGTTCCCTTTGCTTATGAAAAGAACTTCAGCTGACCCCAACGACAGAATATTCTACCCTGTATTGTAAAGCTGTGCATTCCTGGATGCTATGAGTTAGCGCGTAGGTATGGCGGTGCCAAATCAGTGTTCTAACATCTGCTGTTAACGTAAGTGCAAAGTTACAGGATGGGTGCGAAAGTCATTTTGGGTTTAATTTTGTAAGCAAAATCTCCAATCCACCACTCTAAGCCATGCAGTCTTGGCCATTACCTTTAAAATTTTGTTTGTTACAGAGTGTGTTTCTTGACAGGCTGTGTATGAAATATAACTCAATTAAATTTAACCTAGAATGTTCTGCTATCATTATCCAGACAGCAAGGGTTGTCTCATCAATTCCAAAACGGGCTGGCCAATTGCAAACTCATGCTATGTGGTTTTGTTTTATAACAGTCACTGAAAGATAATATTACACTATCTCTGGTTTTGGAAACAAATAAATATCATGAAACAACAAAAATGAAACCTCTTAATAAGGAAATTAATCCCCTGGGAAAGGGCTGCTGAAGAAGAATTCAGAAGATGGAAATTCAAACTTCATAGAAATGAAAAGCCAACTCTCGAGGGAATAAACAGGAAGTGAAGTTTCCTCTCCCTGTGTCTGTGTGTGTATGAGAGCATCCATGTGTTGCCTTGGCTTTGGATGGCTCTGCACATGAATGCACAATGAATAGAATAAATGAGAGTAAATAAAATACAACAAACTACAATGAAACAATAACAAACTATAAAAAAAGGTGTTGAAGTTGAAAATACACCCCCGTATATACACAGAAAATACATCTGTCGCTTAAACGTGTAAAAGACATTAAGTTCAAAAGCTAAACTCTGCTAACAGAACAGGTACTGAATAGGGTGTCAAGGCCTGAGTGAATTCCAGACACTAGAATGTCTGAATGACCCATTTCATTTTGGAAAAGGGGTCTCTCATGAGCACAAGTGCTCCCTTTGTTTCCAGCTCTGAGAGGAACAACACTGAGGCAGCTAATGTACTCCTAGCAGTTAACTGCAAACTGTAGCCGCACCCATGTACTGTAGTAATGAACATATACTGGTCATTGGTGTGTCACATTTATTTTCAAATTTCAGTTTATACCCAAATAGCACTGACTTCCACCATGGGGCTATAAAAAGAAACACTTAAAGCTGCAATGTGTAAGTATGCAAGAGTTTGATTTTAAAATCTGGCAAACTTTCCATTGTGCATGGGGTAGCTACTGGTCAATGGGGTCTCATGTGAAAATATCAGGTCCAGAGAAAGTTTGCCTCTCCCGCACCCTCAGGGATAAAATTCCATAGTCTGAGCTGTAAATTGTTGGTTGCAGTTTAATCCACAGCTGTGGAAAGTATTGGCCATAAACCGAGTCATTTGTTGTTTCCATAGTAATTGCATTGGTTTTATACTTTCTGAGAGAGCGAAAAAATAAATGCTTTTGAACAGGTAATACTAAAGAAGTAAATTCCATGATTCATTTAACAGAACTGCATGTGCTATTGTTGTAACTCTACCAGAAGGTAGGCTGGATGTCTTTTTGTTTTAAACAGCAGCATTAGCTAAATTATTTTTAGGAAAAAATAAATATAGCTCAAGTACCTCTCTTTATTTAGGTGATGGTTTTTCCCTGGTTTATGTAATGTATTTTGGGGAGGATTGCATTATTCAAATCAATTGCGTTTGATTTTAATAGTATTTAGAGCCAATTGATCTATATCAAGTGAGGGAATTTGTTTGTTATACATGTACTACAATACTTGTACATATGATTTAGATTATGTTATGAATCACAAACTGTTATTGCCCACCGGGAAAGTCGGAACTGAAAGGCTCGGTTTAATTATACACGTCTGGCTGTGTACTTAAAACTTTTAATTTTCCCCAGCAAAAGCAGACCAGCATAATTAAACATTGATTCAAAGTAATCAACCGAAATAAGTCTGCGTAATGAGTTTCTCATCGTTAAGGGTCTATTTTATGTCTGATGATAAGAGATTTCAGTTGTTCTACTTAAACAAGCATATCACAAATTGTACTTAAGAAGCTAAAAGTAAATCCAGTATATGGTAACCGTAAATGTATATTCTAAACTCAGAATCACAAGGTCAAATATGACAGAAAATGTAGCCTACTAAATGACCGTAACTGTTTTAATTCATGTGACGTATGTTAGGCATTTCCTGTGGGGGCGGGTTTTCATAAAGAGAGGATGGTTGCTGAGTTGTCTTTTCAATCCCCAATCTAAATTAGGTACAGGGGGGATTCACACGGTTTCCAAGGACTTAATCGGTGTTTGTGCCGCATCCGGCCTTGTTTGTTGCTTCGAATTTTTAGTTTAATTTCTTGTACATATTTACCGAATAGTATTGGGACGGAGTAAAATGGTTTGAGAAGAGGAGTTAACCGACTGGTGATATTTCCCAAGAAAAAGTAGCCAGCACAGCGCAGGGCAGGAATTGTTGCTGTCTGAACCGGGGAACGAATCCCTGTTTTCTTTTTATCCGGACTGCGTGGAGCAAGCTTTTGTCACACGTATGTTACTTTGAAAGTGGAAAAAACAACTGTCTTGGTTTGCTGAACGCATCTTAAGGTGAATATTAAAATTCATAATTATGCCGTATGTGTATATAACGGGCCACAAGCTAACAGTGGCTACGGAGTGTCTTTTTATGTAGTGTTTGTTACGAGACGATATTTTTCGTTTTTATTGTATGGGTGCTGAGTTGCATGCTAACTAAACAAGTCGACACATCTTTCTATCCATAGCCTAAGGACCTGGAATGCGGTTTGGATATTTTTGGGTGGGGATGGGCGGTGTGAGGCTAAAACAGAATTTTCCATTCGTTCTTGTTAAATTCATGTAGTCTTTCATCCAAGACGGATTGTCAGCAGCAAGCCAAACAAGAATAAACAATGTTTTAGATAAGTGCAACAGCGGAAACTTTAAGTTGAAACTTTGCTGTTGCTGCTGCTGCTACTTTAAATGGTTAGTCCCTAGTGGTAGGCTCGCACGCCTTTTGTCAGGGAAAAGTTTTGTGCGAGTGCTTTGTAATGTTTTTCCCGCAAGTCATTTTTGTTTGCTTGCATTTCGTCTGAAAGGAACATATTTGAAATATCGTGCTGAAACCGAATGGTTATCTTTACTGTCATGCAGTTAGGTTATTTTCAGGAGTGTCTGTAACGATTTTGTAGCAGATTGAACGTTTTCTACCAACCTAGGCCTGGTTTCGGCTGTGCCGAACTCCAGTGTACAGGAGAGGCCATTTAAACGGTGAAACGTCGGTATTATTTTAGTACTTATTTTGTTCGCAAGTCAAATATATTTTGGAATAAGAAAAGGTGGACTATATATGTGTGAGGTCACTGAGTATACTGTTTTGTTGACTACCCATCCCAGCCCAAGTTTAATTTGAGCAGCGTGGATGTTTTCCATTGGAATGCAGCGTTGTATTTATGCGACCTTCAAAAATAATTTTGTTGATTATTGCATTCCTTTTCAGTGCATGTACCTCTTCGTTCAACGGCAGTCCATGTCTGCATTCTGTCGCTTTTTTCGTTCCCCTTGGCAAGAGAGTTTTCCCCTCTGTTTTAACTAACTGTATAGGTTCGCATTGCAGATTGTTACTCTTTCAGTTCATTAAGATCCTCAGTTCCACCCCAAACTACACGCGGTCTTGCATTGAATGACCAGCAGCAAAATGTGTTGGTCTCGTAGCAGTGTTGATTTTTCAGTTTAGTTAAATGTTTACACACGTTTTTATCTCACTCATTAATGATGTGGAATAATAGTAGATTTTTTTTTTCGCCACAGATCCTGTCATCATATTTACTTGCATCTCTAGTAATCGAGTCAAAGTTTTGTTTGAAACTGGGTACTGTTTTAGGAAAGAGTATTCTCTGAAACTGCCTCGTTGAGTGTTGTATCTACATGAAGGAATTGAATTTGAGTGGGTGTTTGGATAAAGGACTCATTAACAAGTGTTTGCTGAGGTTTATTTTTTGGACTGTGTTGTTGCTCTTGTCTTAATGATTGCGACTACAGAAATGAATCAAGGAAAACTGACTACATTTAACTTCAAAAAACAACCTCCCCTCAAAATTTCAGTGTTGATATACATCTAGAACAAACACAGGTGAACCAATTGAAGTGGTACAGGTTCTCCAGATGGTTTGTAGATTGTTTTTGTTTTATAATATGGCTTAGTCAGTATCAAGCAATGTGTGGACATTGTTAACAGGACTTCTGTAGTGGCCAGCTGACTCAGGGTTTGTAGTCATGCTGTATGTTTGTGTGGTTTGACTCTTCATTATGGTCTCATCCTAGCTGGGTGATGGGATGCTTTGTCACTTTGTCAGAGAGTACTGTAATTTACAGTAGTTGAGTTATGATTATGATAAAGCTGGACTCATAGCTGTAGGGTCATGGGTTTTGACTTTGGTGGAGTGCTACCATCGCATACTTGGGTTTAATGCTTAACTTTGAATCGGACCAATAAATACCAGCTGTTCCCATGTGTAGTATAAGAAATTTTAGCTGGGCTATAAATATATGCGTTCAGTTCAACAGCTCAGTCATGGGTTGTCGCTTGTTTCATGGCTTCCCCTTGCTATAGCCTACTAGCCAGTTACACACCCTCCTGAGGCAAAAGGGTTTTGATTACATTATGATTCTCCATAGGTGGAGTTGTCTTAGCCTTGTGTGTTTGTATCTTTCTGTGACTGAATGGAAAGGCTAATACTCCATCCGTTTTGGTCCTGGGAGTACTTTATTGTTACATTAATATTAGTGTGTGTGTGAGTGGCATACTAAGTGTCTTGCAGCAATGGCAAATAGACAATGCTGGTCCAAAGGGTCACACTTGTCTGGATAATGCTTAATGAGTAAATATAGGATGTCACTCACAACTAGGGTAGCAAAAACTACTTTTAACAAAAGGGTGTTTTTGAAAAATTAATGGGAAAAATGAGTATATGGCCATGTTTGCATTTCTTTCTTTAATTTGTGTGCGTGAGATTTCCATAGTTTCTTGTGGATCCCTAATTTCGTTTTGGCAGTGGTCTGTTTACATTGTCCAAGAGATGAATGTTGAATGTGTCTTAAGAGTTTGAAAGAGACTTTGCCGTGCAGACTGATGCCTGATGTCGTAGCTGAGCTTTTGATCCTGGGAATCAAGACTCTTTTCATTTCAAATAGGATTTGTAGACCTCTTCAAAAGCTCTCACCTCTTCTGTAACCTTGGAGAGGACAGACCGCCACATTCTTTTCCGAAAGCGGTAGGGAATCAGAGCCTTTTTTCAGTGAAGTGCTTAACTGCCTTTGGTGGGAGATAAAATTCTGGGGGCCGGGGGGGGGATTCATGACTCATGCCAGCTGAATGAATGTGGCCTCAGGCTCCAGATAGCAGCTGTTGTGGGGCAAAGCACCATGTCTGATTTATGGCCAGCTTTGACAGGTCAGCAGAACCACTACAATACAATTGTCCTGCTTTTGTTATTCATTTCTCAAATATCTCTGATGAACATCTTCTCTGTTGTATGCATACAGATGGGCTCCTCCGCCTCCCTCATTGCTTGGTAGAACTTTTCCACATGCTGCTTGGCATATACAGGCTATGCTAACAGTAGAGGGCTTTTGGTGACCTCTTATTAATATTTAGTTTTTTTGGTTGATCTTTCAGTTTACAACCTTCCTTGAGAGATTTCATCCCCTGAAAGAAGGCTGGAGGGAGGGACAGAGGGAGGGAGGGAGGGAAGGAAGGAATGAAAAGGAAGGATGAATTTGTTGTTTGATGTGGAAAGAGTGTCCATTTATCTTGATTGTTGTTTGCTTTCCTGTTAAGGCAGTGAGCTCAGTAGAGAATCTCAGTTGGTTGCTTGTGTCTTTGGCAGAGTTATCCGGGGTTAACTAAACCTGTCATTATAGGTGGATGTATTAAAGGCGTATCAAAGGACCTACAAGAACATGGACACCGCACAGCCGCTAACCTATTCATTAAGCTGTACCCAATGGCTGCGTGCTGAGCAGTAATTAGCTTACCATGTACTTAATTTAATAAGTATTTTGAAGAAAATCGGCAGCATCATAATGTGCATAAGGAACCTAACAACGATCAGAAGAAATGCCGTTATATTGTGGCATTCATAAGGTGCCAAAGGATGTCATTTACAGATGACCTCACATAATGTCAGATGTCACTCAGGGATTTAGAGTCAACGTCTGCGTGCAAAGTGTAGGATTCGCATGGTGTCTGTCGAAAAAGTGGGATCATAGTGTTGAGGTTTAATGTGGTGTATAGTTTTGATCGATCTCATTACTATTTTTCGCGTAGATAGATTTCATCCTTCTCAAATTAAAATTAAAATAATTTGACAAGAGCACCTTGCCACCTTCACTTGGTGCACTGAAAGATTTGTGTGTATATTGAATGCTGTAATTTTAGTCTTTTCCACAAGGGCAAATTTATTTTTATTTTTATTTATTTATTTATTTTTTGCTTTGGAGGATAGTATGTTTTGGTGATCTCATTTTTACCACTGGAAAGGTGGTTTCCGTGAAGGTTACCAGACCATGTTCTCCCGCACAATAGATCTGTGACAAAGCCCTCATATTGCATTTAGCCACTACATTTCAAACCATGTGAGTATTTAAATTACCGGTAACCGATGTCTTGCACCAGTAATGGCTTAACGCAGTCAGTGCTGAAATTTGCCAGCCATAGATAGTCTATTGTGATGTACAAAAAGAGCTTTATTGGGTGTTTTGCGCTTTAAACTTTTTAACCACATAAGTGCGGGGAATGCCCGTTGTGTGCTTCGTTGGGGCGTGTATGAAGGAACTCCACAAAGGCCTTCATTGTGGAGAAGAAAATGTCGTTCTGAGAGTTTAGATTGTAGGGTGCAAGGGCTGGGGTTTGACCCCATGTGTTTTACTGTATGTGGCATTCCCCAGTTGGACTCAAAGGCATTGTATGATTTTGAGAGACCCTGTTCTCTCCCCTCAAAAAAAAAAGGTGCGCTGAGGAACAAAGTGGTTTGGCCAGTGTCTGTGGGGCAGAATACAGTTGGTGGGCGTAAGTGGGTGAGCCTCATAATGTTGCTGGTAAATAATGGTGAAACATTGTGAACTCTGCAGCAGCCTCATCTCCCCTTGTGTCTATAAACTTATTATTATTTAAAGTTTATAAAGTCTATAAACTTTGGACTCCTCATACTCCTTCCTTTTGGCAGAAGGTTGCTCTTAGAAAATGGGATGCAAGCAACTGCGGCATCCCTTTGCTCTTAAGTGAATCTCTTTCCATCCGGTGCATCAGCCATATTCAGGAAGTCCTGGTAGTGAGGCTGAAATGCAAAGTTTACTTATTGTTTTTGATATTTTTTTTTCCCCTACACTGGCTCTTTCCTATATCAGCTTTGCTGTCATAACACAACACAATCATGATATTCATGCACAAGTCACATTAGTGTTAACGCAACTAAGTTTATTTTTTTATTCATAAACCGTGGTTCCCTTTGCATTATTGTATTCCTCAGTCAACTCATTTGTGTTTGACCATGCCATTTATTTGATCCATAACTCCTCAATGGTCTCAAGAAAATATTAACAGAATTTTTTATCATGCTGTGAAAAATGCATACCCAGGGGCAACTTGACTGAAATGTGGTAAATTGATCACGTTTTCTGTGTTTTTTTTTTTTTTTTTTTTATATATATAACAGATCAGCATTTTTTTTTCAAAGAGCTTCTGAGAAATGTATATGTTTCACAGTGAACATTTACATGCAAATTAAAATTGATTTTGTTTAGACAACCGATAATAGATACTGTTTTACCAATAATATGAATCATGTACAATACCACAGATTATAAATTCTGTGCATGTGTTGGTGGGGGAAAACATAATGGCACCACAGAAGGGTGAGGAATTACATCAATGTTATGATCACGTTGTGCATCAGATATAAGATGGCAATTCATTAAGATGTCGTTTGTGTATTCAGTCTTAACATTTTTCCAAAATATAATTCCAAAAGCAAATATTGAGACCTCTTTGAGAAGGTGAAATTCTGACCATGAGATTTTTCCTTCCTTTTTACATTGTAGTAAAGTTAAAATGGGACAGTAGGTGGAAGTTGTTCAGGGACATTACTAAAGTTATGTTATGCCAATATATATTTCCTATAACACGAATATTAGTAAGCAGTGTTTCCGATGTCTTTTGATGCGTAAAAATGCCATTCATTGCACTCCAGTTGCACACATTGGTTGGGGGGTGATTGATTGCTTAGGGAAAAGAAAGTTGTTTTGCCAGGCATTCCAATCATTCAGTGCAGGCTGCCAGGAAGGGTGATCAGGAAACAGCTGGACTCTGGGTATACAGAAGCAACAGTCCAGACTAGTGGAAGATGTGAGCACATCAGTGGAACTGCCACCTTCCCGTGCGGTTGGGTTAGATATCTGCTTCTGTCCTCGCGATGCCACAAGTGTGCATGCGGTGGTCTTTGGGTGCCAATCTCTTGTCAATGGCCTGTGAGACCTGTTTATCACAGCCTGTTTTGTGTTAAAAAACAACATAAAAAGGGTCTCAAATTGCCTGATTACTTTCCTCTTAATTTTACAGTGTTGGTTTGCATGGCAGATATTTTTTCATTTAAGGTTAGTCTTAATTTTTTCGGGATGACTTCCAGATGCGTAGTGATCAAAAATAATAATTAAAACACAAAATCTGGAGATGTGTGCTTTGAAAACAACTATACTCTAAGGCAAAGTTTCAAACAGCAGTTCATTTCCTTCTGCATTTTCTTTCAGGGTTTGTTGGGGGAAAAAAGCACACAGAGAATTCAGTTCCAGTCACTGTAGTTATTTATTGTGGTCTCCAAGCAAAAAGAAACCCAACTCTTACTAAAACAAAGCTCTTTTAAACTGGAAACCAAGATGCCATTTAAAATGAGGAAAGGCTGAAAGCATTTTGTACCAAAGAATGGCAGTGGAACTGTTTCAGACTCCTTATTTTCATACTATTTTATAGAAAGTGTGTGCACCTTCCTGTGAGGCTGGCTAGGGTTTGTGCCCCCTCCATTAATTCAGTGCATACACAACAGGATATGCCTTTGTAAACTGGGACTATTTCAGCTTGCAAATACTCAATTTTACCTCAACATGTAAGTAAAACATTTTTTTTTTGTCTTTTTTGCCACCAAACACTTTATCCCAAAAATGCTGTGCTGAAATAATTTTCCTTACCATGAAAAATTTCATGAAAAAAGTTTTACAAATCCACCTTCTTGGTAGTTTATTTTTTAAGATCAGAACAGACCCAAATCTCTGCCTATTCTGATGTTCCAATCAAATCCAAATCTTTTTGAAAAAGCAGGCTCTGGATTTAGCACCTGTTTTTAATGTCCTTTAGTTGTCAAAGAAATGACTGACTGGGATGAGATTGTCTGTGGTTAGCTTTTTCTCCTCTGTGAAATACAGGGTTTGTTGTTCACAGTTCCTGTTCCACATTATCTTCATTGGAAATTCAGAAAATCTATTCAAACTGTACATAAGACATATATGTAATGTAATATAAATGTTTTATCATGGTTAAAATGGACTGTATTTGAATTCACCTAAATTAAATGAAACTTCCTAATGAGATCAAAAGGAACCATTGACGGCAGTCACACATTTCTAAATTGTTCCACCTGACCTGAATGCAGAAATGAAAAACTAAATGTAAATCATATTTCCAATTTGAGACTCCCATCACACAGTTCTCTTCAGTGCTGCTTCTGCAATGATGCGAAGGCATTTTGGGTCAAACTTTATTTTCTTATTGGGTCAGATGTTGGAGCCAACCATTGGAAACTTGATTATACAACAACCGACCCATGTAAATCACGGTGGTGAAGGGAGAATCCACAGTACACTGTTCAGGCTAATCAGGATCATCTGAACCTCATTAAAATACCTCGCCCTGTTATGAGGCCTTCACAGAAACAGGCTAAATGTGTGCACAGCTGACCCAAGGAGCTCCCTCCCATGTGTTACAGGTCATTCACAAGGTGATTGTGCATCGCAGCTTTGGATGTCAAGCTGAGGGCAACGCACAACGTTCCTCAAGTACCGTCAGTAACGCTCGCATTGAAATTTAGTTCCATGTTTAGAGAAGTTTCATGACTCCCGCTGACTCCTCCGTGTGATTGGTGACTGTGTGATGAAAATGAGGATTTTTCACTAAAGCTGTAAGCATACGTATATAAACTGACAGCTTACTTTTCACTTTAAATTGAACCCATTGTCTTGGTTTTAAATCCAAACCTTGGTAGTAATATTAGGTTTTGAAGCATTGTTTTTTTTTTTTTTTTAATACAAGGATAAGGTAAGGACAAGTCCTTGATCACCCATTGCTGTTATGTTTGAAAAATATCCATAATCTGAAGAATATTGAAGTACATTTAATATGCCAGTTGTTCTGTAATATTGCTGAGTATGCAGGGTCTGGGAAATGTCAAAGTAATGAAATGTAATTTTTAACCAGATTTTGGCAAAATTAGGCCATTATATTTTTTCTGCCTTTTATGTTTGGGGTGGAAGGCGTTTGGCAAATTGATATTCACAGAAGGTTAACACTCCAGCAGATGATGCAGAAAGTGGCCTTTTAGTTAACATACGCCATCACTGGCCCTATTGTCATAGGAAATCATTAGTATGATAGTGTTGTTTATATACTGGGCATGTGTGAAATATCAGTAACTTTTCACAGTGAATTATGCTCTTAAATGTGTCATGTTTCAGTTGCCCAGATAAATCTGTTGGTTGAATAGAGCACCATTTTAATTTGTGGTTAAATTGAAAATGCATTCCCGTCCAGGGTTCATGAGGATAATTTCTGTTCGCAGTCCAGTACAGGTTAGCGCCTGCAGTGGAAAAAGAAGGGTAATGTCTGCCCTGGTATTGTCGGCTTTCACAATAAGGAAAAATTCAGAGCAGAAGAATACATAATGATGCAACCAGGCCCAACTAGGCTTACTTACCTGCAGTCCAGAGAGTGTGTCTGACCTGGACTTAAACACTCAAAGGGTCCAACACCTTTACCAGATGACCTGGCATGGAGGTCCAAGCATTGACAGTTCTGGGAATGCTTCCTGTTTAAACGTTTTCTACTGTATTTCAGTCAGCTGCAACAGGCGAGGAGGTTTGCAGAGGGTTTTGTTATCATGGAGGAGGGGGAAAAAAAAAACCGCCTCTCTTTTGAACCCAAAGTCTTTCACACTGGGGTTTTGGCTCCCAGCCAGACAGTGGGGTAATTTTCCTGTTTGATTAGGAAGAGTTTCCTCAGTATCAACAGTGGAACAGCAAACTCAGCAGTTTGTGAGAGGAGGGAAATCCAGTCTCTGGGCTGGGGCAGAGCCATTCCCTGGATTCTGCTGCTTGTTTCATGTTGGAGCTCATTTAAATCTGTCATGACATTGCTACAATACCGGCTCTCTGGGTTGCCGCCAACCTGAAACTCTGTATAATGAGGCGGGGGGGTGGTGGTGGGTGTGGGGGGGTTCATTTTTACTTGGTGCAAATACTTCAACTTTCAAAAGGCCCATGTACTTGAAGTATTTTTAAATACAGGTCTTTTGATTTAGTGTGTGTTCTGTCATGGAGAAATTGCAGTTTTTCCTAAAGCACCCCAGAGTGTTCGACAACAGCAAGGCTGCACATTTTTGATCTATTTATCCTGTGTTCAAATTATGTGATGGAGCTTTTGCTGAGGATTCAGGGGTCAGGCCAGTGTGTTGCCCATCCTGCATCTGAACAGCCTCCTTTGGTGTCTGTTTGACCCGTCAATATTTTGCATGCCGTTAATCTGCAGTTTGACAAGGAATGATATGAATTTGTTTTCAGGACCGGGTAATCCTGGAATTTTGAGTGAAATGACCTTCTCTGTGTTTCAGCTTTCCATACTGTAACACAGGCCAGTGAGTGTCGAACGTCTCTCCCTGCAGAGAAATATAATTTAAATTCTACGCAGTCGAAGTATGGACAAATGCTTTTGTTAAACTCATTTCTGTTAGCGAATTTTATGCTAACAAGTGTATGACAGGCATCCTGATTGACTCTGGAAGTCATCCATTTGTATTAGTGAATGACTGGGTGTGTGGAATTGTCCTAAATAGTAGTCATTAAACTGGTATTCGGCGTTTCCATGATTGAGGCTCTCCAGATCCTTCCCCAGTGGCAGGGCTAACTTGCCCCACCCATCACAAACATGATCTCCCCTTATGGGTGATGTATGGTAGTTATGTCATGGCCAGAAATGTCACCATAACTGCAGATGCTGAGAGGCAAGAATTTAGAGGGTTTAATATGTATACATATATACATAGTTGCATTTCTATTTTATTTAAGCTATACTTTGATATAAAGCCAAGTGTACAGATCAAAATCATGACTTTGTTACTGAACAAAACCATTTCATTGATGAAGGCAGCATGTGTAGTTGCTCTTATCCCCTCCCTCTCAACGCTGAGTGTGTTTCTGATGCTTGTGGAGGAGGCTGCTCTCCGAGCTCAGAATCGCAGTGAACTTGGCATGCATCTGGATGTTTTCCATTCCTGGTTTTGCCTTAGATATCCACCCTGTCTCAGACATTCCCACAGCTGGGAGGCGAGAGTGGTGTCCAAGCTACTGAGTACACAGCGATCTCATTCTCAGAACAATGTTGTTTTGGAATGTGCTTCAAGTTTCTGCAAAAAAAAAAAAAAAAAAACCTGAGGCTGCACGGTAAGGCAGCAAATTTCAAGGCACAAAAACCAAAGCTCTTAAAATGGATTTAGGTGCCTTTTTTGGTCAATATCCATTTGAAGTTGAAGATGAGCTTTGTTGCTGTGTTTTGCTTTGCTTTAGCCTGAAGTATACCTCTAACACTGGAAGCTATAAAACTTCACGGCCCTTTTTTAAGGGCCGTTAATTCAGTTAGTTAATGAATATTGTTCATGGAACTGTGGGAAGATCCCATCTGGACTAACGCCAACTCATGAATCAAGCACTGGTACTCCACTGGTGCCCGTAAACAAGCTGGAGTGGGAGGAATCCCAGTAAAGGGATATTTAGGATCTCTTGCCACCAGTATGAGAGAGACCGTGAGCTACCCCTGCAGCCTCACAGCCCTCTAGCTCAAAAGATCTCTCCATCTCTCTCTCTCACTTTAGTTTAGGGCAACCAGATATCCTGTTTTTCCCAAGACAGTCCTATATTTTTGCCCCTTTTCAGGTGTCCTGACTGAAATTTTTGCAACTTGTTATGATTTTTTTTTTTTTTTTTTTACCCTTTTGCATCCAAGCATGGCAAAGTTGACGGTTACCTACAGCATTTCATTTCTCAGAGGAGAAATTCATGTCCTGTATTAAACCTTGGAAATATGGTCAGCCTTGTTTGGTGGTCCACAGTTGTTCAAAATCATCAAAAAAAAAAAAAAAAAAAACCCTCTTATGCAGCCACTTGGCTGTACATATGGAACTCACCTCAAATATAGTGTACGATTAAGGGTTTCTTTGTCCTGAGCAGGGCATGTTTAGCAGAGTGCATTTTTTGGCATTTTGCTTCTAACTGTGGAAGTAAATGCATATTAACCAATCCGGCCATACATTTCATAACACCACCCAGTGACCAGGGCCTCTGCCTTTTCCTGGTTTCCTGAAAGAAGGCAAAAAGAGAAGTAGATGAGCCATATGTTGATGATTCAAACTTTCACACACATATGCTCATCTTTGGCCCCATAGTGGCCAATCTTGCTGCCCGGTTTTGTGAATGCGAATGAGGGCACTTTGTCTGGTGAGGGGGACTTTTTGGCACCCCCCCAGGCAGACAGCTTGTCCATATCGGAGCAGGGCCATGTTTCACGCTGGCTAGGGGCAGTAATTGGGTTTTCTAACAAGGGGTGGGAACTGGGTTGTGATCCACTTTCCCAGGAGGGGGGAGCATGAAGGTGGTGAGGGGGAAGAGGGAAGGTGGGGGGGGGCGGGGGTATGGCTATGGCAGCATTGTCCTGCTTGATCATACAGCCAGTTAAAGAGTTCATGTACTTGTATCCCTCAGCTGAAGACCTCGCCGCCTCTCTGTTTGTATTCCCAGCTTAGATCACGAGACGCCCGGCAGAGTTTGTTCGCGACATGGCGGCTCCTGGTCGCCGGTAGCCTCACTCATTAATGCACTGCAGCTGCTAGCCTCCTCTTACAAGCTTTCTTTTAGTGGCATTACGCCTGTTAGCCTGCAGGGCTGACATTTGTTTGTGCAAACCAGGTGAGATATTTCTTCAAGGAAGGGATGAAAATAAAACATTTGTAGTTAAGACTGCCAGCTCACCCCTTGTCTGCTGAAAGGTTTTGGAAAAGCATTACAGCCCCTTTCGTAACTACTCTCAAGCAGCTCAGTTCGTAAATTCAGCCCCTTCTGGGATAAAGTGCGGTAAATGCACAGTAATCAATAACTGAGCTGTTCGTTTGGTGACTCAAAGGAAAAAGGAGGGTGGACTGCTGACAGGCAGCCAGCTGTCACCAATCCATATAATGCGGCACCTGAACACCAATTGCTCACGCTCCGCATGCCAGAATGCAGCCCAGCTCCTGCGTAGGCCTGTGGAGGTTCAGTCCGTCAGGAATGATGCAGCCCAGCTCCTGCGTAGGTCTGTGGAGGTTCAGTCCGTCAGGAATGTTTGTGCACTAAGGCCCATGTTAGTCATGCTTCACACAGAACATCGCTGACCCCCTGTCGTGTTTATGGGAGCCTCATTCCCTAGTGTGCCAAGCAGGCGGGGCTATGGTTGCTTGCTGTGTTAAGGACGACTGGGACACTTGCTGCTTTCTCCTGCTTTAAAGGCCTACTTCAGTTATCATGTGTTTTTTTTTTTTCAGCTACATATGACATCCTTTAGTTTAAGAATGGTGTTCCACAATGATCCAGGTATGAAAATCAACATGTCAGTGAAAGTATGAGTAACAGAACCATGAAATTCGATTTTCTGATTTCCACCTAAAACAAATTCTGTGTGATGTGCATTCTTTCAGATATTACAGATATGATATAGCTATCTAAGTCACTGGTGTTACTTTTCCCACTTCAGCAAAGTACTGCTTCACCATTTTGCTTCTGTTTTAAAAGTATTTCTTAGAGTAAAATCAGAAGTAAATTCAGATGGGTTGGTCCTTTTTTCCTTTTTTTTCCCCTTCAGAAGGAGCATCTCAGCTCTTGGTGTCTAAGCCAGCTAGACAGCTATAATATGTTGATTCGCTGAGGGGGAGAGATTTTCAGTAAGCCTTTGTTGATTTTAGTTGCAGAAATCTTATTTCTCCCTCCTTGCTGTGTTGGGCTGGTTATCCCATATGCTTAGCTCATTGTTTGATGTTTGCATTTGTCGTATGAAGACATGATTTTTTAAACCTTATGTTAAGAGGACTATATTCACCTCTCTTTTTAGTTGACCACAGTTACAGGTTTGTCACGTTTGTCTGTCTTTAAACAAAGGGATGAGACTTTGCAATCTCCTCTGATTTGTTTTTAATACTTTGTCATGGTTATTCTCCAACACCTCTGATAAGTGTTAGTCTGTGCATATGTATGTCATGCATATTGACCTTATATAAACGACAACTCATCTCTCATGTCCATGTGTCCTGAATTCAGCTCAGTATTCATGTGCCTTCACCTAGCTGTGTTCCGTAGTCTTAGACCTATCACCTTCCTCTCTCTCTTAGGGTCACTTTTCATGTACCAAGACTATACAGATTGCGCTTTATATGAGCAGTTTGTTGTTGTTGTAGTTGCTGTTGTTGTTGTTGTTGACACGTTGGATGTCAATGAAATGTTTTGAGTTTTGTGGCAATCTTGTTGAAACGGTTCACCAAATTGTGGCTTCATCTTCCTGATACCCACCACGTTTCTTCAGAACATGTCAAGTTAAATGTTTTGATGGTCTGTTTTTCAGTCTTGTTGAAATGGGTTCATGAAACCACATCACTACACCCACCCAGTTTCTTTACAGGTTTAGATTACTCGTGAAGAAACTGGGTGGAGGTCGAGAATATGCAGTCACAGTTTGGTTAACCAGTTTCCACAAGGTTGAAAAAACACTTTAGAGCATTCAGTTGATATCCAAAGTGTGAAAACAACAAAATTGCTCATGTAAATGTTTGGTGTATGTATGTATGTATGCACTAAGTGCCCCCACAGGAAGGTAAACATTCACAGTGTCATCTGATGAAGGACTGTCAACATTCAGCAATGGGCCTTCTCCTGGCTACATTCAAAGACTGAGCTCAATTCAGAGTGGTTAGTTAAACGTGTGAGATTGTGGCCCACCAAAGCTGAATGGGAATTCGAAGTTCCACTGAACTCACTCAGTTCATAGCAAGCTGTATCTAGGGTTAGGTTTGTAATGTGAAATGGCAAGGATTCCCTGAACCACACCGACATATGGATGACCAGTTTTCCATTTGCCAGCTGTCTCCAGCTTAAGCGAGTTCAGTTAGATTGTTTAGTTGAGTTCAGCAGACCCCTCAAGTCCTTCGTTAGTTTCCCCCGTACCCACCAGAGCTTTCTGTGGCACGAGATGTGAAGCCATCCCCATCTGCTCTTGGGGCGGCCTGGGCCTCTTTTGTCATTTTGTCAAGTTACAGCACGAATCTCGATGGAGTGAATTCCAGAAACCAGCGTTCAACAAGTAGCAGCAGGATCCAGCTTGCCGAAGTTTTCATACTGCACTCTAGAGACCGTATAAATATTTTACGTCTGGGGTTGTTCCTAGAAAAATACTTCGAGCGAATAAAGAAATATTATGGTTGAAGTACAGTGCTTTATTATTAGCCTTTGATTACAGAGTTGATTTGTTAAGGTTTTCGAGTATGCTCTGTTGAGAGGAAGAATACCAGTGACTTCATCATTGACAGGAAGCTGTTAACCTAAAAAGAGGAATGCTGAACAGCCCTTCGCTTGACATCAGCCGTTAAAGAGCTAATTTTGGTTCTGCAACCCTACAAGCTCCTCCATGATCTAATTGAGGGCCACAGACTTGCTGGCTCTCCTGCTGCTCATGTAACAGGCATTACCGTTAGACACACTGGAGCAATTGGAAATGGACCCTTATCATCTGAGGGTTTGGTTTCATGTTAGCAGAGATTCCTGTGTGTCATGTCTTATTATTAGGGTGCTACTAATAACAGATTAGACTGTAATTGTTTGCAGCCTTCTCATCCAGCTGTCCTATGAAGCACCTGGGTTTTGACATGGTCCATGAACAATTTTACATATGACTGACAACAGAACCCTGTCTCCAAGAAGAGATGTGATTCACCCAAGGGCCTGTCTTTTACTGTAACGTGTAAACCTCCTCAGGTTTCCTCCAACTAGAAATGTAGAAATGGAGTTGTTTTGTCTGAACTGATTATTATTTATGGCCCGTCTGAATCACAGCCATGTGATTTGGTAAAGGAGATTGTAATTGTTTGTTTGCTGGCCTGTAATGGGGGTGGAGGGTGGGGTGGAGTTGGGTCACAGTCATTTGTACAATGTTTTTATCTACTGTTTGGGTGAGTAACCTTGCTGTCAACAATGCAGTCCAAGAAGTTTGGGGTGGGGGGCATGTTGGATGGGGCATTTAGTCTTCTTCATGAGGCAGTGATCAAGGGAAATTCATCGATCTGCCCCATCATGAGAGGGCTTATGGGTCGATACTGATGGTGGGAAGGGAAGGAAGGAGAAAGGTCCAGGGCAGAGGACGACTGACCGCAAGGGACCCTGCGCTATTTAAAGGACAGGGAGCTGAAGGCCCAAGGCTAAAGAGACAGCATCCATTTCCCCAGTCCCCCTGTAACCCTGTCATAGCCTCAGAATAGAAGCACCACGCACACACGCACTACCCCATGACTTATGGTTCAGCAAGCCCTCTCTGAAGCTATCTGCTCTGTTTGCGCTTGTGAGCTGTCAGTAATGAACGTGGTCTGGTCACAAGGATAGAAGCACTTCACTGTCTAAACCTCATTTCACACAGTTGAGGGAGGGGACTCGCATTAAGTAGTGCATAATCGTTATTTAATCATTTTTCATGATTGAACGATCAGAATGAGGAGTCGGGGTAAACCGTGTTAACAGCACGTTTTTCCCCATGTCTCAGGGCCTCTTTTGATTAAGATGTACTTTGCAGTGTATGACTGGAAAACGGTGGTTAAGTGGAGCTGTGGTGAACTTTACAGAAATTCCAAACCTCCACATTTAGTGTTATGAACTAAGCTGTCTGAACTGCTTTCTCTCTTTTTCTCTCTCCAACTTTTAGATGGACCTGAAGTTACTTTTCATAGCAAATCTCCTAGGGATAATTTGTTACAGCTGTGCCCAGCAAGGTAAGAGCGCGCGTGTGTGTGTGCGTGTGTGTGTGCGTGTGTGCGTGTGTGCGTGTGTGTGTGTGCGTGTGTGTGTGTGTGTGTGTGTTTGTTTAAGCTTCATTTTCTGATTCACCACTGCTGATAAGCTGTCAGTCAGGCCCTGCTTGGTTGTGTGAGCATAGCAGGGAGTCATTCTGGTTGTGCTACTGTGCAGCTGCCTCCCTCTCTGTAATCGCATTGTACAGGGAGTGTGTCATCAAAAACCATGCGTGGAGGTGGGAGGGGGGGGGTGACTTGGCCGCATGCTGTCCCGTGAGTGAGGCGAGCATGCGGCCCTAATAGAGTGATGTCACATCGCGGAGGACCCGCCCTCCAGCCTTTCCCAACATCACACGCAGACACGGGACCGGAATGTTCCGATTCCGGTCTGCCCCGTGGAGAGGCAGCAGGATCCAATTACAGAAAGTTGACCCACTCCCAACTAAATAGCGTGCGTGCGTGCGTGCGTGCGTGCGTGCGTGCGTGTGCGCCACTGTTGCTCATTAAGCAAAAACTTTGCATGCTGTTAAGTTGTTCTTCTTCCCCTCCCCTCCCCCTTCCCTTTTTTTGTAGAGGGGAATGACTGCATCAAGGCCAACGCAAAGTCCTGTGGGGAATGCATTCAAGTTGGAGAAAAGTGCGGGTGGTGCACAGACGCCGTAAGTGCTTTCACGGATCACAGTTTATTTGTTTAGGGTGGTAGAACCGTCTTCCTCTTTCACTCTGGATTCCTGCTTCACCCTGATAAAAAAAGTTCTGCTACTTCTGAGATGGTCTTTGCACTGATATCAGTGAAATTGGTTGAATGTCCAAAAAAACCGCACAGCGTAAGAAGTCCGTTTTCGTGTACGGACCTCTTGGTATATGTTGCATTCTGCTGCCTGGGCCGGGCACAGTGGGGTTTATCATGTACCTCTGGTCTCATAAAGCCATCTTTTCTGCATCATCTATCATGGGCCTACAGGAATGCAACTTTAACACCACTCTCTCCTCACAGAAGCCTTTTAATAGGATATGTTAATTTATTATTACAAGAGGTTAATCTGAGCAAAATGTTTGTTTTTTTTGTAATGGCTCAGGGAAGATGGGATATGCCCTCTATGCGGGGTACTCTGTCCCAAATCTACTATCATTTTCAGCTGCCTATGGGGGCCACATTTGTTTACATGCTGGTTAGTCTCATGGGTCCCTTGTGCCTGGCAGGGTTTATCTGCTAATGTTAATGCTGTAACATTTCTTCGACTTCTCTGTGGCACAGGAAATAGTTTTCCTTCACCCTTATGTAAGCGGACTGGAGCCCTGCTCCTCATTTGTGTTTTCTTAGGCCTTATAAGGGAACACAGAGACTGTGGTTTGCTTCTGTACACCTCGCTTGACTTAAACCGAGACGTGTCAGAAACAGAACTCTTTGTAACAAATGGTTACGGAACAAATATATTTCAACATTTCTTTCCATTTCACAGTACAAATGTTGGATCAAACTGACGTAGGAGGACCAAGAGCAATATTATGAAATCCCCCTATCATTTCAGCTAAATGCATTTAATTCCAAAATATTTGTGTTCTTTGACTGAACATTGACAGAGAAGCAACAGTTCAGACAAGTGCGCTCACAGTAGAGTCCTAGAGCATTTTACCGTTGCAATAAGCTGTTCTTTTTATATTTTGTTTATTTAGCAAGAGAACAGTTCTGTAAGATTAACTTCCAGAATTGCACCTTTCAGTCAGAAGTACAATAGCATCAAATCCGCAGCAGCAAAATAACACATCAGCACAGTGCTGCAAGAAAAAAACATTAATTGTGCTAGTAAGTGACTGTGGAGAGAAAGGGGATTTTTAACTTTAATATTAAAGATGGAGGGAGTGAAATAGCAGCTATGGAGTGGGTGAGGCACGGTCTAAAAAATTATCCCCCCCGCAGGACTTCCTGAAGCAGGGAGAGCCCACGTCGGCCCGGTGCGATGAGCTGGAATCGCTGAAGAAGAAGGGCTGCGGCGTGACTCTTATCGAAAACCCCCGAGGGAGCAAGACGATCAACAAGGACGTGGAGGTCACCAACCGCAGCAAGAGTGGGGCGGAGAAACTCAAACCAGAGGACATCACACAGATCCAGCCGCAGAAGCTCACCCTCAACCTCCGATCTGGTAAGTGACTGTGGAGAGAAAGGGGATTTTTAACTTTAATAGTTCCTCTGCTCCACTGTCTCCATGATACGCTCATTCCTTCCCTTGTCATAGAGAACAATGTGCTCTGCTCTGACTGAGGCAAACCTGTGGCCCTAGTAGAGTGATGTCACATTGCAGAGGAACCGCCCCCGTCCCGGCATCACACACACACCAGCATGGGTTTAAGTTACTTATAGACGAAGTGGTATTATTTGGTCATTAATTATATCAGTTTTGTGTCAGCTGAGCTGTTTGTCCTTTCCCACCAAGTTTTTTTTTTTTTTTTTTTTTTTTTTTTTCGTGGACAGCATTTTTGAGTAAACTTCCCAGTCAACGCCTGTCCTTTTTATGTATTGTAGATATTTATAGACTTCCTGTAGGTTATGCCAACCATAACTTAACATATGGAGACAGTTTTGGTGGTAACTAAGCTCGGCACCTCTTGTAGCCATAGTAAGGCTGAGAACATGCTAGTAGGATCTGTTTTACACTGAAGTTAGGGGCTTGTCTGAACCTGGTGCTGCTCTCCCTCACTCCACAGGTGAAGCCCAGTCCTTTAATCTCAAATTCAAAAGAGCTGAAGACTACCCTATTGACCTCTACTACCTTATGGACCTCTCATTCTCCATGAAAGATGACTTGGAAAATGTTAAGAACTTGGGAACAAGCCTGATGGTGGAGATGTCAAAGATCACCTCAGATTTCAGAATCGGTAAGAGTCGCGATCACATTCCTGCAGTTGAACTCTGTTGCTTGTTGCACAGAAATTCCCCAGACAAATGATAATCCAAGGATTTACTTAAAACATCTACTCACAGCCATTTACATCCAGTTGTGTGGTTGACTAATAACTATTCATTTCTTTCAGTCTCTAAACCTAAGCAGAACAAGGGAAATTGTGTTCTCACAAAAACTTGTCAGCAAGTAGTCAGTCACTCCTCTTTTCATTCAGCTCTGTTTCTCTGTCACCTCCCTGTCTCTCTAGGGTTCGGCTCCTTTGTGGAAAAGACCGTGATGCCCTACATCAGCACCACCCCGGCCAAGCTGCTAAACCCCTGCACTGGGGACCAGAACTGCACCAGCCCCTTTAGCTACAAGAACGTGCTGAAGTTGACCAGCGACGGCCAGCAGTTCAACACCCTGGTGGGCCAGCAGCAGATCTCAGGCAACCTCGACTCGCCTGAGGGTGGCTTTGATGCCATCATGCAAGTAGCGGTTTGTGGTGTAAGTGTGAACCATCTGTGTGTTTTCACAAGCACACTTCAAACACCGTGACCTCACATTTCCACGAACTGGCCTCAGACATAACAGTTTGTCATTGCACCGAACTGTTCATCTATAAATAAAACTTTTTTTGTATTTTATTTTATCATTTTATTTTGTGTATTATATTTAATTGTAACCTGTCAAATCCTAAAAAATGTTTTTGAGCATGGTCATTTTTGTTTTTCTCTTTTCTGAAAAATTCTGAGCTTCCAAACAATATTAAGTCCATCCCATGACAGCAACATCTTGATAAATTCAGTAAAGCATGGGCTAGCTTTAGCAACCTCTTACACACATGCAGTCTAGCGCACATGCATCCCTGCCTCCTGTTTTCACTGCACCAGCTAAGGCGTGTCATGTTTGCACCTCAAGACTGCACTTCTTTTGTTGTCGATGCTGGCAGACAGCATGACATTATGTCTCTTCTCATGGGACTGTCAACCAAGGTTAGCACCACTATCAACTTGAGTTCAGACCGAGCTTTGTGCTAATTCACCCGATTGTCACTATCTAGGAGGCATTTCTACCAGCATTTAATAGAGCAATGCTTAATTGTTCTCTCATAATTCATTTTTTGTTGTTTTTGGAGCCCAAAGTGTTGATGTAACTCCTCCTCCTCCCACCCCCAGGATGCTATTGGCTGGAGGAATGTAACTCGCCTCCTGGTGTTCTCCACCGACGCTGGCTTCCACTTTGCAGGAGACGGGAAACTAGGCGGGATCGTGCTGCCCAACGATGGGAAGTGCCACCTGGAGAACAACATGTACACCATGAGTCACTACTATGTGCGTAACCACCTCACCTAATGGGACTTCCAATCAAAGTCCCCACTCATTTTTCAAAAAACACCCATCTGATTAAAAGGTATTTTTAATTTTGTATTGTTTTTTCTTTCCAGGACTACCCTTCGATTGCTCACCTAGTCCAGAAATTGAGTGACAACAACATTCAGACCATCTTTGCCGTCACTGAAGAATTCCAGCCTGTTTACAAGGTACTTGGGTGCCTTTCTGTATATGCGGGCCATGGCTGAAGACCACAGGCACGGTGCTTGTGTTCTTGATTGGGAAAGATCCAGCTATCCAAGTGCTGTTTGTGGAATCTCTGCTTTAGGACTGCAGCATCTGCTCCTTGTTATCATGTTTGTAGCCCTCCTGGGTGTTTTCTGCGTGTCCCATCACTGTTGGTGTCAGTTAAGCTGCTCCAGCTAAGCTATGCCCTTGTATGGTTTCAGTCAGGTCTCTTTTGCTCAGCTGGGCTGAAAAGAGTTTGTATTTTGGTGGACATATTTAACTTGGAACGCCCTTCTCTGTGCCCAAACCACAACACTGAAAACAGATTCTAATTCTAGACTCCACTTGTACAACTATGTGCTTTAGGGCCAAATTTAAACATCACGCCAGAAAAACTAAATCTGTTTCAACGAGAGAATGTTTTTGGTTTCCGAATTAAAGCTGAATACATTGATACTAGGACAAAGTGAAATTTTTTTTTTGTTTTTGGAATGCACCGAATTTCATTTTTACTTGTTGCTTCCTGTCCAGGAACTGAAGAATCTCATCCCAAAGTCCGCTGTCGGGACTCTGTCTGCCAACTCCAGCAATGTGATCAATCTTATCATTGATGCTTACAATGTGAGTTTATTCCTGCATATAGCATTCATACCTTTTTTTGTTATATGTTACATCTTAGTTCTTACGTCAACTGTGGTGTTAACTAGATTTAGCTCTGCCTATAAGTACATTTTGATTTGAACAACTAAGACTACGGGAAGAATGTGGCCATTAAAATGTGAGCTAACTGGATTAAGCTGTACTTGCTGCTCTGTGGTGTATATTTCAGCTATGACTGATTGTGCTGTAATTTTAAGACCCCCTCCAGCCAATTCTACTTTATGGTTTTCTTAAAAAAAAAAATGAATGTGACTACAATGACATTGTAATCCACATAACTAATTGGAAAAGAAACACCAGCGCATTTGCTTTATGATTAGCACACAAGAAGGGGCAGCCTATAGCCTAGTGGCTAAAGTACATGACTGGGATCCCTGAGGTTGGTGGTTCAAATCCCAGTCCAGCCACAGCAAGAACACCATTGCTGTTGGGCTTTGAGCAAGGCCCTTAACCCCACATTGCTCCTAGGGGAGATTGGCCCTTGGTTAGTCTAATCAACTGTAAGTCGCTTTGGATAAAAGCGTCAGCTAAATGACAGTAATGTAATGTAATGTAAAGAAGCCTTGTGTGGGGAAAACCATTTTAGTGGCAGTTAATGCAAATGTTTTTACAGGCAAAAAAAAAAATTGTACTTTCACAATGTGGCAGTTTTTAGACTTGGACCATTGTGCAACACCATTGTTGAACTTCAGGATGTGATACATCCCTTGAAAAATGTCAAAACAAGTCAAGAGGGCTTTCAAGATATGGACTTAATTGTGGCAAAATGCTGTCCGCAAAGCTGTTCAACACCACGCTAGAAACGGAACTGTGTCCCATTCTGTGCTCTGTAGTCTCTGTCCTCGGAGGTGATTCTGGAGAACAGCAAGCTTCCCGAAGGGGTGACCATCACATACCAGTCCCGCTGTAAGAACGGCCTGGTCGGAGAGGGAGAAAACGGCCGGAAGTGTTCCAACATCTCCATCGGGGATGAGGTGGGCATGATATCACTTTTTTTTTTTTTATTTTTTTTTCCCCTCCCCCCCGAAGTTTGCTGTCTTTCGCCTTCTGTCTGCTGTGTGGTTGTCTAATATCCTCTGAAACCTGACAAATGAGATGACAAATAAAGATCACAAATTTCATGTTTGTGCCATTTTGTACCAAAATGGCCTTTCCTGTGCACCAGACATCAAACACTCTGATGTAGTCCAGGTAGGATTAGCTGTGGAGAAGTGTGTCAATATGTATGGAGGTATGCACACTTTTTTTTTTTTTTTTTTTTGTATTGAAAATGTCTTTATTTAAAATGTATTTAAACTTTGTTTTTGTTGTATCCTTTTTTTTTTTTTTTTCCAACTTACAAGCGCTGCTCAAGTTTTTGAATTTGTTGTCCTGCTGTGCAAAGACAACAAAGGCATTCAGATTCTGACCTAGCCTGATGCCTCACATATCAGTTTCATAGTGTTACAGTACACTGGCCCTTACTAGGACAGCACTAACCTGAGTCAGCCCCAATGGTCAGTTTCTACTTCTGACTATCTTGACCTTTTGTAGGTGGAGTAGCAGGGGTGGAAATTCAAGCAAGCCTTATTGTTGACCCTATAATGTAACAGTGGCTAAAATTGGGTGGAACCACTCCAAGCTCACAAAATATGACTTCCCTCTTTACTCTAGTGACAGAAAAAGAAGCCCACCCTGTAGATACTGGGATGTACAACTACATTAAAACATAAATATATACAGTGAATTTGGTATTTTGCTGAGGTTGCTGTGCTTATAACATAAACCTATAATGATGACATTTGCTGTTTTTAGAAAAAAGTGCTGCACCTTTTCCCCTGGAACATATTTTTTGCATGTGTGGGTTAGGGTGTGTGCATGAGCATGAAGTGAGAAATGCTTGCTAAAGCTGGGTGCCTCTTTGGTATTCTCTATTCACACATTATATCACGCAACCTCCCCAAAACATGCACATATAGATAGTGTGTGTGTGTGTGTGTGTGTGTGTGTGTGTGTGTGTGTGTGTGTGTGTGTGTGTGTGTGTGTGTGTGTGTGTGTGTGTGTGTATATGGTATGTTTACAGTGTATTAATATTTATAATATTTTATATTATTTTTACTTTTTATAATATATATTTATTCAATTAATGTATTTATAATGTATGGGATTTTAATATATATGTATGTAATGACAGTAATCATTTCTTATTGTAATGTCAATATCTTTTTTCTTTATCTTAAAAAAAAAAAAAAAATTATAATTTTTAAAAAATAAAGCTGCATAAAGAGAAGAGAATGTAGACTTAGGTTCTTTTACTACTCCATAGTTACATCATTTATTGCACTGTTGACTAAGTGGAATGTTATGGCATCCATTATCTGAACCCCCACCCCAAATAATACCTTGAATTTACCATGAAATCTAAAGGCAAAAAAATGTATTTCTGACAGAGGAAATGTTTTTTTTCTGATATGGCAGTATAAATTCAGAGCAGTGTGAGAATACTACAGATCTTTCCATATAAGACTCACCAATGCCCACACGAAGCTGACTCTACATAGTTCTGATATTGAAGTTTGTGTGATTGTACATGAGTGCGTACTTAAATATTGATGTTGTACTTCTACCTCTAGGTGTCATTTAACATCAGCATCCAAGCACACAAATGTCCAAAGCAGGGCCAGTCAGAGACCATCAAAATCAAACCCCTGGGCTTCACAGAGGAGGTGGAGATCGTCCTCAACTTCATCTGCGAGTGCTCGTGTCAGGCCAAAGGCGAGGAGAAGAGCCCCATCTGTCACAATGGGAATGGGACATTTGAGTGTGGAGCCTGCAGGTAGAGTCCCCAGCCTCGCATTACCTGCACACCTGCAGAGGGCAGGAATATAGCAGTCGTCCATTTAGGCATCAGCCGCACTTCATATTTACATAAAACAATCTGTTTTCATCAGGTGTTCATTGTGACTTAAAACATAATCTTAGTTTTTGTAAATTAATTTGTGGGGAGTACAGTTTTGAGCATGTTATTTCAGCCCCGGAGATGACTACAATATTGACACATATACCAGAAACCCAGATTTTCACTTTTGACTAATTTCTGAATACAGTTGGTATTGAATTCACTTGCTCCCCAGTGCTTGAGTCAGATAAAAAGTCTGGGCACAGATTCTCATGAAAATACTGCTGGGAACACACCAAAGTGAATTGGTGGCGAACACTTGTGGTCTTTTTGTTCCCCAGTGAACGATGTTTGTCTGAGATATACAATGAAGCCTTCACGCAGGCTCTCTGTTCCTCAGGTGCTATGATGGACGTATCGGAAAGCAGTGCGAGTGCAGCACAGAGGAGGTCAGCAGCGATGACTTGGACGCCAACTGTCGCCGGGACAACGGGACCGACATCTGCAGCAACAGCGGAGACTGCATCTGCGGGACGTGTGAGTGCAAAAAGAAGGACAATCCAGAGGAGAGGTACAGCGGAAAATTCTGTGAATGCGACAACTTCAACTGCGACCGCTCCAACAACAAGCTCTGCGGAGGTGAGACTCAGCCCTCTGTGAACAGGACCTGTTTGAGACACAATAAAATGCTGTGGGTGGTGGAGTCATATCAGAAGAGAGAATGTATGAGTAAGAATGGCATAAGAAGTCTACAAAACATTTCAGTTCTGTTTCAAGACATCTGAGAAACAAAAAATCAAAATTTCACATGAATATTTCCCTTCCAATAACCTCAATTTCAGAATTACATTTTTGCATTACACACACCTGTATCCAGAGTAACTTGCACAGCTTGCATTTCCTTACTATTCATTTGTAGAGCTGGACATTGTCAGTGGCAGAGTACCTTGCCGAATAATAGGTTTAACAGTGGAGAGCTAGGTGATTATGGTGACACATTGGAATGACTGGTTATTTTGTTCCGGTCGTGGACCACACCTTCTCGTTTCAGGACACGGCCGTTGTGAGTGCAGGGTGTGCATCTGCGACGCCAACTACACGGGCAGCGCCTGCGACTGCTCCCTGGACACCACCACCTGCCTGGCCTCCAACAAGCAGATCTGCAACGGGCGGGGCACCTGCGAGTGCGGCACCTGCAAGTGCACTGACCCCAAGTTCCAGGGCCCCACCTGCGAGATCTGCCCCACCTGCCCTGGAGTCTGCGCAGAACACAAGTGAGTCTGCGCAGACAACACCTCAATTGTGACTGACAAAATGCCCCCCCCGGTTGTTCCTGTGGTTGCCCTTTGAAGAACACCACATGCTTGAGTTTACCAAGGTTAAAATGCTGAAACTAGTGATTCACCAATTTTATACCAAAAAAAATCCAAAATCTTTTCATGTGTAAATTGGCATTGTTCAGACTATGTCGCATGGACTATGCGTGAATGTGTGCGTCCGTGCGTACGTGTGTTTGTGTACACACACATGCATAGAGTTTGCAAGAAACTCTGCCTGCAGGTGGCGGAGAGGCAGGTTGTAAGGCAAAAGGCTGAAAAACCAAAAACAAAATTAGGCACGGATCTCAATTACCACATCCTGTGTTTTTTATGTTTTTTGAAGACAATCATCGTTTGCTTTTGATCACACCCAGTGATAAAATTCCTGCAGAATTGGAGGGGCAGTTGGCCTGTTTATCATGATGTGCACCAGTGCCTCGCGTGAGTGCTTTGTGTACTCTGTAGTTCTGGCTTTTAGTATAAGGCTCCCTCCTGCCCGAGCCACTTCAGTCTACCTCAGGGAGCTTGTAGCACACCCTCAGGACTGAGGTGATTTGAAAGCCTTTCACATTCATCTCCATGGGTGGTGAAGTGCATTACTGGAGACTGCGGAGTGCTTTTACATAAGCTCTAAACTTCAACTCCCATGAGCACTTTTGTGAAATGTAGCTCAGCTTTATTTTCCCCTCACTAAACTGACAGTAGACCCAAGTGACTGTAACGGTTGGAAGCTCAGGTGATTGCTGGAAGTGGAGTGGCTTTGGTTTTAAGTATGAGCGCCCCCTCCTGTCCCTCACAGGGAGTGCGTGCAGTGTCGGGCCTTTGAGACCGGTGAGAAGAAGGACACATGCGAGAGGGACTGCAGCTACTTCAATCTGATCAAGGTGAAGGACCGTGAGAAGCTGCCCCAGCCTGTGCAGGCCTTCCCCCTTATGCACTGCAAGGAGCGCGACGCCAATGACTGCTGGTTCTACTACACCTACGCCGTCAACAACACCGAGAAGGAGGTCCACGTGGTGGAGACACTCGGTGAGTGGTGCACATCACCTGAGAGTGTGTGTGGTCACCCTGTTCATTTGAGCCATCAAACAATCACCTGCCATTAAGATTGTTCACATATTTTGGGAGTATGCAATATTGAATGTGTACACATTCAATGTGGGAATATCTGTTGGATATGTATGTTTTGGCATATTCCCATGTTGCTCAATGCATGTATTTACTGTATATTTGATGTTTTTTTTTTTTTTTACAATCATCTCTATCTATACAAAGCAATCCAATACAATGGTTTAGCACAGTGGTCCTCAAACCTGGTCCTTTTTTGTATTTTTTTAATTTTTTTTGTTAGCATTTAATAACTCTAATTACAGCATTGACTCACTTCACCTGGATTATTGGGTATTAACCTGCTAAACTTCAGGTAAAAACAAGCTTGCACTTCTGGACCTGGAGTGGGGATCAGTAGTATATCTTAATGAGAACTTTTTGTCCTTCAGTGGGCTTTTAAAAACCATGCACATAAACACCGCAAAAAGTGGTGATTTGTTTTCAACCCAACTATATGTCCCATAATGCCTTGCCTCAACAGAGTGCCCCACGGGTCCTGACATCATACCCATCGTCGCGGGCGTGGTGGCGGGCATCGTGCTGATCGGCCTGGCGCTGCTGCTCATCTGGAAGCTCTTAATGATCATCCACGACAGGAGGGAGTTCGCCAAGTTCGAGAAGGAGAAGATGAACGCAAAATGGGACACGGTAAGCCCCCAGCGCCTGCCGTTTACATAAGGGTGCCCTCGTACGCTCGATATGGTTATCTCCGGGTTTCCATCCTCTTATAGGATGACCGCTGCTATGTATATTCCTGTCTTTTCACTCTCAGATTCAGCACTGTGTTTTTCTGACATGGCCAGGCCAGGAGAGTACAGTCGGTAGGGGCCTTTTTGGAAACTGGGCTTCTTTCCCAGTGACTGTAAGGTGCAGCAGTCTGTTTCTGAAGGGGCTCTGTCCCTGATGTCTTTCACAGGCCTTGCATGCTGTTCCACTGGCCCGTCCAGGCACTGTAGTTCAGTCTCTTCCAATTCTACTGAAGCGATCCCCGCAGAGCTGCAGACACTAGACTGCCTGTTTAAAGTCAGTCTCACACGCGCTGTAAAACCTCCAGCTCAGGCTCCCTGTCAGTGCCAACAATAGCAGCCGCAATTGATGGGCCTGTTATAGCAGAGACAGCCTGGAGCTCATTTTAACCCAGAGGATCAGTGCAAGTACACCCCCCCCACCCCAAACCACAACCTTTCCACTTTACCAGGAGTGGCCTCTGTTGTCCTGTCTGACTTGATGAGACGATGCTGCCCCCTGCTGTTGAGTCTGTGGTACTGCAGGTGTGGTGTTGGGCAGAGGGCAACACAAGGACAGCAGCTGAGCTGGGCAGGGTGACTCAGTTTGTTCCGATTACTCACATACAGTCCTACAGAAGTAGTGACTGTCTGGTCACATGTGCAGGGCGGTGAAGCTTTGGGCTTTGGGGACTCTCTCATTACTCCACTCCGAGGATTACAGCATCAGCTGCATGCGTACAGCCCAAAGGTGGTTTGGACTTTATCCCGAGATGAAAAGGGAGAATCTTCAGAAAGTGTCCTTTTTAGCCATGCTCAAACCCCACTTCAAGCAAGTCCTCCAGGGAGATACTTTATTGCTGTGGTGTGTCTTGAGTTCAGTCCACCACCATAAACACATCTGGTGTGTGTGTGTGTGTGTGTGTGTGTGTGTGTGTGTGTGTGTGTGTGTGTGTGTGTGTGTGTGTGTGTGTGTGTGTGTGTGTGTGTGTGTGTGTGTGTGTGTGTGTGTGTGTGTGTGTGTGTGTGTGTGTGTGTGTGTGGGTACACACATCTCCATTTATAACAGGCAATGTGTGTGATTGACAGAGAGAGAGAGCATAGGCGAATAATATCTCTGAATTCTCTGGGTGATGAAATATCCCATCTCTCCAAACAATGAAATCTGTCCTGCTCATTTCACTCTGTTTTCATCCTCACACCTGTCTGAAAACTTTCACTTTGCTTTGCTCTGTTCTTGAATGTCTGTCCCCTTTTCTGCCTATAGCAAGAGAATCCCATATACAAGAGTCCCATTAATAAGTTCCAGAATCCAAACTATGGACGCAAAGCCGTGGCGCTATAAGTCTGAGTTTGTATTCCTCTTTCTTTTTCTGCATGGGCTTTCCACACAAGAGTTTGTGTTATTGGCTCTTCCAAACCCCTTCATTGTCATACCTGTCCTTAAATCTGTGTTTTTTTTTTTTTCTTTTAAATCTACACATTCTAACACTAACAGTAACCCTTATTTGGGATGGGGGTCTGAAATGATTTTCTGACAAAGGTTATTTTATGTTGCATTTGATCTTGATTGAGGGTTTTGGGTGTGGTGTGATAGTACATAGATATAGCCCAGAAAGGAAACCCCCTGGGCATATAACTCTACCCATGAGTCAGGGTAGTTCCATAAATGTCTGTATTCAGTGTATTGGGATGATATGAAAAGTACTTGGCTAACTTTGGAACCTGCTTTAAGATGCATACTGTGTAATACTGAGTGCATGGTTAATGCACAGAAGAGTGTAGAAAACATAACCTAATTCCACTACTCATACTAACATACAGTACACTCTATGCCTCATGGCATGTTGTATAGAATCAGAGTTTACTGAAGTATTCAGAACAAAGCCATAATTTGATTATATTTTTAGTATCAAAACTGCCATGGGTTATCTAATTTATCCTTTCAGTTGGTTTCACTGGTAGCAGGTGATGAATCAGGTGATGAATCTGGCTTGAGATGGCAATGTTTTTTTTTTTTTTTTTTCCCACTCCCTCTGTGGAGTGAAAGGTGTATATGTTGTGGAACTGCAATGAAAACAGCTCTGCATGTGAGAAGGGTATGTCTAAAGGAGGGGTAACAACTGCGAGTGGCTTTAACATTGAATGCATGTGCCCATCTCCAGTCCCTGGGGGCTGCAGTCTCCTGGTTTTCGTGTTTTCCTTTAAATCCGTAACCAGTTTTGGCCTTGGAAACGAGGTGTGGTGACCAAACGATAGTGCACACACCCTTCAGGACTGGGGTTGAAAAACATTTTTATTACTGATACCCAGCTGGGAAATGGTCATCCTCCACTCACCATTGTTTATGCTCTTTCTCTCCCAGGGCGAGAATCCCATCTACAAGAGTGCCGTGACAACTGTGGTCAATCCCAAATACGAGGGCAAATGACGGAGCCTCCGATCTCTCATTAAAACACTGTATGCAAAATAGTCAGGGGAAGGGGGACGAGGGTGGGTGGGTGTTTTTTAAATTTTATTTTAATTTTCATTTGTTTTTGTAGTCACAGTATTATAGCATTAGTCCACTCTTTCAGTACATTTTACTAACAGTAGTTTTGTTTTTTTTCTCTCTCTATGCATTGTTTGGAAAAAAAAAAATGTACAGTATGTGTAAACTTGGATTTACTTTTGTTTTGCTGTTGATTCTTTTAAATGTTTTAACTGAACGTGTTTTTTTGCCACAGGACTGGCAAGATCAACAAAGGTCATATTGTGCCTTTCACAGAATACAGCCCTTATGGACAGGGAGAGTTAGTTCTCTACATGGACTTTTTGGCTATCAGGAGCATCAGATGGGACCTGAGTTCAGAACAAGGCGTGTAGCATGTGCAGTTAAGGTGGCTGTCTCTTAGCAACCTGTCAATGGTGCTCTGGGGGTTGAGTGCATGTAGTTAGTAGATTCTGTTCTGCAAAATGGCGGACATGAGGTGTAAGTAGATTGTTTGTGTTTATTTTTTTGTTTTGTTTTTTTTTTAATTGAAACATTCAAAGGAAATGTTTAAATGTGGGGTAAAAATATTTGTGAACAGAATCTTGTCAGTGAAAATGTGTAATGGGCAGCAGTGTTTTGGAAGTAGGTAGAAGTTGTTAAATAAAACAAAAAATAAAAACTCAGGTCCTTTTCTGTGCTCGTTTTAAAAGCTATACCAAATATAGCTGCCTTATTTGCAAGACGAAAGCCTTACTTTAAGTGTTTTACGTCAATCGCCATAAGTGAATTTGTTTTTGAAGGGGTACAGAATGTTCAGTGGTCCGAGCTCGTTTTTTTTTTTTTTTTTTTGTTACTGTTGCTTCTTTGTTGTGTAAATCTTTATTGAATTAAGGGGCTTTGTTATGTTACTCTCTTCCATGAGAAAGCTAAAAAAAAAAAAAAAAAACAACCCGTTGCATTACTGTTTGAAGATCAGTGTTAAGGGAATGGCCTCTTGGACTCCTGAAGACATTAATGCCTCATGGACTCCACGCATTGTGCTCTTGTTTTAAAAGTGCCTTTTTGTTTCTGCATTATGTTCACTTTTGCAATTCTGTCTCTGAAATTATTTATTAAAGTACCAAAAATTACCATCAAACTGTTTCATGCTTATTTTGAGGCTTACTTTCATTGAGGTTTAGATTGAATATTTTAGTAAATGTAACAGTGTTATAGTACCAAACGCAAATCAGGGTTAGAGTTTATTTTCAGTGTGAATATGAGAGGGGAACACTGCATATTGGTGGGGGGTGGGTGTTGGACCGGACATTAAACAGACTTTATCCTGCCAGCGCACGGGTACAAACTCTGTGCAATGGCCGATTGAACTCATGTGTGAATAGAGCAGGTCACTGTCCAGAGAATTCACAGCAAACGTGTGGGGTGTTGATCAAACACTGAGTGTTGCTGCACATGTTCAGGGGGCCGTCTTTTGTTGTTAAATCGGGGAACTTGATCCCCACCAGCAGAGGGCTCCCACCAGTTGGCTATTCATCAATTTTCCCCTAGACTGCATTACCTGTGAAAATTGTATAAATATCTAAGAATGGACAAATTTCCATTGACACAATATTAATGATGGTAAATTTACAATATACCAGCATGCTTTATTGTCAAGGTACCCAGAACCACTGAGACTGGCTCTGGGTGTATAGTTGTGCATCCACATTTAGAGACCTTGTATTTAGCTAATAAAGGCCAGTTGCTTTCAATTGACAGAAAAACTTTCCTTGCTAGAAATCACAGCTCTGTCGTACTTTATTCATTAATAGTTCTTCCACTAGGTGGAGCCAGATTTCTTTCAAGAAGTCATCGAACGGCTCTTGCCACATTTGTTTTGTCATGTTAACTTGGATGGGTGCCGAATCTAAGAAGATCACATCATGCTAAATGGTTAGGTTTAGTATAGAGGTCGGTATATAGTAAATGGGTTTCCTTAATCCACATTCCAGAAATCCAAGAAATTGATTCTCTCCTCATCAAACAGCATTGTGCATTTTTGATGTTCCAAATATTAAGAATAGAAAACATTAAGCTCTTGTACACTGCCAAAATTCTCATGAACCGGAACCTCTGTAATAATTTCAAAATATAATAAATCACACCATAATGTACACCATAAGGTATGAATTATCATCAGAGCATTGTTTAACAGCTGGTATTGTAATAGGTTGTTGCATGCACCACCGGTAGACTATAGCTGAATTATTATGTAGGTGTAACCTCTTCTTTCCAAAGTTAAATTAAATTAAAATAACCACTGTAATGGAACTGTCTGTGAAGGCTTTGGTTCAAGTCTGACAAAGTTGCATTCAAAACAGTGACCTCTCTTTTTTTTCTCCAACACTTCTGCGGTAGGCATGAGACTTCGTGAGCAGTTTGAAGAGAGTGTTTCTTTTCAGCCTTCTCTGCCCTTACATCTGCCTTTTGTTGCATTGCCTCGGTGCTGGCGATTATTTTCTGTCTCTCTGGCCAGCGCTTATGGAACACCCTCATCATTAGCAAGTCGCTCAACAAGCTCACCTGCCCATAGCTGTGTTGGAATTTAGCCTGCTAATATTAGCTAACGTTAGCTACCCATCAATATTGCAACACTACCTAGCCAACACCATGCATTATGTTGAAGAAAATTTGCACAACATATGAACTTAATTTGAAAAATTCCAGTCACTTACTAGTTGATTGAAGGCAGCATGCAGAATTGCTCTTTCTTGAATGATCTTGACACTGACGTTGTCGAGCTTAGTATGTTAACGTGGGGTCGAACGCTTTGAAGTTTTACAGCACAGCATCGCCTACCAGCAGTCGTGTTTCGACCAGGTAAAATATAGGTTTTCGTACATATGTGATCCGAGGGCCTAGAATACAATTTACCAGGACAACATAGATATCTCCAGGACATTTAGTCATTTTTATGATTTTGCAGGTGTTTTCCATGACTGAAAAACTCTAAATTTCCAGGTTTTCCAGGATGCGTGGAGACCCTGCAAAATCCATCTTTTCTTTTTCTCTTTTATGTTATTTTGGACGATTAGCACCTCGTTAAATATAGAGTGTGCGTCTTCCTTCTTTTCTTTATGTCTTTGTTTTCACATCACTGAGTAAACAATGGCTGGAATAGGATCAAATCTCCTAGCCCACCGATTTGCTACAAATAAATGTATTGTGAAAATATCTCGTTCCATTTATTTATACAGTAACTTAGAACAAAACGAGTGAACCTTTAGCTTTATACTGAAGTGGTTTAGGCATTGTCCCACAGCTGAGAACAGAACAACAGCAGTCCCACCAGGGATAAGCTCTCTATGCACTGCAGATATCAAGTGCCCTCTCCACCCTCCGTTTCGAAAAGCAATGTGGCTCTCCCACCCCTAAGCCACGACCACCCACGGAGGATTTTGATCTGAGCTAATCTAACATGACCATGACTACTTTTAATCAGTGTTGACCAACGATTTGATCAACCAGATTAATTTAGGCTCATTGGTCACTGTTAATTAAGAGTATCCATTTGGCAGCAGCATTGCCATCTCTTCTACTGGTTACCTGAAGAATCAACAACTGGATCTCTTCTCACAGGACCAGAGCAGGCGTTAAATTGCCCGTTCAGCACCGAGCGTGGTGTTGGGGAGGCAGGAGGTCATGTTCCGCTTCCAAAGAGGCAGGAAGTCAGGCTGAGATGTTTGGTCCCCCCCACCACACCCCCATTCCCTCGTCATCCTCAGTGTTCCCATTACCGTAAGCTTACACTGCAGACATCAGATCCAAACAGCACAGGCACACAGGGACAAGGACCTGCAGGGACACTACTCAGAGACTTAGGACAGGATTACCAAGGCATATTCATCAGACATAACAGGTGACAATCTCAATCAATTTGTCTCTTTCAGTTATGTGTCTGTGGACAGTCTAAGGCTGCTTTGACTCACATGTGGAGTATGTAACAAAGTAGATTGCATATGGGTTGTATTGCTCCTTATGTAACATAACTGCATTGTTTGATTGTTGTCCTTGAGCAAAGGGTTCCAAAACTTTATTTGGCAAATGACCAAGTTTTGATTTAAACAATAACCTTGAATTTTTGTTTTGATAACACATTTTTATTTTTTGGCTGGGGCAGTTTATTGCAAAATATTCAGCTGTATGACGAATGACACTCTCTGTTCCTTGTGTTCACTCAGCAGCCTAATGGCATAGGTGGGCCACATTCGGGCACAGGTTTCCAGAGAAACTGTACTTCTCATTTCCATTCTCACATCCAGTTTACATTGTTTGTATCAACTTAACAATAGTAGTTAATAATTCTTCTAAGAAATAGGAGCTGGTAGAGACCATTAGTTTTAAGAGTGAATAGACTAGGTGTTCTGTGCCATAGCTTCTACAGAGTGATACATGGATTCCTGTAACTGAAGCACTCAGTCAAATGTTAGCTGAAATAGTGGCTGAATTTAGTTTGACAATATGTCCTCTCTTTTTTGTACAATGGTCCCAAAGTATTGGAACCTCTGCGATGAACAATACAATGAAATACTCAGCATATTTAGGTCACAGTTCATTCAGCCGAGAGATAGTCACACATTTAGTTATGTCTCAATGTACAACTGCTTTTTTTTTTTTTTGACAGGACATTATGAAAGTTTCAGTTCTGTTGATACTTCTGTGCTGCTGGGACCATACCCAGGGAGAACCAGGTAAGGTGAGCTGAATCAGCCCATACATCTTACAATTTTGTGTCACAATATCTTGATCACAGGCCTGTGTCAATGTTTTCATCCGACCCAGTAGTTTCTCATGTGCACGTTTGTGTTCTGGAGTCCCTGTGGTGTTAGAGCTCCCCCTGCTGGTGGAGCTGAAAGGTGCAAGTAATCCCCCTATTGCCCACCTGCCAGGTGAGAGAGATGGGGCCTGCCAGGCTGTGGGTGTGCGAAGCTGTGATGAGTGTCTGGCTTCAGGGCCGCACTGCGCCTGGTGCTCAGAAAAGGTGAGCTGCTCTTTAGTCCAATTACCTCCACTAGTGACCACTGAGTTAAAATGATCTTTATTTCTCACTGAATAACAACACTGCTCTGTATGTAAAACCTTGCTGTTTCAATCTCTGACATTCGTAGGTCTGTTTTTGGCGCTAGCAGATTCTGAGGGTGGTAGTCAAAGATAGGAGCCCTGCCTCACAAATGCAAGATAGTATGTTCAGGAACGTTTTGTTTGACAGGATGTAGCACCAGTCACCTGTGGCGTTAGTCTGACCAACATCCTGTGTGTGTGTGTGTGAGAGAGAGAGTAACTAATCCATGTCTGTCCACTGTGCAGAGCTTCATCAAGGCCGGCCAGCTCACATGGGAGCGCTGCGACACGGTGAGTTCTCTGCTAGAGAGAGGGTGTCCACAGGATCGGGTGGAGGACCCCCGGGGTGTGGTTCAGCTCCTGCAAAACCACAGGGTGACGTCCCGCCACTGGGCCCAGAAGCACCAGGGGTCCCAGGACATCACCCAGCTGCAGCCACAGGAGGTCCGGCTTCACCTGAGGCCAGGTGGGGCCCACACCCAGTCTACACAGTGTCATTGGCATGCCTGTTCATTACAACTCAGCTGGGGTCTGGCATGGGCCTCACTGAAGAACAGGACAGAATCAATTAAATAAGGGACTGCCTGAGGTAGCTAAGCTTGAGATTTACATGTAAGTACACTGTAAGAAATTGCAGCTTTGAAATATAAGAAACACAATTTAAGCAAAAACTGGTTTAAGATATGCGACAGTCTCTGTCAACTGGATAAGAAAAATGTACTTGTGCTGGAAAAAATGAATATAATATTGAATTTAAAAAAATAATCTTTGTGGTAAATTACCATGTAAGAAAATTGTATAATTGAAAAAAACAGTTATTGATTTTAGTTAATAATACCCATTAATATTTTATATCTTGTAGTGTATGGCTAGATCAGAGAGCTCTGGCAGGCCAGTCTTTCATTCATTTGATTACATTTGTTCGTATCATTAAAGGCTCAATGAACCTTGAGCACAAACAGTTCCAGTGGATTCATTAGTTTATTCCTTTGTTTTTAATAACATGATGCATCATCCATCACAGGCGAACCCCAGACCTTTAAGGTGAAGTTCAGACGAGTGGAAGACTACCCCATCGACCTGTACTACCTCATGGACCTGTCCTACTCCATGGAGAATGACCTGGTGAATGTGAAGCAGCTGGGGACAGACCTGATGGAGGAGATGAGAAATATCACACGGGATTTCAGGATGGGTGAGCATGAATATGTGCAAGACTGATGTGAAGCTACTTGCTATGGTGGTCAATGTCTGTTGTCTGATTACCGACACTGGTACTTCTACACATTTGTTCTGTTTGTAATTGCATTGTTCATTTTTTGTGTCATGAATAAATATAGCAGCCTTTATAGATCCTGTGTGGTCTCTCACTCCAATGTACTGTACAGTTTTTAATGGGAGTTTAAAGTGTAGTCTCAAGGTGTTGGTTCCATTACACTACATTTGCAACAGAATAGTTTTTTACCTATTTTTTGTTTGTCAGTCCAGATTTAATAAACATGGTCTGACAGCAATAGTAATGTAGTAGTGTTTGTTTTTAATATGTGTAATGCGATGCGTATTTCTTATGTATTTATATAGTTCCTTTTTTCTGCCTTAGTGTAAGTCATTGTTTAACTTCATTTATTAAATGACTGTTATCTGTGCACCTGAAGGTTTTGGCGCATTCGTTGATAAAACAGTGATGCCTTACATTAGTACCGCCGAGTCCATGCTACTAAACCCCTGCAAGCGACAGCAACCCCAGGCCTGCGCCCCGGCCTTCAGCTTCCGCCATGTCCTCAGCCTTACCCAGAACGGAAGCTTGTTTAGCGAGCTGGTGGGCCGCCAGCAAATCTCAGGAAACCTCGACTCCCCCGAGGGTGGGCTGGACGCGCTAATGCAAGTCGCTACGTGCGAGGTACGAGACAATCTGGGTGGCTGCCCTTGGCTTACGAACCATTCACCGAGCCAGCATCGCCAGCTGGAGTGTGTTGAGGCCAGTTCAGACAATGACAGGTTGTTAAGTAAGTTTGACAGGTTGTTAAGTAAAACGTGCTTGCCACAGCAAACAGTAGTCGAATTCCCCAGAAGCCGCAATATCGAGAATACAGTACCAAATGTGCAACATGCAACACTTTTTTGGGCTTCGCAAGTGTGACCTTCTACCCAGTATGCACGCAATAAACCGCACACCTGGTAAACAGTTTTGCCTTCATCAGATAAGTTTGGGATAACCCCTGTTCCATCCGTCCAAGGATGCTATTGGCTGGAGGAATGTAACTCGCCTCCTGGTGTTCTCCACCGACGCTGGCTTCCACTTCGCAGGAGACGGGAAACTAGGCGGGATCGTACTGCCCAACGATGGGAAGTGCCACCTGGAGAACAACATGTACACCATGGGCATCCACCACGTAGGTGTCAATATTTAAGTATTTTATGACGATGATTAATTTGATTTACTCTGTATTTACCCAATAAAGTAGCGCTAATACAAATACATAAGCCTATGTAAGACAACATTACACATATAATGACATGCAAACATTATAAGGAAACATTAAACTGGTATCTCGTGCATAAACATAGGTGTATTGTATTGAAGGAATACAATAATACCAGTAATAGAATATCAAAAACCAAGTGACTATTGTCTGAAAGGCATAGGTTCCACTGCATAATATCTGAATAGGAAAAATCAAGTAAAATTAACAAAAACATTTAAACTAAAAGGCTTCTTCTTTAGGTTATGATACAATACAAAGATCATCTGCTTCATTTAACTTTGTAAAAACCACTCTTTGTAAAGAACACAATGCAGTAAAAATTAATACAGGCCATGAACCTCCGACAGTTACCTCCCAAAGTTGATTAAACAGTTTTGAGAGGGCTTGGCAGTGAGCTCAGTAGATGCAGAGGAAGGTCACTAGGGCCTGCTCATTGGTTGTTCAAAATATTTATCTCTGTAAGTGTGTAGAGGTTTACAAGTCTTGCAAGTGCCCTTGACTATATAAATACAACTGCGTTCAGTGTTGTGGCTTGCGTACATAGTCTGTCCAGTGCTCTTGGCTCCTTTCTGAATGAATACTAGTGTGTTAAATTTTATGGGCTGCTGTGTCCATATGAGCGTCTATGTGCTGCATAGAACAGGCTCGTTTGTCTCTGAATACTAGTGCGTTCAGTTCTTTGAATGTTTCTGCTGTGTATAAGTACTAATGTGATCAGGACAGTGGGCCCTTGAGTCTGTTTATGTCAGCATGATTATAGCTGTCACGCACATGCTTAGTGTTTAGATCCAATGGCACAATCCTCCTCTTTAGGAGTGTTTTACGATTCAGCTCATGCCTTTGGGAGCATTAGACTGCTTGGTGATGTTGTCTATGTCCTTGTGACTCTGTATGCTGTGCGCTGTTGCAAGTGTCCATGTTAGTGCAAAGCGCTCGGTGTGTTGTCTGTCTTGGTGTGAGTGTGACTGCTCTTTTTTTTGGGTCTATAGGACTATCCCTCTATAGCCCACGTGGCTCAGAAGCTGAGGCAGAAAAATATCCAAACCATATTCGCTGTGACTGAGGATGTTCAACACCTATATGAGGTAGGAGCTGTCCACAAACCCAGTTGCTTTCATCATTACATAATACATGTGCATATCTGTCAACAGCAGTTATCAAAAATGACCAGCTACATAGATGTATACAGACTGTATCTGCGTGTTTTAGCAGGAGTTGAAGGAGTTAATATTTCAGTCAGTAGGGAATTTTTCTTTTTTGGAAAGATTTTCCCTTTAACCCCACTTTGTCTCCAACACGGCTATGGTTTTATATGATTAATTCTGGCATTCTTCAACTGTCTTATTTTTGACAGAGTTTAAAAGAGATGTTTCCTAAATGCGCCGTCGGGACTCTGTCAAACAACTCCCACAATATCCTGCAGCTGATTGTTGATGCTTACAATGTGAGTGAGTCCTACATATCTCAATATCTCATATTTCAAGCTCAATAAAACCCTGCTGATCAAAAATTGTGTTGTTTTTAAGTAATCGCTTATTTTAGTTAACTGGAACCGTATTTTACCAGTTAATGATGAGTGGATTAACAGCTGATGTCCAGTTTCACTGATGCTCCCCCGTATCAACACCAGACATTTTATGCTTTACAAAATAATAGCTGCTCACTACAGAGGATGACTCCTGTGGTACGAGGATTGTTGCATTATGTTATTTGTTAGTTTTTTGCTGTAAAACTTGTGTGTCTTAAATGGCTTAAATCTTACAATTAATCATTCAGCTGGTATATTTCTGAAATGTTATAGTCAAATACACATACTCTGATCATCAGTGCTGTCCCATTCGGTTTGTGTCTGCACAGCTGAGACGTTTTAGTAACAAGGAGCCCAGTTCAGTTACCTCAAGGGAGAGGTAGCGTGGTATAATCATTAGGGATCTGGGCTTGCAAGGCCGTAGGCTGTACCCTTGAGCAAGGTATTCCCACCTCAACTGCTTCAGTAAATATCCAGCTGTACAAATGGATAGTATGTTAAGATGTAATTATATTTTAAAACATGTCAATGTAATTTAATGACCCAGTAAACCCCAACCATTTCCTCAAGGCTCTGACTTCAGAGGTCATCATGGATCACAGCACCCTGCCGGAGGGGTATCAGATAGAATTCAGCTCCTCCTGCAAGGACCACGTGCTGCGGACCGGAGAGAATGGCAAGAGGTGCTCCAACATCTCCATTGGTGATGAGGTGGGTGTCTCTCAAACTGGCTCTGGTTGGGTAATCCTAATAATGCACCACAGGGTTCATCTGTGCCCAGAAACTTCTGGTTTTTCACACGGTAGAGGCAAGTTTTTGAGGTGTGGCTGAGAGTCCGTTAACCAGGTGTTGGAGTCCCAGCCACACCATTACTGGCTGGTTGCCCACATTGACAAGGCAAGAATTGGTTTAGCCCAGCTCAGGTAACATAAGGTTTAAACATATACATAAACACAAATACGGGTGAATATGCTAACTGTGTTTAACTGAGGACACACCTGCAGCATGGAAAGAAGTGGCGCTGCGGAATATTAGAGGTGTCACACGTGTGTGGTTTTACCTCCCAAGTCTGTGGGCGTGGATGTGGGCTAAGCGAGGGGCCAGGTCCAGGTTTGGAAGAGGGAAGGAGGATAAAAGACATGTTTTGTGCCCTCCTCAGGTAACATTCCAGGTGAGCATCACAGCAACAGGATGTGAGGTGGGCAGCGGGGAGTCGCACATCATCATCAAACCCCAGGGCTTCAGCGAGAAGGTCAAGGTCATTCTGCAGCCAGTGTGTCAGTGCCACTGCTCCCAGCACAGAGTGGCTGACAGTCCCAGCTGTAACAGCAAGGGGGCGCTGGAGTGTGGGGCCTGCAGGTCAGAACTCTAAAAGCCTGTGTTCATATCACCGATGGGCTTGAAAGTTCATGTAACTCATTTTTCATCCATATCTCACATACTATAGTTTGATAATGATGATGCATAGTGATACAGACAATGACATGTCAGAGAAAGTTCTGACTTTCTCCCAAAATGATATCTCTTTTGCCGTGATGTGTATTTTTTTTTATATATTACAAATGTGACATAGTTCACTGAACTCCTGTAGCACAACTCTCTGCTTCCTTTTGAGTGTTTCTTGAGTAAAGTCTGAAAATGAATCTGTGTGGGGAGGCCATTTGATTCTCAGTAATGATGCCATATGCAGTGAATGAGAGTGCAGTGACCTGGTTGCCCTCACTACAGGTGCAAGGTGGGTCACGCAGGAACATTCTGCGAGTGCGATGAGAGTATGCTGGATCAGGAGGACATGAGCGGGCTGTGTCGCCGGGACAACACCTCGGAGGTGTGCAGCGCACATGGAGACTGCGTCTGTGGGGAGTGCGTGTGCCACAAGAGCAGGAGGAGCCCGGATCACGCCTACTACGGCAAATACTGCGAATGCGATAACTTCCGCTGTGATCAGTTCCAGGGCCTGCTCTGTGGAGGTAGGAACTGGCTGAACGACACCTCAGCATGGTAGTACAGCCATCTCCTCTACTTCAGCTTCTTTTTTAAAAACACTAAACAACCTGATAGTTACCATGAAAAACTGGACAGAGTGTCATGAATACTCAACTATTGGAATATCATGGTAAATATTAGATTACTACTGTTGGACTGATAACTATAGTCATCGCCTAACACTGTAGGCCTACTCTGTTTTTCTGTGTATGCATGTGTGTTTGTGCCATTGTTTATGTGTATGTATGTGTTTGTGCTTGTTTGTATTGCATGTGTGTTATGTTGCATAAGTGTTATGTGTAAGTGTTTCTTTGTTTATGTGTGTATGTGTATGTGTCTGCATGTATGTGCTTGTTTGTATGCATGTGAGTATATTTACCTTTGTGTTTCTTTGTTCTTGTGTATGCATGTGTGTTTGTCAGGGCGAGGCAAGTGCGAATGTGGTGTATGTCAGTGTTTCCCAGAATTCACCGGTAGCGCATGCGAGTGTCCGCTAGGCCTGCAGTCCTGCATGTCCCGCAGCGGGCTCCTCTGTAACGGCAGGGGCCACTGCGTCTGCGGGACCTGTGTCTGCACTGACAGCCGCTTCCAGGGCCCCACCTGTGAAATATGCCCCTCCTGCCCCGATATCTGCAGCGCATACAGGTGAGACAGCTAGGCCCCTCAACAGTGCACACAAACAGTACACAATATTTCTAAATTTATAATATTATATGTAATATAATGTGTAATTAATATATTAGATAGATACTTTATTCATTCCCTTGGGGAAATCCTATCTATCTATCTATCTATCTATCTATCTATCTATCTATCCATTCATCCATCCATCCATCCATCCATCCATCCATCCATCCATCCATCCATCCATCCATCCATCCATCCATTCCATCCATCCATCCATCCATTCCATCCATCTATCTAATATAAGATAGTTAGCTGTAGAATAAGATAACTTATTATGGCCATATATTAAGTTACATGCATCTACATTTACAGTACAATACAAAGCTATGCTCTCTTGCTTCCATGGGCGCAGAGATTGCATCCTTTGTCGGGCCTTCAGGCAGGGCAGGGGGGAGGAAGAGTGTGAGAGGGACTGCGGCCACCTTAACCTTACACTTCTGGGTGAGCCCTCCCACCTGCCACAAGAGCGCAATGGCCACATCTTCCACAGATGCAAGGAAAAGGACACGGACGGCTGCTGGGTGCACTTTGTGCATCAGGCAGAGCATGGGGACCAGTCTGCATACATCTTTGTGGCCCTGGAGAGAGGTAGGCTCCCTCATCCTGAATGCTTTGTCCTTTTTCAGAATCAGATCACATTTCAGTACTTTCCAGGAATGTCACAGTGAAGCACCTTTATAACAACAACGAGTTCAAGAGTAAGCAATACCCAAAACTGAGACTGAGCGTTGAACGTAGGGCTCATTGTGTCACTGTGAAATCCCCTCTCATCACATCTTCCCTAAATCCGACCCCCACCCCCCCCTCCAGAGTGTCCTGCGGGCCCTGACGTGGTTCTGATCACGGCCCTGGTGTCCGGCTCCATCGTGCTGCTGGGCCTGGTGCTGCTATTGGTGTGGAAGCTGTTCACCACCATCCACGACCGGAGGGAGTTCGCCCGCTTCCAGAGAGAACTGGACAAGGCCAAGTGGGACATGGTGAGTGGGCCTCCCACTGTAGGCAGGGCACTGCAGCAAACCACATCATATACTACATATGCCCCTGTGATCCCTAGACCCTGTCCCTCAGGTAGAAAGAACATTAGTGCACACTGTCTGGGGTCTATACGGGTGGAGTCATAGCACACTACCAGATGTGTGAGGTGGTGCGATTTGAATTTAGTGTTGTATAGTGCTATGTGTAACAGTTTGCACAACACACAACTCTGCAATTCTTTTATACGCAGCGCTGTAGTACACCAATCCAAATTGTACCACACAGCCCTGTACTGGACTGCTCTATCCCCACACTGAACAGCTCTTAGCCTCTGCTGCTGCAGCTATTTATGTGAAAGAACCTTCTTACAACAACATAAGAAAATACCATGGTGCGTGCATGGGAAGCCACTTTCAATTATATAGATGTGGAGATTTTTTTAATGTGATTAATGTAAGATTTGTACATTAAATGAACATTGTACATTTCCTTTACAGATCAGTGTTTAAATAATTGAGATCTGTTTGACAGATTGATTTTCTGTTGATTGCAGGATGATAACCCGATCTACAAGAGCGCCATTACAACTGTTCTCAATCCCAAATTTAAGGCCCAGTGACATTTTTTTTCCGGTGACATAAAATATACAAACACAATATCACCTCACTGCATGTTTCCTGATGGTGACTGAATTCCCTTTGAAGACAGGTCAACCAAATGAAGACAACAAAAGGACCAAAGTCAATGGTTAGGTTCCTTTGAATTATAATAATATCTGTAAACAGTAACACAATTTGACTTTGAAGATAAATAAAGCTGTGTTTTGTTAGTGGGGGGAGTGGGGGAGGGGACAGGATGTATGGGACAAGTACCGGGCTGTCTCCCTCATTAGGTGACTTGGCGTAGGAGTGCTTGTGTCTGAGCTGAAGTGTGGTCTGCGCCTCCCCTCTTCCTGTTGACTTGGCAGCCAGTTCCACAACAGGCCTTAATGAGCTGCAACTGTGTGACTTGGCCCCTGTCAGTCATTCATACATTATTAACTTGTTAACCTCTCAAGATCTTGCGAGATTCCTGGAAAATAGACGTCTTATGTGTTAAGGGAAAATCTGCAAATGTGTAATCCAGTGAGTGTTAGTCTTTTTATTTTTTTTTACATTGCATTCCTTCTCCCACTGAAATGAAACTAGTCTTATTGCTGACATGACACTTTGTAAGGGCACAGACTAGCAAAACATGTCATCCAAAATGCATATAGCCGATTCCATTTCTTTCCATTTTAACAAAGCACCAGCTGAGCTGGGAAGCTGTCTCCAGGAGACTTTGTAAGCAGACCATAAGAAGAGAGTCAGTGCTAAAGTCCACCAGCACAGCCACTGAGTGATGAGGGAAGAACCCCCCCACCCCCATATGAGGGACATGCGATCATGCTCAGAGCATCAGTGTCATAACAAAGTGGCGGCCCTACTTTATCATGTTCTACAACCAAAGTATACAAAATACTAAACCACTGGCTGAATTATTCACAGTTCACTGATTCACAATGTCTGAATCTCACTGATTATTATCAGTTATAACCTTTAGAGCCATATTAGTCTATTGCTGAACAGGACAGTTGGCCCTGCTTAGTTTAACTGGTGTCAGGTCTTGATCATTACAAGTGAGTAGACTGTATCTTGAGAATACGTATGCTGTAAATACATTGTGCAGACCAACAGTGCCCTCTAGACGAGTGTTGCATGTTTGTCTGCATAACCATTACTTTATGTCATGGTATCACAGAGGAAAATAAGCTGTGTAATCCCTCTTTGCACCACAGGGTAGAGACAGAAACAGGCAGCTTTGTGTTATCATGTGATGTGCTACATTCAATGTAAATAAAAACACTGACACTGTGTTCACCATGTATATAATGTGTATGTGTGTGTGAGAAATGTATCTACTATTATTGCAATTAATGTTTGGAAATACTTAAGGTAACCAGCTTAATTAATTACAGTTGGTCAATTTGCTTGTACTTCAGAATACCAGACTTCATTTTTGACATGTGACTGCTGAACCTCAGTGTGGATATCTTTTCACCCTCTGTGTGGGGTCCTGTCCGTCATTTTTTTCTGAATACTCTATTGACCCTGCTTCATTTCTCTGATGGCAGCTTTCCATGCCAAAATGCCATTTTCCTTGTGGTGAATAGGGCAGTGATCTGCTCTGAATTGAGTAGTGTTTTATACTAGTGGTCTGGGACACTTTTTTATCTCATGCATAATTCAGAGATATTACTGCTACACAGGGGTCTGGATGGAGGAAAATGTGCTCTAAAAAAGGTGTCCCTACTCAGAGATGAGGCAAAAAGAAAGAAACTGGGGAAGGGGTGCCAGTACTGGAGGAGACAAAGATGATCAGAGAGGAGGACTGGAACATGAACCAGTTAAGCATGGGAAAGCAATGGAGGCTGAGAGACAGGAAGGGAGATGTCAGGAGACTGAGACAGATAGAGGGTAGGACTATTAGAAGCAGAGAGGACTGCAAAAGGACACAAGGAGAGTGAGGAGACCACAGCAGAGTGTGACTGAAAATGGCCGTGGAAGTTCTGGTGAGGGTGGGCGGGGGGGGCACTAGACTATCAGGCAAGCAAACAATTACTCTGTGTAACCCTGAAGAGGGATGTCACATGACACATACTGTGCATACAGGAATGCGTTAAAAAAAAAAACAAGATGGTGAATTTTGTACCCCTGTTTATGCCAAGCCAGGAAAAAAACCCTGAAAGCATGTTTAAACTGATGAAAACATTGTATAGTGATGCATGTTTTTCCCACGCGCTATAAAGCATGAGCATAGAGTGACTGGCACGTGACGAAACGCATTACTGATGCGAAAAAGCGTTTTTCAGACTGTGCTCCCACGATGGTGTTCCAGGAGTGCAGTGGGGGTTGGGAGAGAGAGAGAGACATTAGCCGATAATTCTGCAGCCCGCTGCAGCTGGGTTTCCTGCTGTCAGTGATGCAGCCTGCAGGTTGCTGTGCTGTGGCCTGTCAGCTGAGGGGGCGAGCTCTCTGCAGCCGGGTCCGCTGATCCCTGCGCAGACAGCTGGGGGAGGGACAGAGGCAGCATGAGAGAGGCTACTGGAGCAGAGAGACTGGGAGGAAAAGTGAGCAACAATCCATATAATTTAGAAATAGAATGATTGGTTATATAGCTATTTATAGTTTATTAATATCTTCAATTGAATGTAATATTATTATGATTGCAGTGCTTCCCTGTCATGATAATTTTGTTGAATTGTGTGCACCTCTCAGGCTGCTTGGTGGCTCATCATGTTAAGATGTTGTGCCCACGTAACTGGCCATAGTATGGCCCAGGGAGGGAAGGATCCAGTCAGCAGGGAAGTCAGTGTCTCATTAATCACTAGCGACCCCTGCTGGTCGGTTGGGTGCACTGTCTGTGTATGCAGGTCTGTTCAAGCTCACCTTGTGTGCTGCAGTGAGAAAAGCAGCGGTGGCTGGAATTGTATTTCAGTGGTGAAAACATGCCTTTTTACACTCAGATTAACAGAGCTTGCAGCTCTATTATATGGTTGCAAATAAGATTGGGCATTCCAAATTAGGAGAGCCTAAAAAAATGTGCATTTTTTTCATGTTGCTTTTATGTTTTGGAAATATTTGCAACCAGTATTTCATGCATATTAAATTGAAATGAAATGACAGGAAGAGATGGAAAGCTTAGCAGGCGCATTGCTTCATGGGGAGTGACAGAAAGAGACACAGGACAAGAGGCGAGCGCTTTAGCCTGCTGGGAGAAAGTTACATAACACAGCAGCACTCCTCTCTGTCTTTCGCCTTCTGACAGGAGTATTACGGCATTGCTGCCAATGTGCTCGATCGTAGCGGCTGAGTGAATATTTGGTTTCACACAGGAGATTTTCAAAAAGCTTCCTCAAAAATCTGTACTTGTGAATGCAAATGAAGAAAACAAACCAGTTCTCAAAGTCATCTGGCAAAACTCAGGGTTTCTCTATGACTGTAGTGACTATCTTGTCTGTGCTGTGTATTCTGGAAAAAATGGGTAGAACTTGCTTAGCTTTTTTGGAAAATCATCATTGTTCTATGTCACACTGGTATGTCTAATGTGCATTCAACAGAGTTTGCATAACAATGTTGATGCTTCCACACCACTGGGGGAATTTTGCTCTCCAACTGAAGGGTGGTTTCCACTCTGGCCATACTGTGTCTATGCACAAAATTATGCCAGTTTTTATCACCCGCTTTGGTTTATTTTGTGGTGCTGTTGCTTTGCGATGTCTAGCCTGCTCGAACAGCAACGACAGAGCAAGCTTTGGTTGCAGGAGCTGTGTGAACTCACGGCCTTCTTTTTGTGCCCTCCGCTGACATGGGTGACTGCCGGAGGAAAGCGAGAGTGAGTGGAGACATTATAGCCCCACGCTGGCCGGGAATTCTGGGAGGAGACAAAGTAATACGGAGCAGGCCTGCCCTAGCATTGTTCCTCTCTTGACTGCCGCATTTCCAGCGACCTCCCAGGATATATGCCACTCCCGGGGCCTCATTAAAATCAGGATCACTTCATGAGGGGAAGAGCAGGAGGCAGATCGACCATGAGAGCTGAGGATGGCGAAACCGAATGGGGGAGGGGAGAGGGGGAAGGGGGGAGGGGGAGCAAGCTTTGTGTGGCTCTTGGCAGACAGCGTTTCCAAGCTCTGCTCTCTATCTTTGCCCAGGGGCACTGTGTTTTGTGCATCCAATTTCCTTCTGCCAACACGATCCAGCATTTTCACATCTTAACTAAGTCATCTTTTTTTCAACAAATAGTCTCTGCTCCATTACTTATGGTTTGTTATTGTAACCTGAGAGTCTCAATTTCATAATAAATTCAACACAGTATGTGTTTTTTCAAAGGAGGAACAGGATGAAAATGAACAGTTGGCTGTCAGTCAAAGAAAGTCAACATAAGAATACCAGAGAATGAACCAACTGTCTGTCAATACAGAAAGAGAAAAACTGAAAAACAGAACAGAACCAGTACAGAAATATACTAATATCTCATTTTCATCATTGTAGAAGCTAGCATGATTCCACATTTTAAAAACACTTTCCATAGGATCCTTTCAGTACAGATATTAGCAACAATTTCTGGAGGATTTTTATCTTTTGATTAACTGATTAGTATGTCAGTTGTTAGTCGTAGTATTGTGAGTTTGGTTCTGTACAGTATTGTCCTGTGGTCAGCAAAAATGGCCATATCCCTGTAATCAAATCAGCACAGTTAGACAATCACCTTCTACTCCACTTATACAGATACTGCATGGCTCTGGCACTTAGTTCCTTTTTTATGCACCAAGAGAAGAGAAACCCATTGGTGCAGTTTTAATTTCTGTCTGCTAACTTCAGAAAGCAGTTCATGGAACAACAGTTAGCAGTTATCAAACTGAATGAATGTCTAGGTCTGGGTGCTATTGGGGAAAACAACCAAGCTCCAATCAAAAGCAAAACCTTCCAGAAAGACCTCAAGAGCTAACAAAGGACCTCGCTGGCTTTCAATCGAAGTGAGTTTCCATAGCTGTAATCTTGTGAATTGGTCTGAATTGGTCATCCAGAATTAAGGATCATAAGTTAAAATGGTACCAGTGAGTTTCTCTGTGCCTGCTGGGGAAATGGAAGGGCTTAATTGCTGAAATGTCAGAGAATCCCTTTAGGGTTGCTTTGGAATAGCAGCCTCATTAAATCACTTGCATTAGTGGGCAAAGGATGAAAGCTGCTGATATGGCTGCTCCTTTGCATTAGCCACCATTACACTGCATAATGAGCACCTGTCACAGATAACGTGCAATAACTTCACATGAAATTTCAAGCAAAAGCATTTTCATATACAAATTAATATTTTCAAAGTTGGAAAGACACTAAAATCTGTAGAGTATTGATAATAAATAGGCCTTGAACTTCCTTGCATGTGAAGGTAATTTATAACTACCACATTCTTTTACAGCTCATTCGTGTAAAACGTTGTTTAAACCTCCTTGAGGAGTAGTTAGGTCTAATTGTATTCATATTGTATTGTAGTTAACTAGTCCCTCACACCAGACTGTAAGTGTTATGTTTGCATTGCTAACCTGTGGGATATTAACTGTGTTTTTCCTCTCATATACAACATACACAGTAAACATTTGTTGATGCAATTATATTTAATTTATGCATCAGTTCTGTCTGCCTTTTCAGTGCAAGAGATCCTCTTTACAACAGTTATGCATTTGATGACCTTCAAGGACCTTTGACACACAAACCTCTCCATTTGTCTGTAAAGCTTTGGCATATTTCATTAGTAAAATAAAGGAAGGTGTGCTGAGAATGCAAGGAAGAGCAGAGGGAAAGAGAATTAATCCAATCCATCACATTCATGCTAAATGTATTTCTTTCGTAGTCAACAAAGACTCAGATTCTATTCTCTATTCCCTTTTGGTTTGTGGAGATGATATACTTAGAGAGAGAGAGAGGGTTGCTTCAGCGCTTCATAAGGTTCCAGGAAGTGTGAAATTCACAGAGAGCATTGAAAAAAGCAACACATCCTCTGTTGGATGGGAAATAGGTAGTTACATCTTTTTCAAAATGCATCACTTTGGTGTCTGGTCTCAAAAGGCCTGCTGAGCACAGAAGGTGAATCATTTGAAAGTCCCTGTCCAAAAGGGGAAGAGAAAAACTGCTCCATAGCTGCCACTATTCTGAGATGAACCCACAAATATCCCCAAAAAACACTGCTGAGGCCTGGGGTGCTGGCATGGGGTATGTAATTGTATATTTTTGTGCGGTGGTCAAAATATTGCTGATTCATAGACAGTGTTGTCAGTGTCCAGTTTGAGGGATATGAGTAAGCGCAGGAAACAAAATGAACAGAGCAACCAGACTGAGATTATGATCTCACCGTTGGCTACTTGTTAAATCATCTGAGAGTCCTGAGCCCTGTGATTGGCACCAACCGCTGTGCTACTCCTAATTTTGAAACAGTTTCTCTTTGCCTTATAGCTCGTCCAACATAATTCTCACTCCAACTGTAGCAGATTTCCATCACTGTCTGTAGTCCTCCATTTGCAACATTCAACCAGATTTTTAAAAAAATTATAACTGGTATTATTAATAATACTAAATTCGACAAACAAGTGTATCAAATACATCAGGGAGGTGTATAATAGATTTGGATTACCCCTATGGCTGCAATTCTAAATCCTTGTCAGTTACTGAGGGTGCACACTAACAAAAGCATTCTCAAAACAAAAAAAAAAAAACCCTTTAAGCTGAGCTGGGGCTACTGTGCCCCTGAACCACACAACAGATAGAGTTGCTATGGATTTCCTACCTGTGCACCCAAACCACACCAGGTTGGCAGAAGAATGTTTCTTTTCTTTTTTTTTTTTTCATTGCCAGGACAAGCCTATTTCTATTTTAATGCGGTGTAAAGATGAGTTCTGACTGATCTTTTTGGTGTACCCCATTGTGTAGAATGGCGCGTCATTAAATGTATCAAATGGGACGTTGTTAAATACACATCAATGAATGGCTTAGCCAGTCTCCATAGTGTAGATTTTATGACAATCAAGCGCTCGTGCAACGACTTTGACAGTGTCCACTGTTATAACATTCCTTATATCCAAACTATGACAAAGAAATCTGTTAAATACAGACATATTTTACAATTCAACATTTGTAAAGGCATGTAACTTGCTAAACCCTCCCTAGATGTTCAACAAGGCCTATGATAAATTAGTGAGTTGATATATTAACTTTATTTTTAAGGTAGTTAGATAGCAACCTATAGTTTCATCTGTATATGTATTTTATACCTTTGAATGACGACAACTTATTTTAAGCACGCACTATAGCTCTGATCATATCAGTAGCATATAAACCTTTTTACCACGCAGACACTGGTAGTCTACCGATGATGTTTAACTGCAGTCTTGGATTTGGAACAATTTCGTTTTTTTTTATTTAATTCATCATGCTCCATTCCGCAAGTGCTTGTGCGCTGGACTGAGCGCCGTTTAATATTTGTGCGGCGCTGCTGAACTTTCCCTGTTGAGTGAGCTCATCAACCCTAAGCTCTCCACAGGTGATTGGTGCCACTCGCCGTCCAATCACAAAGCGCCTGTTTGCCTTTGCAAAGTTGTTAACCCCATACCGGAGTCGTCTTGTGGCTTGGTGAGCTTTAATCTTCTTGAACGCTATTATTTTTCCCCTATCCACAGTAGTCTGAGGCTGCGGGGACAGTTCTCGATTGTCGGAAATGAAGGACTGGTTCAGCCCTTGGGATATTTCAAAGGAAAAAAAAAACTGGAAAATGTTTCTCGATCATTTTGCTGCATGGCGCTTGTTGTTCCCTAAACACCAACTATCCAGCTTGTCTTTGGATAGCTAGCTAACATTGGCTAACTAACTAGCCATCCAGTTGGCTAATCATGTTGAGAGGAATTGTCATCATCCGCCCTGGCGGCTACACTGGTAAGTTTATTTTTCCACACAAGATTTTGAAGCTGTTCTTTCGCTGAATCGACCTGTAATAGTAGCCATTTGTTTTAATGAATCAACATGAGCTTTGTCAATGCTGTTAGCCATCCAGCTAGTTTGCTAGCTAGCAAGCTAGCTGTGAATACCGCCCTTGCTGCCGTGTCGGTTCTTACATTTTTACAAGACATTTTGGACGAAACTAATTCATATTTCGCATTGATAGAATCCAGAACACTTAAAACATGATAAATGTGTAGTTTTCTCGCATTGTTGGTACATTTTAACGTGTCCCCTAAATGGAAAAACTTGTTCTAACAACTAGCCAACGTTAGCTGGCGAGATATTTAGTTCGCTATCTTGTCAGACTTTTTCTCCATCTAGTAATGCTAGTGATAGTTAGTCGTGAGATTTTAAAGATGGGTAGTGTGCTAGCTGGAGAACTAGCAAGCCAGCTCGCTAGTTACCTACTTCAGTGCCTGTAACGCAATATGCGTATCTACGTTGCACTATTCGCTTGTAAGCTAGCGATTTAAATAATCTTTGTCTGCTATTGTCCGGAAAGGCTAATGATTTATCAGGATTGAAGGTATTGATGAAATTTGTTCAGTAGACCGCAAGCCAGGTTTGTAAAAAAAAAAATTGTATCAAATTAGCCAGTAGGTCACTATCGTTAGAATATATGGTGTCGAAAACTGCCCTTGCTTGGGCTAAGGAAGGTGGGGGTTGACACATTTACTTGGCTCTCTAGCTACCACAGTTTAGTAAGTTAGCTCAAGGTAACTACCTAACTAACAGTAACTTCTAACTAAAACGAACGGAAAATGATAATTTGCTGTCTAGTTAACAGAGCTGCTCGGTAGTTGTGTGGTGTTGGAGAATTCATAATGAAAGAAGTAGCTATGGTTATTCCCAATCTAGCATTTTTATTACCAGGATATATAAAGTTGTTTCGTTACTAATATTTTCATTTCCATCACAATCGGTTTGTAAGAATGTCCTTTACGTATGTTTAGCTTGTTCGCAAACCAACATTGGCTTGTTATCCAGCCAGATCTTTTGCGCACGGCGGGAGATCTGCTTTTTGTTTGCATCAAGCTATCGATGACGGTGGCGCTGTGGTGCTAAGGTCTAGATTTAAATCCCCAATATTTATGTTAAATGTTAAACATAGGGCAGGACCTGGTTTTCAGCTTCTGCATTTCAGCTACATCAAACAAGATGGGTATTCCTGTACAGTTACAGTACATAATCGACTCGCTTTGTGTGATTGCCGTCTGTAAATATTCTTATGGTAATGCCCTGGAGGTACCTTTGACGGCTGATCTAATTGCAGTTGATACAGCATTTGGAATAGGCGGGGCTACCTCCTACTGTATCAGTTGAGCAGTTTTATTTCCAAATGAAATGTACCCGCTGCCAGTACAATTTTGCACACTTAACCGCAGCTGCAAGACGGTTTGCGTCAGAAGGTATAATAAATATTAATGGCACACGGTTCGTCAAATTACTGTTTTTTTTAACTTGCAATTAAGCCTCTCCTTCCTTTTGCCCCCCTCTATTATACAATTTTCCCGCATTGAAAATGGCCTTTCCGTTCATCTGAGTATCCCCTCCCTGTGGTTCTGTATATATCCTGCATTTCTGCATTTGACCTAATTTCATTTGATCACGGAGAGACTGGAGTACATCCAGAACCCATTACGTCGTATTTGGTCTGGGGATTTAGATGTTTTAAGTGAAAGGCTTGCAAATTACCAGTATCTGTATATGTAGTCAGTTGTGAGAGGATTGTTTGACTGACTGGAAAAAGCATGTTTAAAATGGGCATTATTAGTTTCATTAGGTCTATTTTAAATTAAGATGTTAGTATGAAGAAATACAGCAGTCTTCTCTTTAAAAATACCACTAGCACTAACAGGTCTACATATTACCTGATAAACCTATACTTGTCTAAGAGATTATTTGAATGTTAAAGTGATATATCTGTCATGGTTTTTTGGCTGTTTAAACCCTGTTGTATGTTAGATTAAAACATTTAGAACAAATTATGTTTTTGGTCTGTTTAAACAAAGCTTTTTTTTGTTTTTGAAGGCTTCGAATGTTCCTATTCTGGACTCTCCCAAAGTACTTGGTCCTTATTTAGATGGTTCTGTGGTGCTTGGATCCTGGGGGGTGGGTTTCTGTGCTGGTGGAAAGTTGCCATGAGTGGGTCCCGTCAGGACAGGATGCTGTCAGCGCTGCACACTGCAGCAGGGACACGTCCAACGGCTGCAGCATGCCTCACTCAGGACAACAAAGTGAATAGGACCTCTCCCCACCCATTGCACCTTGCATTTTAAAATGGCCTTTGCCTCTACTTTAACTTTTGGATATTGCTTTCAAAGTGCAAGAGCTGAAGGTGCATTCCTCCCTCCTGGCACCCAAATTGTGATGGTGGGGAAAGAGAGAATGCTTTTCTTTCCCTTAAATTGGCCAGCCCACCCTGCTCTCTGCTGCCAGCGAATAAACACAGCCTGGCAGCTGTTCAGAGCTCTGGCAGTTCTACCACTGCATCTGTTTAAACATTGGTGTTTTAACTGGACATTAGGCACAAGGCTGAGCTAATATGGACCTGTGCACTTGTGGAGGATGGTTCACGATTGTGTGTGTGTGTGTGTGTGCGTGCGGGCGGGCGGGCCTTTTGATGATTGCTGCCTTAGATCAGCATGAAGCTGAGGGTGAAACTTAAACTTTGTCTTCATTTGGAGGAATTGAAACTGTGAAAATCAAATCCATAGTGTCATTACACGTTTGAAGCAAAGCAGGCTTAAAAGATGATTAAATGGTCTTGAGTTGAAAGAAATACTATCCCTATATAATACTTTTGAACCTGACCATATTGCCCAGATTGATAGTGTCTGTCTGCTTGTTTCGTCTTTGTTTTTCCTCTTGCGTTAATGTGTAAAAGGCAACGCAAAAGATGACACATAACAAACTTTCAGAACATTTATTGGTATACTATACATTTGAATGTGCAAAAAATACATGCAATAAAATGTACAGGTTCACTGCATGTGATATTGTTGCAAATTTTCAGTTTCTGACAGAAACTGAAGGGTGTAAGGCCCTTTTCAGTTTCATTTTTATATGTGGAAGAAATCCGAAAGCTGTCAGTGACTGAAAAAAGTTTATTTAGCTTTTGAATTAGTGGTCTTGATCGTCTTGTGAGTTCACTTGGATGGGATCATCCTCTCCCTGTGTTTTTGGCATTGATGCAGTTGGAATGTTTGCTTAAGATCAGTCGAGCCTAAAAACGGCTCCTTGTTTTTGAAGTACTTCTGAAAATTATGCTTTTAAATGGAAGAAAATTCTTACCATTTTAGCAATTTCATGTGGAGAGAATGACTTGTGAATGTGTATTTTGGCACTGCGTAGTTACCTGAGTTTTAATGGTTTTCTGCTGCATCAGTTGGGGAATTTTTATGACCTTTTACCGCTGATATTTTGAGTTTAGTGAGCAGTTAGTGAGCAGCCTCCAGGTTGCATGAAAGAATTTGCTCCAGTGTATTCGTTGTCTGTACACCATTCTGCCCGGATGGGTAAGCAAATAAGTAATTTTAATATTCTTGGCTGGTGCCAGAGACCAGGTGAATTCACGGAGTCTAACTGAAAGACCCATTTTGCTGGATCACATCCTTTAGTTGGGCAATGGTCTCATTTCAAGACATTTGAAAAGTATAAGTATTTTGGCTTAAGAAGAATTTTCTGTACATCTCCAATAAACAACTTCCTGACCTATGTGCTTTCCTGCCATAGCCATCCTTGGGTGGCATCATTTTTCTGGGGAAATATAACCTACATGACTGTAACCATACCTCGGTGTGATAAGTGTGTTGGTTGTGTTGTGGAGAGAGCTGGAGGGTCTCCACGAGCATGGCATTCAGCACAGACATCTAGAGTCCACTGATCTCAGGGAACATCCATCACTTTCTCAAAGCATGTTGCAGGGGAGGTCCCCTCCTGCATAAGAGGAGTCTGCAACAATCAATGGGCTTCCTCTTATGAGACTACTTTATTTTAGGTTTTAAAATCTTTCTTTCAAATTTTGAATTGAAACACTGTAACACCTGTAACAACAACTTTGTAAGGGTAAAGATTTCCCTCAGGGCCTCTGAGACTCCTTCATGGACCCATTTGGGTCCCTAGGCCCTGATTTAATAGCCCCTGTTTTTAGGCCAGCTTTCTTTCATGTGACCGTAAGGGACGTTTATGCAGATGAAAAATGTGTTCCACTCCAGATTGAAGGGCAGCAGTGTAGTTTTACGACAGGGCCGTCACGTGGCACTGGTAAACTGCGGTGTCCTGAGTCACTCCTGCTGAAGGACACTGCAGAGGTAGCTGAGGGTTCACCCCACCCAGGCCCTCTCCCAGAAACTCACTGCTGTCTCCTCTGGAGCTCCAGAGCACTACAGTGCCATCTCAAGCACTCCCTCATCATGGGGTCAGATGATGGGCAATAATGTTGGAGTTGAGTGACCCAAGTGACATTGAAGTCACTCAGGAAGGAAGAGGTCAGCAAAGGTTATAAGACACTGCCTAAAATTTCAGTGTGCACACAGCTACATAGCCCTTAAATGTAGAACGGGAAATTGCCATGAGTAACGGTGAGTGATACTAATACTGTGTAGTGAGCAACAGTGGAAAGGCTAGTGCACCACTTCATCCACTTTCATAATATTACTCAAGGATACAACTGGCTGGAACTTGATTAAACCAAATGAAACAATGGATGATCCTGAATATTCTCTCATGTCATGCTCTGTTTTATGTGTCATCAGTAGTTGGCATAATAGCCTTTTTAGACAAAAGCTGGACAAAAAAAAGCCACAAGGGTACAAGACTGTGTACCCTGGGGTTTAAACATGAAAAAGAAATGTTTTGTGTGAAATTATGGGGTTTCCAGAGGGTTACATCATAGAACATACTAAAAGCACCCTTTCCCAAGTGATTTTTTTTCGAGATAGCGATCAGTGTGTTTATCAATATAGATGAACACAAATGTCTGTATCTTTTTACCTAATTGCAATCACTACTGCAAGACAAATTCTCTTTTTACCCATTTCAACTGGATGACAGGGTGAGGCAGTAGTTTAAGTGTTCATGTTCCTGCATTATCTTTGAAAGGTAAGGTTAAACCAGTCTTATTCTCTTGCTTCTATTTTGCCTACCACTCCCAATACAATGGGGGAAAGCTCTCACCACAAATTTTTTTTTTTTTTTTTTTTCTGGTGGGAGTCTTGGAAACAAGAACTGCTTATGCCCTTCTGCTTGCTTCACAGCACAGTCGACTGACCTTGCAGGACTGTGCTGCTCAGTTTTGCTGCTTTAATGGAGGTTAGCGCGGTGAGTCTATAGCACAGGCCTTTGGCAGGGTGAATGTGTCTGGTCAGAGGCTAAACTCCAAGCTGGCCTTTTATTAGCTTCTTTCTGGTGAGGAAGCCAGACTGCTACAGATATAGGAATGGACTTTGCCCTGCTGTGCTGGATTTTGTGCAGACAAACAAATGTTCCAGAGCGAGACCTGGCAAACTGTACACAGGCTGTTTGGGTGGGTGGCTCCTGTCTGCCAGCTGGAGAATCCGGGGTTTGACTGGGCCTGTATTTCCTCAGCTTTCTAATTGCACTTAGTTTAGACCAGTGGTCATCAAACCTGGCCCTTTGGGCTAGTAGCAGGTAGTAGGTTTACATTCTCCTTCTCGAGACCTGGCATACCAGGTGAGAGGAATCACCAGTCAGTTCCATTAATCATCAGGTGAAAAAGAAAGCCACCTGTGCTGCTGGCCTTCATCTTTAGGACAATCTGAGTTTACCTGAATTTAGCTATTCAACAAAATTCAAAGACACACATCTGGACCTTATGGGTATTGACAATTAATTAATTAATGCAACCGTTTAGCGATGACACTCACCTGCTAAATGCCATGCCAAGCTTTGTCATGGCGTTTACACTATTTACACTACACCACAACCTTTCTGGCTGTGCTGTTCTGTACCACAGCTTTGAGAACTTCTGTAATCTGATTGGCCGATGGTCATGTCTTTGTCCTGGATATACACAGTAAATGTTTCTTACTTCTAAAACAAGCTCCTTATTAATATGTCCAGTCATGCTGGATACATAAAGAAGGGTGCATTCTGGATTACTATCTGATAGAACTACTTCAGTGAAACTGGATTCCAGATAACATTATAAACTGGCATGGTAGCTCATCTGCAGATCTGTTAAAATATGGACATTAATATCCCAACCATGAATCAACATGTCTGGGCAGGAGCTTGAAAACAGGAACAGGAACACAGAAGTAGGACTACTGTACCTACATCAGAGTGCTGCTTGACTGGAACTGTCCTTTAGACTTGCAAAAATGTAACTTTGCTGATGGTAGCCAGCCAGCTCACCCAACGTCTCCTTGCAATTTTCTGCTAATGCACCCAGATAATAACAGATAACTTCCGTAATGCTAGAATAGTATCTAACAAGGCTATGTTGCCAGATGTTTTGATTACTGATAAGCAATGCGCAAGCTATGTAATGGCTGAAATAATGTTAGCCAAGGCACAACCAGCCACCACTTCCAGAGAAGACAGTGCAGTGTGTCCAACCAACTCTATATTCAAGTCTTGCATTTCCTCTTGAGTAAAGTTCTAGTGTGTCTCAATGAAAAATGACTTCCAGAACACTGCTATGTGACCCTGCGAGCGAAGGCCAGCGCTCTTGGCAGGGGTGCTGGGAGCTGGCTTTCTCACTGCGTCACAGTGTGGAGCGAGGCTCTGTATGCCGTGAAAATGGCGGAACTTGGCAAGTGTCAAAGGTTTTGTTTCAAAATGGCCGGGGTCCTGCTGAGTGGAGCTCACTTGTGGTACATGCTGCTAGTGGAGTCACCTGCTGGAGCTGACCATTGACAGCCAGAGGGCAGCTGTCGTTCTGCCATTCACATCATTCTTTTTCTTCAACTGGTTCTTTTTTCCTAATGATGCCAAACAGGTTTTTGCTTTTTTTTTTTTTTTTTTTTTTTTTTTTTTTAAATTTAGGGTGACCAAACGTATCAACTTTTGAGTATTTTTCCAGGGTCCCAAAACAATCGGTGTCCCTCATCCTGAGTTTTCACATCATTAGATTTCACAGTGGATTGACTCTTTCCTGCAGAATCATAATCAATCAACTGATCAGTCAAGAAACTCTTGTTCAATCACTGGAATGCAAACCTGTCAAGAATTTTACTCATACATACTTAAGGCTCTTCTGAAGGCTACACAAGCAAATAGCTTTACAGTTGAATATCACACTTGTATTTTTTAACATTCCACAATGTTCCACATAGGAGGGTTTGCTGTCCCTCCTCTCCAGTAGTAAGATCTGGTCACTCTACAGGAGATGGGTGTGGTTTTAAATTAGTGTACTGAATTGACTGTGACTAGGTTGTGTTGTTGAGTAATATTGTGAAGAATTTAATCAGATTATATCCTTATTGCAAAACTCTGTATGCTACTTAAACTGCTTGGATCTGGGTTAAATCTGGGAGCTCAAAACTTCCTCTTCCCTCTCACAACCCATTAGAATTAGTGAAATTGTGAAACCCTGGGGGAAAAAAAACTTACACATCGTTAACTAAGCGTACTATGTTGGTTGTGCTGATCACTCACTTTATTTCACAATGGAGGGTAATTCATACCCAAAATCTCTGATATGGTTTCTCATTGTCTTTAATAGGCCTCCTGTGGGTAAATTTGGACTTTCCAAATGGATGAATCAAGAGGACCATGGGAACTATTATGCACTAGTCTGACCATGGCTGGATCCTTCTTTCCAATGAGAATGGGTAAGGTTTGCTTTCAACATAGATATTTTATCTGAACTGAAATGATATTCAACTCCTGTGCTCCCTCCGTAGCCCCATGTTTCAGTGTTGAGAGGATCCCATTGATACCAGCAGGTCCCTTCATTGTCAGCCCTGCTATGCCAGCAGCAGATGTTTTGTCATAAAGAATGCCTTTTTGTGAGCCTTCTAAATAAGCCATCAATTTGGACCATTGTTTCATCAGTGGCAGAGTATGTTCAGGACATGATATGTATGGCTGAATATCTAGTCAGCGTACCGGACAGCTGCGTTTTTTTTTTTTCCAGTGTGGTCTCTAGTAGTAGGTGTTCTGCTTCTATGGCTGGTGTTTTCTGTGGTGCAAATGGTAACTGCAGTAGTTTCAGCTCCCCATTTATTGCTAACATGGAAGGCTCAAGGAAATGGGGACTTGAACTGAATCCATTCTTGATAGGGCTATGGAAAATGTGTGTGTTTCTTTGGTGGGGCTAATGAATCCTTTGGTTGTAGAAAAGGCCTGTGATACAAATGCTACAGTGAACAAGCTTGTCTTAACCAGAATGAGGTAAATGTTATGATTATGAGTAAACACTATTTTCCAGTTTCCAATAACCTGATTTTGATAAGGCTGAATATGTTTTCTGTCTACTCTGCATCCAGCAACACTACCTTTCCCACCGTTCCATCTTGCAAGCTCTCACACACAATTTGGTTCTTTGTACGTGTCACTGATGGTAAATTGCCACTGACAGTCATTAATGGATACATTTTGTATTCCTTCATCTGTCATCTAGCATTTTTGTGAATATTGATGAGAGTGAATGTTTGGGAGGGGGAAAAAACTTTGTTGAAGTGATAGAAACAATAAATAAACATAGGCCAATATAATTATAATTTGAAATACATTTGTACTGAAGAGCTGAAAATTAAAGAGTGTGTAATCCAGCATCTAACATGCCTTTTTCAGAGTGACAGAATAGGCAGGAAAATACAGCACACCTCGCACCTTATTTGGAAAATGCTGATCAGCATATTTAGAGATATATAAATTTATGGAGCATGTTGAGTACATTTTCCATTATGGTCTTATCCAGAATGTGGACCATATCCAGGATATCGTGGGCATGTCAGTAGCCAGTTGAATGTTGTGTGCAGCAGTGTTGATTGCTGAGGTGGATTATAGGAAGACAGGATTGTTTGTACATGGTGTTAAAGCTGTTTCCTTTTTAAACTGTTTATCTCTTAAACTGATCAATATTTTTTTTGTTGAACAAAATATTTATCATATTTCCCTTTCATGCCTGGTATGCATTTGGTTGATTTAGGACTCAAGCTCAGACCTGTATACATAAACTTTTAAACAAGTATGTCATTTCTTCTCTTCACTAGACTTCATATCAATGTGACCAGTTTGCACCAAAGTTGCACTTTATTGGTTCCCTTTAACTGTTGAGTTGAACCATTTTCAGCTTTGTGGGGTGAAGGGGATACTGTCTCTGCTAATGTAAGGGGGAGATGTGAATTCCACACAGGTCATGTCCTACCCAAGAGGGTTTACGATCTGGCTCAGCTGTGCTTAGTCTGCTTTTTGCCAGACTGATATTAATTGGAGAAGGATAGTTTTTAAACACACAGGGCATACATGGTGGTACTCTTTGTACCCAGCTAAACCAAAATAAATCTATTGGATATGCTGTGTATTCCACTTTGTACAGCTTTTTTTCCCAATGATTACCATTTTTCACCCCTTTGAACTGGAAAGCCTATCCCATACTTGTATATGCACATTTATAGCATGTATGTTTGTCCTACTACAAACTTGATATTTAAATTTTGCTGGAATGGGAGAGTAGCGTCATACAACCGTGCTGCACTTTAGGTATCAAAATATTCACTGCCAGTTTTGTTCTGTCAGTTTCGCAAGAGTTAAATAAAGCTGCTGAACAGTACGTCTTGACATTTTTGCCTTGGATTTTCGTGTAATTGTAGATCTTTCCAGAGGAGGGCGACATTCTCAAACATTTACTGTCTACTATGGCAGACAAATGGAGCGAAAGTTAGCCCTACTCTTGACAGTAGTATAGACATCCAAGCAGCATGAAATAGGCAGGGGCAGTGTTGACAGTAACAGTTTGTGCATTTGCACGATTTTATGCACTGGATGACAACGATTCATAATTGTAGATTTAAGTGTTTTGCAGTACTCTGAAAAGTATGAGATGTTGAAACATATCGCTACGCCTGCTACGTGTACTTGGTAAACTACCTGAGCTAGCTAACGTTTGCCACAGCGGGCCAGTGTCAAGAAAAAGTGTGAAAAGTTATAAAACTGTACCGAGCAAGTTTGATATAGCTGATGTGAGAATGAATTGGTCCGTAACCAATAGGCAATTAAACCTAATTTCCACTAGCATTAGCCACAGTAGATAATTTGACGTTAGAGGTTGCATAAGATCAGCTGTTAAGATATCCAGCTGTGTATATTACCCGAAACAAACGGTGAAAATGTCCAAAATTAAAACTCATACTTGAGTGTTTATGTTGTCGTTTCATTCCATGAACGCTAGATTGACAGACTAGCAAAGTGCCGTTGTCCACTCACACTGCAAGCGCCGGTGTATGCGCTGGTTGTGATTTGAGATTCACGAACGAGCCTGGCTTTGTCCGCGGGTGGCGCGCACTGTTTTTCAGTTATCCGAGTAGAGAGGGGGGGTTTCCTCTTACTGTTTATTTGAAAGGGTGTGAAGCACTCCCCTCCCCCACTGCCCCCTCCCCTCAGGGTGCCGCGAACGCGCACGCGCGCGGAACCGGGTGGGAATGGCTGTTGTCTTATCGGGGGGTTGGGCCGCTAGGAGCGAACGGAGAGTTAAAGAGTTTTTAATGTCCGCCATGTTGGCCATGGCGTATTGAACCAGGGAGAGAGAGCGGAGCGACTGAAAAAAGAGACCGAGAGAGAGCGACCAAGATCCGGGCCTTCCCGGCTCCGTTCGCATCGCCATTCATATATTTTTGTAACCAATCGAACGATAGACTCCTGGGGACCGCAACAGATTCATCCATGAGAACTAAAATTGGGACGGTTGTGAATTTTAGGGGATCGGATAGATTTATGCTGCATCTTTAAATATAAAAATGAGTAAATTGTCGTTTCGGGCACGGGCGCTGGACGCTACCAAGCCACTACCCGTCTTCCGCTGCGAGGACTTACCAGACCTGCACGAATATGCCTCTATTAACCGGGCCGTGCCACAGATGCCGACTGGGATGGAGAAAGAGGAGGAATCGGTACGTTTTACTGTTCCAAAACCAAAATTTAACTGTATGACTGGATTTTCGTGATATGAGGGGCGCCCCTATCTTGTCTGCGCAAGTTTGCACAAAATGGCCGCCATTTTTCTCTTTTAAGAAAGACGGTAAAGTGCGATGTATTCTTCATGCAAAATCGAATTAAAATGCATTTGCTTGAAGGCGTGGGTGCATTGGTTCGAAATTGAGTATGTGAAGCTGGTTCTAGCCGGTCGTTTTTACAGAAATGGGTTTAAAAAGCACAAAGGAGTCACGTGACACTGCTTGAATCCGCCATTTTGTTGACTTTCTTTTTGCTTTGGGATGGGCCTTGTGTTGGTGCAATTTCAACGCACTGGTGAAAGGGGGCACTCGTGAGCTGAATGAATGCAGTTAACAGCACATTGAATGCCGTTGTCAAGACTTGGAATAGAACAGAACGTGACAGCATGTTAATGTGAACCAGTTTACTTATCTAAGAGGGTTGCAACTACATGTATTATGGCATAGTTCAGTTCCATATTAAGTAGTTCAATGAAACTCTTACGTAAATGAATGAAAATGACTGTCACCAATGAGGCAAAAAAAACTCGCTGTTCGGGTATAGACTAGCTGGCTACAGACTAGCCTGAATTATTTTCCAAACCTCGTTCGCAAACAAGTTTTCAGAGTGGCTTTAAGTGTGTCGAAATGCACAGGTCATTCCTGATACTGTGTTAGCAATGCATACACTGTCAACAGGCCAGTTAGCCAAGTCGTAGTGTACCTCGCATTGACTGGGAGCTTGACATTACGGACCAGTTATTTACTGTCCTATTGCAAAGATGCTGTAGTAAGTTAACGTTGGCTTAATGGTAGGGTGCTAGCTTAGCCATGCAGTTGTAGTCAACGTTACAGGAGTTGTAACGTTGTCCGTTTAGTATGTTTATTAGTTATGGCAACCATTTCGTTGTCACATTGCTTTATTATTAAAGTCTTTAGCTGGTTAGCTCCATTGAGTCACCGACCAATATGCGTTACAGGTCGCTATAACGTCCTGGACGTAGATCTAAGATGGGTGTCTCGGTAGCGCAATCCACTAACTTGAGTGTTTATCATCGACCTAGTTGGGTAGTGACATTCGTTACGTTAGCCGTTTTGTGTAAATGGGTTATTATGTGACTGTTTATTAAATAAGTTGGAAGTCTGAAACCCACTACTGAGGTCTGACACATGCATGTTTATCTCTACTCAGTAGGCGTGACGCAAAACAACTCTGACCCAGTTTTGGTAGCGGTTCATCGAAATGATTCGTAATTAATACATTTATGATTCGGAATGAATATTTCAGAGTTATAACGTTGACTGTTGTTGTTTAGTGTGAACTGTAGCGGACTGATATTTGCAACGTCAATGCTTCTACTGGCCGGGCAGTTCAGTGAACCGGTTGCTGGATCTGCAGTACTGTTGAGTGCTAGTCGAGCATGATATTGAATGAAAGCAAACCTCTTTACAATTTACGACGTTTAGTATAAATCACATTCAGGGAAGAAGTAGTTATTTAGTGATTTTTCCAAATGTTTTTGCCTTCACGCTCACACGTTATTGGTCCATCTTTGACACCTCTTTCGTGATGTGGTTAAACTAATGTCAGCTTTGCTGTTTTTCATGGACAGTACAGGTTTTCATACTTGTCTCCTACTGTTATTTTATTGGCACATTAATGCTCTCAGCAGTGAGAGCTTAAGCAAAGCTTTACATTCAAAGAATGTCCACACATATTCATCTCCCATCTTAAGTTTAGGTGGAAATTGCCTGAAAGCACGGGTTGAGGGACGGCCTCTAATCTTCACATGCTACTGGTTAGGGTTAGGATTTCTGTAAGGGGAGGATTGGTTCCAGTGCCTGTAGACAGCCACTGCCTCCTCCTATGTTTGAATGTACTGGCAAACACAAGCCAGTCAGTGGAGAACAGGGACTGAAAAGTTGAATATTACCTTTGTTTAATCAGAGGCAGACTTACTATAAAATTAGGCAACAAGGTTGGCAACATGCATGAAAATGATGGGAATGTGCTTTGCTTGAGTACTTCATTTGTCACCTTCATTTGCTTGTGCAGAATTTTTATTTTGCCTGTAATATTTTAAATAATTGAAGTGAATTGCCTATCAGAAGTATCATAACTGAGGAATGATGTGTTCCCATTAGTAGTTTTGCATATTACAGCATTAAAATGTATTTTCACAGTTCGCTCCTCCTTTTCGCAAAGGTTATTTCAACTTTAAGTGAAAACTGAAAGTGTGGCTCGCTCACTTAGTAATGGTGCCATTGAAAATTGCCAAAAACCTCAATCAATCAGAATTTGATACAGTGTTTTTAGTATCAACTGATGCTCTGCCACAGGCCTATCAAAGGACTAAATTGTTAAAATTCCCTCAATTTAGCTATAAGTTCTCTTGACATGTGTATGTTACAAACTTCGCTAGTCAACTGCATGGTTTTCCATATTCAACTAAAACCGTCATTGTATTCCCAATAAACAAACTTGATTATATTATTTGTATTGAAGTGGTATATATGACTGCACAGAGCTATTCAAATGCTCTTGGTAAGAGTGGTGTATGGGGTTGTATCAGTGCTTAGCAATTTTCTAGTTGCTATTCTTTCTGATGTGCTCTAGTCTAGGTTACAGGGTATTGCATTTCATATGAACATTTTAAGTCTGTTGACATTTTTATAAGTTGCTTGTCTTGCATCTGAAGTGCTAAGTAATGCTATTGCACAGGAATTGTGTGTGTGTGTGTGTGTGTGTGTGTGTGTGTGTGTGTGTGTGTGTGTGTGTGTGTGTGTGTGTGTGTGTGTGTGTGTGTATATAATAGGAAGACACTGTCTTTGGTATCATATAAATGTGGTAGCTGTGTTTATCTTCGGCCCATGTTATTCACTCCTGGTGCTCATTTGAGAATTGGGACATTCTTGTCAAAAATTGTATATAGCTGAGTAGAGTGCTTGTTTTATGTTAATAGTCGACATGGTGGGATTTGCATAACATAAACCATAAAAAGAAATTGAAATGTAGAGGAAGTTATGGGTTAAACAGTTGATAGTTTTCATATGAAGTTGGATCTTTTAATTACATCAGACTTTGATATGTCTTGCAATAAGGTCTATAGTTTGCTGCCAAAATATGGAACATTTGGCTATTCATCTAAAATGCAAGTGCAGAGGATTTACAGATTTCCACTTCACTTTCATTGTGTACATGACCTGCTTTTGTAATGTGTGCATGTTACTTAGCCATTGCTCCTACACCAGGTGTTCTCAAACTATGTCCTGGAGCAACCATGTGTCTGTTGGTTTTCATTTCAGTACTTGCAATTCACAAGGTTTTAAATTTGCCTATACAATTGTAATGCTGAACACAGAGAGATCAATTTAATTTCCTTGTGATTATAATGCTGACCAAAAGCTATGTCAGAAACCAAGACCTGGCAGCCCTCTGACAGGTGCCTGTTATCTCTATTCCCCTGTGTTTCACAGGAACATTAAGCAATAAAACACCTCTCAACTGGACTGCAGTGTTTCAGCGCTGACCCGTTTCCTGTGGGGCACCTGATCTCATTGAAAGTGTTTGAATCAGAAAATTAACCACTTGTTGCTGGTTTCTCCACATGCTTCCTACTGTTCAACTAGGAGAGATTAGAATGGTATTTGAGATTGAATTCTCCGCTTGGCTTTTGTTAGAACACATTGAACCAGCACTGAGCATGTCGGTTTTTAGCTTGTGAATTGAAGGGTTTTGGATGATGGCAGTCCTACACCAGGCAACACATTTGTCCTTGGTGTACTTCAGAAACACATCATGTTCTTTTGAATGATTGACTGAGGAGGGTTGTGGTGTTGTGCATAATTGAAATAGGCTTTATGGATCGTTTTGTTTACTCTAAAGAGTATGGTAGAGTCTTCAGTGCAGTTCTGGTATTGGTAGTAGTGGATAATTTCAGTAATGCAAACCCCAGGTTTTTGCAGTTAAGTGTTTGCTCCAGTTGAGACACTTGTGTTAAAAGTGCATCACTCCAAAGGTATTGTCATACCTGCTGCTTTGTGAATAGCATGAGGTAAATGTTTGGGGGAGGTGCATTTCATTTTACAATTAAGTAGTCTGCTGCCCAATATATTACAAACACACTGGAAATTGAAATTGCCAGCAGTAACAAGTTTATTGGCTTCCTTTTAGAAAAGTCACATGCATGCAGAAAAACATCTGTTCAGTGTGCAATACACTTGTCATGGTTCATTTTTGGAATTAATTTTTTGGGAAGCTTCATTTTCTCTCTCGTGCTTCTCAAGCTCTACTATTAAACCTGAGTACCACAGTTATTGCGGAAACCTACAGGGAGGGAAGTGATGTGTAACTTTTAGCAAAATAATATTCATTTGAGGTTGCTGTTGTCAAGGGCAGCAGTAAATACGGGTGGTAGTGCACTTGAAAGTCCACTTTCTGTTCAAATTGTAATGCCTGGAAAATAGCATGTGAGAGTCCTACTGTAATGCACATGTTTTCAGTATAGCTGTCATTCAGGCTGTGCACATTTTGGAAAAACAAAGTGAATATGGTCCATGCAGTGTTTCATATCTTATCAACATGACTAACTTGATGTGCTTCAACTTATCACTGGCCCTTGTGCCACAGCTGAATGAACTGTGTTGGGAGAAAAAGCTGTTTTGTTTTAGGCAGTTATTTAAGCTCTGTGTGCATTCTGTAATGACTAGCAGTGGCTGTCCCCATGGTTTGTAACTCTCTGACTGGGTTCCGATTAAGTGGGTGGCATGTCGCAGTGTTTTCCATGGTGTATCGTGGTACTTTTGTGTTACTGTGATTTTTGGATTATTTTTGTGAAACGCTTACTTTTTGGAGCTTCTAATTCATGTCTCTATATTAATACAAGTTATCAATATAAACAGGTACATAAATACATAAAGCGACCCCTCATGCTAACAAGCTGACTTCAAATTTGTATCTCTTTTGACTGATACTGCATTACACAAGTCTGCATTTTTTTTTCTATGCGGAACAAATGATAATGCGCAAAACTGTTGCATTCTGAGAACGCAGGTACATGGGTCATGATTTAATACAATTTCAAGTTTTTATGAATTCTTATCCAAATCATACTAATGTAAGCCAACCTCAAACTGAGAGGATGATGAGTGGAGTAGAGGGAGGGTTTTTGTTGGCGCCTCTAGGTTATGTGGAAAGTATTAGTTGACAGGCAAGCACAGAAGGGTCATATTTATCAGCGACAAATTGCCAGTAGGTTAGCATGAATAATTTAATGCAAAAAATGGCAACTAGAATTATTGAACTTGTCAGTCCAAGAAATGGCACAGTGAAAGCTATAATGTACTAAAATGGCAATGGTGAAGTGCCATGCTGGTTTGTTTATTTTGGCACAGCAAAGTATGTTGGTTTATGGTGGTTCAATTGAATCATGGACACAGCTACCTGGCTCAGTTAGTTGTCTTGGCATGCATTGGTTTAATTGAACGTAATGCATATTAAGTTAAAAGGTCTCAGAACCTCTGAGAATCTGATTTATTAATGGAAGTGTGAATTTCGCAGCCGATCTATTAATAAACCAGTTTGTTGAAAAAGCAGGTGACATTTTCACTCTTATGTTGAAAATGTAGACATCTGTAAGCTGCTAGAACCATGAGCCATGGCTGCATTGCAGCTACTTGAACTGCACAGCTGAATGTTGTGAAGTGAAAATTTTACCATGATCTTGCCATGAGATTGCCTTTGGTGCCTACTCGGCATTAAATATCAAATAAAGAAATAAATAAATTACGAAGTGAAACACGTTGGCTCAGTGTAACTTATTTGTGCCCATCTCAGTGGTCTTGGCTATCTCAGCATTCTTCATAGGAAATTCATTAACTTTGAGATGTTACTTTTGAAGTGGGTACACAGTAGGCACCATTCAGATGTACCAAGCTGTTAAATGTTCCTGAGTGGTAGTAGGTACCTCCGGCAGGACACTAATAGTTTCTGATAATGAGCACATCACTCATTAATGCTGTCTGACGAAAGATTTACAAATCTGGAGTCTATTGGTGACAATGTTAAGAATATGTCAAGCTTTATCTGTACTCTCTGCTGTCTACTTTTGCCTGGGAACATATTTTCACTTGAATGCAATACCAGAGAAAGGGGCAAGACCCCCCCCAACCCAAGGCAAATCCATATTGTAATTATTGGAGGAAGAGTACCTGTCACTGTAATATTGCTCACCCAGCAGTTGGACATTTGGCACAGTTTTTAAATTTGCTATTAAAACGCACAGACTGCTGTCACCCATGTGGGGTTCAGACTATAGCATGTGGTGTAGCTTTCACACGGGTCTTCCTTGTTGATAAGGGCAGTTAATTTCTACTGTAGTTATAAGTGTGTTTGGTGTATACCGTGAGTTTAATTAGGACAGTCGAAGTTTATGCAACTGAGTCACTGTTTGGAAAATTTTTCGCTGCTAAATCAGCATATTCCCTCTGAAGACTGGTGCAGTCATAAACCTCCAGGGTGAAAATGTAATATTCAGAAGTATTGCAGTCCATTGATTTTGTGAAAAGTCGGTAAAATGTTTCACAGCACAACAAAAGTGGCAGCATAGAATCTTTTTCAGTGTCTCTTCACATTGATTGGGTCAGCCTTTACTGCAAGTCATTTTGCTGATTGGACTTTTGCAGCTATCTATTATTTTGAATTTTGAAAAGCGGTAGTGAATCAGAGTGCACATTATTGCCTATATTGGATGATCAGTAGGGTTTATTTGGTCAAACCTCATCTGAAGAAGAGCCCATTTTGTATGTAAACAAAAGCACTAGCATAGTGTTGCTTGGTAGGTGTTCTCACGTGTTCATCCTTGTATTCTGTGGTTTGCTGATTGCCAGACATCCTAACCTCTTCCAATATCTCGGACAAAAAGATTGCAGCCGGGGCAATAGCAACTCAGCCTGTCATAATAGAAATTTGGCTATCACAATAGATATCAAATTACATATCTGTCACATCTGAAAGTGGTTTTGCTTTGTAAGAGCCCACAACTTTTTCCAGTGATTAAGCTTGTATTTTTTTTTCGACATGAGTGGGAGTTTACAGAATTTCCACACATTTATTACCATATCCAGTTAATGACTGAGGGACAGTAGTGTAGTTATCTGCATTTGGTCCCCAGTTGGTAACTAGCCTCAATAATGATTCTTTTCAAGCACCATTTTGCCCTGGAAGAAAAGGCCTTGTGAAGACAGCCTTGCAGCTTTCCGTACATCTCATGGTTTGCCTGAATATTAGTGCTGAAAGCAAATGTTGCCCATGACAAGAGTGGAAACGCCTTAGCGGAATTCACTGCTCTGCGTTAGTGATAAATCTGACATCACATTGACAAAACAACTTAAGCATTGTTATACCCCCTGTGAAGCTCAGACTGTCTATAGTGATTTCTGATTTGCATCCCAAATTGCTTGTCACCTCCAGGTTATTGGTCTTGCACTTTCACACTATCAGAAGCTTTCAGTTGTTTAAAAGGATGTATGGTCCTTGGCTGTTAACTGCAGAATAGCCTTAAATGGGATTATCATAAAACTGTTATGTTCCCTCTAACAGTAATGGTTGAACTACATTTCTCAGAGGAATGCTGGCAATCAGGGCATTTGCAAAGGTAATTTAAAAAATTAGCTAATCATTAGCATAACCTGTCATGGGTTAACTGAATTAGCTTAATCATTAACATTTGGTTTTTACTGTCTGTTTGCTGAATGCTATACCTGTTGACACATTTTCCCAGCTGTTCCAGATTTTATTTTTGAAAATGTAAACATTTTGTGTTCATTTTCCTGTAGGTGTGAGAAGTGGGACATGCTTTTTATCACTTACTGAATTATAAAAGCTAAAGGAGGTGGCTGTGATGGAGTGGAATTGATGTAGCTAAAGAGAGACCTCTGCTGCTCAGTGCAAACTGCTAATTCAGTGTTTTGACCAAGAGGAATAATGTTAATTTGACTTAAATGAGTTGTTGACAAGCATTTGTTGGTTTAGAAATATTATGAAATTATAAATTGCTTGGTGAGAAATATTAGCTAACAGAAATATGAATTATCCTTGACGCATGTTTTAAGGATGGCTGAGACTGGTTTGTCACTGCTCACTGTTGTCATGGATCTGATGGCGGTTATTTTTCCCGTTACGCTGCAGTCTTGTTCATATGGTGTTGCAGTGCGTTTGCCATTTTAAAAACTCATTTTTAAATAAAATTGTGCATTTTGATCTAGCACCGACCACAGACTTTGGCTGTGTGTATTACTAGAGTTTTTTAAGTGTTAATACATTGGAGTGATAAAACAATAATGCCAAAATGATTATTTAAAACAAAACAAAGTGACAGCCATGACAGAAAGCATGCAGTCTCTAGGCAAAAGTTTTATTTGTTTGATATGTAGTACACCAAAGGCCTGTAACAAGCTAGTTGTAGGATTCGCCAGTTTTCACAGAGATGATGGTGTTTTTTAAAAAATTATTTCTCAGGTAAGGCTGCCTGTGAAAATGATATGAAGTCTGTGCACATGAATAGGTTAACATTGCGCGACTGGCCGAAGTCCACCTGTGGACACATTTTCTGTCAAAAGAGGACACCGTTCAATAACGTGACACTTGTTACAGTTTTTCCTCTCAGAATGTGCTACTGTTGTCCTCTGCTATGGCTATGTGCATGAGGTATGATATCAAACTTTATAAATTTTCAGTTTGCCATGAATGCTATGATCCCCCCCCCCCTCATGTCGGCTCTGGGGAAATTCAAAGCCCTAGTGAAAGGTGGTGCTCTGTTTAAAGTATGCTGGAGGGTTTTAAGACCGGTCTGTGTTGCTTTTCCTTTCAGTACTAATTCTGCAGGCTAATTATTAGTTGAATGGAAGTTTACCTGTGATTTTATTTGTAATTTGTCTGATTACAGAAGTAAGCAACATATTTTACTCAGCTTTGCCTTTTCCATTGTATTGGTCAAACTGGGTTGGTCAGAAATAGTTTGACATCCATCTGCTCTATTTGCTATGCAAAAAAATTTTGCTGAATACTTAACATGATGTAAGAAATGAATATGATTAAATGAATGCGAAATGCAGTGTCTGCTGTGTGTAAGGCTGGCTAAAAGTTTGTTTGTCATTAACAACAAAAACGGCAACCAAACCAAGCTCTGCTGACTGTTCTGCAGAAGCAAATCCTGAAAATTTTGTGGGGGAGGAAAACTGAATGCAACACATCTGTGTATGCCTAAAGGTGCATCTTCCTGCACATAATCTCAAAATTTAAGCATTTGGAGGCTAAAGTTCGTTTCACAGTATGCAGAAAAAGGAAGCCACAGTAGAGCTAACTGTACTGCCAAGCTTTCTTCTGTCAGATATTAAATTGAGACACCCCAAGGGTAAAGGAAATAATGCAAAATAATACTGTAGTTTATTACATTGTATGATATGATTTTCTGCCGTAGAGGGTGTGTGTTTCCCCCACTTTACTGAATGCAGAGTACCTTGCTACAGAACAGCATGGGTTTTCAGTTTGAATGCTTCCCAAGCTAATGCATTTTCATCTCTCGCATCCAATCAATCATGGATAACATTTCAATGGCCGGCTCTACAGATGTTCAAATGTGTTTTCTGTTTAAATTTACATAGATTTAAAATTGCAAAAGGCAGCTCTACATTTTCAGGATATCGAAGGCTTGTCTACTGCCAGCAGTGTTGTGTCGTCAGATCAGCATTTTTTTCTGCATTTTTACTGATGAACCATCTGTTAAATTAGTGGCATTCGTTGTTTTGGATCCTGTAAGTTGATTTGGTGAAAAATTGGCCTTAATATTTGTAATTGCTTATTCTGCCCCAGTTTGTTCAGTTTTCTGTATAGATTAAATGTAGGCCTACTTATCTTTTTCCATTTCTTATCTATTTTTCCATAACTAATGTTGTACTCATTTATGGAAATTGTAATAGAATGTTTCAATTGGAGTAAGAACCAAACAAAATTCTTGTTTGGGCATGATTTGTCTAATACACACCCAGTTTTCCCAGTATCTGTATTGTGTGCTCACTTGATCATGCTTTGCATTGTGGGGCTGTATAAACACTGACCTGGATTAGCATCGTCTGAGCTATTGCAGTGCCCTGAACCAGAACTCATATCACATGACAGGGAATACCCTTGTAATGCACTTTCAATTGACTGGGAGCTGTATCAGCTTAACCAATGACAATTATTTCATGAGCTGCTTTCGAGTGTAAGGGGCATAATTACTCCGTACCCTACAGTTGAAACAATGTACTGATAAGAAGTGTCAGTCACAATGACAACTGGCAGTTTGTTGGTGTTGTGTGTAGAGCTGCACGATAAGCCTTTTAAATGATAAATTTAGGCATTTTGGCTATAAAGAACATGTCCCAATAAAATTTGTGGTCTCATGTCTGAATGACACGTGGCCGACTTTCAACAAATAGAAATTAAGTCAAACACAACAGTCAGAAACCAAATGATGTGTTTACGGAATGCAACTTTCTTTTTGGGATTAAATCATTTCACATGATGTCTCCATTTTCACCAGCAAGTTAACTTCTGTACCGGCCGCAGACTCCACCAATGCAATTGTAGATCTTGTGAAGTAGGCTGCAAAGCACGTTTAAAGACGCATCGAGCTAGATGCGTATTTATCATGGTTAAACTTATCTTTCGTGGAAATGAAAATGACGATAATATTGTCATGCTTGTGATATCTCACTGAAACCTACACTATCAATTGGTAGGCCAAAGCCATTTTAGCCCTATTACTGAAGACTCCTAATAATTGTCTGCTAAAGTCACAGTTGAGGATTTAAGCTTACTGCAGTGCTTATGAGCACCCTTTCACAACCAATCCATATGGAAGCATGCATGCATTCGAGTGATACAACTATGAAAAATTGTGCTTAATTTCAAAACTGCCATTTCCTGTGTGATCTCCGAATACCCACTTGCCTCAGCTGGAGTATTCATCTTCATTATGAGTTTGCTGGAGTGTGTGCGCGTGTGCAGTTTGCCTCAGCAGGGCTGTTTTTGTCCTGTGCTGAAGCAGTTTGTTCCTGGGGCACTGTGCTGCAGGGTGCCCGCGGTTCAGTCTGTGTGTCAGGCGATGTGCACCGGGCCGGCGGGAGGTGCTCCAGCTAAGCACTGAGTCAGGGCTGCTGTGACGGATCAGTAACACAAAGCACACAGCGGGGAGGGGGAGGGGATGAGCTGTCAGCAGAACATCTCTTACAGTCCCCTCATGTGCTCCGTGTTACGTAACGGTCGGGAATGACAATGAAGATAAAGCAGCGGCGTAACCACGGGGCACTGTGGTTGTGAAGTCTCTGGGGCGGCGTGGCGGCGTGACCCATTTCTCCCTGCTCTGCTCTGAGAGCCAAACAGAAAGGCCCACAGAAGCCTGTACCTCTGCCAGAGCCCACACTACAGCTATCCAAACCCCAGGGCCCTGTGGGAGCAGCCTCACATAGTCCACACCAAATCAGACAATATTTCGGTTTCTTCAAACTGAGCGTGCATTTGGGTTTTGCTTTAATAGTTATGTATTTAATTTGTTACATTGGCCTGCACATTGTAAAGCTAGCAGTCTTTCCATTCATTAGGCCTATCCCCCCCCCCCCGAATTTTGGTTTTGCACATTTGGTAATTGGATATTCCTAGGCAGAAGCAGACATCAGTATTCTCAACGCAGTCGGCCTGTTAATCGTTTGGGTTCGTCTGGGTTGCTTGTTGTTAAAGTGGACAAGCCATTGATCATTTGGATATTGATTTGTTTGGGTGGTAGGGCTTGTAATTAAGGCAATTTATTTATTGTATTACTCCAGTCACTTTGTGGATCACCCGGTGTTTTTTGCTTAAGTAGTAAGCATGATTCTGAATTTGTTAAAGTAACATGAAATGGTTTCATTCATTTCCAGCATTCAGTGATGCAAGGGACTTATAAATGTTTCTAACTTCCTCAAGTGTGTATTCTGCTCTATTTGAGTCTTGCTGGGTGTGGAACATGCAGTTGAGTTAAAATGTGATTCTAATTGGCTGCAAGCAAACACAGATCTGAGCAGTTTTTTTTTTTTTTTTTTTGCCTTTTGTTTCATTAGCATTTCTCAAGAGTTGTTGAACTTGTCGGGTCTTGGTGATGCTGATGGCTAGAGCCCCCTCCTCTAACCCCATGAAATTGTTAAAGAATGTGTGAAACTGAAATTATGTGGGGTGGTGCAGATTGTGGAAATTTGTGGAAATGTTCTGGTTTGGAATTCTATATCCTGGTTGTCAATGTTGTGGAATTGGATGTGTTAAGGGTATGTGTGTGGGTTTATATGTATGTATATGTATAGTTCATTTCCACAGCTTGATGCCATTTCCAAAGCAGTCAAAATATTGTACCCCGTGCTATCTATCCATTGTCTTTTGGCTGTTATGCTCACACATAGCAGCCCTCCTGATGAAGTCTTTCACAGCAGCTCTATGCTTTAGCTGCGTGGGCCACAGTTGTTTCAGGTTAAATTGACATGGCATGTAAAACAGGCTGTTGTGCAGAGATTTGAAAGGTAACACTTTGGCAAATGCAGGCAAAGCTGTACAGGGTTCTGTTGAAGACCCCTTTAATATTTTCCGTTTTCCATGTAGCAACTCTCATACATAAGCTATGTTTGAGTTCAGTGCAATTTGTAGCAAAGCTTGCATTTTGAGGCAGAATATGTCTTTGAATTAGTGTGGTGCCCCTGTGTTTGAGCTGAAGATTCTTGGCCCTCTATTAACTCTTCCCCTCCATCATGCAAGAAAGAAGATGGCATCTTCAGGAAGCCATCCACTGGTCACCATGACAACATTTGTTGGCATTCAGTCTCCCCCTGACAAAATGAAGAGTGCTTGCCTGTCTTGGTAACAAATGGATGGACTGTGTTCCCTTAAACACACTTCAGCAAGGAGCTTGCATATATTTGTTGCCTTACAAACACTGAGATTAAGTTGTCATTTATTCTCGACTAAAGTATATTTTCTCTGGCATTGTTTTGGCATTAGTCTTGATTAACTGATATTTTGTATCCTTGGCTGCCTACTTGAATGTTTGGCCTACATTTGAGGCTGTAACCTTGTGTAGGAAGAGAGATATTGTGGAAATGGCTGAAATTACAAGAAGTATTTATGCATTTGGTTAATGGGCCAGTGAGCCAATAGGAAAGTCCAGCTCTGGCATGTTGGTAGGTTATTCTTGTACAGTTTGCTTTTACATGATGCTGCACTACACCAGCTAATGAGAAGACATTCACAGCTGAGTAAATTGGTCACTCGCTTAAAATCTATCTGTCAAGTGTTTGTGGATTTGTTACAACTCGTTTGTTTATCTTGGTGGAGCTCCAGATGTTTTAAGATGTCATTCCTGTTGTGTCTAGAGATTGAGATGGCTGTGTGTATTCAATCTGAAGTGAAAGGGGGACAACCTTTATGTATCAAGATGGCCAGAGCAAATCTTGGATTACAACAGCTGTGCCCTTTCAGTAGACACTCTTGCGGTCATCAGAAATGCAATGAATTCTGTTCTTTGGACACACAGAGAGCAGCTCTGCTCCTTTAAAAGCATTGTCTTGAACGGATGCATAACATTGCTGGGTGCTGCTTGTTTCATCCGTCGTTGAGCCAGAAGAGGTGTCTGTGGGAACGCTTTGATTGATGGAGAGGTGTGATTGAGTGTGTGGAGATGAATCTTGCGGTCTTGACACCACCAGAACCCCGAGGCTGTGTGCCAGTTCAGCTCACCTCTTTACTCTCTAATGATTGTGGATGTGTTTTACTGAAGCCTCTCGTTGTGGCTTGACATCAACATGCCTGTTTGAGCTGGGCTCAAAGCCAGGGGGACGCAGTGTGCTAGCTCACTACATGGTAGCGCTCCTTCCTCCCAGCTTGTCAGAACTGTTTCCCAGTGAGACCTGCAGGGAATTAGTCATACGGTTCACTGTGAATCTCTCTTAATTAATGCAGCCAAATGCATCACACTTAAGGGTGGGTCTAGTCAAACCCTTTTGGCAGGCCAAATGAATGGGATCTTTTCCTTCGTTTGGACTGTAGGCACCTGGGATATAAGGATATGAGATATAGGGCTTTCTTCTGCTGGTAGTCCTGCAATAGACCGCAGATTTAGTAGTGTGTGAGACTGCTCAGTGGAGTCACCATGTTGTTCATAGCAGGATTTATCAGCAGTTTTACCAGCTTAAATGGTTGATATTGTATATTGTAAATGAAATGCTGAGAATGATCAATATTACTGTAGGCACCTTTTTTGATGGCTGAATCACATTTTCAATTAACAGTATTTAACATTTGATTTGTTTGGCACAGCCCATGTGGTTGCTTTTATGAATAGGCGCTTTGCTTTGTCTTTAATTAGTTTTAAACACTAGACAAAGTACCGTATTGGTATCTCTGAGGTAGGCTGTACATTGGCATCTCAGAGTGTATAAGTTAACAATGTACCTGAGTGATGAGATATCATCTCCTCAATTTAAATCTACCATGTTATTCGTCTTAATTTATTACTTTGTGTCAGTGTCTTTACATTCTAAAAGGTTGAACAATCTTCTAACACCAAGTTTAAATGGGTTGTTAATACTTCGTCTGGTGTTAAAATGTACAGGTAGGGTGTGATGCATCTAGCTGGCTGAACCTCAACATGGCAACCGTTATGGAAAATTATCCCCAGCATCCCTGCGCAGCAGTTTCACGTAAAGTTCAATTTGCATCGTAAACATGTTCGTAAATGCTTGGCACACAGTTCCAAGCTCCGCGTTTACCTGCTCGCAAAGGACAGGAATGTGGTTGCTTGTTATTTGACCTTTAAATACTGACATTTTAGTGATCTTGAAAGGGGATGGGTCTTACAATTGTAATTTGATTTGACAACAGTTGTTGAGGCAACATTCATGCTTTTAGTAACGGTTGTATAGCTATGCATCATTTTCACAACGTCATTCACATGAGTTTCAAATGAATTTAATGTCTATGTATGGGCTAGAATTTTATGGTCATGATTTACCTCACATTTCACCTTTTAAAAATCCTGACTTTCCCCTCTGCATTTTATCATTTTTGTCCACTTTCTTTGTGGTAACCATTTTCAGCCTTCTAACAGATCTCAACACTAGGTAGTTTTAAGGTAAGGGAACCTGTTAAATAAGGGAAATGCTTTCAGTAGGAATTAAAAATGAGAAGTGTATTTGGTAGTTGATGTCCTTTATTCTTCTCCTGGGCATATGTTTTCTGTTGCATTTTAGGAAGTAGACGTGGCATCTCATAATTGCTCAGTCAGGGCTTCTTACTGAGCCAATAAGTAAATGTGAAAATGAAAGTGATGTGTTTTCGCGTGCCCTCTATGAAACTGTTTGAATTTTATCAAGGCCTTTCTTGCTTCCAGCACAGTCTGCATGAGTTTGTTCTTCCCCATGTTAACTGCTTAATAGCTGAACAGCACCCATCCATATAGCCACACATCTGAAATTATGTGGCCATGGGAACTATTAGAGTCCCTCTTGAAATCTGTAATTCCTTTTTGAAATAAAATATCAGATCCAAAATTAGGGCTAGTGGCTGACCGTATAAAAATATGTGCGAGCAAGTATATGTATAGAGTGCATTTATGACTGCTGCTTTTTGGACTGTCATCTATCAACTTTATGATTTCCCACTTGACAGATTATGAAATGAGTCCATGTTGTGAAATGTAACATCACCCATGCAGTTTGGAAATTAAAATTTGTTCTGCACTGAAATTGCCACTTTTTTTCCATATCATTTGATGTGATGGAAAGATGATGAAAGATGTGTTGTACACTAGAATGTGTAATACATACATTGTGAATCAAAGGTTAATTCTACACACAAAGTTAGTTCTACACACATGTATGAGTTTGTCTGGTTGTGTAGATGTGCAATATGTGCAAATTTTCCAAAGCTGGAATTGCAAGCTTCCCAATCTGTTTAAGGAGACTAAAAGATGCTTCTGAAGAAAGAACAGCATGTTATATTTCTCAGCCAAAGGGCTGATAGAAATATTTATGTATCTGGATGATAATTGTTTGTTTTGGTATGTAATATGAACAAGAAACACAATGATGATTTTAAAAAAAAAAAAAAATTTTTGTCCAGACAAGGCCATGCACTGTTCATGAGAAAGGGAAATGGGTTTCCTGTCATCTTGACAATACACAACAAATTATAAACTGAATTGTGTGTGAGTGTGTTGCATATGAAAGTAGGCTCCAAGTGTTTGACAAAGTGCTGTCAATATATTTTTTTTTCCTGTGTAACCTTTGTGGCATTGGCTTCTGTTCGGGGTCAGAATATGAAACTCTTCCTGAGGCACTTCAAAAAAATACTGCAATTGTGAGCTGTTTTCATTAATATGGTCATTGCTGGGGGGATGGTTACATGAAGCATAACATTAGTCATGAAAGTGATAGCCTTGATGCCACAGTTGATTGTATTCTTATTCCCCATATCAAAATATTGACTTGGCAGTGTGTATTTTGTTGTCTACATTCACAGATGTGGGTTTAGAATGTCAGGAACCCACGGTTTTGTTCTGATGCGTTACTCTGATAGGTTGCACATGCAGCTCTACTGGACCTCAGGAAAGGGGGGGTGGCAGGGGTCACGCCAGATCACACTGACTGGCTGCCAGTGGGACCCTGCTGATACCTGAGCCTCAAGGCCTTCTAGTGCTGTGCTGCTCCATTGCCCATTCTCTCACTTCCTCATGCTGGCTCAGTGTGGCACAGTAAGGGCTTTCTATAGCCCTGAGACACAATTGCAAAACCCTGTACACTTTCAAGTACTTTCCACTTGGGGAATGAATGGTTGTCTTTAAAAAAATATATATAAGCTTTATCCATTAAGCTTACTCATTGTCACTCAGGAGGATTGGTTGGCAGTTGATTTTAGATAATTTCAAAGAAGTCATTGTATGAAAGACCTGTGTAGGTTTTTGTAGTGACATGGGCAAACATTTTTACTGTTGATTCAATGTGAACCTTTGATAACTTGCTTTTATGCATGGGTGTGTGCAGTAGCCTTGTACTCATAAAGCCAGAAACTGTCTGTCCTCGTTTATCTGGTGCCTGCCTTTATACTCAAGTATCTTTCGATTGATCCTCATTATTTTTCACAGGTTGCATTTTTTATTTGCTTAGTTACAGAAACTTGTTGCTTTTCAACACTTGGAGCTTGACTAATATGTGGGAATGAAAGAGTTGCCAGAGTAAAACATTTGATAACAATACTGGGTTTTTATTGTGCTTGACATCTGGTCTAGTACTGTTATGAATTCATTGCATGCATGGGAATGTGTTTTGCTTGGTCGCATGCTGTGTTTAATGCTTTTCTGAAGCCTTTAATAAACTTGCATTTAAGAGGTTCTTTTCAAGATGGAGGAGTTTTTAGTTTAACTTTAAAAATGTTTAAAAATATTTTGTCAAATTGCAAGCGGTCAACTTGCAAGCAAGCTTTCGAGTGATATGCTTACTGACTGCAATTGTATTTTTCTATGAAGCCAAACTGAGGCTAGGTGCTCCTCAACTGAGCCACTTATCATGCAGAAAACATCCAGAAATGTATTTCACATTTACATAGTATATGTCATGGCAATTGTTATGACAATTTGAAAGTGGTTTTCATTTTTAATATAAACAAAGTTATTATTTATGGTGCTTTTTTAAAAAAAAAAAAAAAAAAAAAAAAAAAACAAAACTGTTGGAGTTGGATTTTGTTTTCCATCTCGTTTAAGTAGGCTTGGATTGTGTTGAAGCATTAAGCCATGCTTATGAAGATGGGTTTGTGTCAGAATGAAAAGTAGGTTTTGGACTGTGTTAGCATCATGCATTGCAACTACCTGAGCAAGTTTGAGAGATTACAAGATTTATACCTGCAGGATTATTTCCATTGAGAGGAAAAGCCATATGAGCAAATTTTAGGAGTTGTTCTACCTTTGGGGTGGAGGTGGGGATATGTCCCGAGCCCCCCTGCTTTTGGAATGGGTTGTTCCACAGAGAAGTTTCATCCACATCTTCAACCTCTTCCTCTTATCTACATCATGGGTAAATGCCTTTTGGCTAGAAAAAAAAGCCAAGACTGTAGTTTTCACATTTCTGCCCAGATTTTCACATTCTTTTGACAAGTCACAGTTTGTCAGTTTTGTGCTTCTCCAGCAAAGAGCATGAAAAATGAAGAAAAATTGACTACACGCTGGTCTCAATGGCAAGCATATTTGCCGCAAGTATTGTAGCACCGTGAAGTGCTTCATGTGTTATGAAAAAAATTTTCATCACAGAGGTAGCCAAACCACTAGAAGCCATATGTTACCCCTTTTGCTGATGTGCAGCTTTGCTGAAAAAGGCTGGTTTTGGGGAAATGGAAATTGGTTTATTGGTCCTAACCTGATTCTATTTTTTTCCATTATGCCTCCTTTAGGAACACCATCTCCAGAGGGCCATCTCTGCACAGCAGGTTTATGGAGAGAAACGGGATAACATGGTCATTCCCGTCCCGGAGGCAGAGAGCAACATCGCCTACTATGAGTCTCTGTACCCCGGGGAGTTCAAGATGCCAAAGCAGCTTATTCACATACAGCGTGAGTACTGCCCTAAAGATGGCATGGAACACACTGTTTTCTCCACACCCCCTTTATTTCATCTGTGGGGATTTCATTGAAAACACAGATGAGTGCATAATCGTGTGTGTGTGTGTGTGTGTGTGTGTGTAGAACCCACACCCTGACAGTTTGTTCCGCAGACAATTCCAAATTTACTGCCAGGGAAAATTGGACTTGGCTCATCGGCAGTGCCTTTTTCACTTTGACTACTACTTTCCAGTTTCTACCACTTTGTTTTTCTGCACACTGACGACGGAATACTTGTCCCATCACTTACTGCATGCTGTCTCAAAGTAGAAGTGATGTGGTTGACTGTGTTTAATCTGCACAAGCCTTTCTGTCTCCATATTACTCTGAAACTGAAATTAGCTTGTGCAGGACTGTTTTCCTGACAATGAAGTTGTAAATTTTTTATCTAAAGTTTATTTAGTTAACAAATAAACTATAAAATTCAGTCAGTGCTTAACGAGTAATAGCTGGCCATCTTCAAGAAAAACAGGCCAGAGAGTCAGGAAGAGTCCTTTGAGCCAATGTGTGTGGGAGCAGAGGACTGTGGGAAACGGCTGGCTGTCTATTGAGCTGTGCTTGATCGTAGCAGGCTGTGTAATGAGCAGGAAGACTGGATGATGAGCAGTAGCCTGTGTGAAAAGCCATATGCCACAATAGGAACAGTGGTCTGTGTAATGAGCAGTAGGCTTTGTGTGTGTGTGACAAGCTGTCGACCATCATGCAAGCACCAGAACTAGTGTGACGAGCGCCAGGCTGTGTGGGACAAGCTGGAGGTCCTGCGTTTAAGAGCAGTAGGCTGTAATAGGAGCAGGGTGCATGTAGAGCGTTGTCAATATGACGACGAATGGTAATTGATAATTTGGCTTCGTATTGTGATGGTGATTAATCATTGCAGTATTTAGACCATGTAACTGTGGGTTTCATAAATATTATTTGACAACTGAGAATGCATGCCATTGAAACTTTTTTTTTTTTTTTTTTTCTGGTCATCTTTGGCTGCGTGTCATGTGCATGAATGGTGAGCAGTGAACTGTGTATAGGTTTGGCAGTGTGTTTATATGCTGGCTATATATGTGAGCTAAGCAGTGAGTGATGCGTGTGTGTGAGCTGTGACTTTTTGTTTCAGGCTTTGTGGTGATGGGCTAGCAGTAGGCTGTGTGTGTGATGGGCTAAGCAGTGAGCAGTAGGCTGTGTGTGTGTGTGTGATGGGCTAAGCGGTGGGCAGTAGGCTGTGGCTGTGTGTGTGATGGGGTAAGCGGTGAGCAGTAGGCTGTGTGTGTGATGGGCTAGAATGGCTAAGCGGTGAGCAGTAGGCTGTGTGTGTGTGATGGGCTAATGGGCTAAGCAGTGAGCAGTAGGCTGTGTGTGTGATTGGGCTAAGTGGTGAGCAGGAGATGCTAGAGGTTTGGTGAGTGTGTTTGCGGTTTGTGGTTTTGGTATAAGGAGATGCTAGAGGTTTGGTGAGTGTGTTTGCGGTTTGTGGTTTGGTATAAAGTAGAAAGCAGTGACCGTGCCAGGAGCCCATGTGTCTAAGTGCTGGGGGGAGGGGGCACGGGGGAGGTGTCTAATGGCAGTAGTCTGATCTGTCTGATGTCCTGCTGTCTGAGAACGCCTGGGTGCATTCCTGCTGTTGAGAAGCAGAGCATGGTCATGTGCTGAACCATGGCACACGGTTTCTGCTTGCCAAGAATGTATTAAATTGATGATAAATTATTTTTCTATTTTCATAAGATCATCAATTAATGTCCTAATCTGTGGTATGAAAAAAGTTCACTTGATTTTAATTGTGATTATTCAATAGAACCAACAGTGTGATTTCTCGTAGTAATAGGTACTAAACTGAAGTGCATCATAATGTAGAGATAATCAATCAATTGGCTTGTTTTTTTTTAATGGTGAGGACAAAGTAATTGCCTGCCACACTAGTCATAGTTGGCAAGCAAACAGGACAGTAAAGTGGCAAGGAGCTGCTGCCTCGATGTTTCTTTGAAGAAAATGTATGAAGACCTTAGCATATTGTTTATTACTTATGGTGCATAACTTCTTTCCATCAGAGGATGTGAAATGTGATAATTGATAGATTGTTGGTAAACAGAAACCTGGCTCCCATCTTGAAGGAGTCTGCGTTGGGTTCTGACATTGTGCCCCACGCACGCTCGATTCTCCATCATTTTCCAAAACTGCTTTCATGTAAAACAAGATTGGTGGGAGGGGGAGAAACACTACCTAAGCGGCTTTCATTCTGTGGTGGAGCTTTTCTCTGTGCTGATGGGGCTGGTTTTGCTGTTCCCTGGAGGGACTGAATTTATTTTCTGTCTAATGTTTAATGTGTGTCTGCAGTTCCACCAAACAGTTTGTTTTGTGTGCATTCAGGGTTGTATGGAATGAATGCCATTTTTCATCAGTGTCATACTCCATCTCTAGTAGTAGCTTGTTAGCCATGTTTGCGAAGCACTGGCCTGAAGGGACATGATTTTACAGCTGAGGAAAAACGACTGAGGTAGATGTGGAAATTTAAGAAAATCTGCTGAATTAGGAACTACTATGATGTGAAACCCCAGGTATACTTTTAGCGGTATTCCTTGTTTGTCCAATTGCAGAAGAAAAAGGTACTTGATGTTTCAGGGTACGAAGAAATTAAGATTAGGCATAGTTCATCTGCAGCAAGGCCCATTAAAAATGCACTGCTGTAATGACAAACTTTCTTTTTAATGAATTCCACTTAATTGGAGCGTAATTCATTATGGAGGTGCTGAACTATTCTCGCATTTATTATGCTTGTATAGTCACCAAAGACATGAAACTTTTAAGTGTTTCCTTTCACACATTTGTTAAATGATTGAAATTAGTTTCACACTGTGTTTTTGATGACTAAAACTGCAACTAGCAAGCTAGAAACAACAACCTGTGATCATTTGGGGTCTTGAAAGTGTCACAAAATAAGTCATAGTTTCAGGAATGTACTGGGTGAAAGCAGAATAAAAGACACACCAAACAATGTCCAAATATTAATAAATTGATAAGGATTTGGACCTGTTGCCTTATCACAGCTTTTTTCCATCCTGGAATGCTTATATGCAAGTTTTTATTAGTGAAAATCTGCTCCACACAACATGGTCCTGAACTTAATTTCATTCATTTAATTTTATTAGCCTTTACCAGGAATTTGTCATCCACATAAGTGCCAGAGCTCTTGTAAAATACATACAGAAATATTAGTTACCTACATAGTACATATCAAAATGGGACCATCAGACAAAGATTGTAAGTGCTAGATCCCATAGTACAGGACACTGCCTTTCTGTGGTTAGAGGGCTGTTAAAATCCTGTAGTGTCTTGTTAAGGATCTTGATGCTTGGGATGAAAGAGATCAGTTTGGACGTTAAAGTGTCGAGCAGAAGGCACTAGTGTGAACTCATTGTGAAGGATGTGGGTGGGGTCATAAGCAATGCGTTGTGCCAGATTTAAGGTAAGTCTCACTGAGGGCAGAGATGCACCTGAATTTGGCTTTAGAAAATGCCAGTTTATTAGAAACATTGATGATCTCATTGAGTTTATTTTTACTTTTCATATTCAGTGAGCCACCTCATGGCCTGAATGTAGAAAGTTAGGATGCTTTGAACAAACCTTCGGTAAAAGAGAGATGGGAGAGTGTTATCTACATTATAAGACTACTGTTTTCTCATGAGGAATAACCTTTGCTGAGCTTTACTGTGGACTCTGTTCGTGTTAGAGTTCCAGTTTCACTTATCAGTGGTTGTCCCAAGGTATCCGTTTTCAGGAACAGCGTGATCTGAGTTCCGTGTTCTGAATTTCCAACAAGTGTTCAACGATGTTGGATGTGGACAGTGTGGAAACAGTTTTGATAATGGTGTTCATAAAACCAGTCTTGAACTCATTAGCAATATGTATGGGAGGCATATCATCTTGGCTTTTGCAAGCATCTTGAGTAATCCGTGTGTGCTCCATAGGGTACACCTAATTACCTACATTGGTTTGGTATCCGTTAATACCAGTTTTGAAAATAATTGGTCTAAGCATTGTAATAGCTGGGCCACCAGTGTAAATGATTTTGAATTTGATAATGCAAGTAAATAAAAGATTTGGATTTACAAAAAAAAAAAAAAAAGCTTTTGAAATCGTCAGTGCCGCTATTATGGGTAGCTGCAGTCTTCCTACCCTCAGCTCCACTGGGTACCCATATCACATCCTGTCATGGATGAAATTGCTGATAGGGCCATGTGCAGAGGAACTATCATTAGACAAGCTGGAATTACACAGATAGTCCCAAGCTCACAGTCTTGCCATCTCCTTTCCTCGTGTTTTCCTATTGGAAAACGCAGATCCTCTGGGATCATCTTCAGCCACTTCATATTTTCGTTTTGTACTCTGCCATCGTAATTACCTCAGAAGAGAGAGTTCCCATGCTGGTGTGTCACTGTTCTCTAATTGGCTATGGCCGAGCTCACCGACTATTTTTAGGGTTGACTGTAGACAGCAAGGAAATGGGCTTCTACAGATGTAAACCAAGGTTGTCAGCGTGTTTCTTTGAAATACTTCATATCCCTTTTGCATTTATGATGTTGACATAATAGTTAAGAGAACTCCTCTCAGTATCATGCTGCTTTTAAAGTGAGATGATGAGAATTTGTAAATTATTTGCTATTGCTTTTGGTGTTCAATCCTTTCAGTACCCTTAATGGTGAATACCATTTAAACACACTAAGTCGGGATACATTTTCTTGTTTTCCTCCAGATTGATGCAGGTTTATGTATGGGCATGTGTGTACACACGCTTGGATTGGAGGGATATAAAACCATACCCAGTGCAGGTTGCATTTTCTATTTTCACAAAGGGCATGAGTCAAACTAAAGTAGAAAAGGTGATGCTGCATCAGGTTAAAGGCTGGGCCTCAATCATTCTGATTGTTTCTGTGCTCATGAATTTATTTGTTGTTTTTCCAATGATGCGCAACTGAATAAGCTAGACCTGAGTATTTTACGGTGTACCCTAAATCATGGGATTTTGACCTTCACTAGTTATGAGTTCACGTTCACTCTGTCACTGTTCTAATCAGGTTCCTCTGTGGTTTTGGCCTCAGGTTAAAAATCTTAGTGGGATATGAGATGAAATTGGAAATTCAAAAAAAAATTGGATGTTGTTCTCATGACTCAAGGAGGTGAGTAGTGTAGCCTCACAGTGTAAGGCCAGACATAGTCTAATGATCCAGTACTTCCCACACTGAACTACTTGTATATGCCAAAGAGATCGTCTAGCTAGTAAACAAAAACACATTTTTAGCAACACGATCCAGGGCAATATCTCCCTAAAAACATGACAAACCCAGTTTATGAGTCCTAAAATATTTAGGGATATGCTAATTTGATATAAAAAAAAATAAGTCTTCCGCCTCCTACATCCCCAATGCAATTTCCCCTACCTGATCAAAATTCAAGAATTTTCTTTCATCTCTGCCAGGCATAAACATGTGAATTCCTTTCATAATACATAGAGGTTTCAGACCTCATTGCTGCTTGTTTAGTTGATGATTTTTTTTTTTTTGTTTTGGTGAAAGGTGAAAAGTGTTTTGTCATCATAGTGCCTTAAATTATGAAATGATAAAATGAGAAATGTGGGTGCTCACTAGACCTTAATTATATAGACAAGGATGGGTTCAATGATTACTATTGTGCCGATGCATTCAGGGAAAACACATCTTGTGCATTTTGTTTAATTCCAAACGCCTGTATCTTGGGTTCCTTTTTTTGTTTTAAAATGAGAACATTTTATACCATTTAGTGCATCATGTCGTGGATTAGCTGGAGAGGGTAAAACCAGTGAAATGCTTTTGGCTTTAGTTTGTCATAGAATAGTTTGCAGAAGTGTAGTGCTGTGTGCATGTAAGTGTAAAAGTTTTACCCTTTTTTGTTTTTGAACATTTGTATGTGCATTTGTGCTTCGGTCAGGTGTTTTTGTGACTGCATGTGTATTATATGTAATTGTGGTGGTGTGCAGTTTTCATAGTATATTTATTTTTGAGATTCATGTGATATAAAGCATTTTAATACAGCTGAATGGCACATTGAAGCCCAACACATCACAAAACATACTCCCAGCAATGCAAATGAGCAAATCAGACAAATGTTGTTGAAATCCTTCCTATTCATTTCTTGGTTATTTTCATTCAGTAACAAGCGAACGCATTGGTCGGTCACGTGCGTTTGAGAGCAGAGTTGTTTTTGTGTGGGTTGGAACGTGGCCCATCTCAGTGCATAACTCCTGTCCTCGCCATCCCCCCCAGCCTTCAGCCTGGATGCAGAGCAGCCAGACTATGACCTGGACACTGAGGACGAGGCATTTGTGCATAAGCTGAAGAAGAAGCTGGAGATCACGCCTCTTCAGTTTGAGGAGATGATCGACCGTCTAGAGAAGGGCAGCGGCCAGCAGGTAATCAGTGCTGTCAAGCAACGCCACAGCCTAATGTCACCTCGGAGCACTTTAAAAAGCACAGCTGTGGAACCCTCTTCAAACTAGTTTTTTATGTATTTATTTATTTATTATTATTTTTTTGACTTTTTGTGTTTGCTGTCATTACACAGTTGTTGGTAGTGAAATTGGAGTGCTGGCCATTACTGGATGTCTTTATTTATTTATTTTTTTTTTATAGTTGACAGACCCATTCACATGTGAGCAGCGGTTTATTGCTTTCTTGCTGCTGTGGAGAGGAAATTCTATCCACCCTTTTTGCTGCACTCTCTCTCTTAGAGGAACAGAGTGAAGATTGTGCTCATGTTAAAGGCACACACTGACAATTTGGTTCTGAATTTGGTTCCTTTTGTCTGCTTACCCAGAGTAAAGCGTCTAACTGGTGCCATTTTCATTTCAATGAAACGTATGTCCTGCTGTGTTGCTGGCTTGAGAGCGAGAATGCAACATAGTATCAGTGTGCCCGGTGAAAGAATTGAATCAGTTTTGTCAAAATTGAAAGGTGTACTTCCAGACATTTTGGTAACATGGTTAGTTTTTTTTTTTTTTTGTGCCAGAATGTTTGTGTACCCTTTTAAACACACTAAAAAGAACAGAGTTGTATATACCTTATGGAACTTAGAAATTCTCTTGTAGTCATCTGTTTTAACTCTGATTAAACTCGCTGCCTCTCCCGTGCAGCTGGTGACCCTTCAGGAAGCCAAGCTGCTGCTGAAGGAGGACGACGAGCTGATCCGGGAGGTGTTCGACTACTGGACCCGCAAGAGGAAAAGCTGCAAGAGCGCCTCCCTCATCCCCACCGTCAAGCAGGAGAAACGAGACGGCTCCAGCACCAACGACCCCTACGTGGCCTTCCGTAGGAGGACCGAGAAGATGCAGACGCGCAAGGTACGCGTCCACGCACGGGGCTCCTCAGTCTTCATTTACCCGTCCCGTCACACGACATCTTCAGCTCTCTGGGCTGTTAGCTTCCCTTTCCCTGGGTCGGTGCCATTTACTACTATGTTCACTGTAGTAGATGCTTCCCCAGGAAGGGGCAATTTTCTGGTATTCCTTTGTGCCTGCTTTTATAGGTCACAATATACTGTGGCCAAGCCAATGTCTTCACATCGGAAAGCATGCAGTAAAACAAACTTGCTTCACTGATTGAAAAGGGAATCTATCTATCTATAATTTCATAACCTAATTGCAAGATGGAATAAGGTGGTGTTACCTGCATGGCTATGTATGAACACATGTTGAAGAGCACCTCACATTGCACCCAGATTGAAGTGTTGTCAGGTTTCATGCAAGAGCACAAATCTTTGTCGTAGCACTCTGATACGTTGGCATGAATGTGATTCCTTTAAGTCACGTTAGAATGAGTAATCTTTAGTGTTTGCGGTCACATTTTTAAGGTCGGTGCTAAATGTCCGATCAGACAAAATTTCATACTGCCAACACGCTGTTTTAAGTGTATGAGTGTAAAGTCCCAGCCCACTGCTCTGTGCGAGAGCGCACACACGAGCGTGCGTTTGTGTCCATGTATGCGTGTAACTGGGGGCGGCCTGCGTTGTAGAACCGCAAGAACGACGAAGCGTCGTACGAGAAGATGCTGAAGCTGCGCAGGGACCTGAGCCGGGCTGTGACCATCCTGGAGATGATCAAGAGGAGGGAGAAGAGCAAGAGAGAGCTGCTGCACCTCACCCTGGAGATTGTGGAGAAGAGGTGAGCGAGCGCTCTCTTACCCCAGCCTTAGGCCACCCTGCTTGTAGAGAGCCAGAGATATTAATCCCCCAACCCCCCCCATCCTAGCTCTTGATTATAGTTTGACCAGTTATATAGACCCCCCAGCCTGAATATTCAGAGAATATTCATCTCCCCTAACAACTCCTGCACATTCATTTAGCATAAGTTTGTTAGTTATGGGCAAAAACCATAAATGGCTTGCCTACTACTTATATACAGTCTCCCATTTTAACAACTACCCAGGAGCATCCACTCTCGGCTGTTATGTTTCTAATAGAGTTCTTCTGCCCATGCTAAGTTGGTGCATATTTCTATGGTCTGTTTAGTATGCATTATCAATTTGGTCTGACCTTAATTGCTCAATGAGGTCAAACAAATGAGCTCACTAACATGCAGCGCTTGGTCAGGCATGTAACGTCAACATGAAATTTGCTGATGTGCGTTTTTCTTTTCTGCCATACGTCAGACTGCCTCCTGGGTACCCCCCCACCCGCGGCAAGTTAATGTTCCCAAGCTGGCGTTAAAAATGCTGCAGTATCTATACATGAGATCTGAAATGAGCTGGTTTATCAGAGCATAGCGATCACAACCTTTCCTGTTTTACTTTAAACTGTATTTACGTTACCGTAACATTTCGATTTACCCCCTCTATAGACTCTCCATTCATTCCAGTTCCATTGATTCACATTACAGATTAGAATTCTCAATGGAAATTGGATCGTAAAATGTTTAGGTTTCCCCCCACCCCCACCCTCTTCCCTGTTTCAAGTTTGCCAGATGTTTTCCCTTTAATGAACATTGCACTGGAAATGATTTCCAGAGCCATACATCAGATGTGCATTGCTTTGTGTTACCCCTTAAATTCCCTTTGTGGGGGCATCCCCTCCCCGTGTGGCTGCAGGTACAGCATGGCGGACTTCGGCGGAGAGATCATGGCGGAGGTGCTGGCGCAGAGGGCACTGGTGAAGCCTGCCTACACCATGCCCATCATTCCCCTGTCCAGCGGTGCTCAGGGCAGACTGCAGGATTACATGGAGGACTACAAGGCCAAGGTAAGGCATCATGCCGCTGCCAACAGCGGGCTGCTGGTGCTTTTCACTCTTGAGCTGGATTGGAAGGCACACACACACACAGCTCTGGCATCTTGAGGTAACTGGCTCCATCTGTCAGAGTGGCAGCTGGCATTGGCCACCCCCACTATAGTGCTCACATCCCACATGCTGAATTAAGGTCACTTCATTACCCGCGAACACCTTTCCTTAAATAGGTGTTTGTATATTGAAACATGGTGAATTTTTTGTTTTTTGTGTGTTTTTTAATACTGTAGGGGCAAAGGTACTCAAATTAGGTGCGTTGCATAGCACATGCAGTATGCTTGAGCTCTGGCTTTGCTGTATTTGTCTTGGTGGCATACATTTACCCATAGATTTGTGCAAGGCTGAAGGCTGTCAGCCTTGGCTTTCAGTGCTGTTGCTTTATTCCCACTTTGTCCATGTTGCAGTTCTTTCCTTTTGTGGACTAGTTCCACATAGAACATCAGAAGAGGGACTGAAAGCTAGGAGAAGGAGTCAGCTTTGAGTCCATTTGTGCTCCATGTACCAGGAATTGAGTTTTTTTTTTTTTTTTTTTTGCCCCCTTCCTCCTTACAGCCTGAGAAGACCGAAGTCGTCAGAACGAAACGGAAGTATGAGAAGAAGAAGCCCAAAGTCTTGGCTTCATCGGTGGCTCCTCAGCAGTCTGGCCCGTCTGTGTTCAACCCTAAGGACATAAATCAGTACGACTTCCCCAGCTCGGACGACGAACCTTTTCCCCAGGTAGACCGGGCAGTTTGCAAGATGACAGCTGTGGTAGTGATAGTCATGGTAGTGAGGATGATGATGATGATGAGGATGGCAGTTGTGATGTATGAAGAATGTATGAGGGCTAATCCTGTGAGTGTTCCCATGTTTGATCACACCCCTTCTTTGTCTCCAGATTCATTCAGGATCCTCTGAAGCCGAAGAGGAGAATGACCCAGATGGTCCCTTTGCTTTCCGGAGGAAGGCTGGCTGTCAATATTACGCTGTAGGTGGTCTCCACTGGCTGGTTTGGGTATGCATTTTGAGGTGCGCATGGTTTTTGGCGCCTCTCTGTTTGGTGTGCAAATGGATGACTGCGGCTCCTCCCTCTCCTGTCAGTCTCGGTTGGACCAAAGTGGCAGTTGGCCATGGTGCAGTCCTTCAGAGGGAGGTCTAGGAGACGTTCGCTTCAGATACTCCCTCACAACGCTGACGGTTCCCAGGCGCTGTGTGGGATTGGCACGGCGACGCATCGGACGAGGGGGCAGGTGGGTAACAGCTATCCCGCCGTAACTAGCTCCAAGCCAGGGCGACATGTCGGCAAAATTAAGTGAATGGCAGAATTGTCAGTCGATGGGGGGCATTGTCTTCTAGCAGGGCCAGGAGGTAGGAATCCACCTCATTTTGCTGGTGTTCTGTTGGCTAGTGTGAAGGCTAAGTGACAATCCAATGGCTTGTTGCAGTGTTAAGTTAACCAGGGAGCCTCCTGAATCTCATGCATTGCTGAGAGGATTACAGGAGCGGAGGACATACAGTGTTCCTCTTGTCTCCAATCTAATTTGGAAGGAAAGCAATGCAAAGTGCAATTTTGCTTTTTTTTTTTTTTTTTTCCTCCCTGGAAGAATGGTTTGGAGAAATAAATCTATGGAAACAATCGGCCTAGCACGGAAGAGATAATGTTGTAATATATATGCATCACAAGGTGGCAAGTCATTTTCGCAGTAAGCCCTGAACTGCCATCTTTTAACACCTTCTGCCCCATGCTACTGTCTGCCTGGGATTCAGTATGCTTTCTAATAATGTTTTGGGATTGCTTCAGGCTGTGTCGAACTCTAAACTCTTCAAATCGTCCCTTCTGTTCTCCTGTAGGGTTTTGCTGGACAGGGCTCACACAGACTTCGACAATGTGATTCATGGGCTGGATCCAGAAATGCTTGCCTCCCATCCACGATCTCAAGTCGACAAGTTCCCCAGTACCTCAGAAACGAATACCTCGGACGGAAACCCTTCTCCAGACCTCAGTCAGATATTGTTGAACATTAAGTCCTGTCGATGGAGACACTTTAGGCCCCGGACACTACCACTACACGACCCGGAGGGCGCGGACGCCTGCTCGAGGAGACTGCACAGGGGTTTGGCCGGGACCACCCCTGCGCAATCCGGGACCCAAGCAGGCGGGACCTCGTCCCACAGCCGAAACGGACCCGGCTCCACTCCACTCACTGGTGAGTTTGACTGTTCAGCTCCTCATATTTCAATTCTGTTTCTCCTTTACAAGAGCATTGTCACGGTTTCAAGATCATTTGTGCTTGAATGTGTCTCGAAGAAAACACTAATGTTTACCATATCAGATCCTTCAAAAGCAAACTAATCATTTTTTAAAAATGTTTTGTAGAGATGTCTTCAGAGAATGTAGTCTGGCAACATTTGAGAATGTCTCCAGGCATGAAATTGAGCAGAATGAAAGTTGTTGTTTGTTTTTGGTTTATGCTTTTGAGTAAAACTTGCAATTGTTATTCAAGACATACATTTTGGAGGATGTGTATAATGGTTTCTGTAAAGACTGCTAAGAAACAGAATCCTTTCAGCCTGGATTTTCTTGCAAAAGACTAATGATTGCACTTGAAAGCAGCTGCTTTACATTCTAGCCGCGCTGTTCATTTCCCTGGCACGGAGAGCCAATTAAAAACCGTGTTATATGAATGAGTTGCAAGGATGCATTAAATTTTTTTAGGGTGGGGGTAAGTGGACAGAGGGAAAAGCACTTGGCTGCCTGAATGGTAAAAGTAGGAGGAATCGTGTCTGTTTTCTGCCTGGGGAGGTTAGCAGGGAAGCAGAGCGCATCAGTCTGCCTCCATGCCACTCCAGGGCTTAACCCTTCCTCTGCTACAGCACCAATGTGAGAAAGTGTCGTTCGGACCCCTTGTTGCCTCGAGGTAGCCGAACGCAGGGCGTCGGGAGGGAAACTGCCTCCTCTGTGAAATCCCATTTGTATGCCGCAGTGGCAGCACAGAGTTCTTCATGTCACAAGGCAATCTCAGGGCTGGAATTGGAGAGACCTCCCCGCTCTGCAGAGGAATTCGGGCGGCCATGTTAATTGGGGCCGAGAAGCCTCTCCTCCGGGTTACCCTGCAGGAACACGCTCCAGATCTGGATCGATATTCTGTCAGTATCTCCGTTAGGATGAGTCAAAATGAATACATTTCCTCAACTAATGAATAACCCTCTCCTCCATCCTCAGTCATGAGTCATCAATTTTTTAAGGTCGGTCTCTCAGAGCTATAAATTTTACTCTCATACCATGGAGGTGTATTGCTTTAAACCAAATACAAAATGCATGTGATTTATCAGCCCTATCAAGTGTTACATTTTCTTGCATGTAAAAAACAACTGAAACTCGACAGTGGGTTGTATCAAGGGGTGCGACTGTGAGGTTTGCCTCTCCGATGGGTTTGAGCTGTGATAGATAAATATCGCATAAAATGTAGTGTGATATTGGGGACGCTGCACAGCTGAATGCAACCTGCTTTTATAAGCCACTCCTTTCTCACAGCAATGGTACCCCACTTGCAAATACACCCATTTAGCAATAACCATTTTGTTAGTGCTGTAGCTACGAAGCGCCCAGAAAGTTTCTGGTCTGTGTTAACTTTTTAACTTTTGTTTTGTTAACGATTTATGTCCTTGTGACCGACTACCTTGTTTAAAAGAAAAAACCAAGACACATTCTGTTTTTGTGTTGAAGACATGATCCAACATTTGTCCATGGTGGAAGTTCCCTCTGAGATGCCAGTGAAGTGCTCCATCCTAGGCTTAACTTGAGTGTGGACGCAGTGGCAGCTTGTGTCGCTGTGTGTGCGTGCTGACCTCAACTCACCCCACTCTTCTGATGTTTCCCTTCTCAGCATTCACAGCGGAACAATACCAGCAACATCAAGAGCAACTGGCGCTGATGCAGAAACAGCAGCTGGAGCAGTCCCAGCAGCAGCAGCAAGCCAACAGCATGTCTGCCACCAACAGCACGCAGGTCTGCACGCTCTCCTGCCCCTCTCGCCTTCCCCCTCGCCATTCTCCTCTCCTGTTTGCCTGTGTGCTTTTCATTCTCTGCCAGCTCCCTGACATCTCTCTCAACCCCCCAGGGTTTGATATCACAGACATTGGATTCCGTTAGTGCCCAGTTTGCCGCCTCTGCCTTGGTGACGACAGACCAGCTGACGGCGTTCAAAGCCAAGGAGGAGGTAGTTCTGGGAATTGGAGTCAACGGTGTCCTTCAGGCCTCAGGTGAGCCCAAGCTCACAAACGGCTATCGTTTTGTCCACCGAAGAACAAGAGCAGATTTACTATTTACCAAAGGTTTTTCTGTGCAGTAATAGTCTGGCCTAAACTGAACATTTCTCAGGTGATGAATAAGCTTCTTAAAGAAGAATGTGACTGATCTGTCTCCTCTCTTCCCCCATTACAAATCCTGATTGAGCCTTTTTCTCTCTCCCGTCCCCTCCCCTCAGGAGTATATAAGGGCTTACACCTCAGTAGCACTGCGCCCACTTCGCTTCACACGAGCCAGTCGACGACAACAGCGGGTCACACCTTCCTCCAACCCTCGAATGCGACCACGCCTGCCGCCGTCACCGCCGTCACCACGCAGACTTCGAGCTCCCACGGAACCGCCGCCAACTCCACTACTCAGGTCCTGATCGGGAGCAACATTCGTCTGAGCATGCCCTCGTCCGGGGCCGCCGTCAACTCTATCGCCAATCTGAACGCGCGGCACATACCCAGGACTATAAACACGGTTCCGCCTTCTGCCTTAAAGCTGGCCGCCACTACAAACTGTCAGATGCCCAAGGTCTCAGCTGCCTCTTCCATGGACCTGGTACCGAGGTGAGGTCAACTCCATCTCCGTTCAGTCAGTCCAGGACATTCATGGAAAAATGCCCAAAATGTTCTGAGCATTTTTTGATTGACTTTGAAGTAATATTGTGAATTGAGTCATGAAATTGACCTTTAAGCTTGCCATGCATTTGTGCTGTTGGCTCCCATGTTAAGGACAGTGGTGATAACTGACAATCTGCTTACAGTTACAACATGACTGCAGCTCTGTCAAGACGCACTGAAAATATCTCTTAACATAGAATGTTCTGGCTGCCTGAAAAAGTTGGCATTTGTGGACATGGTCTGAATTTTTAATTTTTTTTTGTCTTTTTGTCTATGCAGGGAAAATCACGATCAAGAAAAGCCAGCACTAAACAGTATAGCGGACAATACAGTGGCCATGGAAGTCACGTAGTGTCTACAGACGGGGGACCTCTGCTTGGGAACTCATCTAGGTGCTATGCATCATAGCATTGCAAATGCAAGGGACGGCGGAATGCAGCACGTCGTGTTTCCATGGCAACTGTTGGGACTTAATTGCAATTCTCATCTCTCATGCTTTTAATTTTTTTTATTTGTTACTGTTAATAAGAGGAATCAACATCTGTAAATTATGAATATGACAATTATATATGTACAGTACTGCATATTTGTAATACCCCCCCTCCCCCCTTGTATATATGTTACTTGAATACAGAAACTGTTCATTTGTGATGTTTTGCACTTGGGAAAAAAAAAATTCGAAAAAATATGAACTGGTGAGAGTGTGAGATGTGAGAGTTGTATAGCAAAGAAAACGTCACCACATCACGTGCATGGTGCGGATCCTGCTGTTTTATCTATTTATTGTGCTGTGTTTACAGTTTTTTTTGTACACTGTACCTTCATTGGTTCCTGTGCTGTAGTAAATGTTAGGTAGCTATGGACTCCTCTGTATTTTGTATATTGTGAAACATTGACAGGGGTTCCTTTTCGGGTTCCTCGGTTTTCTGTGTATCATGTGGAGGTAATGGTGACATACATACAGAATTTGGGCATGGTGGATTCAAGGCATCGGTTTGTTCGTGGGTTTGATCTCTTACATACTGGTATCTTCCATATTTGTAGTCCCAAGACAAGTAACAAAACTAGGGATGAAGTCTCTTCCTGGAAGCCAATGCTGCTTCTCCATTAACTAAGCACTATTTTTTTTTAATCATTGCTGCTTTTATATAATTACAGTCTCTAGTTTTCATAAAACGGAGTCCCTAATACCTTAGTTTTTGTTTTTGTTTTTTTTTTTTACCCCGTTTTTCTTTTGTAAAAGTTGAAAAATTTAGTTATTTTTGTATCTTTTTTTTTTTTTCTGTTCTTGTGGTAATGATTGTATGCTTCTTGTATTGAAAGACTTCATTCTTTTGTTACTTGTTCATAAAAAAGGATATAAGGGAGATGAATGGCAGTAATTACTGTACGTGTATCATCATTCCAATTTTTAAAAAAAAAAAAAAATAGAAAAAAAAAAGAAATCGAAAAAAAGCCAGCTTTTTCCTTTTTAAACTTCTCCAGAAGGCTGCAAGGCCAGAACCACAAGTATCGGGTGCCTTCCTTAGGAATCATGAGCTCTCTTCTGTGAAGAGTACGGTACTAAACAAGGCTACTACTAGTTTTTTGTCATAGTACCAGAATCTGAATGCCCAGTCCAATGGCATAATGTATCCTTGAGGTTTTCTAGTCCCACCTGGAAGATGAAAAATAATGTGACAGAACTCTCACAAAAAAATAAACCCCAGGGCATTATATGTTGACCAGCATAAGTCTCTTGTGTTTAATGGAAACTGGGAAAAATGGGAGTAGAGCAGCAGCCATGCTGTACTATGTTCTGTTTTTATTTGGACACTGGAGCAGGTGAGAGGATTCTTTACTGTTTGGCCGTTTTCCCTACCTTGTGAGTTGCTGAATATTTTTTAAAACTTAGCAAAAGGCTTTGTGTATTGTGCCACCTAAGAATAACCCCATCCGTACTGTGAAAGTAACTGCAAATGCATAGCATTGTCCCAAAGCACATTTACCTTCCTCAACCCCCAACCCCCCCAACCGTACACCACCCACACCATGTTTTTCAGCCTGACACAAAATGAAATTATGGAGAGTTTTGGAATCGATTGTGATCGCAGCTTCTCTGTGCTGGTGGTGAACAATATTCATTGTGTGGTAACTAATCTTCCCTGAGAGACTAAATTAACTTGGTTCCGGGGGTCTTGTGGGCTGGAAGCAATTAAAAAACACAAAGACTAAACAGGCAACATGGGCCCATGATTTAACGTGTGCATGAGGGAGGAGGAGGAAAGACTCCAGACTGTTCCGGGGGCTTTCGCTGTGACAATGCACTGTCAAATATTAAATGCACGTTGAAATTGGTCAGAATTTTAATTAACCCCTTAAAATAACCTTGTTTTAAAAAAAAGTGATATTGCAAGTGTGATTTCTTGCATATTAATATTTCATTGCAATTCAATGGGGGGTAGGGGGAGGGAACATGGCTGGAATAACTTCGTAAAAATAAAATGCAGCTGTTGAGCAGCTGTATCAAATGTCATCCTCCCAGCCTCCATTGGAAGGGAGGCTGGCCAAGCACAGTTAACCCCTGTGTCTCTCGTCTGCTGGGCAACAGGTGCAGAGTGAGACATTTGGGTTGCTCAACATGAAAACTTTTTGTAAAGGGGGGGGAGGCGTTCATGACTTCACAGCATTGGCAGAGCAAGCGGATCCTTTGTCTGTCATGGACATGACTAAGGCTCTGCCTTTCCGATCCTCACCCTACCCCCCACCACTTTACTGAACAAAGATGCAAGAGCAAAAGATCACGCCCTTATAGCAACTTGAAACTCACGGCCGCTGAAGCTTTTTGAGATTTTATGTGATTGCGTTCTCAGATATCAAGGTTGATATCGAATGAAACAATGTTCCTCCTCTGTAATGACAATGGAATTTAGAATCTTAATCTGTGGTTTGCAACAGTAGCTCGGGAATTCTCTTAAAACACCTTGTAGGACAACCGTGTGGTTTGTTCTGGCAGTACGACTGAAAGCAACTCGGTTTTTTTTTTTTTTTGTTCAGCTGAACCCATTTTGCTTTCCCTCCCTGATCCCTGCAAGTGTGACTCCTCTCAAACCGGCCACATTTAAGCCTCCTTCAGCTGAAGTGATTTTACTTGCTGTCTGGAAATTATAAAGAGACTGGTAAGTGTAATTTATCAAGAGTGCAGTACAGCCTGGGAAAGGATTATAACCACAAAAATCTACATGGAGGCGTGGCAGGGGTGAGCTTGAGGTGAACGAATGCACTTGTACTGTTTGATTTAATGATGCCCATGCTGACAACGCACAATTACTTCCCCCTGCTAAGTTGTCTCTGTTCACAAAGCACAACGTCTCTAAGCCCTCTGCTGTTCAACATTCCATCAATAACGCTTTAATGGAAAATCCAGTGGAGGAAAGGGGTTTCTTCAAGTTACAGTTCGGCAAATGGCATGTTAAAGTCAAGCCTTCTTATTACATATTCTGTAGTTTGGAGTACTACTCATTGATTCGCAATTCTCGACGCATCAGCATTCTAAACTGTCAACTGTATCTACATTAGAGAGAGTTGGACAAAATAGTTTGCCGGGTACTGAGAATAAGGTGGGATCAACGATCTTTGCCTGTGCACGTCATTTGTATAGGTGGGAAGAATGAATAGGGCACTTCAATCGACTTCTTTGCACTTCAGTATGTCAAAGCAGTGGATTACACCATTCTACTTTGAGAGCAAAATCAATTGATGACCCATCTTGAATGGGTGAGGAGGAAGGAGAGGTTTGAAAGCCTGTGAATTTCTTCTGAGGAGCTACAGTGTTCAGACTGGTGCTCCGCTGTTTACAAACAAGCCTCCTGCTCTCCAACGGTCACCAGAGACAAAAATTCCCATTCTCTAACGGACTGTATTTATTAACTTTACTACGCAACAGAACAACTTGTATGATTGTTTACCTTGGTGGCAATGTTAGTTAGGTATTTCTTGAGCAATTGTGGTTTAAAATTTTCCTTGAGGATACAGAAATCATTCCCAATACCCCTACCACCTTACCTCGTGATCCAGTCCTGCAAATCTCTCTGGCAAAAAGTGTAAATATATGGTAGAGAACAAATCTATCGGGGTAGTGTTCCCCCTAATTGTTTAGATAGCTGAAGTACATTGAGTAGGGCTGATTAGCCATGTTTGCACGTCTATGGTACAGTTAATCAGGATGGTGGAGAGTATGGTCATATCAAGAAAAATGCTTTCACATTGCTACCTGGTAAATTTATATATTTAGGATAGCACTGCAGGACTGTTGTTAGGTACTGTTTAGTATGATATATTTGGTGCTGTTTGGTTGGATATTGATGGTATGGTAGTCACATTAACTGTAACAGTAATGCCTATCACCATCTCTCATCCAGCTGTACCACTTAACCAGCTAGGAAGCACAACCCTTCCAGTACTGCCAAAATAAAAAAAAAAAAAAGCATTGGACTTCAGGTAGTCCTCAGCCTTGTGACCAGCCTTCAATAAATTTCTCTCGGTTTACGTAACTGTAAGACAGAATATTGACCTTTCATTTTTCCCTCCTGGGAAAAGGGGAAAAATCAGGGCTCAATTTCACAAAAGGAGCAAATGGCTTGAGCTTCTGTTGCTATGGCAGTGAGGGCCTTGTACAAAATGTGCATCACCAACAAAGACAAATGAAAAGTGGAATGCAATTGCAGTCTGTCAAACCAAGTATTTTTTATTTCTTTGCTGGCTGAAGTTAGCCCTGTAAGCCCAATATACTGTACAGGAGTTGTTCAGTCCTTGAACAGGTCAAACAGTCGGAATATTCTCCTCGATAAAGTGCAAGGATATTTTGATTGTCCGAAAAAGTGAGCATTTTTCTCTCCGCCGCACAGCTCTGGGAGCCCATCATGTGAAAGTAAAAGTGACATCAGCGACCTGAAATGCAATGAAGCAGAAACAATACCAGAGTTTTGAAATGGCATGCCATTTTTTTTTTCAAATGATGTTTTCACACATAAGGAGAACTGTGAGCAAGATGGAATGTTTTCAGTTGTATATTTGAAGAATGTCTGGAAATGAAAGGCATCAATGAACTAGGTTGTTTATTTCTACCCACCTTGGAATCCCACTGTATTCTACAAGGGCTATCCTTGAAGGCTCTATCCAAATTATTAATACTGAACAAAAAACAACTGAGAGACCACCCACCCGCAATAACAGCAGAATCAATGATTAAATGAATTGCTAACCTAGAAGCACAGCGTAAATGGTTTTGCTCTGCTTACAGTAAGCAGACTGTTCAAACTGAAATACTAGGGCCTTTGGGTGGCTCCTGGAGTAAAACCGCTTGCCTGTGGGTCTCACAGTTTGATGTTGGAGTCTGAGTTGCACCAATACGTCCACATTGGCAAAGCAACAACTGGCTCAACCTCAACCAGGAAGGATAGGGGTTAAGCCACTTATAATCTTACATCTCTTCACCCTCTAGTGACTCCTCCCCCAAACCACATCCCACTATCCAACCTACTTGAACACCATCAAGATTTATGGTCTGATCATATGCTGACTGTGATCAGATAGCTAGGTGTCCAAACAGTGTGGAAAGCAACAAGGGCTACTCCTCATGGGAATAGGAGATGTGTGTATGGCTTCCTCTAGCTAAGACTGTGAGAGAAAGCCACTTAGCGGGGCTGAGAAACCAGCAGTTCAATTCAGGTAAGAAATAGGGGAAATAGACGCAAATAACAACAACAAATCAAAATACCCCAGAGACAGGAAACTGAAATCAAAGGCAGCAAATGCAGACACAATTCAGCCATAAAAATAGATAAACTGGGGAGCAGATTAATTTTCCATGTAAGCGATGTAATGACACATGATTCAGAGGACGCTAGCGTCTGATTGCAGATGAACTCATTCACTTTTTACTTTTGACTCTGCTGTTTCTGAGGGCCCCTGCGCTCTGAGAGAGCCGAGATTCTTGTGACGCTTCATGAGCTATTTATTGTGCCTTCGATTCCAGCGTTCCCGTGACGACTGGAAGTAGCAGTCCAATTGCTGCAATTGATTTTTATTGGTCTCATCAGAACAAATTATCTCAGAGCTCCACGGTGATAGGTGGTGCCTCGGCAGCATCCGCTGATTGCCTCTTTTTCCGTCTCTTACCCTTTCAGGACCCATCGAACATGACCGTTTATCTCCCAGCCTCCATTACGGCTCACAGTAAGCTATAGCTCTAGGGTACAACCTGCAGGGGGTGTGTTGTTCGCATGTAAGAGGAAGGCAGACCTCTTAAACCCTGCCCCATGCCCCCAACCTCCTTAAGAGGCTGTCTGTTGGGCAGTAGTCCAATCACGGTCAGCGCTACCTCAGCTCCCACCATTTTGAATGGAGGCCACTCCTGCTGACACTCCAGAAAAATTACCCTTACTGATATTACAGAACCGCTGTGACTTCAAAGGTGAACTACGTGTATGACATGGAGTTTCTTCAATAATGAAATGGCTCTTGTAATTTGAGCGATTGTATAAGATTACATTAACTGGCAATTTAAATTTACCGGGGTAACGTGACCGCACTTGCCTTATTAGAGGCCAAGACTCCTGTGGTATACTAGGTTTGACAACTGTTCAGAGCCACTGCCAGGGAGTTAGATTGTCAGGCATTGATAACAGCTAACAGAGAGCCCAGGGTGTTCTCTGGCAATAACTAGAATGCCTTATACTTTATGCATTGCAGTAGTGCCAGAGCCTGGGGTTATGAAGTTCATTTTTCTCAGCTAGATTGCATATTTGTGTGTGTATGTGCACACATGAATGCATGTGTGTGTGATAGATGAGGATTTGTTTATCTATGCTACTTCACAGCCCGATGTAATGAAGACAGAACAGCTTTTCACATAACACACAATTTTCTGTCCACTGAATTACTGCTCTCATTTCCCTAACCCCTAAATCAGTTTTACCAGCAACTACATAATGTCCATGTCATGAGACAACAGTTCCAGCTCTTTTTCTGAATTTCATTTCATAACTGTGCCGAATCCAAAAGGAATATTGGAACAATTCAGAAGACTGTATCAATCCAGTGATTTTGCCATGGCACTGCAGAAAAGGGACTTAAACACAAACACAGACAAAGTAAATCAGTTTCAAATTGCCTCTTGATCTGTAGATCAACCTCAACCTATGGTGGGAAAACAAAATCACTGCCTTCTTTGATGCACACAGACAGACAGATTTACACACAGAGCCTAAGGAAGTTTCCCTAGTTACTTAAGTGAATGGCGTTTCAAGTGCAGTTCAATAAACAAATTACTCGAACAAATGTGTCTTCTGTCTGATGTCTTTGATTATACAGCAACAACAAATCACTGTTTTGGTCAAGGTGAACCTTTGAAAGTTTCCTCCTTTAATGTGTTTATTTTGTTTATTTGCTCAGTTTTTGTTTGGGGATTATTTTCCCCCAGACTGGATATTCTCAGTATGTTTGTTGACAATGGTTTTGCATTTCAAAACAGAAAAACACAATATCAATGACTTCTAAAACAGCCCCCCTACCCCCCCCCATACTCTGCATGCTCTGGAAGTGGTCCAGGAGAAGAGCGGTTGACAGAATGAGAGTGTGGGGGCTCAGGTGCACCTGTGCTGCGGATAGAAGGGCCGCGAGCTTCCCGGCTCTTGTGGAGACTGTAGGGGTGATAGAAGCCGATCTCTGTGAGGCCACACAACGGAGCGTCTGTTCTCTCTGTCACACGCTGGCCCGGCACCTGCCTCTGGAACCGAGCTGCATGCAGAGGAGTTCCTAACTGCTGGGGCAGAATACCGAGGGCAATCGGACGGTAAGTGAGGAGGGTCCTAACGCTCACTTCCGCCGGGTTCGCTGCAACAAAGAGGCCTTTTTAAGTGGCAAACGAACGCCACCAGATTGCAGAAATGTCGTTTCCCTGCTAAGTCCTTGTCCCTTTCTCTGACTTATACGAAGTCTCCACACGCGGGGAAAAAACAAGCGGTTTCATATTATACAGGTGCCCTGCGATTCCTCTTAACGGAAAAGTTTCACTTTGAAGGGCCACCTATTGATAACATTGATAACATAATAGTTTATTTCTTAAATGGTGTAAGTTAAATACTTAAATTTATAATAGCGTTTCTGGCTGCCCTCTGTATGGTAAATTTATTATGCCTACTTTATAGTAGGCATGTATTAATATAAAACGGATTGTCAAGGCAAATCATTCGTCACGCACAGCAGCAAATCGTTTATCTAAAGATCTATTAATATAAAGATCTAATTTTACAAAAGCAATTCCCTACTCATGCCAGCGACCTCAGCCCCAAACAACAACTTCGCAATTTCTTTCTCAACTGATCTGGTTGGCTTTAAGGTGAAGAGAACAAGAGATAGCCTTGCTTCCTGAGGGAAGCAGAGCTAGGTGGGCGGCAGCTGTTTTATCATAGTTCTGTGGAAAGGGTGTAATGTATTTGGAATGCAAGGCCATGTGTTGCAGAGGTGACAGAAGTACGGGATCGTGTCCTGTCCACATCACTCACCTCCTGCGGTTGTGTTTACATTCTCCTCCACCATTCTTATGTGTACGTGAGTTTCGCTTCAGCTGCCTACCACCGTGGCGCAGCCTCCCGTTCCTCTCCCGCAGGCAGACCGGGCGATGCATTCTGGAGAAACAGCCCTTTCTAACTACTGCTACCACATTCATCATAATTCACATGCATTTGCCAAAAGCCTCTTATCTTGGCTGTATATTTTAACATGTGCCTGAGGTTGCATTTTTATTAGAGATATAATTAGCACACGTTTTAAATAATTACAGTTAAATATCAGTATGCAAATGTTACCACAAAGGAAAATATAGCTGCAATTTTGACAAATAAATAAACGAGGCATTCAGTTTTCAACCCCCCCATTTAAAGTACGATATCATATTCGTCAGACGTGAAGCTGTCAGGTCAGGGTGTATATGAGGACCCACGCTCAGAAAGGCGCAAATCCCTATCAAGGAGGTTACAGGTAGTTTTATCTGTGCTGATAAACCAGTGCAGTTATTCAGGTGTTGGAGGAAGAACCAGGCTTTATTAAATTAGCATATGTGCATTTAGGTTGAATCTTTCATACGATGTACTGATGTAACGTAATAGCGATGAGGGCAAGTCCCTCAACGGCTCCAGTTGCGACTGATTTAAAATTCTGTGTAGGAAAGCAGACAGACACGAGACACCTGGGGGCCCTCGTTGGCGCAGCCAGAGGAGACAAACATCGTCTGAGAAAGGGCACTAGACCGTGCAGAGTGAGGGTATACTCAGGCAGGCGGAGATGGAGTGCTCCAAACATCTGGCGAAAACCCCGTAAATGGAGGTCGACGTGCGTGAGGGGGCCGGGGGCATCCACGGCGGCCCACCACTGCGCTGGGTTTACACTGGACTCTTTCAACGTTGGACCTACACTCGAGGCTAAAAACCACCATGTCTGTTGATATATCAGCACGTATGGGCCCCTGCTTTCCTATTTGAAATATGATATCATCGACTATATGATTACACACTACACCGGATTTTTAATGGGGGAAATAAATAAAACATAAAAAGAAGAGAGCCTTGTACGTTTCGACCATTTTTGCTCAGCTCACAGATTACTATAAAGTCTATACTGTTGAAGGAGAGCGCCATTTAACACGTCTGGCCTGTTACATTATACTCTCAAGGTGTTCAGATACAGGTGTGATACCTGCACTGCATCCTGTCCCACAAGTCTGCCTCCTCACCTTGTGGTGACAGATCCCCCAGGAAAGGTTTTTTGGGGCTATTCTGGTGCGGACTATAACGCCTTCTGGCCTAAATACACTACACTGGACTGCCATGGCTGTAGCTTTGAATCATGACCCGAAAGGTTGAGTTCTGAGTCAAAGCGCTTCCTCTTAACTCCCCCAGCATAAACCCGTCTGTGAGAAAAAATCATTGTGCAAAGGATTCATTAATTGCAGGTGAATGAATCCAGTAATTAATGAATCCAGTTTACTTTGCATGGTACCAATTTTGTCATGCCCAATACGGACACATATGATGATATACAAACAAATAAAACACCCGCAACCTTAATCCTGAATCTGTACCAAGCACATTTGCCCTCACAGCCCAACAAATGTGCTTGGTACAGATTCAGGATTAACGTAATGGGTGTTTTATTTGTATATCATCGTATATGTCTGTATTGGGTGAGACAAAATTAGTGAGTGAGAGAGATGTGTCAGAGAGCAGAGAACTAAATAGTGTTCGAATGATGGTGCCGGTAGGAGTCTCTCTCTCTCTCTCTCTCTCTCTCTCCTCTCTCTCCCACACACACACACACACACACACCCTCCCCCCTTTGGAGATTGTGAGACAGGACACTTCAGCAGCTGGCACAGCTCCAGTGTAGCCTACCTAATCTCTCCCAATTTGTCACCCCACCAAATCGCATTAATCTTGCTTCCTTCCCATTGTGCGGGACACTTCGCGAGCTCCTCTCTCCTCCGCACCCCCACCGTGCACCGCACTTCTCTAACGCTGATCTCCCTATGCCACCACATGGCATTAGACACTAAGTCACTGGTAATGTTTTTGAATTATCTCAGAATAAAACAACGTGACCCCCCAAACAGAGACGCTTGGAGATTTGTCTGTCTGTATTCCTGTAAGGCTTAATGGTATATATATCAGTTAATGTTGTTAAAAGCAACAACTGGGAATAGGATTTGAGCAGAAGTAGCACAGGAAATCACGGTAACTCTAACCACTGCCTTGTGATCCTAACTTTTGTTGGACATCAAGGTATGTCAGCAATATCTCAGCAATGCTGTCCTCCAGTGTTACACCAACTGGTACACATCTGACTGTAAGATCAGGTGAAAATGGGAGATACTCTTGTTCCCCTTTTGACGAGCACAAATTGGGACAGATGGGGGTTCATCCCTTTCTGTGACAGCCATTAGACTCACATAGGATGAGCCAACAATGACTGTTCTTTCCCAGAATGGCATCTTGTAGATTTACATCCATGAATCTTTCACAAGGGGTGTGGGGGTGGCAAAGCTGCCTGACAAATTAATGCAGTGTAATGTAAGTTATTCTAAGCTTTTAGATGTGCTGTTTCTGTTAGCAGGGCTTAGGACCTGTTAAATTATTCAAAAAGTAAGTGTTCGTGTAGAAAAAGTGAAATGAGAAAAAGCCCATGAAGGAAGAAATGAAAGCAAGACGTTGCCTTCAGTTCTGCCCTCTTCCTACTTGTGTCCACACAACAGCTGTTTAAGTGCTTCCACACATGCCGGTTATTGCTAAACACTCTTGAGAAAAAAAGGCACTTGACAACAACAACAGTAACAGCGTGACTGTCAAGAGTGGGGAAAGGGAGCAGGTAATTCCACGGCTCAGAGACTCCATGTAATGAAAAAGAGGATTCCGGAAAGGAGCCACAGACCACAGGCAGGATTTGCTCTTGCAAGAATAAACCAGACTGCATAAACAGCCAGTTACTGTGCATTCCTACCGACAAGCGCGAGACCCTCGGAGAATTCTGATGTTACCCTCCAAACCAATCATTCGCACATAGTCGTGTGTACGTCGCGTCTCTGTATTTATGTTACGGGAAAATTACAAGGTAGATAGTACCAAGCACCCAGGTATCTGAGAGGTATCTGAGAGAATGTTTAGGCTTGGCACAAACCTGTTCTCCTACCCCGAAATGACAGCTGGGTACAAAGATTACGTGTTTTCACAAAGCAAGAGTATTTTTTTCTCACTAATGATCAAGTTTTACCAGTTTGCTCAAATATGGGCATGGACAGTGTGTGCTGTATTTTGTTTTGCTGCACATTTAGCTGAGTAAATTCCACATAATCCACTAGCCATGGCTTGGTAGACTGATTAACACTAATCTGGGCCTGCTTGATGCTAACAGAGCTAAGCTAGGCTAGGACTAGTGCTCACCAAGAACTGGCAATTTCGATTGTTGCGTGGCAACAGGAAGGTCGAGATATTATGGGAAGTGAGAGAGTGCTATTCTGACCTTGCACAACAGTGATTGTAGGTAATGTTCTTCATTTCATTGATGAAAAGGGCAGTGACTATTTTCATATCTGAATATTCCATAGTGTATGATTCATTGGAATAATCAATGAATCTAGAATTTAAAAAAGGGATTAAAAAACAAGCCCAATCTTTCAGTGCAGATATGTACAATGTATTGCCATGTTTCAGAAAGCACATTCTTATCACATGTGTAGAAGTCACATACACTGTATGCCATGATCTTGTCAAGGACTGATGGGTTTAAGAAATCCTAACATGCAAATGTTACCACATCTAACAAACAACGATTCAAATGAATGCACTCCCAATGGGGTAATGGGTAATTTTTTTGTAATCCACTTAGAGGATTGAATCAAATCATCTCTGCAGCCCTGCTTTTAAATAAAGTTATATATTCAGGGTGTGGGTGAAGGTGGGGGCATGCCATCCACCGTCCACTTCTAGTGTAGAAAAGTGACACGATCCCTAATTTTTCAGTATAATATTTATCTGCAGTGAGATCAGGGAAATCCCAGGATGTTTGATAACCACTCAGTAAGGCTGTAGATCTGTGGTCAAAGGGAGATTTGGATTTTTACAAATCTCAGTGTATTCCCTCTCCTTTTCCTTAATGACAAATTAGGCCAATGGATTCTGCTCCTAATCCAATTTTTTTTTTTTTTTTTTTTTTGTGGGGGGGTTCCCACTTTGAAATGGTTATGACGTATACAATTATTTAACACTGAGAACATCACTAAGCCAGTGTTTGGAATTGCATGTGAAAAATGGAACCATTCCAGCATCTATTGGGTGTTTTGACATGTGGTTTGCCCTGCGTGTATGAGTAGCATGCTCAACGCTTTCCCACATACTACTGCATGGCTGTTATAATCTTCACTTCAAAGCTGGTTTATAAATGAGTGGAGTTATATTTATCTCCAGCATTTGGATCAAAGTGTATTCATCCTCGGGGGAAGGAGCTTTTTTTGTGATCTTTTGGGATTAAATTTGAACTGATAACGCAAACTGTGTTCAAATAGAAAACTAATGAATTCTTCTCTAGTTAAACACGATGCCCTTTTAAATCTGCAATCTTTATTTAAACAGGCCATCTGAAATTCCGCCAGACAAATAGCATGTTATATGAGCATTGAGTTTTCTGTTGTAATTACCTGACCTGATATTGATTTCTGCATTTAGAATGCATGTTTTTCACAGTAGAATCGCAGTGTGCATATTTTTGGCAAAGGAAGGGTGGGAGAGGGAGATGGGGGGTTGATATACATACTGTGTGTGTGTCTGTGTGTGTGTGTGTGTAAGAGTATAAGAGGGAAGAGTGTATGGGGGAGAGCAATAAAGTTAGGAGAAGACAAAAAAGGGAAGATGAGAGATATGGGGGAGAGGATAAGAGGCAGTGAAATGGGCAGAGAACGTGCGTGTGTGTGTGTGTGTGTGTGGGAGGAAGGAGAGAGAGAGCAATACGAAAGCCTACCTGGACCTTTCATGATGCTGACATTCCTGATAACCAAGAAAAATGTGTGCTTTTCCGGTTGGTTGAATATCTTCGCCTAACAATCACAATGACATAGAATACAAATTACGGCAGGAAAGAAACATGTCAAGAGATGCGTAAAGGCAATATACAGTCTCCCTATGAAAGGGTATGCATGGTTAGGAAGCAGAAAAAAAAGCACAATTCACACACAACAGCCTCTGAATGAACTGTTTGTGCTGTAGGACCTGTTTGTAATATCAGATCAATTCACACTCGGGGCAAAGGAGGAAGCTTCGGACAATAAAGCGTTTATTTACATGTCAGCTCTGCCGCTGGTTTTATGAGAGTATTTCTGTCCTTCTCCCCCTGCTGTGTACCCATGATTCAGCTGGGTAAAGCTTTACGTGTGAGTGGAGGAGGCGGTGGGTTTAAGTGCTTGAGCTCAATGAGCCTGATGTGTAGCGGGTCACCTCTCTACTCCCAATTAGCCTGCACCTTTTGCCCTGTGATGGTGTTTATTCCCTACCTTGGAAACACTCAGCCTTTGGTGAAACCAGGGAGCCAAACGAGACAGAGAGAACTGTTATTATGGAAGTGAGTTAGGGTTCAGAGTATGACCCAGCAAGCCGTGCAGTCTGTAAAATTCAGTGCGTTTGGCAGCCTGCATTGTCATCAGGGCTGTTTTTCCGTGCTCCTGTAGAAAGCCCAAGCTTTGCTAATGTGTCCGTTGCTGCTATCTTGTCCGTACTCCCGCTGCAAACATCTGTGTCATGTTGATAGATTTCTCCGAATGGACCCCTTTGTGGTGAATGAGTACTGAGCTGGTAAACTCAGTTTTATCCAGACACAGGGAACAGCAGTGCAGTGAAGTGGTTGGACAGAACTGGGCTTATATCTCAAAGGTTGATTATAGGTTGAATTCCCAGGTATGGCATTGCTTTTGAACCCTTAAATAAGGTACCTCTCCTGATTTGCTTCAGCAATATATTCAGCTGTATAAATGTACATTGTGTGCAAAAACATATAAGCTGTGTAAATTACTGTGGATGAGAGCATCTGTTAAATATTTGTCATAAAATGTCATATGAATGGTACAAATCAGAGGGAGATTCAGCCAGTACAGTGCTGTGCTGCTGTTGAATTTGCAGTCTGATGGCACATGTCTATAGAAGGTAGTGGGGTGGGGGGTCAGGTGGGCCTACACGCTTACCTTGAGCTGCCACCCTTACCTGCAGAGTGCCTGCACAGACCTGGAGGTCTGAAGGCATTTACCCACACTATCGACTCACTCAATTTAATCTGATGCCCGTCTTGGGAAATTACTCTTGAATTTCATTTTTTTCGCTGATATATTACCTCTGCTTTAAAAAAAAAAAATTGCAGCAGTTTGGCGGTGCATCAAAATGCCGGATGCCATTATCAAATCAACAGCTATTTTCTCAAGGGTTGTGTAATTTATTTATTCGTATATTTATTTATTTATTTTTGATTGCATAGCTGCACAGAGGCACTGCATCACATAATAAACATCAATTTTCCTCTTCAGTTCAGGCCCGGGCACTTGAAACACATCCTAATGTGATCGGCCAGAAGAGGCAGAGCTTCCAGTAGCACAGCGTGGGGGGTTATTGCAAATGGGTCGCACTGCTTAGAATTGAACTCTTCCTCAATAGCATTCCCACTATTGCAGGCCTATGGAAACATTAAATTCCCCCCATAAAATGTCTAATCTGCACCGAGCCGAGATGACGTAGAACGCTCTCACAAAGGTTGCTGTGACATCACAATGGCATAGCATTTATATAATAAAGGAGAACTTGCTGCAACATCTTCAAAGGTATATGTTCTGCTGTTTCTATGGAGCAGAATGGAACAGCTGTCACAAACGAATGGAGCTGGACATTCAGCGCTGCCAAATGCAACTAAGGCATATGCCTACTGAGCGGCCAAAATCAAAAGCTTTCATGTCACGTTTTTAGCTCTGCCCTATGTCTATATTTTTAATGGGGGCTTGCCTACCGAAGCTTTCTGCTTAATTCAGAAAGTGCTAATGCATCTGGAATCACCGATGTTGTCAGTGCAATTATATGAACACATTTTTAGACTAACCATTACATGCAGGAGAGAGACAGGCAGCCAGTCAGTCCGACAAGCCACAAATTACCGCAGGTGGCCAGTATACATAAATTCTAAACCAAGAACTAAACATTGTAATGCAAGGTGTTTTGTGCAAGAAAAATTCAGGAAGAAAACAGTTATTTAAAGTAAACAAGGTATGGGTCTTGTAACAAACAAAATGGACTCAGGAAACAGAGTAATTAAAGCAGAACTAAATACAATGTAAAACATTTTTAGAGGTTTCAATACCAGGTGGAATCGGTTGACCCTCAAGTCAGTGTGCCTCTGGCTGATGTAGCAATTGATCAGGACTATGAGAACAAGCGGGTGTTTAAAAAACATGTCTGCCACCTAGTGGTGAAAATATCTAGCATACCCCCCATGGTCTGTACATTAACCTACTGACAGCAGCCTTCAAAATGATGATATAGGGTTATTTCTCTAGTCCTCTCACGTTATTCATGAAATGTTCAAAAAGGTACATTGATTAAAAAGTGGAAATTCAGCCAGACCAAACTGATAAACCTGGGCAGAGCCTCCACTCAATATTATTCATTTTGAAATAATCAATATTTCAACAGAAAGACGGAACAAAATTGTGTGGATAAAATTCCCTGATTTGAATAGGGTGAATTGTGATAATGTTATTGGGTGGGATGAAAGATCTTTACATTGTACAGGTGACTCATTCTAATGTCAATGTCCACAATGCTGATCTCTGAATGACAGTGTGGACCCCAGATCTGACTCATATGACTTGATGTACTGGGTGCAGTGGTGCACTATCGCTAACTGGCTGATCTGTGTGTGTGGATGTTGCTAGGGGCCAATCAATTAACTTATTCAACACCAGCAGCTATTGGGGGGCTCTCATATTCAGAGTTATAAATAAGGTATGTGTTGCTATAGAAACTTTACAGGAAGGTGGAGGCCACAGTGTGCCGCTAAATGCTTTTTCACAATGAAATGAATGAAATAAATGAATTGGTATTCACAATGTGTGTGTGTGTGTGTGTGTGTGTGTGTGTGTGTGTGTGGGGGAGTTGTTTTTTTTTAACTGTGTGCTGTATGCCAATATTAAGCTATCTGCCAGGCTAATGGGTATAGTGCCTCTGTGATCTATGGTTGTTTTATTGCATGGCTGAAATGCAATATGAGCACCATAGATCAAGAGCGTAATTCATTTTCATTAATAATGTTTTGTAACTTTTTTGGATTTTCTGCTCCGAGATAACAACTCGTTAACGGCCGACTTGATGCTGAGGCTGTGATCATCCATTCTCTATAATTACCCTCCATATCAGTGGCAATGTGTTATAGTTATTTAAGAGCCATTTAAGTTTGCCTTTTTAAATGATGAATGCAATATGCCAAAACCTTTGAGCCTTAAGCCTTGAGTACAGAGCTTTTATCAATGTTCGTTTGATCTATGCACCTCTGCTCTATACTAAGGGCGGAAATCAGAACGTCGCCGTTTGAAAATTTTGAGGGATTCTCTTGGTGTAGTTGACTATGGTTTTGTGCCCCAGGCTTGTCTTGTCTTTTCTATTGCTACTGAAATGCAATAATCTAATGGCTTTGTAATGGACTTTTGTACTACACAGTGACTTGTTGTCTGGTTTCTTCAAGTCTTCACATGTTTTCCAAATCCAGTCCCCTTCACACCATTCTCAATCTTACTGTGTTGGATCTCAGCTGGTTCTCAAATGTGGCAGCTTTGATCTCCAAGACAGAACAGTTATCATGCACATCTCCCTTTGAACTCAGACATCATGGCATGTGGACTAAATGAACTGACACTCTGTGTATGGCATAATTCTTTGCATAAATGAATTTGACGTGTATATGCCACTAGTAAATGAAACCCAAATTGATCTCTGAGTGTGATAAATGCAAGGAGAATATTAAATCAAGGAGAAACCAAATGAGAAAAGAGTTATTTCAAAGTTACTAAATTACAGTTAGAAATGAGTCTACATACATTTCACATTAATTTAAATGCTACTTACCAATTTGTTTCTGCTATGAAAGACAATGGTGGAGTATTCCAATGGATCAGGATTCTCATGTTATCACTCTCAATGGTTGCAGGTTCAGTTTCCTAGTGTTACAGTACCTTACATTACAAGCATTTTGCGGAAGCTTTATTCCAGAGTGACTTAAACTCAGACTCAAAATGAGGGCTCTACTTTAAAACAGTTTGTTCTATTTTCTGTTAATTCTCACATAATGTTTAAAAATGAATGCTCCAACTGTTTGATTCACAAAAAAATGGTTGTGATAATTGATAATTCACATGACAAGCAATTGCACTAGGGGCCAAGATAATGTATCTCTGATAATCTAACAGAGATACAAACCGCTCTGTTTTCAATGGGTTTCTTCTTGACTGAAGGATTCCTATCTAACAAGCATTACAGCAACCATGGTTACGCATTCAGCAGAAAGATTCTTCCAGACAAAGGAATAGTGTTAACAAATATTTTTCCAAGTTGTTATCTACATCACATTTAACATGGAAAATTTGTCTACAATAAAGAGATTGCACCTGGCTGACAGGATGAAGCAGATGATGCCCTGACTTAAGGAAAGTATGGATAGGACAGGTGTAAATGGGAAGAAGGCTGGCTTGCAGGAAAATAAGTCAAGGGAGTTTTGGGCTATAGTTTAGTTTTGTGCTTAATCACGAAAGCATAGTTTAGGTAGTTTTATGTTGTCGTGTAGGGACTGTCCGAAAACTCTTTCTCTGGCTCTTTGTGTTAAACCCTCAGCGGTTTCCTTGGTTCATGTCATGCTTTGCATAATTTTGTGCGAGTGATGTGGAGGAGTGTGTGGGAAGTGGAGACCTTCATCAGTGCCACCTGTGACCACCGCCTTGAGAGATGAAGGAACCTGGGGGCCCTTCTGGAGTTATTTTCCATAGGCGAGCTCTGAGCCGGAATTAAGTTGTCTCTGTCAGTCCGATCCATTATTCATCAGGTACAGGTAACAAGAATCAAGGGTGACATTTGGTGTTCTAATTAAATTTCACTGCAGAGCCAGCCTTGTCTTAAGCACTCAGCCAGTCAATAGGAGAGTGGCTCTGCTGGAGGAGATGGGCCTAATTTAATGGAGCTCTGAAACTCAGTTGTTTACAGCCCATAAAGTCTATCAGGTGGAACAAATGTCCAAATAAAGTCTGCATTTGTCTTCATTCTATGACATATAGTGGTACAACACATGTATAGTTTAATATCAGTACTGCAGTGAAATTTTATTTTTGCTTATTATTTACTAAATTGTAATTACAAATTGTACTGTAAACTGCAATCATATTTCAATTTTAATTTGAATTCTCTGAATGTGGGAAAACATTTATATTTTACCCTGAGTTCAAGAGGTTTTTCAAATTGAAATTTTGGTTGAGACTTCACAATGTTGTCAGGTTCCTTTCCGAAAAAGACTGCTGAATGGCTTGCCTTGTGCCAGCTGTGAAAGCTTTTCGTTTCACACATTTTTACTTGTCATATATGAAGAACTCATCCCATTTGCTGCTAATGATCTCCTTTTGTTGCCACGCAGATGGCCTGATGAGTGCTGATTACTGACTTTGAATCAGGCGCAGAGATGGACTGAAAATAGGCGGCTCGTAATGTATCATTAGTTTTTTTTTTTGGTGTAATTGTTGTTTGTGTAATTAACGGCAGTGGGACTGACTGTCTGTGATTAAGAGGCTGTTATGTGTTGAGGCTGTCTGCTAGTCTTGAGTGTGTAAACATTATAATGAGCTCCTGCATCTCTGGTACAGCATCTGCTCCGTAGCCTCCCCAGTGACAACTCCCGAATACACGCGCTCATGGACCAGAACCACGTATCTACAGAGAACTGAATCTTCTTAGAATTAACCGAATGTACTGTCACAGGCTCTGAGTCAATGGTCATAAAGTCATCGTGATTTATTCTGGACTCATGATTTTGAGATGTCTTATCATGGTGCTGTTTCTTGTTTTTTTATCATTAATTTTTTTGTTGTTTCTAAACATTACTCTGTCAGTTCCAGCTTATTGCCTTCTGGTGCTGTGTGTGTGTTTCTTGAATCATGCCCTAATTCCATAATGTGTTGGCATCATTCAAGCTTTTTACTCACACACACACACACACACACACACACGCACGCACACAGACGCACACACACACACATTTATTTTTATCACCAAACTCAAGATGTTTTAGAAGACTACATGCACAGATGCTGTGTGAGTGGCTGACATGGCCACACAGTGGCACTGTTTGACCAAGTGAAATGAAAACAAGCTAAACTTGCAGGTGTAAATAATATTTTGTTTCTGTATCCACAGCTAAACATCTTCCAAATTGTATTTTTTTAGTTTAAAAGTGTTTTTGACTTTGTAGATACCATACTGAATTTAAGGTATCATATTTGTCTAACTGTTTTATTACGCTTCTGTAAAAATGGCATAGAATTTTGTAGAACCAAGCTTTATCTTCATCATTGCACACAGGGATGATTGTGCCTTAATGCAGTTGTAAGAAATTAGATTTCTCCAGTTGCTAGGCTTAAGTTATTTATTTCCACAGAGTGAATTAAAACTTAGGGTGAGGCCTAAATGAACCGGGACAGCAGAGGTAAGGAAACTACAGAGCTTGAGGTGTTTCCAAAATGCAATGCCCCCTTAAAGATAAGGGAAAAGACTTGATGCTACATTTTCATAGCAACTCATGACCCTATCGGGGAAAGAAAGGCACACATTAGATATTTATATTTAATTATAAAGGCAAGTTAATCCAGTCCCCATGCTAGCTCCAGCACCACTGAGTTATTCTTACCATAAATTATTCTCAGCTTGCAACTGGTTGAACATGTTTAGATATGTGTTTGATTTTCTAACCTGGGATATACTGAGATTGTTTATGTGCCTTTGTAGTTTCTCATTCAAAATATTTTTCTCATTATGAAATTCCCAGGAAAGGGTCTGGTAACCTTGCCCTTTCCCTTTTCAAATAAAATTCCCCAGAGCCGTGCTGTAGCATGTGATATGGACTGTGGTGGAATCGATGGGTTTCTATTCAGCTACAGAAATCCCATGAGAACATCTCTGCATCCCATTTGCAGAGCATCCCTGGGTGGTACGTCCTTATGTGGTCATAAATGGACCCACAGATACGCAGTGATATTCTCACAGCACAGACCTGGAACAACCGGTAACAAAACCAAGCCTACTCTGCCAAACTCAGTAGTCACTAGGTTTGAGGTCTGCAAATACTACGTATGCAATAAACCACATGACGGAAGACTTGAGTGTGCTTACACAAACACACATGGTGAGATGCAAACACAAACGCACACATACCAAACTGCTCATACGCACACATTCACAGCATATACAGTGAGCTCCACTTTAAACTGCCTGTAAACACATACACTGAAACCTGACACACAGAGAAATGTGTGACTTGACAAGGAGAAGAACTGGTTTTTGGTTTCCATGATCTAGGTTTCGTGTGTTCTACTTATATTATTCTGGCCACAAAATAAAGAGAAAAGGGGTCATTTCTAACTGGGTATGGGTGTATACCCACAGTACAATGAGGACTGTGACTGACCTAGCACTTCTATTATAATCCAGCAGCTTTAGTCTAGTGTATAGCATTACAACGCTGGCTCTACATTAATGGTATGCTTTTTTTTTTTTTGTACTAAATAAAAACTAACACAGGCGTGTCCGTTTGTTTTTGTTTCTGTTTGGACATGCAGGTAATTTTCCCACACTAAATACCTTTGGGATTTCTTGATGAAAAAGACCCATTAAATCTGTTTGTTTTGCTCCACATTACCGTAGGTTGATACTCTGCGTTTCACGGGTGAAAAAAGCTGAAAGTCCAGCAGATGATCTGATGACGCAATCTCTCTGAGGTTCTGTCCAAAAATGCAAACCCTGCCATTGGGTAAAGTGCTATAATTAAGCTCTCTCAGTGAGGGTGTGGGTGTTCTTCAGGGTCATTCCTCACAGTCCTTACAGTGCTGTCAGACCGGTCAGTTAGGACCCATATTTTTACTGCCCTCTGTAGAAAAAAAATTACATTCATATTCTTGATGGTCAAGCACATTCTTTCCTTTGATCATTCAAATGATCAAACATCAATCAATCATTCTTTGACTGGTAGGTGATATAATTTCTAAACCATGTATTTTCCTGAGCAAACAAAACAGTTTAGGTTTGGAACTTAAGCAGGATACATCACAAAGAAAGAACTCATAATTAAGCAGTGATAGAAAAAACAGATGCTCAGAAGAACAGACTAAGGGTTTCTACAAACACTCAATGAAACAATGTTTAGGAATACATGCATTTAAATGCAAAGGATTCATTTTTGCTCAAATATTTTTGTGTAGTGGAAGTACATCATGACACACATTTGATATGCAGGTCATGTTACAATGTACAGGTTATTAATTGGGTAAGTGAGGTCTGTGATGTGTCTAGGCCTCATTGCCTTTATGCTGCATGCTACTTATTCTTCTATGTTTTATCAGAAGCACTATGAGCACATTGATATCTCTAGACATGATAGCAAGTCACACCATTGTAAGGTGTCAAATTTTATGGTATCTGTTATGCATTTTTTTACTTATGCATATAATATAGTTAAATGTATATTATATATATGTAAAAAATGCATAATAGATACCATAGCATCTGATCTGCTTCCTCTTTTCTCTGGAGGTGGTGGTAATTGTAGCACTGTGGGCACTAGCCACAGTCATTTAAAAACAGGCCAGAAGTCACCAGAGTAGTGTGGTACAGAGAATAACCAATCCATGTTGAGCTCAGCTTTGAACCTGCTTCCTTGAATGACTGAGATGTACATCACAATCTGCATTTTGTCTGAAAGATACATTTAACATCAGTGATGATGATGTCTAAATTTCAGCAGAATACTGTTACAAATGTAATGTTGTAACATGTCTGTTACAATTAAATGTTTTACAAAATGTTCATTTACAGAACAGCGTCTACAGATGACTATGTAGCAAAAGTGTACTGATTAATATTAAAAATAATAAAAGTACCTTTGTGGAATTCAGATGGGCAGTTGGAGGCCGTCAAACAATGTTTAACAGCTGTTGTAAATTTGTACCCCGCCCAACCCTGTTCTACACAGACCAGGCCTTGTCGAGATGCACTTCCTGGTCTTTATGTCAGGGATTGAGAATGGAAAGCAGAGTATGAATCAGCACTGTGATGTCCATAAGTCACTGTCACTCACAAAACTCCCACAATGCACAGCTACAAAAACTCATTCAGCAACTGTTGCCAGTGCACTGCCACCCCCACACTTTTGCATTCATACACTCGCATGCATACACAGACAGACAAAACACATAAAAAACATTCCACTGTCTGCAACTCTGTAAAGATAGTTTTTGTGCTTAAAAAAGACTCACAGCTCCTCTTAAAGATGTTTTCTTCTTGCAAGGGCTCTGGTTTCCACCAGTGTTTTATCTTGTGATCACCTAAAACATTTCAAGACCAACATGAAACCAACACTGGAAAGGCTAAATCTGGCATGTATATACTTATAGGCTTTCACAAAACAGCCTTACAAATATTGCCTAACAAATGACTGTTTGGGGTTGAAATTGGCTGTCAGTAATGCTGTTACATACTAAACCTGCCAACTTTAATCAATAGCCCTGATCCATGCAGGATGTTGGACCAAGGCAATTTACTGAAAGGAAGGGTCTTACCAAATTGGAGGACAACCCGTCTGCTGATTTGTCACCCTGACAGTTTGTTCTCCGGTCAAACCAAACAGCAATATGATCGGCCGATAGTGTACCCTCAAAATAATCAGTTGACGGTCCTAATGCCAGATCACTCTAAACTTCAAATGACTTCAATGGTTGCGTTAATGTTACAGTAGTACTTCCATAGGTCTTGTCAGCTGTTTGCACTTGCTCTTTGGGAGACTGGGTGAAAAGGAAGCTTCTCTCAAGGAACCCCTTTTGTAAAGTGTATTCCAGAGAAACAGCCTTTATGTCTGTCTAATGACACACAGCCTGCATTGGGGAATGGCAACAGAATAATCTGACTGAAAATCATTGGATGAATGCACCTAGACACAACACCCAATGGTTTACGGAATGTAAAGAACCAGACCTACGTTACTCCTCAGGATATGAGTGATGAAAACAGAGAAGCAATGCAGTAAGATTGCTTTGATCTTCGCTAGGGTCTTTGATAGTCTGCCCTACTTGATATTGTGCCTGCATCCCCCAAGACCCCTGCCAGGAAGCGAAGATGACACATGATATGATGTAGCCTAGCTCTGTCTTGACATAAGATCAATACATGTGCACTGTATGATACATAAAGAAACAAAACTAGCAATTTGTCTGCATGCCATGCATTGCCTCATTTTCCATGCTAGCTATATTGGCTGCTGAAGGAGAAATGCAGAGGGTGGTATTCATTCATTTCTGTACTTAGAGCTTCTGGGTACTGGGTTTAACCTAGATCAGTGTGTGACAGTGGACACCCTCTCCTATTTTCACGGCTGGACTGTTTATTAAGCTCGGGTCTTCCATCCTTCGACTGAGATAGGTCGCTGATGATATAGCCGTTAGCTGCAGAGGTGACGTCACCAGGCGTTTGCCGATCTAACGACGCTGAATGAGAGCGAGAGATCCAAAGATCCGCCGGTACCATGGCTGCCATATTGGAGAGGAAGTGATTCCTGTCCACTCAAGCAAAGGGGGCACACAATATCGAGAAACTGACGGTGGGATAGCTTGTGCGATATACAACGACTGTGAAGGGGTGCGGCCTCCGTTTGCTTTCACCAGGGCGGTTCCTGAACAGGATCTAGTTGGTACTGTGAGTTACATCCCAGAACTCGGCGAAGATGGCGGACCCGGCGGAGTGCACCATTAAAGTGATGTGCCGTTTCAGGCCATTGAACAATTCAGAAGTGATGAGGGGGGACAAATACATCCCAAAATTTCAAGGGGAAGACAACGTTGTTATTGGGGTAAGTTGACTAGTGCCCCGTAATGTCTGCAGGGTTTATTACGAGGGTTAACAGCCATTCAAGCAAGGGCAGTGTCTGAGTGCTGTCCACCCACACTGACACATCACCCTTGCTAAATAGCTAACTGGCTAGCCTAGAAATGTAACGTCAACGTTTCTAGCCAATAATGGACATTCACCTTGCTAGTACACTATCCTGGTATTTATTTCTGGCAACGCTAATGCATAGTTTAAGGTTTGCGAAGATAAGATGCTGTCTGAAATCACAGCGATATAAATCAGAGCTCGTCTAGATTGCTAACTAGCTAACGAGTAAGTTAACGTTAGCCTAGACAGCTAACGATGAGAAGTGAGTAAAGTAGCTATGCGAAATCTACTGTATGTTTTTGCAGACTAGTGACGTGTTATATTGGTTGATGTTTATCTGTATTAAGGAAATGCTAATAAATCAAATGATATATCGGTAGTTAACTGGGCTAACGTTAGCTAACACTTGCTAGAGCTGAGCTAGACAATTGACTATGGCTAGCTAGTTGGTTGGCTTGCTGGCTACGCTAATCTTGACAAGTGGGCTAGCTTAGCTCGATCCTCTGGTTGGTTCAAATGTTTTATATTGGCATCCAAATATTAGCTATCCGCTTGTGCAGTATGAAGATGCGGAGATTGCCAACGTCATCTGATGTACCGCAACATTGGAAGATTGCTAGTCACCCCGCACATCGTAGTTTATTTTGGTATAGAGCCCTGGTCATATTCATGGCCTACTTATGGAGGTTTCAAAACAAAGACGCGCAAGGCCAACAGCGCTTATCTTCCATCGTCACGGCTAGCTCGTTAACAGTTCTGGTAACTTAGCCACACCGCTTTCAAGCTAAATCAGAAAGATAGAACTACATAACATACCGTTAATTCAGTCATTACCAACAGTTTTGCTCGCAGTTTTGCTTTCAGATAGAAATGATGGCGTGTAACAGGTATTTTGTTATCTATACGAAGTTAACATTATGCTTGTTAAGTACAATTGCTTTTGCCAGTCTTATTGAAATTATCAAGTATTTATAGTTTTGAAGCAGTTCTATGTGAAAGATATTTCAAAACACATTTACTTGTCAAGATTGTAAAAAATATTTCAACTAGCTACTGTTACTAGCCTGTCAGATCACTTGGCTACGATGGTTACTAGCGCAGCCAGCGCTAACGTTATTTGAGAATGATCTCATTCAGAGCGACAGTCGCTGTCTACTTTTCAGATGGCAACGTTAATTTAGAAGGAACAGCGAAGGTCACACGCTAACACATTAGCTAACATTCATTGAGTTAATAGGTTGGTATAATCTGGACAGTTAGCATTAACTCAGGCTAGTAGTATGGAACTAATGCTCCAGCTAACGTGGCTGTTTAACTTGTGTCGCAGTCGCCAGCAGGGTTGACAGCTGTCATAAAGGCTTAACGTTATGCTGAATTAACGTTAATTGCTTTATAGCGAACTAAGCTGGTTCTGACTAAAGGGCAAAGCATTTCTGATGTGAATTAAATTTGAATAGTTGGGAGGTTGCAATCCATAACTGGCGGAGCACTTTGAACCCTGTTGAGGAAAAGTCATTAGGAGTATTGTTATCGTAGGAAGTGACAAGGAAATTCAGAAATATACAAGTGGTGATCTGGTTGGCAGGTACTGCACGTCAGATTTCTGTTTTTTCAACAACTGACACACTCTATCTTGACGTTTCAACAGAACTCGGAAGAAAAAAATCTAAACATATGAAACCTACAGATGTACAGTGTAGGATTGCATGACACAGAGGTGCTATTTTTTCCATGACAGGAAGTGATACTCAGTTTTGCTTAAAAAGCTAAATTAGTGTTAATATATTTCTTAAAATGTTGCTGTGGCTCGGTTCAATACCTTACCTTTTCACCTTTACAGTGGGCTGCATTAAAAAGCAGAGAAGGAATTGTTTCCTTGAATTTCCTTGAAATCACACAATTTCATGAAAAATTGGGTTCTGTTTGAATGGGAAAATAATGATGTCAGCTCACAGATATACTATTCAGCATCTACAAGGCAGATTTTAGTCACAGTTTGGAAAATTGTCTGCACCTCCATCATTTTGTACATATTTTCAGCCAGTCACTGTGATCCTTTTTTCAGTGAGGCAGGATTTACAGTGACTATCACCCACCTGCCATAGGCTGCCTCGTTAATCGTTCTGGCAATTCAGTGTTCAATTTCTGCCACAGCGGCCGCACCCACAGCAAATGGCAGATGCCCAGAAACTTCCGGATGCTTTAGAATAACAAATATAGGCAGAATGGCAGAGTCTGGGCAGGTATATGGACTGACACAGACTTCCCATGCATCATTCGTAATGATTGAGCATGGTTGTTTTGTGGTATTTTTGAGGAAAAACTGCGAGATAGTATGCTTGTAAAATCTGGCATTAGAGCTGCCATTCGATAAATGATCTTCCTGTTCGTTACGACTGCATGTGTAGAGGGAGTTACTCATTTGAATTTGTGAACCAGTCACCTCCCAGACAGGGAGCTGTCCTAACTTTGAAGGTATAACTGGTAACACTTTTGGAGGTCAAAATGTTTATTTTTTTTTAAATTGTGCCCATGTTAAACGCACCAGCCAAAGACCTAAAAAATAATAAAATTGTGTATGCACAATGCTAAACACATCTTTCGTTTTCACAGTGCTGGATCAGATTCACTTATTTCATCTCATTTTGTTGAGACCTTTCTCTTTCACCTCCCATATGAATGGTGTAGACACGTAGACCTCCACTAGCCACTGCAGTGCATCCTGTTAGTCAGCCTCCCCAGAGAATGCCCGTAATGGTCTGCACACACAATGAAAATGCAGTCTTGGCACCATAATTATGGGTGGATGGATCAATGATCATTTGGCATTTCACTGCTGGTTGAACTACATCCCTTACTCAGTCAAAACAAAACGTTAGTGGAAAAATCCAGAACCCTTTTATGTTATTTGTTTCTATTTTAATTTCCCAGTGTATGACAGATTTATAATGGGGTATTTAAAAAGGACAATTATCAGATGGAAATGTTATCACTATCGGTCACTGGATGGGCCAAACTGAACCCTCAGTGCTTTTAATATGTGCGCTGATTGTTGATCTGCTGCGTTGGGCAAGAAATAGGGTTAACATTGAGCATTAATGTCACAGTAGCTGTTTTGTCTCGAAGATGCTAAAAGAAAACCAGACAATTGGCAACATGAAAATGTTTGCATTTCTTACCTGACTTCCTCTTACCTGACTTCCCCTTCTATTGGTTTCTTTTCTCTGCACAAAATAGTGCCAATAACTTAAAGTTATATTTGTCTCTTTTATTTTTTTTATTTATTTTTTTTTTGCTGATCTAAAAAATGATCTGATCCTTGATTCAAAAATGGTGATACAATCTGAACCGTGAGTTTTGTGATCTGCTGCACCCCTACAGGCTTGTAACTCAAATATTGCAAGTTCAGTTCTTGGGTAGGGCATAGCCGTTTGCACCTTTAAGCACCATCCTTCACCTGATTTGCTTCAGTACATATCAAGCTGTCTAAATGGGTATTGTGTAGAATGTAAGCTGTGCAAGTCACTTTGCCTAAGGGCAGCTGCTAACTACCAAAATATAATGTCATCATGTGATCACCTCCAGATAAAAGTAACCACATACCTTCAAAAAAAAAAAAAAAAAAAAACAATGTCCTGGCAGTGAACTGGTAATACATGCCTGCTTTAGGTATTTTGGCACTTGTCTCTCTAAGTTCTCTATAAGTCCTTTTCAAATGATAAATAAGTACCTTACCACCTTGTGTTTCTTTCAGTAAGACTTTCCTTTGAAGGGTGCTGTATTATAAGGACACCTTTGAATAGTATATCAAAGTTTTTATGTAGCCATCTTGGTTGTCAGAATAGGCTACATTTTGTAAGTTAACACCAGTGGCTGGAGCCTTGCCTTGCACTGTCCTGGAGGAATGCAATTTTGTTATTCACTTCATTGTATGGCATAGAAATAATGGAATAAAGAAGTGAGCAAATATGAAAAAGTAGTGGACTGCTTCATTGTACAGGAAACAAAATTAATTTTGTGGAATGTGAGCTGTTGGACACACATTTGGGAACCTAGAGGAATGTATGAATTCTGTCCTGCTGTATAATTTCAGTCTTCTATGATAACTTTCAGTGCTCTAGTGCTTATTCAATTCATTTTCCCGTCTTTCTAACAAAAAATAAGTGTTGGAATGATTTATTTGGTGCCTATATGACCTAGATAGCTGGAATTCTAATTCCAACAAACTACTCTTACCGAAAATTTGTTCACACCATCAATCACAACACCTGTGACTTTCTCACTTTTGTTTTCACCAGTTCTGTCTGATTCTGATGGGGTCCGTAGGGATAATATCATTGGTGAAGGCAGTATCCAGTGGAATATTTCTTTGTTCAGCTATTTCTTTTTATAGTATCACATTAGCTCATTTCCTGCATACACAGCCCAGGGAAAGTGGTCCTCAGCTAGCACTTGCTATTGGATGAAATGTCTTTGTTCCTGTGATTGTGCATTGTAGTCTCTGGGCTGCTTTCATTGTTCGGTATCTGCTGCTGTTTTAATAGCAGTGTTTCTTTTTTAACCCCTGGTCCTCCGTGCATCAGGCAGCCTCTACTGGGTAATCCCTCCATGTCTTTGGCAAAGATTGCCTATCCCTGACTGACTGACTGGCTGTCAGTACTGTTGAATTGGTGTGTGTGTGTGTGTGTGTGTGTGTGTGTGTGTGTGTGTGTGTGTGTGTGTGTGTGTGTGTTGGTAATCTGTGTGATTCAGATTTGTAATCTGGTGATTCAGAGAGGATTCCAGCTGCTTCATTTCTGCAGTGTGATGGGCAGGGGAACTGCCCAGCCCAGAAACTGCTCATTTTCAGTCTCCTTTTTTCTTCTCCAGTGAGCTATGATATCTGCGTTACAAGTCATGCAGGTGGAGTTTGTTGTAAACAAGAAATAAATCGGTTAGCTTTTTTAAACCCCCACCCCTCCTTATAGAGGCTTTCTGCTCCAGCAATGAGTCCTGTGGACTGGAATAATTTAAAGACTTCTTTACAGGCTGCGATTTTCTGGCAAACATGACATCGGAGCATAGTGTGCATCTCAAGGACAACTCCTGGCCAAGCCCTGGTGTGCTTTGCATACACGTGCTGATGTGGGTTTTGGAAGCACCTCGGTTCATTGCAGAATGTCCTGTGACATGGAGGTTTGCTTTTAGATGTGGTGTGGAGGATTGGCCCAAGTTCTGTGTGGGAGGCGATCTGCTTTCTTCTCTTATCGAGTGGTTCCATGTGCAGGCCCTGTTGAACCTGTGAACTCCCACCAGTAAGGGAGACCACTGCTGATTGTGTGGTTTCTCATGCAAAAGTATAGGGAAAGTGAGTCCATACTAACATGACTTTCTTTTGCAAAAGTGTAATGAAAAGATAGAGTCCATTTAGATTTTTGATTTCCACTGCCGATTACCAATTGGATGTGTTCTTCTGGATTTTGGTGATGGTTTTGCATGCCTGTTTTCTTTCACAGAATATTGTAGTGTCTCCAGAAACCGCAGTGGCCCTGGAGCTCTATGCAGTCAAAAGCTTTTCCCATTCACAGTAGGCTCCAAAGTCTTCCAGAATATCTGGAGTGAATTATTTATGTCATCACTCCAGTGCTATCGTTCAAACATTACAAAAAAAATATGTTATTGGCATGGCCTCACAGAGGTTGCACATTTCCATATATATATAGTCTAACTTCTGTTCACTGTGAGACTGGCTGTGCAAGATTTGACTGCTTAATTCTCAATAAGAAACAGAAAATCCATGACCAATTATTAACCTTGACATTTACTTTGATATTTGGAAAGGAAAGGCGTTTTCACTCTGAAAATTCCCTCAGGAGTTCATTCCCATTTTTAGCTCTTTCAGGCGATAATGTTGCTGGGCTTTTTATTAGCTTTATTTGCCATGCAGGGCGAGTGTAGGAAAAATATGGCAAGAGGAGTGTTTTTTTTTTTTTATTATTATTCATCTTTGAACATACAGTATATGCATTGCTATTTGTACAGTATTGAATTATCATGCATATTGTTTGTGGTCCAGACCTTATGCTTTTCTATCCTGAAGAAGGTTCTTGAGACCCATCTTCAGACATTGAGTCCCTTCAGGACTATTTTTAATATTTGATGCTAAACGTGACATTTCTTGGTCATGACGTGTGTGGTCTTATGATACTGGTTTAAAAGCTTAGCTCTGAAGATAATTATTTTAAATGTGATAGTCATTACAACCACCATGGGCCATGTGTTTGTAGTAACAAATCGCCAAGTGGCTGCTATTTTCTTTCCTAAAATACTCACAGTATACACTCTGAAAAATCCCTCTTGCAAATTTTTACTTTTTTACTTGACAATATTACACTACTTTGTTACTGGAAAATAAATACAGAATTCACAAAGTTATGTAATGTATTATACATCCATGTGATATTTTGAAATCATGGAGGTGAATGAAGCGAACGTCTACACTGCACCTCCATGAAAATGTGGCCCTGCATGTTAACTTGTGTGTGCACTATGCTAGGTATTGCATGGAAACATTTCTAATGCGACGGTTAATTGAATTCAACATATTTTTTGAGGAGTAATCTCCTTAAATGCCTTTAACGCGTACATGTCTCTGCAGTTCTAATCTCCTTTCCAGGGATGATCGAGTGAAGAACTTGCCACATGCAAACGTTAAAAAGTGGATTAAAAAACAATGGAATAGCTGCCCCTGGGAGTGAAGATAATGCTGGCTCTCTCCCACTGCTACCTTTGGGCTGAACATTCGTTCGGCCCGATTAATCTGCACTAACCGCGGTGTGAAAGGGCCATTCTCTGTGTCCCCCTTGAGACTGCACAATTACTCCAAGGTAATGTGTTGTCTCACACTTTAACACATACACACACACACACACACACACACACACACAGCTTCGCCAACTCCCCTTCTCAGTGCAGTGGTCGGGGGGAAAGCAGCAAGTTTCTCATTGACAGTAGTTCCCCCCTGATGTCTCGCCCGCCTCACTCGCTGTTATTCCTAATTAACCACAGACGACCTGTCATGAGCGTACCTCCCTCCAGAGTGGAGGCTGATGAGCTGTACAAGGCTGCCGCTGCCCTGTAGTGAGTCAGTGGGAAAAAAAGGAAACAGGCGGTGGCTGGAAGGCCATCTCCTGATCCAGAATGGAGGCGGGCTCCGCTTTAACACACTGAGACAAATTATGTTGCTGTACACTTGCGTATTGTGTTGTCTGTTTGCGTTAGCACTGCACAGGCCCTGGGGCCTGCAGATGAAAATGAGTTTGTGGCTTCGTCTGGGGTGTTCAGTGGCTCCACCTGCTGCTGCTGCTATCTCTGTTTTCAGTAACTCTTGAAAAGATGCTCCTGCACACATACGTTTTGCCATTACAAAAATGTTTTGATTATTCCTCTGGTCCCCCTCTTAAATATTCTGATCATGTTGATGGGTAGTGCTCTATCTGCTCGTTGATGAGGCCAATAGTATCCTTGTGTTATTTGACTGTTGTCTCATAAGCAGCAGAAGTAAACTGCAAGACAGAGTAACAAAGATTTAATGTGCATTCTTATCAAATTTCAGCTTTGGCTACACCAACAGCTGGACCCACATCACGCCATTGAAATTTCTGGAATTTGTCTGGGGTGGCTAAATCCATGCAATGACTGCCAAGAAAGTCTGATGCTGATCGTACATTCTTTGTCTTCAGATTTCCACGGCACCACTACCTCTCCAAAAGAAGAATATATATACATTTTAATGTTTAATAAGTTATTTATGTGGTGGCACATATTTAATAACTCAAGAAGAGGAGGGTCATGACACAAGATGATTTCTTTCTGGAGGAATAAACCCATGCACATGAAAACCACCAAGTACAAGACACATTTATTAAAGAAATGTCCCATACACTTCATTGAAGTGTGTGAGGTCACCCAGAGATCTGTAGACTGCACAACTGATCAAAAGTTTGAATGTGATTGAAACTGCTTGATCTAACATGGCTAACAATGATGTCAGAAATCCTGGCTATTATTTTGCTGCTGTTGCGTCACTTTTTCTTGTATTGTGTAAAATTACAACTTTAAAGGGATTTGTGGGCATCAATAACATTTTACTGCCAATAACTATTTCAAAGCTGTGAGCAGGGCTCTGTAGCTGAATTAACTAAACCTGAATAAATAGTAAATAGGATTACAAGGTATTTTTAATGTAATGCAACCCTAAAAACATGACTGATTGACAGCTTAAAGGAGCACTGAGGTTCATGCTGTAGCCATAACAAACTGAAATTACCATATTTTTATATGCAGATTTCGAGGTAATGTATTCCTTCAGTACCTCTTGGTGTCTGTGATTGGCAGCTTTGAACAAAACAAAGAGTAGACCATAATCTGATTTACTTATGTAGATACAAAGTAAACATCAGGACAATCCTCCCTCAGAGTAAAATCTCTTGCAAGTACCCATAAAAGTGTTGTAGTGAGGGGTTCGTCCCTATGGTCGGTTACCTAACACCTTGGTACAGTTGACCTTTTACGCTGCTCTTTCAGTGAAGTAGACTGTGGTCTGGAATGAGTGTGTTACATGGCAGCGCTTGCCCTTCGCTGCTCTAAGGCCTGCTGGGTGGTGAACTTTCCTGCCCCCGGGAGCTAATGCTTTTTCTATTGCTCGGGGTGTGTGTCTTGTGACTGCAAAGTCAGGTGATGACAGTGCCTTAGGTTGTCTCTGGCTAAGTAGGATATAGCCTAGCTAGCTAACACAATCATTAGGATGGGGTGGTTCCCCTGTGTACTGAACCCAGGTCAGTTCAACAGATTATAGCATAGGTCTTAGGATGGAATAATGCTGATGTGCACTGAACTCAGGTCACTTCAGTAGGTTATAACTGTCACTTTGTTGGAATTGGTATGATCTAGCATTTAGGTGCTCTGCTTGGAATTGTATTTGACCCGTCGTTTTCAATGTACATCCTTTTCAGTTGCATTTACATTTTCAGTTGTAAAAGTGGAGTTCCCAAAAACATCAAATTCAAACATTGTGCATTTCTCTCTCTTCTCTGTTCTGTTCTTTTTTTTTTTTTTTAAAGAACAAAGATTGTATGCATGCACTGTGGTCAGGATCCAAAATGACCTTTTGATCAACCAGACAAAATAACTGTCAGTGGGAAAAATCACCAGCCAGTCAAAGTTAAATCAAGTTAAAATTTGCTAACTTTTTACTGGCCAAAGAGAAAAGCTTTGAACATTCTGTCCTTGGCTGGTGTTGATTTCGGTCCCAGACTGAGGATTCTCCCATGACAGCACTAAGCAAACAGAAAAGTGCATGCTATTTTACTGTAATACAAATATTCATTTGCCAGATGATTTTATCAGGAGTGAATTCACAAAGAGGCATTTTACTTTTTCACTTGGCCGTGATTGTGTACAGGCATGGATACTGGTCGCGTAGCATTGAACTTCCCTTTTGATATTGAATGGTTGGGTTGTTTACTTACAGGGCAGAATGGCTGCAGGACGTACTCATCCTGTCTTCTGAAAAGGGACCTGAATAATGGATTCCCTGTTCTGGTGCTTTGTGTTTACAGCCATAAATCCCCAGTAATCAGGTGCAAGAAGAACTCCAGGCAGTGATCTATCAAGAGATTTCCTTATGCAAACCTGACATGGCTCCCGAAGGCACCCAGGCTTCTCATAGTTGACAACTATTTATTGGCCAGTTGCAAACTTGCATTGAAGCTCATGCGGCTACATGGTGGGTGCATGGCATTAGAGATACGTTTTACATATAAAGAAAGACAGGTCTGGCATCAAATTGGGACCCACCCACTTTTATTTCTTTGGGGTGTTCTGGTCCAGCTACTTTTCTATTTATTGTATTATTTTACTCTTCATGTTTTTTTTTGTCTTTGATTGATGACTGAACACCTGCCCGGCTTTTGCCTTTTAACTTTTATTCAAACAAAATTTTAAGAAATTCTTAGTGAAACAGTTTTGAAAAGTGTTATGCAGATGAAGTCTACTGTTATTATCTGAACTTCAGCCCACAGCTCTGTGGGGTGACTTGATTTTGGCTGTAACATTGAAACTGGAGGAATTGACTCAGCTTACCAGTGATTCCTGGCGATCAGACCCCGCAGTCAGCCTGCGCAAAGATGCACATGCACTGTCCTCCCCCGACTCAAATCTGCGCAGCCCAACCTGTAGACTGCAGTGTGCATCGGAGGAGAGAACGTGCCTGTTTGCGCTCCTCTTGATTAATGACAGAGACTGCAGCTTGACTGCACCTTCCAAATTGGTGGGAAAGGGGGAAAAGCAAATAAAATAAGAAATGGCCCAATAAAAGCTAAAAGCAACTGTTTGGAAGGCCTATAATGAGAGATCGAGCTTCACCCCGTATGCCCCTGAAGAATCATTAAGCACAGCCTTTGTGATTGTGTTGTTTGGTCCTGTTTGAGAGGCTGGAGTCTCCTGGATGGAGCAAAGACCCCCTGATGAGTTTATCCGCAGTGAAATAATGGTGCAGACCGGCCCTGTGGAAAGTGTGCTGCTTTTTGTGTCTGACTAAATGGCGGCTGTTGATCACAGAGACAGCTGAGCCGCTTGAGATTTGAGGGGGAGGTTGGGTGGGGTTGGGTTGGGGTGGGGTGGGGCGGTGTGGAATGGGGGGCAGAAAGCACGCTTCATTTTTCTGGCAGTCCTGTCACAGAAATGTCGTGCTGGGGATCACCGAGAGTCCAGACCACTGTTGTCTCACTGCTGTTGCCACCAGTTGCAGTGATTGTCACACCCCCTCCCCACCCCACTGACAGGCCTTTAAACCCCCCTTTTCCCTGTGAGATTCCTCTTCATTGAGCTACCAGAGCCCTTTCCTCTGTGAGACTAATGCTGCCCTGGGCGGATACCAGTGCTGGCTTTCTTGTTTTGTATTGATGAGTCTCCTGAACTTCGACTCTCTCTATCATTCTTTATCATTCTTTGAGGTTATCACTAATGTAACCTTGTCGGTGGTGTGTATTGCAGTGTTGCTGCATCAAGTAAAGTAACTAACACATTTTGGGTCAAAACTAGATCACCCTGTGTATTGAAGCTGGAAGTCAGTTCAGCTTTAAATGGATCTAAAGCCAACACACAGCAAGCCTGTGTGCTGAGACTAGAGGTCAGCTAACCATTAAATTGATGTTGGTCTAACAAACAACATCTCTGTGTTGAAACTAGAAATGAGCTCACCTTTAAATGAATCTTTGACCACTATGCTGCGTTTGGAACACAACTTCTTAGAAAGATTTTTCCCCCACCATGTTTAGAGTGGATGTTTGTTTTGAAAGTCTCAGGGTTTGCAGGATCACTGTTATGTGCATGTTCATGTAGTCCCAGCTGAAGAATGGCAGTATGGGTAAATGCCAGGGTTGGTTGTTGGAAGGGTGGTGCCAGGGTGGGGCACCATGGTGCAGACAGCTGTCCTCCATTTTCAAAATGTGCTCAAGGTCAGCAGCAGCTGCTCCTCTGGACTTCTCTGAACTGGTGCTGATGATGTTGTGAGCTCTGTGCAAACTCAGTCCACCACCAGAGACATGACATGAGAAACATCCCTCAGACAAAAACACATTTTGAACTGAGCAGGTATTCATACTGAGTTTGGCTGCTATGAAAAGCTCATCTTGGTTCAGCAGTAACTGTAAGTAATGGCAGTGGGCTGAGGGCTGAGCACCAGGGGATCTTTATCTTTCCTTTATCTGTAGCAAGCAAACGCACACAACATGAGTAATGTTGTAATGTCCCAAAACCACCATTCTCCCTTCCGAGGTTTGTACTGGATGAGTGTTAGCCACATTTTCAAAAAGTCCTGATACTTTGAAGTGCTGCGTGATTGGCTGAGCCTGGCTCGGAAGCAGTGCTGGGGTCATTTCCATTTCAATTCGGTCACATCAGGAAATTAATGGAAATGTAGTTAATTAAGTGAGAAATCCTCATAGAGAACGATGGGCACTTTTCAATCCATGAATTTAATTTTGATTTTCTCTTGAATTAACATTATAGAAATGGAACTGACCTCAGCCCTGCTCAGAAGGTTGAATTACTTTCAGCTGCTGTCATTCCAGGCCCTTTGCTCAAGTCTTTTCTGCCTAAAAGTCTGTGAATGTCTGTGAAGAATACTGTGGCTCACTCACATGGTCATAATGAGCATTAAAACCTTTAATTATGTATAGCCTGTTTTCTTGAAAAACTGTCACAAAAAATTGGAAGCACAGAATGGAACAGTATTAATTCAGGGAACTAGGCCTGCTCATTTGGTCTTCAAGTTCACAACCAGGATGCCTAACATCACACCATGGAAGGTATGCATACATTGTGGGAAATTATTGTAGGAAAAACTAAGAAAATTGAATAGGCCATTCAAAATACTTTGACTGGAATGTCAATTTTTGGATCTTGGACTGTTGTGCAAGACCATTAACTAATGGATTTTATACATCATCTGAAAAAACGTCAAAATGAGTCGAGTGCTTTTAGTCCAGCTTCCGCTGCATTTCCCCCCCTGAGCTCTCGTTCTTGCAGCATCATCATCTCGATATACTTCTCCTCTGCAGCAGCCAGATGGTCTTTGATATTGGTTTCAAGGTTTGCATGTCCACCGAAATCGGCCCTAAATGCACAGTCCATAATAGGTATTGTCTGCGGGCAGCTGATAAATGACTGTGTAATCACAGGGTGTAATTGCTGCTTCCCAGCATGCTGTGCAGGTGATGGGACTGGGGCATTCTGTGGCACAGAGCTGACAGACTGAAGAAGCTGCTATGGTTTGTCATGGGCCCTGAGCTGGAGGGTGGCATGTCATTACAGTAATGCCGTATTTCAGGAAATCTAATTGGTCTGTAATCCATACTTCCTTCCAGTCACAGACAAACCCAATTACAAACAGCTTTCTCTCCCCTCTCCTTTGTGTGGTCAGTGCTTCATGTCTGCAGGCAGTTATATGGTGTGTTTTTTATTTTGTTTTGCATTCATAATAACTTTGAAAGATATGTAATAGCTGCTCTACCCACTCTCACACTCAGGCCACGTTCACAGTCAGTTGCACCATGTTACAGTACGTGACCGTAAAAGATGTAACATGAGAAGAATGAATTCCCTGGGGACAGAGCAGCGTTTTAAGCACTCTGCTCTTGTGCTTGTCGGTGGTCCATGTTTGTACGCCTTTCCATTTGGAAAAATCGGTAGCTCATGATGCGTTTCAGGGTAAGAGCCATGTTGAATGGTATAAGGGAGCCCCACCTGGGTCCGCGAGCTTCAGGTTACACACTTAGCTTCCGTAAGCCCTGTGCCACGCTGCTTTAAATTGCACCAGCTAATGTATTAATGCTCACCTAATCTCTGGGGTCTCTCTTTTTCTCTCTCTCTCTCTCTCTCCTCCCTCCCTCTCTTCTTGTCTTGCGCAGGGCAAGCCGTACATGTTCGATCGAGTGTTCCAGTCCAGCACCACGCAGGAGCAAGTGTACAACGCCTGCGCCCAGAAGATTGTTAAAGGTGGGGTGTGACTCTCATGCTGTGGGCTGGCATCACATGACATTTACACTGTAGCGTCATTTAGCAGACTCTCTTACCCAGAGTGACTAACAGTGTGGGAGAACATGAGCGTGTTCACCTGATTAATCAAACTATACAGGCAGGATCACTAAAGTACTAAAGTAGGTTAACTGTGTTTACCAGAACCAAATATACAAATCCTCAGTACACACAGTACATTTATGATAAAAAAAGCAGAACTGCGTGTACTCTAACAAAGACTATTATATACCATAACCTCAGTGTGTACCAAGATGCATTCTGAGGAGGTGAGTCCTGTAGTCTGTATTAGCTGATGGCCAGTAATTCTTCTCTCTTGAGCACAGTGGGAAGTTTGTTCCACCAGCGGGGGGTGGGGTGAGGGGACAGTTCATGTAATCACGACGGGGGGTGGGATGACTGTACAGCACAGCTGGAAGGAGGTGGGGGAAGGAGTTATTGGTCTCTGTGCATACCCATTAGCCTGAGAGCCCACAGCTAGAAATCAGGCTGCTCACAAATCAGATGAAGTGTGCTGCTCAGAACACCGTAAAGAGGTTATGATTTAAATCATCACTCATGTCCCATTTTTGGGTCTCCCTGACTCACCACGGTGATACTCATACCCATGCAAGGACCGCTGAAGCCGAAATGCATGTGCACTCTCCCAAATGCACTTGTCTATGAACTGGAAATTGTTAGAAACTTGAAAATTGCAAGGGTTGGGTCCAAGCAGTGTAGAGGCGTATCTCTCATGGATGGCAGATGGTGGCCTGTGTGCTGTTGGTACATTGTTGGGATGAGCTAAGGCAATGGTAACCTGATGAACCCTGGCTGACGCTAACCCACCCTGTCCAGTTCCTGGCGGGATGGACCCAGTTGTGTCCTGCTGTGGTCGGACTCCTGGTCATAGCTGAATAATGTCTTGCTGAGGCTCAAAACCACAGCTACCAGGGCCTGGCCCTGCTCACTGTGAGCTCCAAAATGACTGTAAATGTCTGTAACCACCCACAATAACAAAATATCTCAATTTCAAGCATGACCGACTTTAAATTTTCACTTTTTTATGGTTATTTGTTTTTTCCTTTTCAGTCATTATAGCAGTTTACCAGTTTATTTTCATTTCAGGGGTATCAGTGTGCAGTGAATAGGAATGAAAATAGAATTAAGTTTTCTCTAGCACTGCCATGCATTTGGTTTTTTTTTTTTTTTGGTTTTAAAGCCTCTGTCCTCTGTTTCCATCAGATGTCCTTGAAGGGTATAACGGAACGATATTTGCCTATGGGCAAACCTCATCCGGAAAAACGCACACAATGGAGGTAAAGCATTTGAAGTAATAATACATTTCTGTGTCCAATTTTATTAGCATATAACAATGCACTGCCGATACAACATTAAACACACTGAATGAATGCTACATTCCTGAATAAAAGTTTCAGTATATGAAAGAGCTTTTGGTCGTGTTACATATTGAAGTTTTAGGTTGGTTATAACTGTTTGAATATTGTTGAATATCTTTTTTTGCTTTCTTTTTAGGGTAACCTCCATGATCCAGATGGGATGGGAATCATCCCAAGAATAGTGCAAGACATTTTTAACTACATTTACTCCATGGATGAGAACCTGGAGTTCCATATCAAGGTGCGTGCTGGATATCTCCTATTCATTTGTGTGAATGTCTTCGCCTGCCAGGAAGTCTAATTTGCCATAATTAAAATTACCTCACAGTATTTACAGTCACATTGAATCGCCCTCTAAGAATAATTGAAAAGAATGGGGAGAGAAACTCAACAGCGCCCGGGATCTCTCTCGAAGTGAAGTGCTGTAGTGTTCCTCCTAACGAGCCGGCTTTGCTTCACAGGTTTCATATTTTGAAATATACTTGGACAAGATTAGAGACCTTTTGGATGGTAAGTTTCAAAATATTCTCCTCTTCATCTCATCTGTGCTGGTAGAGATAATTGGCATGGTTACATAATTGTTGGGCATTTTGAAATGTGAGCGGTGGAGAGGGTAGACCAATTAGCATTGACACTGTCTGCATGTTTAAGCTGCGGAAGTTTTGGTTCTGTTTCTAGAGAATTTTGGAGTAATGCTTTGAAAGTGGCTAATATAAGATTGGTTAACACGATTCTAAATACTTTAAACACAACTTGTACGATAGTATTTTCAGACCTTGAGCTGTCTAAAGCAATATCTGGCTACAGCTGACTGTGTTTCTCTCTTTTAGTGTCAAAGACTAACCTCTCTGTGCATGAAGACAAAAACAGAGTTCCGTATGTTAAGGTAAGGCTTCGCTGTTCCACTTAAAAAAAAAAAAAAAAAAAAAAAAAAAAAAAAGAACCAAGAAAAAAACCTAGCATCATTTGTGTTGGCAAGCTCACTTGAAATGTGCTAGTTTGCAAAAAGATAGACTTTGCTATTTGTGTAAATTGGGTGCTGCATATTCAACGGTTGCCTAAGCACGCGTAAATGCAGACAGCGATTGATTTTTTTGTCTATGTAAAATTGTGCCTTCTGAATGAGACAAATGGAAGTAGCCATTTTGTGCAAAGTCAGAGCTTTGTGTTGGCCTCAGGGGTGCACCGAGCGCTTTGTCTGCAGTCCTGAGGAGGTCATGGACACCATCGATGAAGGAAAATCAAACCGGCATGTGGCCGTGACGAGTGAGTAGCCAAATGGCACATTTAATTTCCCCAAAACTGGGAAACCTTTTACCTTTGCCTCATAACTTTCGGTATTCATTAGATTTCCTAAAATCACACAAAATTAATCTACTCTCACAAGCCAGGCATTTTATTTCTCCTTTGGCAATAGTGCTGATTGGTTTTAAAAGCATAGATTTCAAAGCATAGTATCTTGTTTTAAAAGTATAATTTGTAACACCACCCATACTGAGGGAAACCCCATTTATCCCCTCCATTGATTTTTTTTTTCTTTTTCCTGTCTCACAAAATTGTAATAATTTCCCTTAGTACAGAAAGAAGGTGGCCTTCAAATGTCTTTATGACCTGAAGGATAAAAGAGATAAAAATCATTTAATAGAGGAAACATAAATGTACGATTAGGAAGCTAATCTAACCAGCGTCTACAGTAACATCATCCATCACCAAGAAGTTCAAATCTAATGGGGTGTCACTACCTTGCCAGGAAGAGGATGTAAAACATTTTAACTGGAATGTACTGTGAGAGAGCTGCTTTGGGAGGCAAACTCATACCTTTTGGGATTCAGTGGAAATCCTCAAGAATTTCTGGCAGCTTTAGAATGTGTCATCTTTGATATCTTCAGTGTCACATCAGGGTTATAATTAAGATTTCGCCTCAGAGGCTGATGCACAAAAATGGATGCAAATTAAGGAAAATATTTATAGAAATCTTCTGGGTAAACGACAACTGCTTCGACATGTAAATCTGTAGTATTTTTTGCATTGGTATTTTTTTCTTCCTCTGATGTTTTTGCCATACTTTTGTAACAAATGGAAAGATGGATTCAGAGGAACTAAGGAAATAATGGCTAAAAATCTGGCTCACCTGCTAAGAAGTTCAATGATGGTTAATAATGTACATTCCAGAATAAATAATGATCCAAAGCACACATCCGTGTTAACCAAAAAAAGAAATAAGGCCTGGCCATCATAATTTCCAGAGCTCTATTTAATGGAACATGTGTGGTTTGAACTCAGAGCGGTTCACAAGCGAAAAAGCAGGAAACCTGATCGATGTGGAGGAATTACTTTGGAAAGAGTGTCCAGAAATCTTTTCTGAGAAGAGCTTCAGACCTTTATAGGAGACAACCGTCAAAGATGTGGAAAGAAAATGACTATGTCAAGTACATTTGACTTGGAAAACAGAAAATTTCGCTGCCTTTTGAATAGTTGTATGGTACAGACTTTTGCTTGCTTATCGATACACTGTGCCTTGATTTTTTGATGCCCCATAAATCACCTTGGACACAAATATATATCAAGTAAATTATCAATTTGTTTTGATTCATGATTTTTCTCAAAGTCACATCACCCTTTGCAGTCCTGTCATTGATAAGTGTGCATGCTTTAATGTATTTTTGCATTAGCATGTCTAGTGTTCCAAAATTTCCAAAAAAGTTCCATTTGTTATATTTTCTCATGGCATTTTTTTGGGTTGAGAGGCCAATTTTCCCCCCTGTTCCATATTTCTCAAACCTAGTTACACAGATTTCAAACAACTTAGTATTGTAACTTCATCTTTGTGGTACACACGCATACCCTGAATAACTGATACGGGTCCCGTGAGCGTGCCCCTGCTTTTCCCCGGTGACCTCAGTGCTTTGTGTGTTACAGATATGAACGAACACAGCTCCAGAAGCCACAGCATCTTCCTCATCAATGTCAAACAGGAGAACACTCAGACAGAGCAGAAACTGAGTGGGAAGCTGTACCTGGTAGATTTGGCAGGCAGTGAAAAGGTACGGTCGATCACCCCTCACCGCCGTCTCACGCCCCAAGGAACTCCGTGTTCTCCTCGAAGAGTGTTTGCCTGAAAAGCTGAGCTCCTGCCTCCCACCTACCTATTATTCCTTACTTAGGCAGGGGATTGGGCAAGCAGCAACAGCAGTAATCTGGCATATAAGTATCAGACCGCATTAAATTCCCCATCGCAAATCCATTAGTATGTTGTGTCAGTACATTTTCATAATCTGTATTCTTGATGCATCTCCCTTACGGGTGGAAAATCTCTGGAACCTTCCGCCATTTTCTGTGGGAGGCATGGCTGTGTCTTGATCCTTCACCATGATGAAAGTCTGTTTTAATGTTATAAAACCCTTTTCATTTTAAACAAGGTCTATGCACTGAATTGGAACTGTGTGCTTGCGTGTGTACAGGTCAGTAAAACCGGAGCAGAGGGGGCGGTGCTTGATGAAGCCAAAAACATCAACAAGTCTCTGTCTTCACTCGGCAACGTCATCTCAGCTTTGGCTGAGGGCTCAGTAAGTACAGAGATGAACTTCCTCTCCCCATATTTATTAAATGTATGTAGCGCTGATGTAGCCTTTACAGGTCTTAACTCGGGACTACAGGATCAGTGTGCCTTGAATATTGAAGCGCCAAATTAATCAAAATCCCCATATTATTGAGCACAAGTCACTTTTTCATTGTTCTCGTCTATGAATACCACACATCCAGGTGGAAAGAAAATGACCCCCTGCAGGTTTCTAATTTGCTAATTGTGTCCGTGATTTGACTATCTGACCATCTGTGGGATATTAAAATTAATCCAAATGCACTCCCATGTCTCTCCCTCTTCCAAGACCTACGTTCCATACAGAGACAGCAAAATGACTAGAATCCTTCAGGACTCCCTGGGAGGTAACTGCAGGACCACCATAGTCATCTGCTGCTCCCCCTCCTCCTACAATGAGGCTGAGACCAAGTCCACCCTCATGTTCGGTCAAAGGTGAGACGGAGTCCAATCGGAAAGACACTATTAAGTTATGATAGTGCCTTGATGATGTCAGCATGCCTCCATAAAAGGGTCAGCAAAATATAATTTCCCAATATTTTCCATGTTCCATGTATAAAAACCTTTATTCCATCATTTTGTGTATTGTGCAGTGTTATATAATATATAGCTTGTATGTTTGTACTACACTCATTAGCTTATTGATACATAATATAAGACCAGTTTGGAAAAAGGCAAAAAAAAAAAAAAATTGACAGACCTTAAAAAGAAAGTGGTCATTTTTACTATTGAATTTAATTATAAATTAAAATCCAAATCCTCTCCTGGCTGTTTCAGAGCGAAGACCATTAAGAACACAGTGTGTGTCAATGTGGAGCTCACTGCAGAGCAGTGGAAGAAGAAATATGAAAGGGAGAAGGAAAGGAACAAGACGCTACGGAACACCATAACATGGCTGGAGAATGAACTCAACAGATGGAGGAATGGTGAGTAGTTTGCATTCAGAAAATTACTGTCTGAAAACGTTTTACTTTAAGGTTCGACTATGAGTGGCAGGCATACCTTTAAGCTAATAACGAAAAAGGTAAGAATGAGTGCAGGGCAAACCTGATCCCAGGTCAGTGCTTCTCCTCTGAAGCTTTTTGAATACAGGTCATAGAGAAAAGATTAATGTTTTTCTGATTCTGCTGTCTAACATTGAGTTCTATAGTAGCATGTTGAAGGTGTTGTCCTGGAGTGTTGCAGGCTTATTGTTAGTTTGCACCTTCAATTTCATGAGTAGATCTGACACAGTGAGATTACTGCCAGCAACTTCCTTAACTGATCCTTCAACAGCTGGATAGCTCATCCTGCAGATCTCAATGGCCAGGATTGGAGAACACAAAGTTTGAGTATCGATCTGAATGTGCTGCCCCCTACAGGTGAAAGTGTGCCAGTGGAGGAGCAGTTTGACAAGGAGAAGGCCAACGCTGAGGCAATGGCTCTGGACAACGTGATGAACAACGACAAGCCCGCTTCCACGCCCTCGGTTCCCGGTGTCCGACTCAGCGATGCAGAGAAGGACAAGTGTGAGGCAGAGATCGCTAAGCTGTACAAGCAACTGGACGACAAGGTTAGACACCCCCTCCCACAGACAGTGTCACTTCAGACCATCTTATTTGAGCATGTTTATTTTATTTATTTAGAAAATAAGTATGAGCTAAGTATTAGTTTGGTTTGCACTCACTTCAGTATGATTTTTTTTTCTGTCATAAGTTTACATTATATTGTGATGATTCTTATGATTAATGATTCTAATGATGGCGTTGTTAAGTATGTTTATAATACTTTCATTTTAATAGTGACAGCAGTAATAATATTCATGTTTTTTTTTTTGAACGACAACTGTTTTTGCTTAACCATCCTTTGGACTGAGTGTAATTAAGAAAACTTGTTTGTTTGTGTGTGTGTGTTTGTGTGTATGTGTGTGTTTTTCTGTATGTCTGTGTGTGTTTGTCTGTGTGTTTGTTTGTGTGTGTGTGTGTGTTTTTTTGGGTTTGTGTGTATGTGTGTTTTTTTTGTATATCTGTGTGTGTGTGTGTGTGTGTGTGTGTGTGTGTGTGTGTTTGTTTGTTTGTGTGTGTGTGTGTGTTTTTGGGTTTGTGTGTATGTGTGTGTTTTTTTAATGTCTGTGTGTGTGTGTCTGTGTCTCTGTGTGTGTTTGTTTGTGTGTGTTTTCCCCGGCAGGACGATGAGATCAATCAGCAGAGCCAGCTGGCAGAGAAGCTGAAGCAGCAGATGCTGGATCAGGAGGAGGTGAGGACCCCACCGCGCGGTTTGTAAAACAGGGTCGCGTGGGGCTTTTGCCCGCAGATTAGGACTCCCAGACTGGAGCGCAGGGGAGCTGCCTGTTTATCCAGCACTCCTGCAGGTTTGAAGCATGGCCCACTTGGCTGGTTACCGGCCCCTTACATGGGTCTTAATCTGCAGAAATGGCTTGAGATTTTAAAATTTAAAGGTTTTTCTTAATGTGTGATGCACCATCATCCTCACCTAAAACTCTGGTTATAGGTGTATGTGAATTGTGCTAGTGATTTGTATTAGAGGGATCTTAGTAACAGGATCTCAGTGGCAGTAATTGCACTGCAGTGCAGACCCTGCAGTCAGTCCTACCTGAGCTGATAAAGAGGGCTAAGCCTCACTGTTTCAGGTTCTGAGCTGTGACCTCTCCCTTGTGGATGATTTGGAAAGTTGGATCTTTCAGTGGGCTTGCTTTTCCTGCTCTCGAGTGTGTGTGTGTGTGTGTGTGAGCATGTACGTCTCCTGTCTCCAGCTTCTGGCCTCGTCCCGGCGCGACCACGACAACCTGCAGGCAGAGCTGAACAGGCTGCAGGCCGAGAACGAGGCCTCCAAGGACGAGGTGAAGGAGGTGCTGCAGGCCCTGGAGGAGCTGGCCGTCAACTACGACCAGAAGAGCCAGGAGGTGGAGGATAAGACCCGGGAGTTCGAGCTGCTCAGTGAGGAACTCAACCAGAAATCGGTGAGGGTTACATGAGGTATTCCACCACCAGCCATCCCCCAGGATTGTGCTCGACTCCCCACAACCAATGCTATCCTTCACACACCATTTGTTTTTACAGCCCGGCATGTCTGTTCAGTCCCGTTTTATTTTATTTGAAGTCAAAACTCTTGGCTTTTAGATCTGTGCTCTGTACAAAATAATCCACCCACCCTTGGAGAGCAAGTCTTGCCCTATTTCTCCTGGACTCAGCTGACACTGGCAGGCTTTGATGCTCAGCAGTGACTCACAAGCAGACGTAGATAGCAGATGTGAGCTGAATATGCAAGTGAATGCTCAACTTCAAACAGGATGGATGAACTTCCCGGTTCTTCCATGTTTTTATGTTTTGGACTAATTCAGTGGTGAATGACATGTATTTATTTGTCAGTCTCCTTTATGCTAAGATATTTGCACTTTGGTCTTTGTCAAAGTTAAGGATGATTCCTATGACTGAAAGCTTGACTTTGCTTTTTTCAGAGTGTTCTGGCCTCCATTGACTCAGAGCTGCAGAAGCTGAAGGAAATGACCAACCACCAGAAGAAGAGGGTGACCGAGATGATGTCGTCTCTCCTGAAAGATCTGGCTGAGATTGGCATCGCTGTGGGCAGCAATGATATCAAGGTAAGCCTTGCTTAAACAGCAGTGTCAGTTCTGTTTTTACTGTTTAATCAAACTGAATTTGGAGTGGAGGAACATGGATGTTAAAAGATGGAAACATAGGTGTGATCATTGTTCTGATAATCCCTGCTTTTCCTCTCTTCCTCCTCCTCCTCCTCCTCACCTCAGCAACACGAGGGCAGTGGTCTGATCGATGAGGAGTTCACGGTGGCGCGCCTCTACATCAGCAAGATGAAGTCTGAGGTGAAGAGCATGGTGAAGCGCAGCAAGCAGCTGGAGAGCACCCAGGCCGAGAGCAACAAGAAGATGGACGAGAACGAGAAGGAGCTGGCCGCCTGCCAGCTGCGCATCTCCCAGGTACACCTCCGCCGCCGCCCGAACGGCTGACTGGTCCGAACCCCCATCCCGGTCCCCTCTGGAGATGAGAAAACGGGACAGTCACTGAGGAGGGGGTACTAATGCTGGTCTGTTTTTATTCTCTTTGATAGCATGAGGCCAAAATCAAGTCCCTGACCGAGTACCTGCAGAATGTGGAGCTGAAGAAGAGGCAGCTGGAGGAGTCAGTGGACTCCCTGAACGAGGAGCTGGTGAAGATCAGTGCTCAGGGTGAGTCTCAACCCCACTTAACACAGTGTCCACCATTACCTTTGCTTCTACCCAGGTTTTTAAGATTCTTCAACTATTACAATTTTTTTTTACTTCTGCTGCTCACCAAGGGTGGGTGAAATCCTGATATCTATAAGAGTAAAGCCTGTTTTCCAGTGGGGATGTGGGGGGATGTTTTTACATTTCTGTCAAATTCAGCATTACCGATTTAGTATTTCCAAAATCGTCACCAGCCTCAACAAGTCACACATACTTTTATTTATCATTTGATTTCGTCCTTTGGCTTTCTTGGTTTACCTTACCATCTGTTAGCTTTATTGGAGTGTTAGTCATGCTGGAGATAAAATTCTCCACTTCATGCTTCCCTTTCCCTGCACAGATAAGAGTTGTTGCAGGCATTTCAAGCTGTGTGTGCTTTGGGGGCCCCCTAGTGGTTGAAATGTATATGACAGCCAGATTGTATTTGCCTTCACAGAGAAAGTTCATGCCATGGAGAAGGAAAATGAGATTCAGACAGCCAATGAAGTCAAGGTATGACTTCTCATGCTTTATTTGCTTATCATCTCATAAATTACTTATCCTTGGACTATACTGTTGCTTTATTTGTTCACCTTCAGAATGGAGATTTTGTTTTTGGAGTGCTTGTGTGTGTGTGTCTGTGAGTACTGTGTGTATCGACGTGTCAGAGGTGTATGTACTGTTGGTGGTTTTGTATATTTACTGGCCTGGGACTGTACGGTGTGTGAATTTCCACTGATGTGTATATCTGGCCACAGGAGGCCGTGGAGAAGCAGATTCAGAGCCACCGCGAGGCCCATCACAAGCAGATCAGCAGCCTGCGTGATGAACTGGACAAGAAGGAGAAACTTATCACTGAGTTGCAGGAGTAAGACCCCTTCCTATATAGACACATACATACACACAGACACCTGACATAGTACTGTCATACTCCTGTCCCCTCTCATACCTGTTGCTGGCACACCACTGTGAGAACTCCCCACTACTTACCTACTTAACACCTCTCTGCCCAATGGCATTTAATATAACTACAGTTTTGCAAATGTCTCTCACACACTGCCAGATGCCCTTCTGCTCTTATATCCACTTCTGACACCAGTCTCTGCCCCATCATGCCTAATACACTTAGTGAGTTTTGGAATACTGACAGACCTTTCTCTCTTTCTCTCTAAGCTAATAAACGTCATTAGCCCTCTGCTTCTCCCCAAACTGTTTTACTCACAGTATATACAGTGTAACAGTGTTGGGGCTGTACAGTCAGGTTCTGATCAACAAGCTTGCAAAAGCAAGATTCCTCTACATCCAAGTACACACACAGCAGGAATTAAAGCTAATGTTCTGAGCTCTGAAGACTCTGAGCACTGTTAGCTGCAGGGTGCTGATTCTCCTGTATGTGCCTTCCCCCCGCCCCCCCCCCAGTCTGAACCAGAAGATCATGCTGGAGCAGGAGCGCCTGAGAGTGGAGCATGAGAAGCTCAAGTCCACCGACCAGGAGAAGACCCGCAAGCTCCACGAACTCACGTGAGTCCCACACTCTCTTTAAAGGCCTGCTGGACACATTCTGACATTTTTTCCCCAACTGATATATGTCACATTCTTCAGTGTGACAGTGGTGTTAAAGACACCAAAAATATTAGTGCTGTAGTGTTTTGGCCAGCAAATTCAAAGATATTGGTGCCCCCTTAAATGAATTCCCACAGGCAATGGCATATGGTCTTGCGTATGTTACAGAGGTTGTGCAGCTATCCTGTTTGTAAAGTTAATGAGCAAATGATGGGGGTGTTACTTTTCTGGCTGGTTCCATGAGGACTCTGCCTTATTTTATTGGAGTTCAAGAAAACCAGGAAGTGAATTTTGCTGTTAGAGGCCTGTCATTTCAAGGCAGCAGCCATTTTAAATCACAAAGCCCTGCCTCCCAACCTTTTACTCAATGGAATATTCTGGAAGGAGCTCTTAATGGACCCATGTGGTGTGCCCTCACTGACCCCGGTGTTGCCTGTTTGCCTGCAGGGTGATGCAGGACCGGAGGGAGCAGGCCCGACAGGACCTGAAGGGGCTGGAGGAGACAGTGGTGAGTGGACGTGGGGTCTGACCCAGGGATGCAGATTGAGCGCATACTAAATGTGTCTGACCATGAGGATGCACTGTTTAAACTTCCCTTCCTCCATTCCCCCCCCACACCCTCCCATGACCCCCATCCCCATTGCTGTTATCCCCTCTCAGGCTAAGGAGCTCCAGACTCTGCACAACCTTAGGAAGCTGTTTGTTCAGGATTTGGCAACAAGAGTTAAGAAGGTAAGAGCCCCACACACACAGGAACACTGAGTCAACCCTCACAGTTAAAAATGGGTGATGATAAACCCCTCAGTTTCTTCTCAGTTCAGCTGCTTACCGGTCCCTGTCAAAGACATGATTGTTAATCATTATTCATTACAGCAAATGTTGTATTTACATCAATTATTCCGGGAATCAAACTGGTAAATGAAGGATAACATGGTAAAGCCCTTTTGTGCAAACTTGTAGACCTAATTCAGGCTGTGATATTTCATTTTTAAATACGCAGATAGTTATGACCTCAAAGGTACCAATGTACAAATATTCAAGGTTTGCAGACAAAAGAGTGCATCACGAAATTATTTTTCTTATTTCTCCTGTGTGTGTTTAATATGAATTAAGAAAAAAAATACAGATAAATTTCAACATTAACAATGACGTAGTATAGTCATAAATATTAACATATTCATTTTAGCCAAAACACTTACTGATAATATCAGATAACAGTGTAACACTACAAAGTATTACAAATGTATATCATCTCTACCGCTCTTTAAGGAAGAAATTGTCCCAGAAGCACTGCTGCTTGTTTTGAAATTAACTGGGTCAGACAGATAAATGTATCATCAGCCAGATGTATTGTGAGGTGTAATTACATGTGTTAGCCTGATATATCCTGATTTATTCTGCAGTCTGTTTTGGTGAAACTGAATTCTGTATTCTGTGGTAACTGTTATCTGACTGATTGATTGACAGTGTCCTCAGATGTATGGGTTTACTGTGCTAAATTATTTTGGTGGGTTGTCACTGATTGATAGACTTTCCCTGAAGAATGGTGTGTTCTCTGATAGGCTGCATTGTCTGACTGATAAGACTGCATTCTTTGATTGATTGACAGCGTTTTCTGATTCATAGAGTGGGTTAACTGTAAAGGCTTTGTGTTTCCACAGAGTGCTGAGATGGACTCCGATGACACAGGTGGGAGTGCTGCCCAGAAGCAGAAAATCTCCTTTCTTGAGAACAATCTGGAGCAGCTCACCAAGGTTCATAAACAGGTAAATGAACCACAGTCACTGTTAATCTCTGAGGCCGAGGCGCACACTCTGTTGTTGTTAATAGTCTGTTCGTTGGCCTTGTGGCATTTAACAACCCAAAGCCGTTGAGTAAGTACACCTGAATTGTCTGTAGCTGACACGGCCGTCTGTTCGCTCCTCCTGCAGCTGGTACGTGACAATGCAGACCTTCGCTGTGAGCTTCCTAAACTGGAGAAACGTCTTCGCGCTACGGCTGAGAGGGTCAAGGCGCTGGAGTCTGCTCTGAAAGAGGCCAAAGAGAACGCTGCGCGCGACCGCAAGCGCTACCAGCAGGAGGTGGACCGCATTAAGGAGGCCGTGAGGGCCAAGAACATGGCCAGGAGGGGGCACTCTGCGCAGATCGGTGAGTGCCCTGGTCACACACGGACTTTCATACATGCATGTATGCAAACAATTGTGCACATATACGCACAAACAAAGGCATATGGTGACATGCTCACAAATAGATAAATAGATAAATAGATAAACATTCCATTTACACACATAAGCACACACAATCGCATGCTCTCATACACACCTGCACACACACACATAACGACACTTGTACACATGCATATACACACACTTACACATGCATGTACACATAACTGCATATCACCTACACATCCATATATTCATGTGCTGTGGTCCCCAGTGACTACATGCTTTGTGCTCTTGTAGTAACATTCTTATGTTATCCACTTCTGGTTCTCCCCCTTAACATCCCTTCACTGGGGAGGGACATACTCAAATAAAATTATTCTGGTAAATGATGTCATTGTTTACTACCATTACAGTTGAACTAGATGTCCTTTCTCTTTCCATGCAAAAGTAACACTTCAAGGTCAGATCAATTTGTCAGAGTAAGGAAGTGCTGAAAGTGGATTAGTGGACTACTTTGTTTATTGATTCAAGAAAGTCGGGGCAGCGTCTCTTGAGGGAATGCGAGGCTTTGTCTAAACACTGCGGTCAGCTTGACCGCCGTGTTTACTGATCGCTCTGGGCGTGTAGCTTCAGCACAAGCGCTCTTCATTACCCGATTCATCTGTGTGTCAGCAAACAGCCACGCTGAAACTCAACAGGTCGCTATGAAGCTACTGTAGTGCTGTTTGCTTGGGGAGAAAGTGTTCTGAAGTGATGGAAGTTTAGTCTCCTGCTTGGCCGGGCTTTCTGTATGTGTTAGAACTGTGAAACACGGTCGGTCACAGAGGAGCTGTGCTTCTTATCTTTTAATTGGGCGTGGTTCCCCCTCAGTCTCATGACTTTAAATGACGGAATGAGCCAGAAACCAGAACAGTGTTTTTTCATCTACACTGTAACTCTCTGGCCGTAAATTGAATAGCTAATGGACTAATGAAGTAGAGGTTGCTTTTTCCACTGTCTCTGAACCTTTGCTGGTGTTCCTGTTCACAGCCAAGCCCATCCGGCCTGGGCAGCCCCCTGTGGCTTCTCCCACTCACCCCAACATCAACCGCGGCAGTGGCAACATCTACCAGAACAACCAGTCCACTTCCATCCGGGAAGGGGGTGCAGTCAAGCAGGACAGGAAGTGAGTTCCCTTCACCGCCATGCACAACAGGAAATGGAGTTCTCATCACTATCCATGATGCTTTAGGGCACTTTTGGTTAGTGAGTAGAGAGGTTTCGTGAAAGCAGGAAATACACAGAGCCTACAGTACGAGTACCATATCTGCAACTCACTGCTGAGATTCAGTCATTGCATTTTTGCTGTAAAGAACAAAAGAGGTCAGTAACTGACACTTCAGTGAAGTTTGCCTCTTATGGGGGTCATAAGCTGGCCTATTATCCCAGGAGTTCACTTTTGTCTTTAGACCACACAATTAGGACAGGGGACAGACTCTGGGGCAAACAAAAAAAAAAAAAAAGATATGTGTTACAATACAGATTTTTCACTCTGGATTATTGCTGCACAGTCTTTTGTGTTCTGTGTTCACTCTTTATATGCAGGATTGAATCTAAGGTGCTCAAGTGGGCTCTGTGTGAAGTAGTATTGTATGCAAGTGTTTCAGTGGTATGTTTGCAATCCAAAAGCCTTCTTGTGTAGCACGTTTCTTTCTCCATCTGCATGCCTGAAACTGATGTGAATCGTCTAAAGAGCTGCATCTAGTTTGTGCGGCCCATGACCAAGCACAGTAGAAGGGACTGGATTTATTTTGAGATATTTAACTGAGATTTAACTTAATGTATGAAATCTCTCTTTGTGTTACTCAGACTCGATAAAAATGTTTTTCTCTCCCTCCTCCCCTCTGCCTCCCTCTCTTTTTCTCCTCCTTTACCCCTCCCCCTTTTTTTTCTTACCCAGCTGCTGAAGACTGAACATAATCACATCGAAGAGTGCAGATATCACACAGAAAACCTGTCATTCCATACAGTGAACTTTTTCACCTGGGGGGATTTTTCAGTATATATAAATATATAAACTATACCTGGCCTGTACAGTCAAACCCCAAGATTTTGTTCCCCTTTATGAAATTGATTCCCATATAAAATTAAAACACAGATGAAACAAAAACAGAGTGCAATCTAGGCATCCTGCAAACTAACTACATGTGACTTGGTGTAGCTCCGTTATATTGCACAGTATGTCGTCATTCATGTCTTGAGATTAGTCTGCACTGTGCCAAGTTGAATGTATGTTACAGGTTTTAAAAAAAACATGAAAAGAGGAAAAAAAAAAAAAAGATCTTAGCAAAAATGTCCAAACCTAATTTAATGTACATTACGTTGTTTTAAGGATCATACAACCCTTTCTCAGAGTAGATTTGATAAGCTTGTTAAAAGTTGAGTTGAATAGATGAATTAAACACTACTGTCCTATTGTACAGTTTTGAAATAGCACTGAACATTGTTTTCTTAAAAGTGGGTGTTTAGATTTGGGCCTGCAAAACGCCATTGTGCTGTTCTGCGTGGGCGCTTGGAACAGTGTGCTCCTAACAGATTGGCCGAAACCTGTGGAATACAAGTCCTTGAAACGCGTTGTGGAAAATTAAAAAGAATGAGGTCACATGACTCCAGCTGAACAGAAGGAGGCTTCTTAGGAACTAACAACCCAACCTTATCGCCAGGTCTTTCAGCACATTAACGTACTGTATGATAACAAAAAAATGGTTTAACCACATTGTTACTAAATGATATCATATATATATATATATATACATACATATATATGATATCTGCGTATGCAAATGTATATGCCTTTGGTAAATGAAAATGGAACACTCGCTTGTCCTGCCCAGGATATTGTCCTTTGTCATTTGGTGTGCTTTTTATTTTTATTTTTTAGTTTCTATATCATTTGAAGGCCTACTGGACCATAGAAACGTATTGGTTTTTTTTTTTTTAGATTATTTTATAACTGAAATTATGGGTTTCACGTGCTCAACACTTGCTTTATTTCTAATGCAGTTGTTGAGGTGATAGAACTTTATTATTGATATTGATGTTATGCTACTTGTTGTGACTCGGGCATCCTGTAACGTTTGGAAGGTGTCACTTAGGATAATAATCACTGGTGTATAGTTTTAGGTTTTTATTCATTTGCTTGCAGTGTACTTTTGGGGAAAGAGAGGAAGGGTTGTTTTTATCAAATTTAAGCTCTTTTTTTCCCATTGGAATTTAAGACCAATTGTGACTTTTTGTTTATTTGTTTTAAATATTCACACATTTTTTTTCTCGGTGCCTAGCTGTGGTTGTCTGTGTTTGGCATACATTTAATTATTGTTTTCTTTGAAACCTTTTTTTTTTTTTTTGTTTGTTTTATCAAGTCAACTTATCCACTCCTGGGAGGGATCTGTGGTGATTGACACTGTGCACCTGTCTCTGATTGGCTAATCATATGAACAGGGGCCCAATAAAGGGGCAGTGGCTTAATTAACATGTAGATGTTTGTATCCTCTGCTTAACAACGTCCTTCTGTGCTGGACAAGAATGCGTTATTTATTTAACTCTGACTGTCGTCAGGAGCCACAGTTTCTGCATTTTAAATGTCATTTTTTAAATTTTGTTTTGTTTTATTCTTTTATCCCCATAAGAAAATAATAATGAAATGAAAATTGTATCATATTTAAATTCAGAACCCTTTTACCATGAGTTGGTGTTAGCTGAGTACAAAGGAGAAATCACCTCTGCGTGCAATATAAATCTGTAATTTTGAAGGTTATACAGGGAAATAGAAGGAGGTTGGAATTGCTTTAACTGCGGACAACAAAAATAAAACTGGCCCAACACCTTTGGTTTTATAAAATGGAAAAGAGGCATTTAAAAACACCCCCTTGGTTCACTTACAAATGATTCTTTATTCAGTCTAATGCACTTTAAATTGGATGTCTTCAAAGAAAGAAAAAAAAAACTGCACTTACCATCTATGTGAAATGGGCATTCTAATTCCAATTCAAAGTGCTCCAGTTGTGGTTTTGGTTTAAAACAGAAGTCAGTGCACGGCCACTGTACCTTTATCACCTTTGAGTTCAGAACTCTGACGTTCTTTAAATATTTGCGCGTAAAAGACGTTTACACAGTTTGCCTTCAGTCTGCATTTTTTGAACTTGTACAGAGAAGGTTTTCTCGTCTGTGGAAAAAATACTTGGACAGGACAATGCTATGTGTACACCAAGTTCTCCTCCTGTGTAACGCTAGAACGGTAAAGTCATTACAGTGTATTCTTCTAAAGTGCTTACTGTAGGCTTGTTTGCCCAGCAGGTTTTACTCTAGTAATTGAACACAAATAAAATGTAAAAAGAAAAAAAAATGTTGATGGTGATCGGCCTAAATTATTGTGTTTTAGTTTTGAAATTCAAAGCTGATGAACTATCTCACAAAGTCAAGGTGAATACCATTTTTGATTGACAGCGACAATTTCACCAAAGGGACAAATGCATTTCATAGGAGAGCAAGGGCACCTTGGAAGTGAAGGCTCTTCACATACCTGTCACATATGAATCATACCTATGAATCAACTGCATCCTGTAAGTGTACAAGTGATTAAATGTTGATAAATAAGGAAGAGTTGTCATCAAATTCAGTCACAGTAAAAGCATTTTAAGGGTTTGATAACTGACAGAAGAGAACAAAAACACAAAAGGTTTTCAGTCTTGAAACTTGTGAGATAAAATATTAATTGATGTTCTTTTATTACCAATACCTCTACTTTAAAATGAGTAAGAGGTACCTTTTTTTTTTTTTTTAAACCAAATATGACTGTGTTGGAGTCAGCCATTGGCTGCCACTCCTCCAAATCCCACTGTCATTTTGTATCTTCCTAAGAGAGAATGTCATTAGACAATCATTACTTTTGGTAAATCTCTAAAGGTAGTATTCATTTCCTGACATGAAGTTTTGTTAATTAACAATACATTGGTCTAACCATTTGCAAACATAACACTACTGAGATTGACTTTGACTAGATTTAAGTTCTGGAGAGTTTATAATACTGTCACAGCTTCTCAGTTTTCTCTCATTCCAAATCAAGCTTTTTAAAGGCTCTTCTGTCATCTGACAGCAAAGCACCTTAAGTGAATCAGCTTCCAAAAATATTTCCTTGCTCAGTCTGTGCACACACATGAGGATACATAAAATATGCAAAATTTAAAAAAAATAAAACTGCAAAGATGCTTCCATTAAAAGGCTACAATCAGCTCATGGTGAGAGCATACATGGACACAGATGCATATCTTCATCTTACAGGTAAAGTAAATGGCATCAGCAGCCCTAGCATTGTTGCAGTCCGAACTGGCAGTGACACTGCAGTTTTGTGTGGAATGATGACGCACAGAATGTCTGGATGTCCTTTTATGATGTCACGGGTGCCTGTTTCCAGTACTGTTTCAGCTGTGGAAACTCCACATGAATGCCTTGATGGGAATGAGAGGTCTGTAGTGCTTCTCGTTAATCACACCAGTAAACATTGTAAGTATCAGTTTCTTTCAAAATTAAATAATTTGCATATTTGATAATTTTTCACAGCACTAGAATATTTTAGCAGTTAAAGTAGTATTTTGTTCTTGGATACAGTTGTTAACAAGAAATTCAGATCAATAAAAGGGATGTGTACTACCCAGACAACACCAAGGCACATCTTAAATGAGCCTTTTTCTATGGTGGTCACATCTAAAGGACCTAACCCTGTAAAGCCAAGAAGTTAAAGCTGAAAATGGTCACCCCTTTTAGACCAGTTTAATAAAAACTTACCAGAGGCACCTTTCGTACAAAGAAGAACTAAGACCCGCGCCCAGCACATAATGTAAAAATCACCCACCTCCCCCACCTCCCCCGTGAGCTTTTTTGACTGCGTTAAGCTTTTATGGGACCAAGGCGACGAAAAACAGGGAGTCATGACCACAAACCTTAGTACGCTTGTGTCAGTTACTCAGCATAGGCATTAGGGGGTGCTGTAGGCTGTCCTGTGGTCCAAAAGCATTTGCACTACAACTGAGATTTTGCACCGTGATGCTTAAACCTTCAGTATGTTCATCTGTCTTGCGAATTCACCCAACCTACGAGCATCATATGCGGCTGAGTAAACGCTGGAAGTGAGGTCCAACCCTAAATATTAATAGCCCTGCGAAATCCCTGTGCAAGTGAGCACTTTTATTTTTTTTGAAAGCAATGGGCAACATACGTTTCCCACTTGGATGCGCAAGTTTACAGGTAATCCTTTAAAAGTGTCCTCTTAAACTATTCATCATAGAGGTCATAATACTAGCTTTGTCTTGCTGTAACACATGTTTAACAAGACCAACAAAAACCAGAGCAAGTACCATCTCTTTGGAACGAAAACTTTTGCGCATGTTATAAAGGAGGTTAGCTGTTGATCCCTTAATTTCACACACCGATAAATCAACGGGAAGCAACAGTCGTAATCAAGTATTAAATAAAGAACACGCAGGCAGTGCCTTCGCGCCGCACGCTTCAATTACAGAGTAAACGACCGCTCGGTATGCAGAGGGAAAGACTCCTATTGCTTTGATTGAGCGCCGGGGGCACATGCCAGTTTAAATTGCAACCGAATAGCTCCTACAGCGAGACGTGGTTCCTGTTAGTTTTACAAGCGGGAACTTAAGTGGTCTGTGATTCAGAGATCTAATGACTGCCAAGGGCCAAAAGAAGTGAAAGATGAAAGAGAAGCGGCCCACCCTCTTGAGAAATCCGAAGTGAGCCAGACCAGAGTGGGGATGTGGCCAAGCTCTCGTACCGTGTGACTCCACTGTACTCCCGTAAAACCGTAGTGCATGCCATGAAAGATTAAGCAGGAAGACCTGTGTGGCAGCCACTACAGGGAAGTGACAGGGTCGTTAGAAATGTAATAAAACATGCAGAGCTTGGACATTACCTGTTTAGGCTAGCCATAAAAACCAACAGAAGGCGTACCTCACAAAAATTACAAGCATTACTCACTAGCAGCATGTGATTGCTTATCATTGGTCGGGAAAAGTCTTAAAACTGAAATGAGTAATTAATTCATACACCTTTATTTGGTGTGACCCAGCCCGTTCTAGTATGACTACACCATGAACGAACAGGTCAGTATATTTACATACCATCCTCCTTTAAACGTATCTCACGCATTTTGTGATTCTAAATGTGACACCATTTATTTTACCTTGAGCATCCCTATTATCAACATGGATCATATATCCTCACATTTAGAGAAGACTTAAGTGAAATGGCTCATAGGCAGGAGTTCCAAAATCTAAATAATTCAAATCTAGGCAAATAATCAAGGCAGTCTACATGTTTTATTCAACGGTTTAAAACATGTAGGGTCTGTCAAGTGTCCGTGGTTTACTCACTCCCTGAACAGGACCACAGACTCAACTATTCGGAAATTATTGACGACTATTCTTGCTGTCCATTGTCCTTTAATGTTAGTTTCCAAGTCGGCTATATTCGTATTTTAATCACAAAACATTTGAATAACATTGGTGTGGAATCCACAAAACTATTTCTGGTGAAAACAGTAATCATTTTAAAATATGTTTGGTCTCAAATTAAGACGCCCACTATAAATTATATAGTAGCCAATACCACGTCATCCGCATTAAACCGAGCATAATTAGAAATGTGGCAGTGCGCTATTGAAATGTATAAGCACTTTACAACCACGCTGAAGTAGCGTCACTGCCTCATTTAGGTTTTCGGCAACATGTGACTATAATTAAGCATTGTTTTCATCCGTAGTAACTTGTATATCAAGCAAATGCGAAGCTCAATGTGCAGCGGTTGCTCTGGTTTGGTGCTAGGACAGCCGGTCCACAAGCAAGGCATAGCCTATCATTTGACAGAATTTGCCAAGGTTAGCCTGTTTATGTGGCATCCTTTTGTCAGTGTCATTCTGTATTAGGCAGGCCCTGAATTCCCACTGGCTCTAGAGCAGAGATGGTAGCCTGTGAAACAGGCTCATGGCAGCGTCAGAACACCTTGAAATAATCAGGATTCCGTTTATATTTTCATTTAATTTGTCATCCACCCACATGTAATAACCGCACCGACGGCCACAATTGTCTGTTTTTGGATTATATAAGAAGAACCAGCTGGTCAAATAGCCAATTTCTTATTTATTCCTGAAATACATACATGATGTCCTTTGTACTCTCAATACCAATGTCCCATTATTAGCTAAATTAAGATAAAAAATTGCTGTTTGACACAAATATAATTCTCAATGGACTACCTACCAGACCATACACAATCCATAATGCATGCATCCTGGAGCTCTTCCATCGCCAGGGTTTGCTCAATCGAAAACAGATGGCAACTTTTAATATATTATTCATCACCAGCTCGGTAAGCAACCAACCGACTGGCTGGCATGGATCGGATCCTGGGCAAGAATCAGAAGTCCAGCCAGTGAGACGCAGATGCAGGCCAGTAATAAAGATATCTCACTATAATGCACTGCCCTTTTTTCATCTATCGCATCTTTGTACCGCATTCATTTCAAGTTATGATTCACTGAAAATTCAAATGTTGACCTATTTTCCCGAGCTGTGGTGAAAATATCAAAAATTAGGTTTTGAGCTGGGATGATGCTGATCTGTTAATCAAATAGCATGTTTCACAGAATAGGCAACGAAATAAGTCAGTTTTTTAAAACCAATTTAATCAAAATATCTACATCAAATATATTCCTAAATAACATCTGTTGTCGAATACGTGTCTGTTCAATCTGGGAGTGATTTAACAATGCATAAGGTGGTTTTCCTTTTCTTCCGAAAAGGGTGAGGACAAATTCTGTACGAAACCACAAGATGGTGCCAATACCCCACCAGGCCTCCCGTTGTACCATGCAGTGTGTATGGTCTTGTTTAATCGGATAACCCAGCTATACCGTCGATCAAAGTTGGCAGACAGGGGAGGCGGGAGTGAGCAGAGACTGGAGAATTCCGTGCGTTAGGGTGGAAACGAGGCGGAGGGGTTGTTTGCTACTGACGCGCTGGGGCTTAGAGCTGTGCGGACGGGAAAGTGGGAATACGAGGCGGAAAAAACTTTGTTTTGTTGGCTACTTCATCGAACAGAATTGCTCTCTATAAAGGAATAACCACACCAAAATCATAAAGGTTGGTATAGCTGTCTTCACTCCCCTTTGAGTATGATCACGAATGTAACATACAAATGTAAGTTTTCAGCAAACTATTGTTTGAACACGGTTTTGCGACTTCTACGTGAAAACCCTCGCTTCTGGGTAAAGCTTAAAATGAACCTGTTCAGTCTTGCTGGCAGCGTTTGGAAATGCATTGTAGCATTTGGAACCATTACGGCGATCAAGATCGCCTCACGTGCTTCTTATTTTGTGAATATTTCTGTAAATAATTCATGTGGGCAGCAGTTTATTTGATAAATGCAAGGCATATCGATCCACGCGATCTTGAGCGAGCAGTTTTCTTTTATTTTGGTGACTTTGATGTGTTGCTGGTTACGCGAACCTTCCAAACCACTGAGAAACCACACAAAGACGTTTGTTTGTAGCTATGATTGGGGATTGTTGCAAAAGAATCACAAATCGGGTTAACACAACCAATGTTTACGGATGCGTTTACTTGGAAGTTTGAGTTCCTAAATGAATTGTGTCCGCTTTATGCTGTAGCGGATTGCGAGACGGGTGGGAGAAGCTGAGCAACCTTTTCCTTGGGTAATCAGTAAAAGTCTGCTGGTTGTACTAATTTAGACCTCGAAGCATGTTTATTTATTCAAACTTGTTGGCTGAATGGTAGGCTGGTCATTGTAAATGGTACCTTGTTGATGACCCTGATTGTGAAGGCTAACTGACCTAGCCCCTTTCCAATTCAGACAGAGGTGGAACACTGCTTCATTAATCCCAGTGTTCCTAGGCGTTAATTCCTGCAAATGTAGCCTGTCGTAGTCAAAATGTCATGGTGTCACTGTGACTGCTTCTTAATTCTCAATGGAAATCACACCATATAGGCTCACAGCAGATGTATGTCTTTCGTCACACGTTGTTTTCGTGCAGTTAAGCCTGCTGGATATACATCTGCTTTAAATAAAACGCAGGGACAAAGACACGTGAAATAACTTGACATTGTACTGTGTGTGTGGCTGTTCTTTCGAGGCTTAATGTAATTTAAATGATTTTACTGTGCGATTTATGATCATTGCGTTTTGCCCAAGGGATTAGGTAGGCTAACAATATTTGTGCTGTTATTTGGAAACCGCAGGAGATGATGGACAATAGAATTTAATTCTGCCCTGTCTGAATTAGTATAATTCCTCAGAACCCAGAATAAACAGTATCTTGACGATATAGTTCTACTTATTTGACTGTGGTACTGTTAGTAGTGTATCTTTAAAAATTCAAATAAACGTAGGCTGATAAAGATATAGGCGGTATACCATGGTCAAAATCTGTGCTCCCAGATTCCTTAAGTTGAAACAGCAAACAATGCTGTTACATTCCATTCCTAACGTGAATCACAGCGTCTGGTGACCGCATGTCAGATAGTGTATTTACCAACGTTTTGGCTTGAAATATTGTTCACATTTACAAAAAAAAAAAAAAAAAAAAACATCCACACTTACACACTCAACCACTAAGACCGAGATAACCATTTACCGAACGTAATGTCACAATGGGGACGACCGACTGCATTACCTCCGGATGTTGGAAGCCTTTGTGCCCCCAGTGTAGTGAAACCAATATTCTAGGCAGCTGGGTGTAAGCGCTCCTCGGTCGTAGGACAAGTTCTTACAAGATAGAGGCAAAACGGTTCCAAACCATTTGCTTTTTCTTAACCTTCGGTAGTGTACACGGTTATTGGATTATTTGAGTGCAGCTTTCATTTTCTCACGATCTAGCTTGGTTTTGTCTTATGTGTGTGGTTTTGCAGTTAGATTCGCAGTTCCGTTGCATGCTGTTAATGGGCTACAGTTCGGCGCCCTGTCTCTTGCCTTCCTAAGGCGCTGTACCTGTTCCAGTACTGAAAGCGAGCATAAGCAAGAATCCCTCTCTAAGAATTCATGAATCCTTGTTTTTTCTGTAACGTCATAGTCACACGTTTATTATCCATAGCAAGTTGCGAAACAAATCAGCACAAGAACATACGCTTTAGTGCACACAAAGGTGAGATTCGTGAACGATTACTTAATGTACCTAATAAGACGCATATTCTATTGCCTTGTTGAAGCGGTGATAAGAAACCACTCTGAAGAACTATGACTAGCTGCATTTCTTGGCTCTGATGGACGGTGAATGATTTAAACACTTATTAAAAGTTTTGATGTGTCACAGCGCTTAGAACAAACAGCAAGCAAGGTCATTCGCCGTCATTTCCGATTTAGACCTTTCTCGGCTGAAGTGCCACTGGTTTAAGTGATGTGACAGTATTTCAAGTGGTAGGCGACAAGGCTTATTTCCTTTCATGCTTTAAAGATAACTAAAGCAGCGCTACTTCCAGCGAGTGTCTGTTTCTGTTTATTGGCCTCCTGAGATCTACCCTCTGAAATTGCACATTAACATTTCATGGGCGATGTCTAAGTTAACATATACCAGAGTTAAACAAGACTTTACCACGGCATGCCATTTAATGTAGTCATGTATCAGGAGAGCGGTTAAGTCTAATCCCCTCTCGATCCTGTTAAAGGGGGTGGGCAGGACCTGCTCGCATGAACAGATGTTCGCCAGGATCTTAAGGGCAGATTGTGTCTTACAAAGGGATGTTCAGGTGAAGCGGGGAGTAGCCTCTTCAGTCAGGCTTTTACCCCCAAGCCTGAACTTAGCCCAGCGTCCAGAGGTGTGCTTTGCTCACAATCCAGTGGTCAGGTTACAGTTTCTGATTAATCATGATGTGCTGGGCTGGGTGTGAACATTGATATAATACCTGTACCAATCAAATCCACCCTCACAAATCTGCAGGCACCAATCAGATTTCAGGATGCACAGGCCTGAGGATTTCACAGAGCTGCCCGTACTGTTTATTACAGACTGAACATCTTTGAGTTGATACTAAAACAGGAGTGCTCAGGAGTAACTTATCCATAGAAATTGCAGTTTTTGAAGTTGTTTCAATTATCACTGAAAGCTGGGCACACACTTGCAGAGAAGTGCATGTGTGTCCTTAATAGAGTATATCTTGGGAGTGTGTTTGATGCCTCTGAGCTAATAAAATTGATCTTGTGAGTGATTCCTCTCTGTGAGTGGTAATGTGCCAGCCTCTAGCAGCTGTGTCAGGCAAGCTGTTCTCTTTCAGAATTACAGAGAGAAGTAGCCTGAGAGCTTTGGAAGACATCAGTGCCAAAGCAGAAAAACATGATGGACAAGAAGAGTTGGATCTGGGGTGGTCAGATATGAAGGGTTTTTAATGAGCAGTGCTACCACAGATCAGATCAAGCTACCACAACAAGGAACTGAAGCTGGGGAAATGCACAGAGATACCTGGGATGTTCAGCGCTGCTTGTAGAATGAGATGTTTTATCAGTGCAATATTTTGTATGTCAAAGACCAAGAAAAATATCCACCATGGTAGTATTCATTTTTCATACAAAAAAAAAACCATTCATGTTCATTGAGGTTTCAGATCTTAAGATCCTTTAAATATACATATAGGTTGGTTTGGTTGTAACAGAGAGCAATCCAGTAAACAGTAGGCTCAGACAAGGAACTGAGATGCACCAAGTTGTCAGTGCCAGAGCTGACCATAATAGGTAACACACCAACCTACAGAATGTCATGATGTCCTCTCGCAGGTGCCAAAGGAAGTATAGGTACATTAATTTGAGTGAATAGTAAGAGGCAGATTAAACTGAGTTTCTGGGTTAGATGGGACGAGACTGGGTTTAAAAAGATGTGTTTTCAGTTTGTGGTGGAGGGAGTGACAATCATATCTACCCTAAAGCTACCCATATTTCAGAAGCGACTCAGCGCCTCAGTCCCTTGACTCCATCCCTTCTCCTGAAATAAATGTCAGCAACTCACAGGCTACTGCAGTTACACATCCAAAGCATACATTCATGTTTTTCAAAAACTGTAATTTACGTTCTGGGCTTAGGAGAGATTAGACCACGCTAAGAGGAGGGAGCACAAGAGAACAACTTGCTTCCCCTCGAAAACAAAAAACATCCGATGTGTTTAAAAAAAAAGAAACAAAGTGAAGAATTGACTCTGCTCTGCTCGGAGATGTACGATGTCCAGTTTATTCTGGTTCTGGCAGTGAGGCTTGATCTTTTTTGACCTGTGTGCGCAGTCCCTCTGCTAAAAGTGGCTGTGTTTGCTTTGTTAAGGGAGCACAACAGGGGGGGGAGGGGGAGTGTGGGGGAGATGGGGAGGGGGGGGGGGAGGTTGTCTTGTTGAATGGCCGCTGTCCAAGCTTGTTTGACGGAGGGCTGTAAATGAGTTTGAGACAAAGTAAATAGCTGGCCCAGGGTAGTCTGAAGAGTAAAGGGGTTTTAATTGCTGTTACTTTAGTGTGGTGGACCTAAAGGTTGGGACAGACTTTACAGTGCTTTTGAAAAACGGAAAGTGACTTACTGAAAATATACAAAAATATACCAAAAAAAAAAAAATTGGCAGGGTGGTGAGATAAATGTGTGTGTGTGCATGTGCGCACGCTCATGCTTGCGTATGTGTGTGTTTCTCAGCACTTCAGGGTGACAGTGTGATTTCTGAGCCATGCAGTGACTCAAAATAAACGGGGAATCAGTGAAATGCTCTCTCACATCTCCAAACGTCTTCTGCTTCCATCCACTGTGTGCATTTTTTGACGTTCTTGTTTTATTTCCCTTTTGGCTGTGTCATCCTCTGGCTCTCTCAGTGCTGTTCTGTTATTGCCTGTTGTTTTTTGTCAATGTTGCACAGATAATACTCAGATTCTCTAATTGTATTATGCTGGCTGGCTGCTACAAGCAGCACAGCAAATAGGAGGAGTCTCCAGACTGCCAGTGAATCTGTGCAGCTTTAACCCTTCCCCTAAATAAATAAATAAATAAATAAATAAATAAATCAGCAGGAAACAGCTTGGCAAAGAGAAGGGGAAAAGGGTAGTTTGGTGTGATACACAACCAATGTTTGGGAAACATATTGTGGCTGTCAGAGGGTGGCATGAAAGGACACATTAAAACATACAGCAGTGAAAAAAGGGTGTGTGCGATCATTTTTATGAACTTTTTTTTTTTTTTTTTTTTTTTTACATCTTGGTTATGAGTGTCTGAGCAAGGAAAGAGGAACACACTTCATTAGCTACATGGACACGCTGGTCTACTTTGAAATTAATTTAACTTTGCAGTGTGGCTTCGGCCTAGTTTGAACTAATCCTATCTATGCAGCTGCAGAGCTGAGAATAAATCATGGAGTGAAGTTTGCAGCAGGAAGGTCACGGTCCTGTTTTGGGGGGATTGAGGTTTTGAACGGTAGTTAGCCCTTACAGTGTAACATGCTGACAGGGCAGTTTTGTGGATCCTGTCAGTCTCTAGCATTTAATGTGGAGTCCCCCCCCCCCAGCACAGATACGAAACTGTCCTCATCCTGTAAGTGGAAATGGCTATTTTCGTTCATTACCCCACAGACTAAGTGTCCAATAGCTAGTAATAAAATTAAGCAAGTATGCGTTTTGCTATTGAAAAAAAAATCAAATCTCCTGTTCTATCTGATTTGCAGCATTGCAGTGCCAGTCCAGAGCACCTATTGTATAAAATACACAAAGCTCATTATCTTTAACTGCTTTGCAGTGTGAGGTTGTGAATCAAGGCTTTCATTGGAGCAGTGAGTCTGCAAGCTTAGAATGTGCTGCCCGGACTCTAGAGTGCATCGGTTTAAATAAAAAGGGGTGTAAAAACAGACAGCACGTTATTGAGTAATAAATAAACAGATGCGAGTATCTGCTTTGTGCTGTTGACAGCGCTAAGATGGACTGCTTTGTTGCAACAGCTGAAGAAAGTGAGTCCGTCCTGACAAACCACCGGTGTTGATGCAGTTTCCGCCTCTTCCACAGGGATGTGCTTGATTTATTTTGAAGTGCCTGAGGTTTTGGGTTGAGAGAAGCACTCCGAAATATCCTTGGCAACTGTTTCCTCAGCAGATTACAGCGTTTCGTACAGTGGGCTCTCGCCTGTGTGGCCATGAGTTTCCGCATTGCTCATTAATACCTAAACTAAGAGCCCGCTGGCATTCGCACGCCTCATGATTTCCTTTTTTGCCTAACAGTGGCCGTAATTGAAGCCCATTATTCTTCCAGTGAAGAGGGTATAATTTCTGAAACTGCAGTGTATGTACGGAGGAAACCCCAGTCATTCCTTGCTGTTTGTCCCTGTGTGCATTTGAATCTGTGTGCTCTTTACTCCAGCCCATTGGAAGTGTTCGTTTTAGACACATTTCCCTACTCAGGATGTGTGCATTGTGCTGGAAGGCCTGCTCTCTGCTTCATTCATGCTGAGGACAGGGATTAATTAGAGATGAAATTCAGTCTGGTCCTCTGCCTAACTACCTTGGAATAATAAAACTGACAGAAGGAAAGGCAGTAAAAGAATTTTACTCGGGCATGAATATTGATTTTTTTTTGAGGTGGTGGGGTGGGGTTGGGGGGATGTGGGATTAGTATGTTATGGCTGCTGAAAGATGATGTTGAAATTATCGGATCGTTTGTTAAATTTTGGTGTGTCTTGAGTTTCATTGAACATGACATGATACAAGATATTGTATGCCCTTTTCGAATGGAACAAAAAAATCTGCTCAATTGAGCTTAATCGTCAAGATTACTCCTTTCGTATTGAGAAAATGTGTGTGAGCTGCTTCTCTATTTCTTAAGCAATTTACAGGCAAGTGTCAAGACATTAATAAGAGATTTTCTTTGAAGTATCAGAATGATAATTTTGCACAATCCCATTTTCTCTTTGAGGGAGTAATATCTTCACAGATTGAGATAACAATGACTCACACATAGTCATATCTGCAAGAAAAGTTGCATTGCTTTTTTGGGTGGGGTCAGTTCAAGTCATCTAAAAACAGAAAATGTCAAAAGAAGGAGCTATAGAGGCTATATTTGTTCACAGATGGAGACAATTTTCCTCTGGTTCTGTTTTGGAATGTGCGCAACGGGAAGGCGTGAGAAGCAGCCTCACCACGAGGTTTGAGTGGGCCGTTTAATGGGGGTGGGGGTGAGGGTTCGATTTTGAAGCCTGTGAAATTGTATTCTTTGCCCAGTATTTAATTCGGGGCTGCCGGACTCTGGGAATACATTTCTGTGCTTGAAGCGAAGGGTCATGTTAACGGCGTGTCCAGTCTGAACGCTATGATCGCTTGTTTAGGATGTGAAACTGTTTAACTGATGGGTGCTAGCAGTGAGCGGGGTAAAAATACACTACAGCTTAGTGGCGAGAGTGGGGGGAGTGTGGTTCCTGAAATATACTTTGTGTTAGGAGGCCCCATGTTTAGCACGCGTAAACAACTGTTTTCCAAACTCTTTTCTTCATTTAGATTTGACCAGATCTTTTTTGGGGGCATAATTTGATCTAGCTGCCAAGCTTTTTGAGCACAACAGTTCCATATGTAAAAGGTCCATTTATGGAACTGGTGGCCCCGCTGGGCAGAGGGTGGGGCTAGAGTTAGGGCAAAACAAACCTGTCAATCGCCCCTCATTTGGCAGTCTCTCATACATAAATCAGGGGCCTTGTGGTTCATTTCACTCAAAGGCTTTCTTCTTTATGGGGATAACAAGGTTCTGTACACGATGGTAAGGCTTAAATTGAGCCTGGGAAGGATTTTCTTGTCACGTTCACTTTTCTCCATTTCCGGTTGATCATTGCCAGGATGCTGTTCTTAAGGGGGATTATTTTCAAAAAACAAATGATGACTTCTGAATGCAGCAGGCCTTAAAATGTCTTTGGGGAAAAAAGGTCACCTTTCATGGGAGAATATCGCAATGATTTGACCATGAGGTGGGTTTTCTACATATTTACTTATGTAGAAAATAATATAATATCCATTTGAACCGCTTGTGACTTCTCTGGCTGGCTCCAAGTGTGGCGATAACTTTAGACATATAGAGCAGGAGTTGGCTACCTGGCCCCTGTAGCACCAAAGACAGTTCGGCTGTTCTTGCTGTGGAAGAGCTGAATACCTTGGGCAGGTTAATGCAGCATAATAATTAAGCCATAATCAAGAGTTCAGACTGAGAAGACTGAGAGACAGAAAAACATAATAATGGGTTGTGCTGCTGGACCGGAGGGCACCACTACTCAATTAAACAGCAGAAGTCCCGTTTGTGTAAGTGTGAGCGTTGTAATGTGACGCGTACGCTCAGAGGATCAACCCTAAGTAATGATTTGATGGCCTGAGCCCAATGAGGAGTAAATCTCCACCTAAAGTCCCTACTTCAAGAAGTGTTCCACTGTTTAATCAGCCAGTGGCCGTGGCTTTGCGGCTCGGCTCAACTGCTTTTGCAGTGTTTGGTTACCAAGCTTTGTGTTTGTCCCGGCGCGGGCCTGGATGCTCCGGAACCATCCGGGACATGACGCAGTCTGTGAGGTTTTATCTGTGGGAGACCACGTCACTCTTCAGACGTAACTCTAGCATGAAGAGAGTAGCCTTCAGGATAGCAGTGAATGATTCCACCGCAAGATAGCATGGCAATATGATAGCATGTCATAGAGGGAGGAATGCGGTTATGGCTACCTTTTTTGTTTTTTTATATAAATGTTCTGGCTAGGGCCTTGTCACATCATGCTGTACGGCTTGGCGTGGTGAGAAATGAAGGCTATGACTGAAGGCTTGTGGAGACGGGGGTCTGTCCGAACAGGACTGGTGCGTGACAGGGGCCCCCTGAACCATAAGCTGAGGGAATGAGTTAGCAGGGCTGAACCTTTGTTCATTGTGAGCGCGAGGCTCGCCGGCGCAGTCGGGGCGGTTATGTAACGCGCCTGGTTCCTGCCCCGACAGGCTGAGAACACGGCGTGAAGCCACCGCGCGGGTTGCAGAAAGCACACCCGAGGCCAGGGATTCTCCGGAGGTGCGCTGCCCTCTGATGATTTGCACCGCCGTCACGCCGTGACTTAGAGATCACAGCTGCTTCCAGAGCGCCGCCTGCCCACATGGTCTACCCTTTTTTTTCTGATCTCAAGGAAGGTGTCCAGCCACCCTGAAAGTGCTGGGCTGGTGCATGTTCCATTGGTATCAATAAAAGTTACACTGAAAACAAGCTCTTTCTGTATGTGCTCCTGACCTCCCCTGTCTATCATTATCTCATGATAGACTTTTTTGGGGTAAGAGTTGTAGTTTGAACTTCATTAACTTTCAAATCAAAGGCAGGGACTTTTTTGAGGGACAGACCCCTCACCAGGGTGGGAATCAGACGGTGGGGGTCCTCATGCTTGTCCATTTGCGTCTTTACATATGAATTTAAAGATTTTAACCCAGAGTTAAACCAGAGCTGATAGTGGGTTCTATTTTAGGGAGTTAAAAAGGAATCACCTACCCCCCACACCATGCAAACTTGATATGAGTGACTCTCTGTAGCCACGCTGTCGCCGGGGGAATCCTCATACCCTCGGAGTATATTTTTGGTTTAAATCTCAGGGGATTATCCCTGTCAGATAGACCGGTGTCAAGCGAGCAACCCCCTCCCACCCCACCCAACCACCCCACCCCCAACTCTCATACTACCCCCGTGGCGGTCTGTGTGGATGGCAGAGGAAACAGGAGCCGATGAGGTAGCTGGTATATGCAGGAAGGAGTAAAAATAGTCCTTTTGGGGGGTGAGAAGGGTGGGGTAAATATAGGCAGGGACCCCTCCCGGAATGTGCTTGCCGTTTTTCGGTGAGTAAGGCAGTACGAGGCACGGGCGGGAGCCTTTCGGGGAAAATGCTGTGCTCCTGTTCAGTCGTCATCTCAATGTCCCATCTTCTCACCCCCACCTGACCGCAGGAATGACCAGGTGATTCAGAGGTCCCGCAAATACATATGATACACATTCTGCATATGTTTACGCATACTGCACTAGTGACACTTCCTCTCTGCTGGGGCCACACAAAACCACTGCACTGTGAGGCCCCTGGCTCAGAGTCTATCCTGATCCCACCCACACTTGGATAAGATATATAAGATATGTACATACATGTAATACAGACCATGGAAAAGCGCTCTTAGTCATGTCTTAGTCATGTCAGAGAGGGTAGTGTTCTGGTCTTCAGGGCCTTTGCAGGCACTCAGTATGTCACTTGGTTTGTTCGGTGACTGTAGTTAAGTATAGGTGGGAGCATTGTGTCCTGACTGGCCAGGCCCAGTTTTAGTTCTGCCAGGATCGCTCAGGTTTACTGTGGTATTCATGCCTTTACCTCTCAGCTATCTGAAGTTCTCCAGGTGTGGTTGAGACATGTATGTGTTCCCTTTTGTGGCATGCAGCCATAGCTCATCGTAGCAAAAACAGACACTGGTTTATGGGAGAGTGTATCAGAGGAGCTCACGTATGTCACATCCAGTGCTTCCCTGGTAGGTGCTGTGGTGTGAACAGCAGTACGATTGGAGAAATCTGTGGCTCAAAAGGAAAAAAAAAAAGCCTCCATGGCTCCTTGATCTATCTGTGCGTTTGAACAAGACAGCATGACATCACACTGTTGAGGCTTTTTTCTTTGTTTTGTGTGAGAGGGGAATTTGTAGCGCGATGAGTAATAATGATATATAGCCTGCCACTGTGAGGAACCGCTGTGCTAAGTGTGCTAAGTGCGAAGGGAATGTGTGACAGGAATTTTTAAAACTTTTTTTTTTTTTAAACATTTTTATGGTGCTGTAACACCTATAAAATAGCACATACTTCTGTAGGCAATGTGTGTAAACAGCTGTATGTTGTGTTTATCTCCTCCAGATAGCACCACACAGACAGAGCCATGTGGATTCCCCCAGCCCTCAGACGGTGAACTCGAGAGCTGCGCGAGAGATGGCGGACAAAGATGGCAGGTGCGAGCTGCCCATTGCTCCCGGCCAGGTGTACATCGAGGTGGAGTACGACTACGAGTACAAGGCCAAAGACAAGCTGATCACCATCAAGCAGGGCGAATGCTACATGTTAGTCAGGAAGACCAATGAGGACTGGTGGCAGGTGCGGAAGGATGAGAACACAAAGGCCTTCTATGTCCCGGCCCAATACGTCCGGGAGGTGCGTAAGGCCCTCATGCCACCCCCGAAACCCCTGCAGAAGAGTGGCTCTGGAAAGGCCAAGCCCACTATTTTGGACATCCGGCGGTCAAATGAAAATCTGAACAAGCACACGGAGCTGTCCAGCTTTGGGCGGCGGTCACCCGGGCATGTCAGCCCACCGGCCGGCCGGCGGGACGCCAACCAGAACCCTGGCAGCCCCGGGCACGGCAAGAACATGGCCGATCACTTCCAGAACAACAACGCCAGCTCCACACTGCCGCGGACTCGGGCCGAGTCACCCGTCCCACGGTCCCCCCTGCAGGGGCACCGCTGCCCCCTGGACCTGGACGCGGACAGGACGCCCTCGCACTGTGACTCGGCTGGCGAGGGCTCAGAGAAGCTCCGCAACGACTCGGAGTCCGGAGACGACCTGAGCAGCAGCTCCACAGAGCACATGCAGGTAAGAGGAAGGGGAAGACATTCAATCTGCATTACTGAACACCTAGGTCTCAAATTACCATGGTTAGCGTACTGAGCACCTGTGACTCACATAATCATGGTTACCATACTGAGCACCTCTGGCTGACAATACCATGGTTACCATACTGTGCACCTCTGACTGACATTACCATGGTTACAATGCTGAGCAACTGTCTCACATCACCATGTTTACAATGCTGAGCACTTCTGTCTCATATTGCCATGGTTACAATGTTTAGCACCTCTATCTCATATTACCATGGTTACAATGCTGAGCACCTCTGTCTAATATTACCATGGTTACTATGCTGAGCACCTCTGTCTCAAACTGCTATGGTTACCATCCTGGGCTCAAATGCACTCTGCCCCTGGCTCTCATGTTAAATCTCCCCTGGCTCTCATGCTCAGCCTGTCCCTCTCACATTGTGTCAGTCTCTCTCTCTCATTCATTCCATCTTCATCCCTCACCCCCCTCTCCACATTTCACACTTGCGCACACACACTCTCACCCTCTCCTCCTCGCTCATTCAGGCTGTCTCAATCCCTCTAGATTCACTGTCTCACTCACACATTTGCTGTCTCTACACTTCTTCCTTCTCGTTCATTCACTGTCATGCATTCATGCTTGCGTTCGCTCTGTCTCTCACTCATGAAAGATCACATCATACAACAGATTTCCTCTCTTCTCTGCTCACATGTCGTGCTTAATTTTGGAGGAATGGAGAGTTGTTAACTTCAAAGACTCCTTCAGAGCCGTGTTCATTTATTGGGGCTCTGCTGATTCTGTGAGACCCATTGAGCAGTGTGTTGTAGTTGAGTTTTTTTTTTTGCCGCATTGAATAAATTTTGGTTTGTGCCAGGGTTGTTTGCCAGAATTTCATTAGCTGCACCAGCGCAGAGCCCTTATTAAAATTCCAGTCTAAAATTCAGCTTCAAGGTAATCTCCATGGTGCATACAGTGGGTGGCTGGAAGTTGCATCATTAAAAACCCAAAAAAAAACAACAAAAAAGGAATCATTTGCTTGTTTTCCATGCTAATAGATGGAGGAACTGGGCTCTCAGAGGCTAGTGCAGGGATTAGCATCTGGTTGAGGGGGTGCACACCCCAGAATTTAGAGAGGTGTTTTATATGGAGAGGGAGCCGGCTGGGGTTCCCTCAGGTGCAATGGTGGAGGGCTCAGCGGGAAACGCAGGCCCCAGAGGAGAGGAGGCGGGGAGGCGGGGACGGTTTCCTGCGTCAGGGGAACAGAGGAGCAGCGCTCCTGAGACCGCAGAGAACACACCCCGCTGAGCTCCTAATGGAAAGATAATTCCTGCCCTCAGTGGAGATCTGTCCCCCTCACCCCCGCCCTCTCATTTTCTCTGCCATGCAGTGGAATCATGGCCCCTCCGTAGAGCCGTCCGGATTCGGGGAGGGGGGGGGAGTGTGCCCTCGATCCCCCTGTGTTTCAGGGGTGAAGTTAAAAAGAGGTCCTACCAAAGGGGGCTTAGCCAGCAGACAAGTTTGCGGATTTTTTTTTTTTTTTTTGCGGGTGGCTCCTTAACACAGCGGCGCTCCCGCTCTTTGTTCTCAGCTCTGTGCGCCGTGGAAAAGGGTGCCGTGGGAACAAAGACACGCAAAGTGAATGGGAAAGTAGGTCATATCTGGCGAGGATCGGGGCCGCTTGCCGGGGCGCGCCGTGTGGAAAGGGGACCATGACTGGGACAGCGACCGGGTGCTTTTGGGGATGGGACTGAGTGTGATGGCTGCTGTGTGCTCACACTGGGGTTTGGAGCCATCTGCTTAGCCACAGCTGACTCATACTGTGATCATCACTCATCTGTATGGCCAATAAAACACACACACACACACACACACACACACACACACACACACACACACACACACACACACACACACACACACACACACACACACACACACACACACACCGAGACAGTAGTAACATATAATGGAATACAATATATTACATGGATGGATAAAACATTAATGCAAACACCAAGTGAAAAGGACTAATATTTTGAAGTAACTAAATTCCAATTAAAACTGAGTCTGCATTTTACAAGTGTTACTTATTATGTTTCTGCTGGTAGACACATTAAAATCAAGACTTTAATATGTGAGTTTGTGAAGCAACATGAGAGATCTAACAGATTTTGAGGTCAATGGGTGAGAGAAAAAAAACAAAGAAACCTAATAAAAACAATATGGGTTACAGTGCTTGGCCCCATTAAAAAAAAAACATTGGGAGTTATTCATTTTTAGAAAATCCAATGTATATTATTGTTTCTTGCCTTTGTTTATTAGAAGTCCGCACTTGTCTTATGGACGAATTCAGTTCATTAACCAATTTAAAATTCCAATACAGGGAAATAGATTCCCAGTCTGGTCATATAGCAGCACAGACTAACTTATGGGAGCACAGCCAGTGCCGATAAGAGGACTGGGGGTTGGGGGGTGGGGTCTAACAGCCTGCACTCAGTGTTTAAACGTAATCACCTTCCTCATCAGAGCAGTCTGGCTGAAGGCCGGTTCTTGTCCAACCCCCCAGTGTGTGTCAGATTTTATGGAAATGCTGTAATGAAACAGCCAATGAAGCGTGGATCACTGCCCTCAGGGGAGGGGTTAAAGCTGCCCCTCCACTCCCTCTGTGATGTCAGACTCAGACACGACCCCTCCCCCCTGCTTCTCAGGGAGCCCCATGGCCTTCCAAAACAAAATAAAAAGCCCCAAGACAAAACATGTTGTGCTTTGTCATACACCTCCTCTCCCACTGCTCGTGATAAGCGTGTCTACTTTAAGGCACTGGATGACTATAAATAAGTAAATTAATTTTAAAAGACAATGAGATTTAAATGCAGAGGCGTGACATTGTGCTGTGTTTGGCTGGGTTTGAAAAGACAGGGCCGTCTCGTGGTGTGAATGAGCTGAGAAGGCAGGGCAGAGGAGGTGGGAAAGTCTGTATTGTCTGCATGTGTTTGATGTGGTTAATGAGATACTAGGACTGTCCTGCAGCCGGTTCTACAGCTCTGTGTGCGTGTTTCTGTGTGCGCGTGTGTGTTTGTGCGTGTGTGTGTGTGCATACACACAGGATATGGTCAGAATTCGGGAAATATGAATGCCGACTACACAATAAGATCAGTTCCAGCTGAATGTGTGTCTGTGCACAGTGTATGGCACAGTGCGTGTATGTGCGTGCGTGCGTGCGTGCATGCGTGCGTGTGTGTGTGTTTGTGTGTGTGTGTGTGTGTAATATGGCATATTGTAAACTGTAGTTGAATGTTAAACAGAAATAAGGTGAGCCTCTACAGTCAGAGCGAAAGGTAACCATCTGGGCTCGTATGACGTGGCAGCAGCCAGCCGGTGCATCTGGGGAAGTCAAGCTCTCATATGTGGTCACAGCAAGGAGGCAACTCTGTCCAGCTTCAGCCAGCCTATCCATGTTTCAGCACCCTGTCTGCCACAGAGGTTATATTACATTACAAGCATTTAGCAAAGACTGTTATCTAGAGCGACCTGCAGTGTGAAGAGAAGTGTACAGATCAACATGCATCAATGTGCAATAATACCTTAGAGGACAGAAGTTTAATCCTACTGACCACAAATGTAAGCATAAAATTTAGCCTGGAACCTGATTATTAACCTGTCAAAGAAAGTAAATAATAAAGCAAATCGATATCTGCAGTAACTGGCCTAAAAATATTTTTAAAAATTGGCAAATACAATCATGCACACAACAAAGCAAGTGGCACAGAAACATGGAGCGTAGAGGATGACAGGAGACGGCAGCCTGCTGTGAGTGTGACCTGGGGGCGTGGCTGAGTTGTTGTGAATCTCACCACGTGCCTCTCGCCTCTCCCGGTGAGTGTCAACGACGAGCATGTGGGTGACCGAAACTCAGCTCGGTTTCGCTTCAAGGTGTGTTTTTCCTGTCTGACGACCGGACTCAGGTGAGCACCTGGGCTGGCTGTGAGCACTTCCTGTTTCCTCCCACTCAGCAGGGCAAAGAGCAGCTGTGCAGTGATACCCACTGCTCAGTGCAACTGCAGCAGGCGCTCTCTCTCTCTCTCTCTCTCTGCTCCTACTCCATAACTCCCTCTCTCTTTCTCTTTCTCTTTCTCCACATCTCCTCTCACAGCTGGGAGCTGCATTCTATCCCAGTAGGAGAGAAGATGTGTGCCGGATACAGGCTGGCTAGCAGGCATCCCTCCTTCTCTTTTCCTCCTCCTCCCCCTTTGCTCCGTCTCTCTTTCCCTCTCTCCCCCTTAGTCCCCTCACTCGGCTGGGAGCCGAAAGCTCTCCTGTAGGAGAGAAGATGTTAGCTAGTTAGCTGGATGCACTGGGGATTTGTAATTTACAAGCCCGCGGTTCCGAGCCAGCTGGCCACCTTAATTAATTTGATTACCAAGTAAGTGTAACCACCTTTTTTTTACCAATAATTCTCTTATCTCCTGTGCACTGGTTGTCAAAGATGGTGACCCAGTTTCCTGACTCTGTATCAGGTTCGTGGAGTTCCTTCTCCCCAACCCCCTCCACTTTTTTTTTTTTTTTTTTTTATATTGTCACCCACAAATCCAGTTTTGTTCCACAGTGGTAGGTTTCTAAGGCAGTGGTTTCCAAAAGCAGAGCTCCCATGCTCTTAGAGGATTAGGAAAAATAAACCTTTTTCCTCACTTCTCACTTCTCAAAACTGTGCAGAGGGTTATTTATACTTCTGAGAAAAGAGCCGTGACACCATAAATTGAAAGTACCAAATGCTGCTGCTTCTACATTCAACACATTTTTTTTCCATGATCAGCATTGAAAGGTTTTGCTTGTCTTGAGTAGATGCATAGGAGTAATGTGGCTTTTGATTGGTTGCTGGGAGTCAAGCAGAAACTATTTTCCAGGTGCTCTTGTCCAATCAGTCGTCTTCTAATTTGTGGTATAGGAGGGGTTCAGGGTTTGTTTCAGTTAGCAGTTTTTAGGTGAAATGGTTGAGACTGTGTTGTCTCCACAAAACAAAACATCCTGGTGTAATATGGCCCATGCTCTCGATTCCCTCACAGAGACTTGACGACCAATCAGACCGCAGAAAAGGGGCCCTTCTTTTAAACGCACTTTCTAATTGGCTTATTACGTCACCATGAGTGATGTTGAAATTCCACCTGGTCCATACAATCACAAAGCATGACTCTACTGCTCTTCTTCAAAGCCACAGCTGTTCCTGTTATGGGATTTATGTTGAAAATGACGCCGCTAGCCCCTCCCTGGCTTAACCCAAGCAGTAAATGCCAAGGGCTTCGGGGTAAAAAGACAGTCCAGGGTGAACTTGACCTGGAGTCCAAGGGTTAAGTTCCCTGTCTCCTCCTCCTCAGTCAGCCAGACTAATCTGACACCTGCATTCTGTTCTGTCGGGGGCATGCCTTAGTTGAGGGAGCGGCCCCAGAATGCATTGCAGGTGGTGTTTCTGTGTGCCGAGAGAGCTCCAGCCTCTTGTCCTAACATGGCCCAGGCCCCCAGCTGTATCTGCTCACCTGGAGCCCAGGCAGATGCTGCGAGTCTGGCCTCCTCACTGACATACAGTTGGCGTGTCTTCATGAGTGGGGAAAAATACCTTGAATGCACCCTCAGTGTGTAATTAAAAAAATATATATTTTTTTTCTTTTTGTCTCATTAGTTTGTCTCTCAAACCCTCCAGTTTAGAATCATACCAAAGTGTTCAAAGTTTTTGAAACTTTTGTGCTTGCTTGCGCTGATGTGTACATATGTTTGCGCTCATTGGTATGCAAGTTTAAACCCCTTCCCTTTTCTCAGCTGTGCTATCAGCCCCGCAGAGTGACCGCCTCCCACAGCCTCAGGCGGAAGTGGCCACTCATGTGACTCCACTGATTCATGAGTGAACAAGCCCTCTTTTTTTCCCGCTGCACTGTAGATTTATTGTCATGTATTGTCTCAGATATCGGAGGAGCATAAAGTCAGCACTGCATCGGTTCATGAAACCTGCAGGTACATGGCCGGCCTGGAGAGGGCGCTAGAGAGTGAAGAGAGACTGAGGATCATAACTGGATTTAACCCCTGTTTTACCAGGGTGAAGCTGACGGAATTGCTGCTTCACCAGCATGAACACCCAGTAATGACGCAGCCGGGACTCAAACACCCAGCTTTGAGACACACATCTGCACCACAAGTTGCTTTCCCGCTGTGAGCCATCTGAAGGCCCGGTGTCCATTCATATTTAAATTGTGTCTCATTGTATGCCCTCCGCTCTCCACCCCCCTGATAAAGAGAGCATTTTGGTGTGTGTGTGTGCGTCCCTCATGCCCTCAGTGAAGGGGTCGAAAGTGCTCTGCCGAATGTGATCACTTGCTAAGCAGGAGAACAGTGTTGTTTTTCAGTGCGTGGTTGTCATTCTTGCCACATTCCTTGCACACACGTTACAGTGTAAACCAGGCTTCTGGCTTCCTCCGCAGTGACCTGAGTAATCTGATGAAGGCTTGCTGACCCAACAGAGAGCAGTGTTCCCTTTAATCCAATATTTGTCTTGAGTGAATAGTTTTTTTTTTTTTTTTTTTTTTTGCATCAAAGGGGCTGTTTTCTCCTGTGACCCTCTGAGGTGCCCCCGCTCCCTGCTGTTCTCCTGAGGGGTCAAAGGTCAGGAATGCAACATGCTCGGCCCCCAACCCCCCTTCTTCCCCCTCCAATGCCCTGCTGTGATGTCATGGATATTTTTCTCCATGACATGTTCTTGAGTAGCGTCCTCTGATGTATGTGAACGGGGTTTGTGGTTGTTCTGCTCGGTGTGTGTGTTGTGTGTGTGTGTGTGTGTGTGTGTGTGTGTGTGTGTGTGTGTGTGTGTGTGTGTGTGTATGAGAGAGAGAGAGAGAGGGTAGAGAGAAAGACAGAAGGAGAGGGAGAAGGAGGGAGAGAGAGAGGGACAGAGAGAGAGAGAGAGAGAGAGGGAGGGGAAAGGGGAGAGAGAGAGAATGAAATAAATAGTTTTCTGCCCTTTTTCCTCCCCTTGTCTCCATCTTGACTTGCAGGGTCAGAAATAGGAATTATGAGGCGTCACCCTAGTGTTCAGCTGGTGTGACATGTGTAAACCAGAGGTGGCGAACCCTGGTCCTGGACAGTTAGATGATTTTAGCCATTTCTTGTAGACACTCTTGTAGTACTTGGGTATTAATTAGCACTGCTATTTACACAGTTAACCACCTCATCTGGTTTCTTGGGTCTGAGCTGGCTGCAGATTTTCAGGTGAAAACATAAACCAGCTCACACCCTGTAGCTCCCGCTGGTTTAAGTACTTGTTTTATTGGGAGTCTGTGATCCTGTGTTGTATCTCCGCCCCCAATACCCCAGGCAGCAGACCTTCAGCTTCAGTTTCTCTTCCCCTTGAGCTTTGAACCTTTGGGCTGCAGTAGTGACACTGGGCTATGCAGTATCATCTGGAAACTCTGTGCAGTTAAAGTTTTACTGCAGGTGCCATGAATGTGGCTCAGGTGGTCATAGGGTAGCTGAGGTCGAAACTGTTTTATAGCACCCTGTCCATGCCACAAACTGTGTTTCTTTGTTGTTAGCAAACAGAGAAATTTCCACTGTGTCTCAGGCCAGCAGGGCTACTGTGACTAAACGGTCAGCTTGTGAAATTATTTGATATTTGTTTAAAATGCCTGTGGAGATTCCTCGCTAGTTTAACTCCTCCCGTTCCTTCAGAGTGAGCTCGCTGACACATGCTTGCTGCAGCATAGTAGCAAGACCCAACAAGTTAGCACTCAGATTTTTCAAACACAACTCACACACATGTTGTGGACAATGTTGTGGAGGTACTGGCCAGCCATCTATTTGAGAAGCCCTTTGAGCTGTAAAGATGTCACGTTAAGTGGTAGTGAGCATTTTTTTTTTTAAATCTAGTTAATAACTTCTAATTAGATAAGCTCAGTTATAATTTAACAAACCAAAACACAAAACCACTTGATATGATCATTGATCATTTTGAGTGTGTTTGTTGATCAAATGGAAGGATTTGTTGACACTGTAGATTGTAGAATTGATCCTGCTTGGTTGGAAAATCTCTTTTATTTGTTTTTGTTTTTTTTGTGTCTGTAAATGGGGGTCAGGCCTTTGTGCTCTATTTAGGCTACAGTGATGTTGACAATGCCTGGGTCTGTTCTTTCATCCCCTTTGTATCGAATGAGCTGACCCTTTGATCAGGGCCAGTGCTGGTGTGAGTCCGTCACAGGGATCTTTTTTGATGAGGAGCGGCTGTTTTTTTCTAAGCGGCCGCATCCAGAATTATAATTCATGGAGAATACCTGGGCTTTTGCCAACAAATGCATTTTGCCTTAGCCTTTAGCCTCGGCTCTTGTGCAGAGTACCCACACATCGGCCAGTGAGGAGCCGCCAAGCTGAGTACGAGGAACTCTCGACCTGGTTTCCCATCTGCCTCTCTCTGTTCTTGTGTTTAAATCGATGTTTATGTAGATTTCTGTGAAGCCGTAGGAGGCAGGGCAGGGCAGGCCGTGATTTTGTGTTGGAAATAAACCAACCCATGATGCCCACAATAAAGGGGGTTTGGGGGTGTCTTCTCTGGGCCCGAGGGATGAGTGTGAGAATGCTGTGATATAAAAACTGTATATAAAACTGTGTGTATGTGTAAAACAAGTGTGTATGTGAATGGTTGATTGTGTGTGTGTGTGTGTGTGTGTGTGTGTGTTGTGAGTGTTTGAGGGACAGTGATTGTGTTATGATAGAGAAGTTGATTGTGTGTCTGTGTATGTTAATGAGAGATAAGTTGATTGCGCGCGCACGTGTGCGTGTGTGTGTGTGTGTGTGTGTGTGTGTGTGTGTGTGTGTGGTTGATTTTGTGAGTGTGTACTTGAATGTATGTGTGTGTGTGTGTGTGAGAGAGAGAGAGAGAGAGTTTGTGAGTCTGTGTGAGTCTGTGCGTGTCCATGCGATAGCTCTGATTGCATAACAGCCAGCAGCCCCTGACTCAGTCTGCCCCATGCGGGTGTTTGGCTGCGGCCCTGCCCTCCCCTCCAGCGGGCCTGGGAGCTGGGCTGGAGCAGTGTGCCCTCCCCTGTCAGTCTGTCACACAGGAGACCGAGACAGAGACCGCAGCTCTCTCTCTCTCTCTCTCTCTGTCACTCTGTCTCTCCATCTTTCTCTGCAAAGCGCTGACAGGGACACAATGTACCCAGAGGACAAGGTAAGCCCCAGGAGCCTGACACACACACACACACACACACACACACACACACACACACACACCTGAAGCTGCAGAACTAGCCACTCCTGAGGTCTTGGCCTTAGTGAATAAGCCGCATGTCCTGTCAGTCAGCGCCAAGCATTTATTCCTGACCTGCCACTGTTACCTCCTTGTTCTGACCGGCTGTGAAATTCCTTGACAGCAGAAGATCGTTGGCCGCAGATTTATATCTTTTCATTCTGAGATTGACAGCCAGGAATGCCGTGTGTGTTAGCGATTGGGTTACACTTGCAACATTAACCTTAGCAATGTTAGAATGCAATGTTAGCATGCAGTACATACGTAGCTTGCATGAAGAGCTTCGTCTTTAGCGAACATATGTTTTTGCAGTGCATTTCTTGGTGGAGCTTTCATCTGGTCTCGGTCACAGGTTGTCGGAAGTTTTTGGGACAATGCCTCGATAGTGTATTTTGGGAGAGGGAAGGCCACTAAAGTGGTTGTTTTTTGACTGTTATCAGTCCAATTCTCTTTTAGCACTAGGCACACAAAGAACCTTTTTATCGCCTGTGTGTAGAGGAATAGCTAGTTGTATGAGCTGTTGTGTGGTGCCTTGGAACTGCTGTAACCTACTTCTTGGGTTTAAGTAGGTAAAAGAGGTTTTTTAGCAGTTTAATGGGGCTTTTGGTAACTGGCAAGCTTTGGGATTTGATTTTGGGGGGTGGGCTTCATAGAAAGTCACTGCTATTTCCTATGAGCTAATCCTTGTGGTAGAATTACCCGTGTGGGCAAAGGAGAGAAGGAGAGGGAAAGAGGGAGATGCCGGAAAGGAAGAGCGGAAACAAGCTGTGCGCAGCTCAGAGGCAGAAGAAAAGCTTGGCTCCGTTACTGTTCACATGCAATGCTGGGAGTGAAGGGACCAGCGGCGTATGTCGTTATTAAGAATCTCCCGAAAGCCCAAAGCACCAATAACGCGGCACGAACGAGCGCAGCGTTCGGGGGCCTGGTGTTAATCTCATTTCCCTCCCTTCCTCTGCAATGTTGTCGACACCTCCGGGAGTGTCAGCGCGCTGAGGCAGCGAGGCTTGGCGGTGACAAGGAACTGTGCAATCCGATTCGGTGTGCTTATTAAAAACATGATGGCAAATCCCGTGGAGCGATGACTGCGTTACCGGGCTGGTGCTCTCTGTGGGTCAGGCCGAGGTAAGGTTTGATCCACTGGGCTGTGCCTGGAAGCTGATTTTGGACCTGAGCTCAGATCCTTTCTGTTCCCTGAGTCGGGCTGAGGTTCTGATGAGTCCTGTGAGTCGGGTCTGGCCCTAATGAGTTCTGGGCCGTGAGAATAGAGGAGTACAGCCTTGTCCTGCTCTGTAGGTCTGCGGTTTTGCTGAAGTTCCTTAATCTGCCTGTGGCTTTTACTATACCACTGTCCTCAATACAGCAGTGTGATTCCTTATGCTTCACCCCACCCCAACACACCAATCCTTCTTATACTGCTCACTCACCTCACTCACTCCTGACTTTTTTCACACGCATATCATATCCAGCAGTTTTAAAATAGTGGTGCTTAGTGATCCATTTCTGAGTTTTGTATTGGTGAAATATGAGTATTATGCCCATAAAAATACATTTTATGACTTTTTATTACCTTCTAAAACTATTGTTCATGTGCCATGACATATAGGATATTACATATGTGACGTAGCTATGCCGTTTTTATAGTTAGTGAGCAAATAAGGAGCCGTTTACTTTTCAAACTACTTCAGTGAACTTCAAACTGCTCCCTTGCTTCTCTTTTATAAGTGTTTCTTTGAGTAAGATCAGGAAATACGTTTGACTGGTTTGAGCGTTTAGCACACTAGCTTACAACTTGCAACTTCTCTCTTCGGCATGACGCCCCCTCGAAACAGCTCAGCACAACGGCAGGCACCTCGACACTTTACATTACATTATGGGGACGTACATTAACTCTCCTCAAACTAACTTAACACTGTCATCCCATCCTAAAAAACCATTAATGCTCCTCTTGGCGGTGTTGCGTAGTGCACTTGTGACTTTGTGAGTGTGCAGAGCAGCAGCTCCAGAACAGGCCGCAGCAGTGGCTGTCACACAGCCCCCTGTAAAAGTCACTGCATGGCTGATGTCAAGAGGCACCAGGGAGCCGTTTTGGCAGGTATTCACTCGGCTCGATGGAGCATTGAATGTAGAGGGGAAGAGCGTTCTGTGCTGTGGTGGCACTGTTGGACAGACAGACAAGACAGAAGCACAGACCCTGTTCTGGCCGCGGTTCCACCCCCTGTGCTGATGCGAGTTTTCCGCTCCCGTGGCGACAGCGCTGTTTGTGAACGCACTTTCCAGAGAAAACCCCCTCTTTTGTTGAGAGAACGTTCCATGCGCAAGAGTGCTGAAGGGGGATACAGGTAGTGCAAAAAGGTCAGGGGGGTCACAGCAGAACAAACCAGACCCCCTCTCAACCTTTGGATCTCATATTAAAACAGCAAACCTTCTCCCCAAAAAAAACATGCTGGGATAAACAACTACTCCATGGTCTTTTGTTTCCATGGAAACGGACACCAGCAAGGGGGAAAAAAAAAAGGGGTGTTAGTGTGGTGAATGAGATGGGCCCTGTGGAAGTTAGGGTAACGTCCAATGTGGTGTAAAAGCAGTGAGCCACCATGATGGGTAGATCTGTGAATTCGCTGCCCATAATATGACAGGGCATCTCTCCTCAAAGTGAAATTGGAAGTGCTTATATAAATGTAGCTTTGGAGTGCTGTGTGGTACAGACTGGCTGTAATCTCCATAATGCCATGCTTGAGTATGAAAACAGCCTCTGTGATTTGGATACTCACAAACTCACAAACACATTCCGCCTGGCCAGTCTTCGGTTCAGTCTATGCTTTTGCATACATTCCTGTAAACACCATATGTGGTGATAATTCTACACATCAAAGGAAGATTGTCTGTGTGTCAGCTCAGAAAAAAAAAACTTCTATTCTTGTTCTGAAAACATTGAAAAAAAATCACCATTTAAGTTGCCTCCTGATTCTAATTATGAAATCGAAAGTGGGAAGGACAAGCTTAATTTTTAGATTCCTGTTTTTTGGTTCTTTAACTTGAGGTGCACTGGCCACTTTGAGGTTTAAAAGAATCTTCTAATTGTGGCAAATGAACTGTTTGTATAGTCTACACAATTCAAGAACCCACAATAAATTTCACCTACATTTCCTGTCATGTTCTCTTAATTTCACTGCAAATTGCATTCCCTGTCTAGGGTATTTAATTATTGTTAAACATTTGTAAAACATAAACAGTGAATATGCAGGCTATAAGTGGTAATCACATTTATTTACAGATATTTATTTTCAGATACTCCTTTCAAGAACAACTTGTGCAAAATTTTTTTGTGCATTGTACAAAACATAAATACAGCTGCATATTTACTGAGGCGATTTAGGTGGAGTACTTTGCTCAAGGGGAAAAAGGCAGTGTCTACTTGGGAATCAAACCTGCAACCCCTGTTACATGTGTGGTTCCTTAACCTTTATACTACACCACCACCCAAACACATAAGACCTCCTAAGTTTCTTTACGCCTTCCTGCTCACTTTGAGCCAGCTGCAGCTCTGACGAAATGGTAACCACATGTGATTGTTCTCACTGTGGAGCTTCTGTGCTGTGGGTTCTGGTTGTTCCACTGACATCTTGAACCTTGTTCCAACTGCACCCTGTTTCACGCCATCATGGAAAGACCCTTTGACATTAAGCACCATAAAGGCGATCTGTTTTTTTGTGGTGATGCACGACCGTGCTCTTTCATATGTGTGATTGGAATGACGTGAATGGCTGGTTTTTCCAACAAAATCTATCTTCCCTCACCCACCCTCCAAACACCCCCTATCCCCCCACCAAATTTGACAAAGTAACACCCCACCCCATTCAAAGCTACATATCCTCCCAATGGAGTGAAATTCCTTCTATTTAAATTTGCTGGCCTTGAGATTTGTGCCACTAATGAGGAGAGCCTCCCAGCGGGAGTCGTCTAGCTGCTAGCTGCACAAACGTGTAGCAACTCAAGAACAAAACCAGAAGAACAGGGGGGTTAAAACTGTTATCTTTCATCTGAGGATTCTGACTCCTTTGAGCTCAAGGATGATGAAGAATTCTGCCCTGGGTCTGCGCTTTGAAAACAGGAAGCCATGCTTGCCTCTTGCGAGAAGTCACTGGTGGTGAGCCTGTAGATGCGGTACTCACTTTCCTCTTGTTGCCATGATTGTGTTTGGCTGGTTCCTATGCATGTAATTTCTGATTCAATACATGTAGCAGAGGTGCACTGCTAAGGAAAGAAAAATGATGCCTGTTTCTGATCTGTTTCTGAGGGGTTGGGGTAGTTGTGGTGGAGAATTGAAAGTGATTTCTGGGGTTGAAATTTGCCCATAAATAACGATTGAAGAGTTGGAGGGGGCAGAGGTTTATTGGACTCATGGTCCTATTGAGGCCCTGCTCCTCATGTGGAAACCCCCAACCCCCCACCCTCAGCTCGGCGGGGGGAGCACGGACCTATGACTCTGGTAATAAAACTAATATCCCTATGGAAACGAAGGCCCTGACTCTGGCCATGTGCTTCCTTCAGGTTTTTTTTTCCCTTACAAACCCAAATGCACTTTGACTGCATTTGCAGCACAATCAATGCGCTCTCACTACCTAAACCTCTGAAGCTGCTGTCACATGCGCAGAATATCTTTCCAAGATATCGATGGGGTTTTAACTACCCATGAAATTGCTTTTTAAGGAAGGGAGCTGGCCTCCAGGTAATTTTACGGATGGTGTTTCATCCTTCCCATCCCAACACCCATTCTTCATCATCTCCAGTCCACACTCCAAGTCTGGTGTCACCTGTCACCTGGAGGTCCTTCCTGTCCGAGGTCGATGTTGTGCTCCTCATGGCTGTGCTAAGGTGAAGAGCCACTGCCCCTGAGCTGTGTACACATCTGCAATCTCTCTGTGCACAACAGCTGCACAGCCGACAGCTTCGTAAATGTAAAGGGTCTTTATGCGTGGAGTCAGTAGTGTTTATGTGTATCTGTGTGCGTGTTTGCATGTGTGTGTGCATGTGTACATGTATGTGTGAGCATGTGTTGTGTGTGTGTTTGTGCGTGTAGGTCTGTGTGAACATGTGTCTGTTTGTGTGTGTGTGTGTGTGTGTGTGTGTGTGTGTGCGCGTGTGTGTGTGCGCGCGCGCCTGCGTGAGTGTGCGCATGTGTGTGTATGGTCTTGGTTCACTAGACCAGGCCAGTGGGCAGGGTGATTGATTTCTCCAGCAGATGAAAGGCCATTGTTTGGCTGATAACGCTCTACAGCATCACCCCAGCACCCCTCCAGACACACAGTCCACAGTCTGGACACAGTGAAACAGGAAGAAGTGTTGTGTGTGTGTTTGTGCGTGTAGGTCTGTGTGAACATGTGTCTGTGTCTGTGTGTGTGTGTGTGTGTGTGTGTGTGTGTGTGCGCGTGTGTGTGTGTGCGCGCGCGCCTGCGTGAGTGTGCGCAATGGTCTTGGTTCACTAGACCAGGCCAGTGGGCAGGGTGATTGATTTCTCCAGCAGATGAAAGGCCATTGTTTGGTCCTGCATCACCCCAGCACCCTGTGTCTGTGAAACAGGAAGAAGTAATAGTTCCTGCAGGGTCCTGTGTGTGTGTGTGTGTGTGTGTGTGTGCATGTGTGTGTGTCTTTTTCTTAATTTTTGTGGTTGTGTGCACATACATAAATGTGTCTGTTTGTCAGTCTGTGTGTGAGTGTGGGGTCTGTGTGTAAATATGTGTGAAAGTGTGTGTGCACACATGTGCATCTGAGTGTGTGTGTGTATCTTTGTCTCGGTCTGTGTGTTTGTGTCTTTCTTTTTATCTTTGTGTGTGAGTGCATTTGCACATGTGTGTCTGTCTGTGTTTGTATCTCTGTCTCTTTGTAATTGTGTGCGTGTTTGCATGTGTGTGTGTGTGTGTGTGTGTGTGTGTGTGTGCAAACTTGCTCGCTCCCACACTCTCTGTGGCATGGGCTTTGGCCAGAGTGAGGTCAGTGTAGATTTATGGCTGGGGTCTGGGAGGCGGGAGACTGTGGTTCTCTCAGGCTCATCTATCCGGCTCCTCCTGGCTGAAGCTGAAACGGGGATTCAGTGAAACTCAGAGAGGCTTGTGTCCTCCACCCCAGCTAGCCTCCCTCTGTTCTGGAGCTGGAAAGAGCTGAAAGGGTTATCACAAAACAAAATCGCAGCTCTGTGGTTCCACTTGTGGCTCTGTAGCTTTGACTTCACTGTTTTCTGGAAGTCCTGAAAACCCTCTACCAAAGATGTGATGGTTTCTTCCAGTGACAAACACCAGTGCCCAAACCACAGCTGAGCCTCATGCCAATTAGAC